>CANSZD010003378.1:82500-682500 GCA_947648045.1 Beta corolliflora | reverse complement strand
CCATCATCTCCTTGTTCTCCGTTGCAGAATGGGATGTCGGCACCGATGGGCTTATTAAACAAGTCACCTTCCAGATTCGGCCTCTTAGGAACATTCTCGAGGTTACGAGGCAGGGTTCCTTTTTACTATTGGGCAGCTGTCTTCAAACTTTGGTTTTCCATGCAAGACGTGACGTAACTTTGCTGCAATTCAGCCATGGCAACTTTGACTCGATTGAGCTCATGAATCACTTCTTGTATGGTAACCTAGTTTCCTGCTATTGTAATCACAAGAGAGGAAAAAGAAGCCAGATGACAACAGGAAAATATGATAACGGTCACAAGGATCTTGCAGTTGGCCCTACGGTGGGATTCAAATTGTTTATGCCTTTTTTCGTACAAAGCTTTGAAAGATTAAGACGTCAACTACATGATCTCTATAGCCCAAATACTTATCAAAGCAATAAAATGAATACATAAATTATAGCAAATAAAAAAAGAGAACAAACAATAGGTGACACGGAAACACAAATCGAGGGGGAAAAACGTGGGATGTTTATACTACCACCAATTCACTTTACGGTCAAGAGCATGAGCAGTATTTCGTTACAAGTGGTGTCAAGCAAAAGAATGGAGAAATGGATGGCATAATGAGAGAGGTGAATGAGAGGTGTACAAGTATTTATCAGCTAAGTAGTGAGTCCTAGGTTACAATATATACTATTTATACTTTAACCAAGATATGTCATATAACTGTTTTTTTCCTTCTCCAGAAATAGGATTCTCTCCCACTTCCGTTAACTGCTTTGTTGGATCAAAACTCTAGTGGCGTTAGTGAGCCTACGTTTCTCACTGCACGTGCGGGGTTATTCAACTACTCTTTGCATATCCCTTATTTGAATTTTAAAAGATAAAGTTTGCCACCTGTAATTTTTCGGAACCATTCATCTCCATTCCTTGACTTGAACCGAACACTTAATAAATATAACCATTTTTTATTACCATTCCTCTCCTCTATTCGTGTCCATTCCCTTTTCTTTTCATATTTTGAACCAAAAGACCCCTAAGGAATTATTAGTAGTCTATATTCTTATGCTCATGGTTTCTCCTTGAACCCTGCTTATCAAAAGAAAAGACAAATATTACTCTGATATATATAGAGTGTAAAAAAAACAAAATTTTCCACGCTTTCATACAACATAATACTAACATAAGATACAATCACCTTTACAAAAGTCTAAAAAATAAAGGTAGAAAGCTATGAATTGACAATATGAGAATTAACAAAGCCAAATATATGAAATTTATGACAAAATAAAAAAATTATATTGTGGTAATAGTAAACCTAAATTGGAAAAAGTGTTGAAGTGAAAATCAACCACAAAAAATAGAAAAATCAGAACTTACCCCACGTCAATCACTAGAGATATTGAGTTATCCATGAGAATTTCTCCAAACCTTATTATATTCGAGATCCGAGAGATAGAAGAGTGAAGAATTAATGATTTAAAATCTGATTTAGATAGAGATTGAAAAGATGGAAAAAAAGGGAAAGGAATATGATTTTTTTTTCAAGAAGAAAAAAGCGTGAGGTCGAGAGATCAGGAAAAGGGAAGCAGTAGAGAAGAAAAGAAAAACATAAAGTAATCTTTTGTTCTTTAGATGAGTTTTGTTTTTCTTTTTAACTGTTTTTCTCTTTTCTTTCCTTTTTCTTTTGAAGCAATAAATGAGTTTCATTTTTACCCAATAAATACCCCTCTAAACATAAAAAGGGGAGGAGTCTTTTAGGTCTATGTGCTAGAGAGTCAAAAAAATAAGTGAAAGTTAAAAAATTGCTTTTAGGTAGCTAAGTTCAAAAAATGGAGGTTAAGTATTGAAAAATTAAGTTACTAGAAGTATCAAAAAAATTTACAAGGTAGTCAAGTAATAATAAAATATAGTTTTATCACTTCTTTGTTTCATTTTAGTAGTCATAAGTCATAATTTAATATGAATAAGAAAAAAAAACATCACTAGTATTTCTTGAGATTTAGAAATCATCTAGTTTGATTGAGGAAAAAATAAATTAGAAACCCTTGCAAAGAGGAATCTCATCATTGATCACCTTGTCACAAGGTCAAAATAATTTTTTCTCCTTGTCATTTTATTTATTTATTTAACGTTGAAATCTTACTAACTTTTTTCTTCTTTTTTCCTTTTTTTTTTTTACTATTTTCATCAAGTGAGATTTGAGTGTGAGAAAATCTAACGGGTTCCCAACCTAGAAATCTCACCATTTAAATAGCGAACTCTATGGCGGATGCTCTTTTTTTTCCGATAAACATAAGATATATGTGATTGCAAGTTATGTGTTTAAATTTTTGTTTATAAGTCATAAAAAAACCATTTTTAAAAATTCAATTCTAATTTATGCATAAATATCTCCAATATATAAGAAGTGGGATTGTAATTATCCAAACAGTTTTTGAGTCCTAACTTATTTGGGCTACAATTTATTTTATGTACGCAGTTTATGGGAGATAACATTTTTCCCGTTAATTTCAAGATGTTAACGAAATTTGGGTTTCATAATTATTCAAAAATAAATTTCTAATAATTAATTAAAAATCATATAAAATCATTGGTCAAAACTGTTTATTTTTGTTAGACACCCTTTGTACCATTAATTATGATTTTTTTTAAGGATAATAATAAAAATCAGTGTTTTCAAAAAATAGTGTTTGACAAAGCCAGAAATTAGAAATTTATGACAAGATCCAAAACAAAATCAAATTGTGATAATAGTGAACCTAAATTGGAAAAAGTATTGAAGCGAAAACATATTAAATTGTCTTTCCCATGAAATTCACCACCAAAAATAGAAACATCAGAGAAATTAAACGAAAATCAATCGTTTCAGTCCGGAATTAGTGCAGCGACGAAAAACCTCGAGATCTGGAATTAGTGTAGCGACGAAGATGAACGACAAGGGAGGAGAGGAGAAGTGATGGCGAGATGAACGCCGAGGAAGGAGAGGAGAAGTGTTGGCGCTGATGAACGACGAGGTGGAGATCGACGAACGAACGAACGAACGAAGAAGTGAGGGGAGGCTGTCGTGGTTGGTGGGTGATCGTTTGTGAGAGGAGAGAGAAGAGAGAGAGAGAGAGACAGGGGAGGCTGTCGTGGTTGCTGGGTTATGGGAGGGAGGAGGGAGGAGGGAGGAGAGAGGAATTAGGGTTTGTTGAGAGGCGTGTGAGGGGAACTGGGGAAGAGAAGAGGGAGTGAGGAGTTAGGTTTATTTGTCGGTTTGGGTTTGAGAGGAGTGAGCCTAGTGAGGGAAAATGGTTAAATGGACCGTGAGACACGCTTATATAATGTGGCGAGAAAAACCAATCTGGTTCCTTATATGGACCAGATCAATTGAATTTTTGATATTTTTCGCTCCAAAAATTGGCAATAACCACTCCGATTTTTGAGGAACCGGATCAGTTTATTTGTAATGGATTCGATTTTTAAAAAACCGAATCAGTTAACTTGTGACATTTAAGGTTTTTCCCACTAGTGCAAGCACTTGAGAAATTGAGTTATTCATGAGAAATTTCTCCAAACCTTCTTGTTATCGTCCAAGAGATAGAAGAGTGAAGCATAATTAATGATAAAAAATTTAATTTTGGATGGAGATTAAAAAGATTTAAAGGTTGAAAAGAAGGAAGAAAGGGGAAAGGCATATGATTTTTGAAGAAAGAAGCGTGAGGTAGAGAGATGAAGAGGAAGGCAGTAGATAAGAAATGAATAACACAACATAATTGATAGAATTTAAAAATATATGTGAAAATATTTATATATTTGGATATAGTTTGTATAATTAGAATTCTATTCTAGTTAGATTTTCTAACATGGTTAGGATACACTTTAGGTTGTAACCTATATATTGTGATCAATGATATCACTCCAATCAAGGGAGTTTACAATATCTAACATGGTATCTTATTTTTCGATCCTCGAGCACTGTGTTCGACCACATGTGTTCGGCCCTCCTCAACCGTATGCTTCCTTTGAGTAACGCCAGCAATCATGACCAAGGATGACGAGCCGAGTCAACTCCAACCCTCTCCTCCACCTTCAGCCAACCCTAACTACCACCGTACATTGTCTGTAAGCAATATCAAGAACGACATCCTATCGATTCTTGATTGAGAGAAGGTACACTACTCTAACTGGATTGAATTATTTGAGATTCACTGTTAGGCGTATAATGTTTTGGATCATATTGATCCCACCAAGCCCCGTCCTTCTAACATCTCTGACACACTATGGAATCGTCTTGATTCAATAGTCAAAAAGTGGATCTTTGGCAAAAATTTCCTCTGATCTCTTATAAACTATCCTTTATCGTGGCTCTACTGCTCAAGAGACATGGGATAGATTACAGGGGATTTTTCTGGACAATAAACACACTCGTGCCGTGTATCTTGAAAATCAATTCAACACTTTACATCTCTCCAATTTTGCCGACATTAATGCTTATTGTCAGCAATTAAAGAATATTCGTGATCAACTAGCCAATGTTGATCAAGATGTGTCAGAACAAAAATTGGTTCTTCGATTGGTTACGGGTCTTGTCAACACAAATTTTGAGACGGTTGCATTAATGATTCAACAAACGGAGCCCCTCCCATCCTTTGAAACGGCTCGGTCCCGTCTTCTCCTTGAAGACTCTCGCATTGCTAACGATACATCGTCCTACACCTCCTCTTTTGTGGCTCAAACCACTGAAAATAGCGGCAGCACCGTGGCGCCATCCTCCACGCCACAAAGTCAGCAGCGTTCCGATGGTCAAGGTGGTGGACGTGGTGGTGGCAGGGGTCGTGGTACCAGACAAGGCGGGGGTCAAGGCCGTGGGGGGTCAGCACCACTCCACCAACGCCCAACCATCAAACGCAGGCCCAGGTAACCCTCTTGCTTCTTGGACCCGACCTCTCCCCACACCCCAACAGTGGGCTGCATTTCAATCATGGTCCCAGCAGCAATGGGTTTAGGCCTCCCCACCAACCCCATACCCTCACGTTGCTCCCCAGGAGCCCATCGCCCACTATTCGGCCCAATCCGGTTTCCCCCAACCTGTCCACTAACACGCCTACCATGCTGGCCCAACAAGCCTGGTTTCCTATGGCCCACCTATGACTCCTACGGAGCTCGAAAATGCGTTTTCCACTCTGACACTTCCGCATCCCGACGATGCTTGGTACATGGATTTCGGCTCCACACCTCACATGCACTAGGTCTATTGCTGCGGTTGTGGGTAAAAACCGCAGCAATAGGTGCAATTTTTTTTAATCTTTTTTTTTGAAATTCTAAATTTCGAGTTGAGTTCAACCTTGGAGTGTAATATAGCCAAAAAAATAAGAAACAATGTCAACAAATTCCACATACTTGTAGCAGATTGAAAAGCAATTGAATACTTAAATTCATATATTCAATAGTATTGATATATCTTTACAAATCCTAATTACAAAAAATATATATATTATAAAAAGAAAAAGGAAATAAGAAAATCGAAAAGAAGAAGAAAATTGAAATGGAAAATTTTGAATCCTGCTTACACACAAAATACAAACAACAATGAAAACCTAACTAAAGAAAAAAGAAAAATGAAAAAGAACAATGGATGGCAGAAGAGATGAGAGATGCAACTGGAGGAACGAAGAAACGAAGAAGGAGATCAGGTGCGGAGAGAAACGTGCGAAGAACAAGGAGATCTGGTGCGAAGAAGGAGATCCGGTGCGAAGAAGGACGTGCGAAGATCGAGATCAGGTGCGAAGAAGAAGGTGCGAAGGAGGAGGCGCGAAGGAGGAGATCCAGTGGTGACCGGTGAGCGAAGGAGGAGGGTCGACCAAGGCGTTGGGCGACGTTTGTTGTGGTCGGCGTTGTGCGAAAGAGGAGCGAAGAAGGCGATGGTTTTGGGATCCACAACAACTTCTCGATCTGGTGAAGGAAGAGTGAAGAGCGAACGAAGAGGGTGAAGTGAGAGAGGGTGAAGTGAGGGTGAAGTGAGGGAGAGGGTGAAGTGCGTGATACTGGTAGAGAGGGTGCAGTGAGAGAGGGTGAAGTGAGGAGTGAGGATTGAGTTATGAGGGAAACGACGCTCCTTACTAAGAGGATAAAAGAACCCTAATGACCTATTGCTGCAGGTTCTTCACGAAACCGCAACAATAGGTTAAAATATTATTTAAAAAATAATTTTTTAATCTATTACTGCGGTTTCCAAACGAAACCGCAGCAATAGAACTAGTCAAACAGTCAACTAAATTTGAAATTTTTTCCCGTTGACATCTATTGCTGCGGTTTTGACTGGGAACCGCAGCAATAGGTGTATTTTCTATTTTACATTTTCTTTTGACGTGGTTTATTGCTGCGTATGAGTAAAACCGCAGCAATAAGCAAAAATTCTACTAGTGATGACTCACTCTTTAGTAATCTCTTACCCTTGTTTCATTTAAGCACTAAAAATCATATTTTAGTAGGTAATGGCAATCGCATTTCAATAACGGGTTATGGACATACTTCCCTACCCAACCAACCCCTTGTCCTTCGAGATGTCTACCTTGCCCCTCAAATCATAAAGAACTTAATTTCAGTTCGTAAATTTACATCTCATAATTCTGTGTCTGTAGAATTTGATCCATCTGGTTCTTTTGTGAAGGACCTTCGCACGGAGAAAATTATAACGAGATGTGAGAGCTCGGGGGACCTCTATCCTGTCACTCAACCACAACCATCTACTTACCTTGCCACTGCTCTCGCTGCTATTCCTACCACCACTTGGCATGACTGCCTCGACCATCCGAGAGCTCAAGCTATTAGTTTTCTTACAAATAATAACTTTATAGTTTGTAATAAAGAGCATGACTATAGTTTTTGTCATTCTTGTCAAATTGGGAAACATACAAGACTTCCTTTTTATGATTCTACATGTACTACAACTTGTGCTTTTGATATTATTCATGCTGACTTATGGACATCTCCTATTCGTAGTAGTTCGGGTTATGTAGCCACATAATCGTGTTTCCCAATTTAGCACCCTATAATGACTAATACCCCACTCAAATTGGTCCGGATCAAGGAAAGAATAAAGAACGAGTCTAAAATAAAATATTTTAAGCCCAAAACCACATTCTTACTCTTTTTATTAACCCATTTTCGAAAACCTTTTTTATAAATAGTTTTACTGAGCCTACTTTCTGAAATGTTTTAAAATAACTTTTTAAAAGCCCATGTTTAAAAAACCTTTTCAAAATAGTTTTTATGAAATCTCAATTTCTAAAACCCCTTTTTCTAGCCCAATTTAATTAGTAGAATTAATTAATTATATTAATTAGTTTTATTAATAAAAATCTTTTATAAAAAAATCCTCTTTGTCCAAAGTGTTTTTATATATTCTTTTATCTAACTATTTTCTGAAATCTTTTCAATAAAATAATCTTTTTATAAACCTAGTTTTCGGTTACCTATTGCTTCCTAAAAACCTAAACCTATAAATACTCATCCCTAGAATTCATACGCTAATTCTCCCCACTGCCTAACAGTCTTACATCCTACAATTCACACGACCATCTCTTCACCTCATCTCACGACGCACAGCATAACCCTCATAATCTCACGGCATCCTCCTAACTATCCTAAACTAATATACCACAGCAAACATCCTCACCTGCTAATATCTCACTACCTCATCATTCATCACCAATTCATTCTACTGCCGCTGCTAGTCCTCGCCAAATATACTACTTATACATCATCCTTGTTTTAATAAAAAGTCAAAACATCAAACCACTTGATATTCATACTACACGGAAAAACCAAACTTCCAAAGCAACCGAATCTTCAAACTATATTTTCGAACGCAACTATTTAAGTAAACAACCATTGTTTTTCAAGGCTCGTACAATATTCAATTTTCCAAGATCCGTGCAAATCAACGATCCCAGACGGAGGTATAAATTTTGAGGGTCAACTAAATTAACAAATCTTTCTTTTATTTCTTATTATTATTTTTCTTGAAATTACTAACATTCTATTCGTGATTTAGATTGTTAACATATTCCTGCGACTGTAAGTACTGTATATTATACTAACTCCCTGCAATATTTTTATTTATTTTTCATGAACATTATTCTTTATGTTTGATTGCAATATTTATCACCTTGTATATTATTGCTAATCAAGACCTAAAAAAATATTCTAACTAAATCAGATAACTTGGACAACCTGTTAGGAACCTAGTAATCTTGATTGTTTAATAACTTATCACCAAAATAAGTAGTCTATTATGTGTTTCATGAACCAACCTAGTTTAATCTTTTTTATGGTGCTTAAAAATATTATGTGGTTGTTCTTTTGCATAAAACTTGTGGTGAATCGATATTAAGTAGAGGCCAGCAATGGGCGAACGTGGTTCATGACCGTGTTCGTACCCTCACCCCCGAACTCAATTATTGGTTCATGACAATTAATGAAGTTATGACGGGGAAATCTGCATTGGATAAGTCCCTAAGTTGTTCCAATGGTTTTCCAAATATCCAATTAGGTTTATGAGTTTTCCTCTAAAGACTTGTTGGCGACTTCAAAAATGTTTTTAATAAAACCTTAACAATAGGGTAATCAAATACGCGCTCACACTGCGTAGGCGAAATAAAATCACATCTACATGCTATAAATATTATCTGGTTCTTGTTGATGATTTCACTCATTATGTGTGGATTGTTCCCCTTTCCCATATATCTCGTGCTTACCAAACCCTCCTTGATTTTCATGCTTATGTCAAAACTCAATTTGAACGTCATATCAAAGCCTTTTAAAGTGATCATTGTAACAACCCTTATATTTTAGGAAAAATTGACAAGAGCGGTCCCAACTATGGCCGGTCCGCCATAAAAGGTCCCAACTTTTGATTATTCCACACCAGTCCCAACTTTGGGGGGTGCTTTACAATAACAGTCCAAGTGGACAGGCTACCGGTTTGAACGGTAATTTTTTAAACACCACACCCTTAATTCACGAACTCCACCTAACCACAACCACAACCACCGACACCCAACCACCTCGAAACCTCCACCAAACTCCAAAGCACCACCACCCAGAAACCAACCACTCTGAAACACCACCAACCCGAAATCAGCCACCCCGAGACACCACCACCCACTCCCAACCATCACCAACTACCCCCGAAAACACCACCAGCCATCCCCAAAACACCACCATCCACCCCGAAACGCCCCTAACCACCCCACCCATCCACAACAAGCCCGAAATCCACCAACACACGCCGGTGCCCACAACACAGCAACGATAATGGCGAAGCAAGGAGGAGAGAGAAAATACGAGCAACAACCACTCAACCTCAAAAGCAGAACAACACCACTCAATGGCTGAACCAAACGCTAGGCAATGCACGCAACCTGCAGCGGAGGTGGCGCCAGAAGGGCGGAATTACGCCACCGAAAGTACCACCGAAGGAGAGCCGCAACGTCAATCCCGATCTCCACATAACAGACCTAAAGAGAGAGAAATTGGGCAAGAGACAAGGGACGCGAGAGTGAGAGGAGAAAATTGGGGTTTTCAGCTTTCCTTAACTAATCAGAAAATTAAGGAGGAATCTCCATTTATGGAGTTTAGAAAAATTGGAGGCTTTGCATCAAAACAACTGACACGAGGAAGGAAGGGGATTGAGAGAGATCAGAAGCCACGAGAGAAATGGGGTCTTGGAGCGGTTTTGGGTTCATCCGCCGACGGCAGCGGGCGGGAGGGGGAAAGGAGAGACGCGAGAGAGAGGGAGGAGGCAGGCGGAAGAGTGGAGGAGTTACGATGGCGAGGGAGGGGGTGGCAGTGCAGGGGAGAGGGTGGCAGAGGTGGCAAGGGTGATGGTTTCAAAGGGTTACCTGTTGTAGCAGGTTAGGTGACCTGCTAGGACCGTTATTGTAAATCACCCCTCAAAGTTGGGACTGGTGTGGAATAATTGGGACCTTTTATGGCGGACCGGCCATAGTTGGGACCGCCCTTGTCAATTTTTCTATATTTTAAGCAAGTTTAAATAAAGGCTAATTATTTATCTTAAGTTAATTATGATATTTTGGTATAAGTTGATGTGTTTTGTTAAATAAAATTGAATGTTTTAATGGGTAAGAAAGAAAATCTAACCCATCATCTTTATTCTCTCTCGTGGCTTTATATGGGAATGCCACATAATTGTTTTGCAGTCAAAACTTCATCACATCTCAACAAAGATAAAAGAAGCCCAAAGCCCCAATTTTCTCCTCTCATTCACGGTCATCCTTCTCAATCCTCTGTTCATTCAGCTTCGGATCTCCTCATCGGAGCCCCCGCCGCCCATTTCTTTTCATTTCTCTCTCTTCAGGTCTGCTGTGTGGAGGTCGAGTTTGATGCTGCGACTCTCAGTTGGCAGTAATTCCGGTGGCGTTCTGCCGCCCTTCCGGCGCCACCACTACTGCAGTTCGCACGCGATTGCCGCGCATTCGTGTAGTCTCTCAGTTTTCTCTCTCCTGTGCTTCGTGGTTGTTGCTTCCACGAGTTCTGTTGATGTTGATGCAGCTTCGTCGGAGCTGCTGCCCATTTGTTCTCTCCTTTGTGTCTTGTTGCTTGGGAATTCCTAAATCAGGTATTAAGATCAATTTTCTTGTCTATGGTTTTGAGATTTCAAAATCAGTCAGTTTATGAATTCAAACGAGTATTATTCTCATGTTAAAATTCTCAAATCAGTTTTTGATAAACTTAAAGATTAAATCTTTACTCGTTATTTGATGAACTGAAGCTCGGAATCTGTAATAAGCTTACTCAATTAATTTATAAAATCAAATTGCTACAAAATTATGTTTGATTATATTCTCCAAAAATCAGAATAGGATTAATTAGAGTTAGCATGTGAGATTGATGATGTGATCAAATAGATTAGTGAAATGCTTGTATAAGAGTTTGCAATTTGTTCATGAAAGAATTTAGAAAGTATAAGAAGTTAGTTTCCTTATCTGAATTGTAGTGAGAACGGTTGTTAATTATTGTTATTGTTGATGAGGTGAATCATGGTGGAGTTGAAGATCAATTGGGCCAGAATAATGGATTATCGGAATAAATTTCAAGGCTTTGGCAATGTTTAAAGGTTAAGTAAAGGTACACATTGTCCCTCCACTTTATAACTAAATCGTATTTGCGCTATTGCAAGTTGTATGAATTTCATGACTTTCCTAAAAGGAATTTGAGTTCTGACTTGGATTTGTTATGGTTTATGACTATTAGTTCAACTTGTTTAGAAGTGTGATTCTTATGAACTAAGTTTGTGTGATTTTCGGAACATATGATTTAACGCCAAATGTTTGAGTATATAGTGGTTAACATTGATTTCCTAATTTTGAATTGAGATATATCTTTGTAAGTTTTGGCTGTGGAAGATAGTTTTACTCGAAAATTTGAAGGAAGTAAAGGTTATCCAAGGATACCAAATTCTGTTACACCAAGTCAATCTGTTCCGTATTGAAGAATATTTTGGTATCTGAGATATAATAGTATAAGTTAGTCGATGAACCACACGTTAAGATATTATGTGGAAGTTCAGAATATTATTGAAGGTCCGAATATATTGTAATGGTCAAGTGTTTTCTGATTCAAACTCGTTATATACAAATTCTGAAATATATGTTCATGATACAAAGATTTTTAGTATATTGGTTTATCACCATCAAGGAATGTGGACTTGACTTTTCGAAAATATGAGGTTGGAAAGGTTGACTATGATACAAAATTTCAGGATCTATATGTCTTATTTTGAGTTTTGCGTGCTTGAGATTATTTGGGTTATGGAAAGTTCGAGGATGGAGATTTCAAAAGCAAACTATTGTTTGGAGATGTTAAGTATAGTACAAATTATGAATTATGGAATATTTATCTATATGTTTGGATATATGATAATAACCGGGATTAGCCATAAATCCTTGGGACACTAGCTGCAGTTTAAATTAGTGATGTTATAAAGTAAGCTTTCTGGTTCTGTTTTTGTGAAGAGAAGAAATTTATATCAAAAGTTATATTACATTATTCAGAGGTATGTTTGAAGAATCTTTGGAATTGGGTTTTTATAAGATTGAAAATCCATGATTGGAATGGTTGTAGAATAAGTTGTTTGTTTGAAGAGGTCTACTTTGGAATGTAAGTTGTTCTCTGAGAAAGTTAAGTTGGACAATCAAGGTTGTAGATTTGGATGTTCTATATTATGAGACTCAAGTAGATGTGATATGCATTCCTAAATGTAGGGATATGAGCGATGAAGGTTTAATGTTATAACATTTTGACTATATTAAGTTTAGATAAGATTTAAATTCTATTTTTGACCTTTTAGTAAGCCTATAGAACTGGGCCTTAATCTATTTAAAGACCTATTTGAATTGTTTTTTGGCAAATGAATTTTAGAAAGGATTGAATTTTACTAAGTTATTGGAAACTCGTGTATATGGTGTGTACCAAACGATTTGAGCTTGTATATGAATTACCCAAATGCGATTATGTTATGAAAATCTCTATTATATAAGCCAAGGGGGGAGCAATGGTGTCCCCCTAGGCATTTACATAATTGCCCCCAAAGAAAAAAAATATACATCACAGCTGCAGCCATCAACAGTAAATCACGCATAAACTTGCCAAAATAATTTCAGTTAAATCTGTAAAAACCCAATCAACTGATATAATTGCCAATAAATAAGATTCATAATAAAAAAATTACCCAAAATTAATACCACACAAAAATAAAAAAACGCACAACATTCTCATTACATACAACTCAAAATCATATTCACGGTATTACAAAAAATTACAAACACAAACTCAACATAAAATCAATTACAAACACAAATCAGTTTTTCTTCATTACTTGGAGCTTCAAGGCAGTCTCAAATTTGCAGTAACTTCACTGTTAATCAGGTATGCAGATTGTCAGTTGAAATTAAATAAGAGTATGTACTATGTTCGAGTAAATCTAAAATAACACTATAATTGAAATTCGTCAAATATAATTGAACTTCAAATTTTGTATGAAAAATTTAAAATTTCATTTCAAATATAATTGAAATTCACTACTACAATTTTGGGCAAAGATAACACCCTTAATTTAACGTTTAATTAAGCAAGCGTTATGTAAAGTATAAAATTAACATTTTGATGGAAGAACTGTTATCTAAATGGAAAAAAAATGGTCAAACAAATAAAGTAAGTTACACTTGACGAAATACCGTTATCTTTATGCGAGATTATATCACTTAACACTTGTTTCAATTTGTGTTATGTTTGCTATGAAATTAATGTGATGTTTCAAAAAAAACTAAAAAATAAATAAAGTAACTGTTTAAGTGCATGCGTGGGTTTAGGGAGTTAGCTAACTAGTAGGAATCTTATTTAAAAAAAAAAAAAGAAAGAGAAGGAGATTAAGAATACCAAATCCCGTTCTTTTCTCGTCAAAAAAAAAAAAAAATACCGAATCCCACTTTCTCATTAAGTAATAGAAATAAAATTAAAATTAAAATTAAAACCCTTGTTCTTCAATTGGAGTTGCAGTTCTACCTTCAACCATTGAAGCTTACTGTAGCCCCCTAAAAAAAATTCAAGAACTGTAGCACTGTCAACGGTAAAGGTATTTTCCGACCTTCGGCTCCCATCTCCGACGACTTTTCGTCCCTCACACTCTCAATTTCACTCTGCTCAAAACTTCGAAATTAAAACTTCGAAATTCAGAACGGTATTCTACCCAATACCCAGCGACAATCATACTCCGAGAAACCACTATCATAAACGCCATTGTTACCAGCAATTTACAGGTAATTCTTATTTTTCAAACCCTTATGTATTCCTAATTACTTAAAAAGAACTGATTTTGGTGGCTTTAATGTTCAAATTCTGTTACTATGATCAATGTCTAGTTTCTTGGATTGGTAATTTACTATATTTATTTACTCAATTTGCCAATATTAGTTGTGTAATGAGTTATGAACTGTAGCATAGCATGCGGCTGCCGCCATGGCGCCATATACTCGTTGATTTCGTACATTGGAATAAATTATTGTCCAGTATATTGGATGTTTACAAGAATGATTTTTCATTTGATATATATGCACAAGACAACTATATATATTTATTGTTCGTCTTATTACGGGTCACTTTAGTCAGATTGTTCATATCTAAGCATACAGTTTGGCTTTATTATACTAGAGAATGCTTTAGTTGGAAAGTGTTCTCTAAAGTTGGAAAATATTACAAAGTAAGTAGTGGATTTCTGCATTCATATATATGCTCTTTAACATGAAAATTTGCTCCTTTGCATGACAATTTGTTAACTGATTACAAAAGGGAATAAAAGGAGAATCATCTTTATATACTATTTATATTTGTTTGGTTTAGAGATCACTCATATTTTCTCCTTTTATATAAAACAATAGCACATAAATAATAAAAACTGATTTGCTTTAGAACCTTTATTGTATGTAAAAAAAATTATAAGCGCACCCTATGCATGCTCAATACATCAACACTCATCACTTGAAGCATATATCTGATATCATAATCTAATCAATGATTAACTACAAAATTAACCTTGTGATGACGACTTAGTACCTCTTTAAACAAGTAAGTGCTTTTTAATATCTTTTTGAATTTGTTGGTTTGTAGAAATGGATCGAAGTTGGATATGGATGTCTAAGCCCGGGGATGAACAATATAATGTCGGAATTAGAGAATTTATTACTTTTGCTGTTATGAATAGTGGAGGTCAGTCTAAGTTACGATGTCCTTGCTATATGTGCCATAATCTTATGCATCAGAGAGTTGATCAAATACTCAATCATTTAGAGAAATGGGCATTTGATAGAACATATACGCGTTGGATTTGGCATGGGGAATCTAGGGAAGAAACTTTAGTCGGGTACTTCTAAAGATATGGAGTATGAAAGTGAGGATAATTTTAATGAGGGCAATGGGTTAGAGGACAATGCAAATGAGGATGATTACAATGGGGATCATATTGCATTTGAGAGATTGGTAAGTGATTCTGGGAAACCATTATACCCAGGTTGTAAATATACGAGATTATCGGGTGTGCTTAAGTTGTACAATTTGAAGGCTAGTGGTGGTTGGAGTGATGTAAGTTTTAGTTCTTTACTTGAATTGATGAAAGACATGTTTCCGGAGGAAAATGTTCTTCCAAGTAGTACTTATGATGCAAAAAAGGTATTGAGCTCAATGGGTTTGCCCTATGAGAAAATTCATGCTTGCCCTAATGATTGCATGTTATACCGTAATGAAAGTGAAGCGTTAGGGAGTTGTTCCATTTGCAATGCCTCACGGTACAAGGAAAAAGAAGGAGTGCCGGCTAAGGTTCTATGGTATTTTCCAATAATACCAAGGTTTAGACAATTGTTTTCAGATCCAAGTACCGCTCAGCATTTG
Source organism: Beta corolliflora (assembly GCA_947648045.1). Lineage (NCBI taxonomy): Eukaryota > Viridiplantae > Streptophyta > Magnoliopsida > Caryophyllales > Amaranthaceae > Beta > Beta corolliflora. The sequence goes on along the minus strand of CANSZD010003378.1, from coordinate 667,045 downwards.
ACATGGCACCATTATGGACGAAAAAAAGACGGAAAACTTAGGCACCCAACTGACTCACCTCAGTGGAGTTTTATAGATGGTAAATTCCCCGAGTTCCGTAAAGAAGAACGAAACCTACGTCTTGCATTGTCTACTGATGGCATGAATCCATTTGGTTCCCTTAGTAGTACCCACGCATTTGCCCGTGATTTTGGTGACTTACAACTTGCCTCCTAATTTGTGTATGAAAAGAAAGTACATGATGCTTACTCTATTGATTTCGGGCCAAGACAACCAGGAAATGATATCGATGTGTACTTAGAACCTCTTATTGATGATTTGAACATTCTATGGGCAGAAGGTGTGCAAGTGTTCGACTCTTATCGAAAGGAAATGTTCACTTTAAGAGCAATGTTATTTTGCACCATCCAAGATTATCCAGCTTATGGTAATCTTTCGGGATATACAGTGAAAGGAAAGGCTGCATGTCCAATATGTCAGGACGGTTTGGAAGGAATGTGGTTAACGGCATCCGGAAAGAATGTTTTCAATGATAATCGTCAATTTCTACCTTGTAATCATCGTTATCGTAAGTTGAAAAAAGCATTCAATGGTAAGCAATGTTTTGTGGAACGTCCTAAGGTCATGAGCGGTGAGGAGGTGCTTCGAAAGATTAAGGATATTCAGATTACATTTGGCAAGACAAAAAATAAAAATTCTCTTCCGAAACAGGGATACAAGAAGTGCCCATATTTTTGGCGCCTACCTTATTGGAGATTCCTCTTTGTCCGACATTCGTTAGATGTGATGCATATCGAGAAGAATGTCTGTGATAGTTTAATTAGTACATTATTGAATGTCCCTGGGAAGACAAAAGACGGTGTTAAAGCTAGAGATGATTTGAAGGAACTGGGGATTAGAAGGGAATTGCATGTTGTTGAGGATGGAACTCGGAAATACTTGCCTCCTGCAGCTTATACATTGTCAAGAAAAGAGAAGAAGAAGTTTTGTGAGTGTTTGGCAGGTGTTAAAGTGCTAGAGGGTTATTCATCCAATATTCGGAAGCTGGTGTCAATGGAAACGTTGAAGCTTGTGGGGCTTAAGTCTCATGATTGTCATATTTTAATGCAGCATTTGTTACCCGTAGCTATTCGTTCAATTTTGCCTAAAAACGTTAGATGTGCCATTATTAGATTGTGTCATTTCTTCAATGCGATATATAGTAAAGTTATTGACCCCGAAGAATTGACAACTTTGGAGAATGATATTGTTGTCGTGCTCTGCCAACTGGAGATGTACTTTCCTCCTTCATTTTTTGACGTTATGGTTCATTTAACGATTCACTTGGTGAGAGAGGTGAGATTTTGTGGTCCGGTGTATTTGAGAAATCAATATCCCTTTGAAAGGCAAATGAAAACATATAAGGGGTATGTGAAGAATCACCATCGTCCAGAAGGTTGTATCGCTGAGCGGGTCTTTTACGAGAATATTATAGAGTTTAGTGGTCGTTTTGTGGGATTGACAAAGACGATAGGGCTCCCTACATCTCGACATAGTGGAAGATTGGATGGAAAGGGGACCATAGGTCATAAACAACATGACATGTCCTATGATTCGTGGGTCATGGCACACACTTATATTCTTCATAATGAGTCCGAAGTTGTACCATATGTCAAACGACACATGTCTTATTTGAAGGAACAGCTCCCCTAGAGTTAACGCAAAATCGTTAGCGAGTGAACATTGCAAATTATTCAGTAGGTGGTTCAAAGATCAAGTAACGAGTGAGCTTGAGGAATCTTCAAATTTGGTTTCTGACCGACTCAAGAGTTTAGCTTATGGGCCAAATTTCAATGCCTCTTTTTACTCTGGATATGTCATCAATGGTTACACATTCTACACATGGGAACAAGATCAAAACAGTACAATGCAAAATAGTGGAGTAAGCTTAGAAGCGTAAGCTCGCATTTTGCAAGTGCTAAAGACAAATGCCCCATATATGATTCAATGCACTACTATGGAGTGATTGAAGAAATCTTTGAGTTGCATTACTCTTGTTTCTCAATACCTATTTTCAAGTGCAAATGGGTTGACAATAACACTGGAGTTGAGAACGATAATCTAGGGTTCACCTTAGTCAACCTTGAAAAGCTCGGTCACAAGGAAGATCCATACATCTTAGCTAACCAAGCGAAACAAGTGTTTTATGTAACTGATCCGGCTGATAAGAGAAAATCAATAGTTCTAACACCGAGGTCTCGCTATGACATTGATGACTATGATGATGGTGATGAGTTGGAGGAAAGTCCATCTAGGATGGTACATATAGAAGATGATAGTTCGAGATGATTCATCCGTTTATATACGAGATGACCATAATGAAGGTGAGTGGATCCAAGAAAGTAAGAAAAAAAGGTATCCGGAAAGCGGCGTCGGAAAGCTTGATGTCGAAAAAGTTGAGGTAGAATATTCAATAATTAATTATGTTACTTATTAGTAAGAAAATTATAATGTGAATAGAAGTGTCATTTTGCTTTAAAGTTTTTACATAATAGAAGATTTGAGTTGAGAACTGATTCATCTTTTTGTGTTATATTGTTTTACTTTGATGTTTGGTAATGAAAACTGATAAATTCTATATTTATGAGTTGGTGGAAACTTCTATTAGTCTTCACTTGTTAGTCTACCAATTTTTAGTAATACAATTTACAAGTAGCTAATTATGAATTTTTTTTCATGGAATTCGGGATAGAGACCCCGCATTTTCATGTAAGAAAGCAAGAAAGTGAGTTGTTGCCAAGCTTGGAGCCCCTGATGACATTCTACCAAAGCAGAGGTACTTTTCTAAATCTGTTTTGTTTTCCTAGCTTGTCCAAAAATCTCTTGAATCATCTTTAACTTTGTGCGAGTCATAACTGAAATCATCACTTTTTTTTTGTTGGAAGCATTTCTTTCGATTTTTTTTATATAAGGGACAGAGAAATCATCTTTGCAATACAACCACAGTTGACAACAAAAACTGCAGATTGACACACAATGTAATAGGTTCAATTAATAGTAAAATCTCACAAACTACTCCTCTATTGCATGATTTCTTCTCGTGGCTGTGAATTCTTGACTTTGATCTTTGGTAAAGTGAGAGATATGGCTTCCCCTCTGACCCCGATGTAGGATCCACGGGCCCATCCGTCACAGACACAAGTAGGCTTAGATACCTTGTTGCAGAGATAGGGCTTTCCTGCAGTGAAAAATTACATAGAGCTCTAGCTTCGTCATTATTTGCAAAAACTATATCAGCATAGTTCCCTATTATTTCCCTGCAAAGATAACAGATGCCACAATTCAGTCAATGGATATTGAGGAAGTTATGGGAAAATTTTCAAAAATATAAACCTTGGAAAAAGATACATTACTTTAGTAAGCTCAAAAAAGGGTAAATTTCAGGTTAATCCAACTTGGTGGCTGAAATAGAAGTCAAATAACGGATCTTGCCTAATGTAATTACTGCACAACTGAAAGTTTTAAACTTTTCATTAGAACACCACCTGGTGCAGAAGATGCATATATATATATTGCTTTGTAAAATGTATATCCAGATAGAGAACAGAGATGTTTGACCAGTATGTTCTAGATTTCAAGCCTTATGTGCCAATTACCACAAATATGTAGTCAGCATGGATGGCTATCCTTCCAATACCCAGTAGGAACTAGGATTGCAGTCTAACCACTGGTTGCTAGGGTAACTATACAAACTACTCCTCCATATATGTCACGTTAGCATATTTCTCCAAAGATTTTGTTATTTTTATAAGATAGTTCTTATTTCTACACATTAAAGACATTTCTCTCTTATTTTTATAGGATAGTTCTTTCTTCACAATATCTCTTCATGACTACACCCCTACTTTTTCAAAGAGGCCCACGAACTACTTAAAGTATCACTACTAAAATAGAGTTGGATCTAGATAATTTTATCATCTCCATTTTGGCTCCAAATCCAACTCCATGCTACTGATATTTTTTTTTCCAAATAATTTTTTTTTTTAAAATGAGTAAAGCTCCAGATACATATACTTCTATAATACTCCATTTTGTAAGTCTTGTATTATGAGACTTTAGGGCTATTGTGTGACATTCAGGATCGTCCACTTCTATGTACTGTCATTGAAAGTGGCTTCCCGTCACCTTTGACTGTCAGTCTGTGATTAGGGAAGTTAGAATGTTGTCCTGCTGTTGTGTGGTTTCAGTTCTTATTGCTGTTAAGAATTAAGTGGCAGTTCTGTCTTTTACCTGGGAGGAATGTGCTTTAATTCATAAGATGCAAGGTCCATTATGCTGGTCATGACCGAGTGCATACTTTGAGCTAACACACTCAACCAGCTTATATGCTAGCCTAACTTTTTAATCATCGTTTTAGGTTAATGGCTAAAGGGAGAAAGAGTCCGAGGGTAATTCAAGAGAATGCAACCTCCGATACCGAGCACGAGGATGATGATGATAATTCTGAACGTGACGACTGTAGAGGTCGTACAGTATGTGCAATAGTAGGGAAGGCAATTCAGGAGGGTAGAAAAATTCCACTCGAATGGAATAGAAGAAAGGTTCCATGTGGGGATCATCGAAACACATTCTCTACTTATATTGGTGTAGTTGTTCGTGAACGTGTAAACATCAAGTACGAGAAGTGGGGTGATGTCCCTAAAGAGCTTAAGAATGAAGTTTATGAGTTAATAACAGTAAGTAGATATTTTGTTAATAGTATTTCAGTTATCAGTAACATCCAACTTATACATGTGAGATAATGTCCTGCCAATTAATACTAATGATCCTTGAATTATTATGCAGAAAGGTTTCACGATATTAGAAGGTCGTAAACGTTATATCTTATCTCGAGCTTCTATTGCATTCCGAATTTTTAAAGCTAGATTGAGAAAGGAGTTCATGTACACTCGCAAAGGACAATTGGTGAAGAAGAAACCAAGGCTATATCCATGGATACTACAGGAAGATTGGGATCAATTCCTGAAAACATCAACTGATCCTAAGTTTAAGGTTCAAATTCCTACATGAATTACTTATAACTGGATATATTAGAGTGTTATTGAAGTTGAATTACATCATTTATGCAGGAAATGAGTGAAAAAAATCGAAGTAGAGTGAAGGATAATAGAAAATCAAGCTATCGTGGAGGACGACTAGGGTATCAACATTTCGAGGAAGAGATTGTAAGCTTTGATCAAGCTTGTGCAATTAACTTCGAACTTTAATTTTTTAAACTATAAAACTATTTTTTCTTATGTATTTATGACTTTTTAGGCAAATGAACTTGAGAAGAAAGGGATAAATGCTCCTACAGTTCCTCGGCATTTGACATGGCTTAGAGCTCATTCTCATGTCAAAGAGGGTGCGATGATATTTAAGAATCCTAATGATTTGAAAATTGCTGAAACAATTGTAAGAAAATTTACGCAGATTTTCCAAGTCGGAAAACTACGATTTTGATCATATAAATTATTCTAACTTTAATATACAAATTGTTTTTGGTGCTAGAAAACTTTGGAGGCTCAACAAAGTAGAGGAGAAATTGTTGCGAAGGTCGAGATGATATACTATCAAAAGCAATTGAGAAACCGAGCATGGTGGTATTGTCGGGCGTTGGATTAGGTGTGACAAATACGATTATTTTGGATTTAACCGGCCACAACCACCTAGCCAAATGAAGGTTGAGATAAAGAGTTTAAGATCGGAGTTGGCGAAATGAGAAACACTCAAAATTTTGTTATGTCCTTTCTTACAACATGTTGCCAAATTAACCCGGAGCGAGATGAGCGAACAATTGAGTCGGTTCAAGGCGGGTTGGAATGCCGGTAATTGCGGTGGTCAATTTGGGTCGTTTTGATGGGCATGGGGGTAGCGGTAGCCATATTGGTGGTTCTAATAACGAAGAGTCTAGTGGTGCTCAATTAGGTACTCCTAGTTTGGTTGGCCTAGGTGTTCAAGAATTTCACCTACAACTAGAGTCAGACACCAATGTTTCTTCAAAAGACCATGATCGTGTTCATGAGTCCGATACATCACATGTTGTCACTAATCACAATCCAATGCAGCACGAACTTCAACCTCATAATGAACAAGAGCATGATATTGAGCCCTATCATGTGCCGTGGCCAGAGACAAGTAAGGTGCATCATATTTCTTCTCCAACAATCCCTGAACCTCATACAACGGGCGTAGATGACCACTCCTTTCCGGAGGTATTGAATACTATCTTGTAACAACACTTCAAATATATGCTCTTTTTTAGAAGCCTAGTATTCTTAGATGGGGAAAATGTTTTATTTGGAACAAGAGACGAAATATAGCATCGTAGGAATAGGGGTCCTTCGTGAGACAACGGATTGAAACTAGAAAGATAGTGTTATAATCTAGCTTTACAAGTATCTTCAAAAGACTTAGGAAAACACCATTGGATGGTTACAAAGGCAAAATACAACCTTGTTCCTTCTCAACTAGTATCAATATTGCAGAAAATTTTAGCAATCATTATTAACCGTATAGTAACTGAAGGATAACCTAGAATGCTCACCTCCAACGCGACATCCTGCCTTTACGCCTTCCAATTGTACATATTTAACCTGTAAATTTGACAAGCAGAAGGCAGACAATTGGTTGTATAAGTTTTCCTGCTTAAGATTGTCACGGCTCATTTTTTATCATTCTTTTACCTTCTTTCTTTCTATAAGGAATTTAAATTTTACTATTTCATTATTGGTGTGTAACTGGTAATTGGTTGGCTTAATTGCTCCTGAGCCTCAAAAAAGAGAGGAAGATGTGCACACTTTGCTATATATGATGGACATGGAGGTCGGCTAGCGACTGAATATGTGCGTAACCATTTACATTCTAACGTTCTTTCGGCGAGGATTACCACGTGAGTTGGTGTGTTTATGTGGTCTCCCATACCTTATGATTTTTTTTTTCTTAGATCGTTTTTTGTTCCTTATAGATATTTTCTTACATCCTTTTGATCAAATTGTGTTAAAGGTTGGTAACGTTTTGTTCTGAAAAATATATTCTTTTTATTCTGTACTAAGAAGCTACTGTTCGACATTTTCTACTTTCTTTGTAATGATTTGTTACAAACTATTGGATAGAGTTTCCAATTTACTATTTGCAGTTTAGAAAACGAAACAATATAAGATAATGCATACCTAAGAACTGTATTAATTTGAATACGTTGAATAGCAGAAAAGTCTAGCTGAAATCCATCTTAGATATGTGAATCAAAGTAAAATATTTTCTTTTAGTCTACTTAGGGAGGGGATCAAACTGCAAACCTTTGGATCATTTGGAGGAGGGTTTTTTTAAAGTTATATATTTTACACTAATGGGTATCGTTTCTTAAAGTTGTATTCCTTATTATAAAAAACAGGGTGAGAGTGATTGTTACTTGGCGATTGAATGTGACAATGAGCTCAAGGTTGTTGCTAAGGGTAAAGTGTACATACCAAGCGCAACAGAGGTTTTACTTGTTCATCATAACACCCCTAAGGATAATCATCGGCGTGTTGCCGTCATTGAAGTTATTGAGCCTCGTGCACTTTTACCATGCCCTACTGAGGAATTTCAGTATGTATTCCAAGCTAAGGAGGCTTATATTCTTTGGCCAGCTCATTTGATTCTTCCACCGAAGAAGGTATGAACAAAAACAAGTTTTTTTTTTCTATTGCACAAATCTTATTCATATCATTTTTGAATATATAAACAAGTATTATATTTTTCTTGTGTGGATCTTATCAAGAATGATAAACAAGCACATCTTGCCATACGACCCACACCATCTCCAGGAACGGCATCATCACAATCATCATCCATTAAAAAGTACTCGATCACTGCAGAAGATAAAGAGAAGTTGACCACTAGTTTGGTGCGAGCTTTTAAGATTCAAGCTCTACGGATGAAAAAGAGGCAAGAAACTATTTCCATTAAAATTCCGGCTAACGTATTTTTTAATGAACAAGATGTTGCCATAGATTACGAGGATATGCTTGATTGGTGCTTCCAAAAGGAGATTGGATCAACTCACATGTCTATATTCATGAAGTGAGTGAATCTTTTTCCTTAGTCTAATTAGTGATTATATAATATTATGTTTCTGGATAATTTGATATTTTCTAAAACAATGCCTACGAGATTTGATAGGTACTTGCGAGAGGTTTGTATTAAAGAGGGGATTTCGGGGTATATGGATTTTGTGATACCAACATTCTAAGTCCTTTGACACCAACAAAGAATGGAAGAAGGAGATCCTCGATCGAGATTATTTAGCTTGCGTCTTTGCATGTAATGATGCTAAAAATATTAATCAACTTTTTTTTGCACCATATAATGAGAAGTAAGTGTTGTGTGTTCATTTATATAAATTGTTGATTTGACTACAAAAGTTATGGTGTGATTTAAATTGACGATGATTTTGTTTTCTTCTTCATTACTTATTTAATTGTACAGCAACCATTGGATGTTAGCTGTTATTAGTCCTTGGAATGGATTGGTATATTGGTTAGATCCAGCAGGAGCAGAAAATGAAGTTCGACCGTTTGCTAAAAAGATCATTAACGAGTATGTACTGAAGGACTATATTTAATACATTTATTGCTATGACTACTTATGATGATACTATTATTTTATTTTATGATTATATAGGGGGATTATAAAATTTAGCATGTATTATCGAAAAGATATCAAGAAGATTAAAAAGAATCCGGAAATTAGATGGAATCAAGTGCAGGTATCTGACTCTTATATTATATCATCTTATTAGGCAAAATTATTTTTCATTTTCCTTAATTAAGCTATTTGTGATTTCTTGTTTATAGTGCCCTCGCCAACCGCTTGGTACTTTAGATTGTGGATATTATGTGTGTCGCTACATGCTTGAGACTATAGAGTTCAGACGACTAGTAATTCCAGATAAGGAATTTTATTAGTTACAATTTTTCCTTTTGTGTTTTATGATTACCAAACTTTGGGCAATATAATGATCGTTAACATTAATTATTTCTTCAGTAATTGTTTATTATACTATTATGTTTATGACTTTTCCACTTGGTGTAATTTTTAATTATGACACTTAGATCTTGACCATTATGCTTTAACATTGCATTTGTAGTGTGCAAATGTTTAACTTTGATCATCTTCTTATTTGTTTTCCTTTTGGTTTGTTTCCTTTTTAATTCGACCATGCGTGATTATTGTGTTTAATTACTTTTCAATTTTTGATGGAGACTTGTCTTATCTTTATTGTAGTACTATCATGGCATCCCTCCAACCTATTCTCAGGATAAAATTGATGAACTCAGAGAGTTGTGGATTACATATGTCGAAGATCACGAAGAACAAGTCATGAATGATGATGAATGAGTTTGAACTTCATGCCTCATTTTTTTTACCTTAATCAATTTTTGGACGTACATATATATATTTTTTTATTTTGGTATAAATATTGATGTGGTCGGGATGAATTTGATCTTAGCTTTTTTTTCTTTAGATAGATATTTATATGTATAGTTGTTTTTGGAAGTTAAATATAAGTGTTGGTTGAATTGTTGTGTATATATACAGAATTTTGAAGGTTTGAAATATCATCTATAATTTGTTGATTTTGAGATATGGGTTGCATATTATACATATGGTGCTATATTGTAAATTGAATTTGCCGGCGCTGTAGCAATTTGGAAGCTGGTGTCAATGCAACGTTGAAGCATGTGACAATTTGTTTTTTTTTTTTTTATAAAAAAATAATAATATCAAAGATAAGAGTTATGGAAAAAACCTGTTATAACTATTGTAAGAAAACATAACACTTGAGCAAGAAGAGTTGTGTTTGCTTGTGACAAAGATAACAGTTATTTAAGATAGTAGTTAAATATTCCTTCGGTCAAACTGGATTAAAAATAGCAAACTTAACGGTTATTTGGCAAATGTGTTATCTAGTAGTATAACGTGTATTATAAATGACTGTTATGTTTTCTCTCCCAAACATAACACTTCCATTAGGTGTTATCTTTACTTTACATTACACTGACTTGGAAAACGCCTCAAAAGTGTTATGTAAAGCCTTATATAACAGTTATCTTTGGCCTTTTTTGTAGTAGTGATTCAAATTGTTAAAATTTAGAAAAGGAGAAAATTATAAAAATATGAGACTGATGAACAATGGGGGAAATTTCAGCCCATAAACAAAATTGATCAGTTTGTGAAATCAGAATTTAAAAGTTAAACAAGGGGAAAAAAACTGAAATTGGTGTATACTTTCCGGTTAGAAATTTGGGATCATAGAGAAATTACTGAAATCTACAATTTAAGAAATGACCTTTTTTGTTGAAAATAAAATCGACCCAAGAATTAGATTTAGAGAGGAGATGATTGTGCTTGAATAAAGCACAGTGCATGCTTTCACTCGGTTGACCCGTCACCGGAAACCACCGCGGTTGATGACGAACTAGCATGAAAATTATCCACCGAAAACCTTCCGTCGCCTCCATTCTGGGATTTTTATGCACGCTATTATTGGGAATCGTATCAAATTGGGTTATCAAACCAGTGAGAGATTATGGTGATAGATTAGAGAGAGCAGGCGTGAGAGGAGATAGAGAAGGAGAGCAATGAGAGGCGTGGGAGGAATTGTACAGTGGAATTGAAGATGAAAGGATTTGTACAGTGAGAGGAGATAGAGAATGAAAAGTTAATTGTAGTGAGAAACCGAGAATGAATGACAATAGAAGGTTAGTGGAATTATACATCTATATTCTATACATTTGTTGTCTGCATTTGTACATTAGGATAAAAAAGAGATACTATCATATTTAGCCAAATGACAATAGAAGGTTAGTGGAATATTACATCTATATTTTATATTAATCATATTTGTCGTTCATATACAAAGAGATACTATCATATAAAATATTATGATCATGTTATTCTTATATGCATTGTACATTTGTTGTTTCTTTAACTCCCCCTATCCTAAAAATATGTAGCGGAATACAACACTTCTTATTAAATTGTTTAGTAGTGTAAACTATCTGAAAGCAACAATACCGACATTTATAATAGAGATTTTTTTTGGTTGAATGATTATTGTATCTAAATTGAGTTTTCAGAACTTCATAGAAAATTCAAATGCACAAATTAACTCCACTATACATTTTTTTTACAACCGCATTTATTAAGGACATAAGGTTTCAAATTAACTTCTACCATTTTACATTAAATAGGGCAACCCCTACATATCCTATACCTTACTAGATAGCGCATTAACTTTGTCCATGTTAAATGGAATAGGGAAAAGGAAAAGGAAAATAGGAACAAAGGAGGATTTTGTTTTAATTTCCTTTCTTTTTTGTAGTATTTCCTATATATAATGAAACTTTTAATTAACAAGGGAAACATGTTTATTTAAAATATCATTCAAGAATTAAAGTACGACATATTCAAACTATAACATATTTAAATTACAATTTCATTACTTATACTTATTTATTAAAGTATTTTTAAATACTATTTGTAAGTATTTCAAAAAATGTTATTCACAAAATGGAGGTGATCGAACTTAGATACAAACTTTCGTTTTCTGTTCGTTTTACTACTTAGTAATAGTTATGCCCAAATATATAATCGCACGCATCGCGTGCATAAAAAGCTAGTTTAATATATTTGATTCGAGAACTATGGATAAGAGCTTCAAATAAAATTGGATTATGAATTATGTATTCTGTTTGAATGATATATTTTGATTCCGTTTTCGTAAAGGGTAAGAAGCTGCTAGAGCAGTGATGAACAACATTTTGTATTCTGTGTTTTCTGTATTCTATATATATTCTAGGGACATGTCCTGAAAAGTCTTGCAAGCAGTACATAATGGAAGAGGGAGACGTCCCTTGTAAGAGTTTAGAGAATTCGCCTGGAAGGCAACTCTATTCATGTTCTCTTCCCCAGTATAATATGATTTCTGAAAGAAGATATAATAGGTATTTGAATATGTAAATAGTTTCGTGGAAAAGTTGTTTCAAACTCTATTTATGAAGTGATGTTTTACTCACCCAAGTTATGGAATTTATCTGCCGAATATGGGAATGATTCACCAAGAAACCCGTTAGGAATTTATGAAAGTAGTTAGCTACGATATACATATTGGATTGAAAGTTTTTAAATCTGGAACACCGAAGTGGGAGATATTCTTATGACTTAAAGTATGGAGTTTATTTTGGAAGATCGTATTAGTTCTATAGAATTCTCACGGTTCCGCTAATTGGGGATATACTACTTATGTTGTGAGATATTCGTATTATTATTTTGAAACAAGAAGTAACATTATTAAATTGTATTGAGTATTTGCTATATGATTCTTTTTGTTATGATTTTCTGTATCTTGATTTCAAAAGTCTCGTAAGATAAACTTAAATCTGTAAATAGGTTTTAAGCCACCCAAAGATTTTATGGTTGGACAGTGTGTACTCAGTCTCGCTGACTTTGTTCTTGGAACCTGTTCTGGTGGGGGCAGTGTTTATTGTTAGTGACTTTGCAGGTATTATAAAAGCGCCAGAATGGATAACGGATCATAGGCGTTATGTGAAATGATATTCCGATAAGCAATGGTAGAGATTATATAATTAGCTCAGAAAATTCTTATGGCATATTATTGTATAGATCCATTCAATATATATATATATATATATATATATATATATATATATATATATATATATATATATATATATATATATATATATATATATATATATATATATATATATATATATATATATATATATATATATATATATATATATATATATATATATATATATATATATATATATATATATATATATATATATATATCGAGTTTTTGTATTGTGGGCCTTGAACCACAGGTCTAGGATCGATTTGTATATTATGTTTCCGCTGCAGATAATATAAGTTGAGGTTTATTAAACTTTAATTGAGGTTTGTGAATGTTAAGTGTGATTAGCTAGCAGCTCGGAAGTGCGGGCTGTTACAATCATGGTCGTGAATTTGACAACATTCCCTTCAAACTATTTTGCATCACTCATGGAATGGCCTTTAGGTTTTCATGCCGCCACACCTAATCTCAATATGGTAAAGCCGAAAGAATGATCCGCACACTTAATAACATCAGTCAAACCATGCTTCATCATGCCTCGCTCTCTTCCCCTTATTTTTTGGGATTATGTTCTTGAAACTACTACATATCTCCATAATCTATTACCTAGCAAGACTCTTCCCAATATCACTCCTTTTCAAGCATTGTTTTTCAAAGCACTTCATATGATCATTTAAGGGTTTTCGAGTGCTTATGTTATCCTAATTTATCAGCAACATCTCCTCACAAACTTGCTCTTGGGTTACCCCACAAATCATCGAGGTTACAGATGCTTTGATCCTTTTACAAATAAAAAGATAATATCCCGACATGTCACTTTTGTAGAACATAATTTTCCATTCAAAAGTCCTCATACCCTAACTCTTCATGCCCCTTCATCAGCCCAAGAAATTACCTCTCCTCTTCAAAATCCAAACTTGCGCCATCTTTTGTTGAGCCCATCCCATCACACGCCTCTAAATCCCATCCAGCCCTCCTCCCCTCCTGCTAGGCCTCAGCCCACTACACTGGCTCACGTGTCAGCTGGGCCTGACCTGAGCCCAGTGCGTGGCACGCCCCTAGCACGAGGCCACTTGCTCACCTATCCTATTTCCCACCTGTCAGCACAGGCCCAAATTCCCCATTGCCTCCCCGAGCAAGCCCAATGTCGTGTTATACTCCTCCTCATCAACGCAGCCCACAAACTACGTCCTCAGCCCATCCTTTCTTTTCACCTTAAATGGCCACCCAAACCCGGCACGACATTCGGAAACCCAGCCCGTGTTATGCCATGGTTGCCCCTACTCCTATTTCTCGCTCACCCCTTCCAAAAAATCATAAAATTGCCTTGTCTGACCCAAATTGGAATGCGGTCATCAACGATGAATTTAGTGCTTTAATTAAAACAGGGACTTGGCATTTGGTGCCTAGGCCTATGGGGTTGAATATTGTGAATTGTCTGTGGCTTTTTCGATATAAAGAAAAATCTAATGGTGAACTTGAAAGGCACAAAGCTCGTTTGGTTTGTGATGGCAGGTCACAGGAGCAGGGTGTTGATTTGATGAAACTTTCAGTCCTGTTGTTCACCCAGCCAATATTCGCACAGTCTTGGGTTTGGCCATGGCTCGACATTGGTCTACTCATCAGATCAGCTTGATGTTAAGAATGCCTTTTTACATGGTGATCTGCAGGAAACAATATCTATGCATCAACCTCCTGGTTTGTTGAAAAAAGTATTCCAATTATGTTTATTGACCGCGTAAGGCTTTCTATGGTCTTAAACAAGCACATTGTGCTTGGTATCAACGTTTTGCTAACCATCTCCTACATATTGGTTTTGTTGTTGCTAAAAGTGACACATCCCTGTTCACTTACAAGCATGGTCAAGACATGACCTATCTTTTATTATATGTCAATAAAATTATTTTGTGCACTTCATCTGATTCTCTGCGGGACCGTCTGATTAGTACTCTCAAAACTGAATTCCCAATGTCTGATTTGGGCTCACTCAGTTATTTTTTGGGAATCTCTGTTACTTATACTCCTTCATATATGCTTCTTTCTCAGCAAAAATATGCACAAGAAATATTGGAGCGTGCATGCATGGATCTTGTAAGCCTGCAACGACTCCTGTCGACACTAATGCCAAGCTCTGTGCTGATTCTGGTCCTCTTGTATCTTATCCCGCTTATTATCGCAGTTTAGCTGGTGCTTTGTAGTATCTTACTTTTACTCGCCCTGATATTGCATATGTAGTTCAGCAGGTTTGTCTATTCATGCATGATCCTCAGGAACCTCATACAATGCATTGAAATGCATCCTGCGATATATACAAGGCACCATTGATCATGTGTTACACTTATACCCTACGACTCACTTACGCTTGATCACTTATACAGATGCTGATTGGGGTGGTTGTCCTGATACTCCTCGTTCTACTTCAGGTTATTGTTGTCTCCTTGGTGACAATCTAATTTCCTAGCAGTCTAGGAAACAACCCACCTTATCTAGATCTAGTGCTGAGGCAGAGTATAGAGGCGTCGCAAATGTTGTTGTAAAGGCTTCCTGGTTGCATAATCTTCTTATAGATTTACATTGTCCTCTTCCGCAGGCAACCATTGTTTATAGTTATAATGTCAGTGTTATTTATCTCTCTCGCAATCTAGTACAACACCAATGCACCAAACATGTTGAGATGGATGTACATTTTGTTCGGGAAAAAGTGGCGATTGGTTAAGTACATGTTTTGCATGTTCCTACTAGATATCAGTTTGCTGAAATATTCACCAAAGGCCTTCCACGACAGTTATTTTTGGAGTTTAAGTCCAGTCTTAGCGTTTACCCTCCTTCTACTATGACTGCAAGGGTGTGATAAAATATAAAAATATTATGTGAAATATTTTTATATTTTGGATATAGCTTGTATAATTAGAATTCTATTCTAGTTAGATTTCCTAACATGGTTAGGATATGCTTTAAGTTGTAACCTATATATCGTGATCAATGATATCACTTCAATCAAGGGAGTTTACAATATCTAACAATAATCTTCTGTTCTTTAAGTGCGTTAAGTTTTTTTTTCTCTTTTCTTTCCTTTTTCTTGTAAAGCAATATGTTTCTAACTTTCTTCAGCCCCTTAATTTGGATTGACATGCCAATATTCATTTGCTAGTTTTATTGCTCATAACTTGCATACAAGATTGTCAATTGAATTGGTTTTTGCCCCCCAGCCTCCACCTTGTCAAAGGACCAACTCAACCAAAATTTTAAGCTGATGGTTGAAGTCCCACGAATCGTTTTATAGCTTATTACGCTCCCTACACGAGAGCCCTTTTGGCTTGAAATGTAGATGCATCACAAGCCTCCCTCATAACTGGCGCTAAATATTCTACTTAGAAAGTAGGGATGGATCATAAGATTTGAACTTGTGACGTTTATGTCACTCTGGCTCTAATATCATGTCAAATATGAGCCTCGGCCGCACCCATAAGTAGGAATAGTCCACTTTATTAGACCAAAGGAGGTTCCACCTTAAAACCATATGACAATAAAGGGAGTTGCCCCTAAGCCTTATAAAGTGAATTGAGCACCCTCTTCTTCTATCAATGTGGGACACTCACATATGTTGTTTCGGTAATGCGCTATACATTATAGTTTCAACACTCCTCCTCACATGTGAGGTTCCTCTTCAATTGGCCTAGAATATATTAATGGTCCCTGCTGTGGGTCTGACTCGATACCATGTCAAAGGACCAGCTCAACCAAAAGCTTAAATTGATGGTTAAAATCCCAAAAATAGTTTTATATTCTATCACACACCCTTTTCACTTTTTTGGATCATGGAGGCAACAATATAAAAATCAGTGTTGATGAGCACTAAAACCAAACATAAGACAAGTTTATGTTCAGAGACAATTTTTTATCAACAGTAGCTATGTTATTTCACTAGGAACAATACAAGGGGGGGGGGGTGAATTGTATGTGTAGAAATAAACGTAACTTTTTGCGGAATTTTAAACTAAATTAAAGAAACAAGCTAAAGGAACACAAGGGATTTTTACGAGGAAAAACTTATTGGGCCCAACAGGAAGAAACAACCTCGACCACTAGGGATTTTAAACTCAACACTTTCACTAATTAGGCCAAACAACTTTGTTACAACCTAATTCTACTCACGGGCCACACCTTGAGTTCCTAAACTCAAGTTCCTGAACAACTGTTCCCTTAACAGCTGTTCCTCTCAACTTCACTTGAAGTTTTCTCACTTTAACTCGCTTTACTCAAAGCTTTCTCTCTTACAGAACTTTACTCAAAGTCCCCTTACCCCAAAAACCAAAATACAATAGATTAATTAAAATTAGTGGAATTAGAGTACGAAGAGCAAAGAAAAAATGGCTTTTATGAGAGAATGAAGGCACTGACACTTTACTTAGTTAAACTCACTAAATCACTTGGTCAGACACAAATTGGAACTTCATTAGACACTAGTATTTATAGTGGTAATAACTTAGAACGTGGGATTAAAACATGTGTTAGTGGTAAAACCATTATCCCATGATGTTCCTTACTTGAAGGAACACGTTCCTCATAAAAACCATGATCTCTATGATAACTGTTAAACGTGGGAGATAAACATGTTACTGCTCCCTTAATTTTAGCAACCACTTAAAGCATTAATTCTAAAATCTGATTTAATTAAAAACATTTTAATTAATAAAACCAAAATAAAATCCTTTTACCAAAAATATTATCTTTAAAATATTTTCCATAAAAACCGAAAAGGATATTTATTATCTTTATAAAAATAAAATCTTTTCCTTAAAAAGATTTTCCTTAAAATCAGATTTTACCTTAAATAAAACGGTTACCTAGAATCTAGGCATAAATTACTCAACAGACATATTAAACCGTTGTACTGCTTCATCCTAGGTCTAGTTCCTTTTAAGAGTTAGTTCCCTTAACTTATTATGTTAGCGCCAGTTCGTCTGTTCCTTACAAAGGAACAAACGCTCATTCTCATTCTAAATTGCCACAGTTCCTTACCATCCTTACTCGTTCCTTTACATTGGAACTAGAAATAAAAAACCTCTCTTTAGTCTTCTTGCTCCAATGCTGCTCCAGTACCAAATCTTTGAACATCTTCACTTAGTCTTCAAAATCCAAACTTGATTTCTTCTTTGACTTAGTATTCTCTTTGTTCCTTTCATTGATACCTTGAAATTCATTCACTTAAACAACTTGTTAGTCCAGTACTTAGTTTGCATCTTTGTTCCTTTGTCATCATCAAAACTAGGGTTCAACAATTTCCCCCTTTTTGATGATAACAACAAAGTTACAAACTAAGGAGAACGACAAATAATAAAAGAGAATGTAAAAAATAAAATAATAATTTATATAATTTAATTAAGGCATATAATTTAATAAGGATGTAAATATTTTAGTTTTCATTTTTTCAATTAACTTAGTTTCACTAGTAGAATAAATGCTTATTGTTGCGGTCAATTAAGTGGCATATTGCGGCGGTTTTAGCCGCGCAGCAATTAAGGGCGCAACAATAGGTAATTAACCTATTGCTGCGTTTTTTGACCGCGACAATAGACCTGCCTATTGCTGCGGTTTCTAGCCAAAACCGCAGCAATATGATTATTTTTTATTAAAAAAATACAACGTATTGCTGCGATTTTTGCTAGGAACCGCAGCAATAGGTAGATCTATTGCTGCGGTTTTGGGCCAAAACCGCAGCAACAGGTACATGTACAATATTTTTTTTTTTTTTGCAATTTGCCATCAAACTTGAAGCATAAAAATATTAACAAAAAATAACAAAATATCAAGGCTCACAACACAGACAACAAAATAGGTAAAAGCTAACTAGATTACAAAAAAAAATCTCCATATACAAACAAATTCTAATTAATAATCAAAAAATATAAAAGAAAAAAATTAACTAAATTCAAAAAATTAAACCAAAAACCTTTTACATCAGATCTTGAAAATAAAAAATGAAACAAAACGACGGCCATCAGATCTTGAAAACCGCGGCAGATGGCGGGGTGAAGGCGGCGGCCAAAACAACGATGAAAGCGGCGAGTTACAGGAGGCAGGGGGAAGCTTCATTCGCTCGTTCGGAAGGAAGTTACCGGTGTTCAGCGAGGCCGCGAACGAACGCCATTTCGAACTCGCCGCGAAGTCGCCGGTCTGCGAAGAGGAGAGAGAACGAGAGGAACTCGCCGAGTCGCCGATCAGCCACTGGAGAAGATGAACTCACCGGCGAATTTTGAACGAATTTAGACGAACTCGACGCAAATTTCGAACGAATTTCGACGAACTCGACCCAAATTTCGAACGAATGTCGACGATGATGAAGAGATGATGGTGTTCGGGAGAATTTCGACGAAGAGATGAAGGTGATTGCCGTGTGCAATAGAGATTGGGGCGGATGGGGTTTGATTTGGGAAAAGATGAGGAAGGATGAGTGAGAGAGAGGAAGTATGAGTGAAAAAGGGCTGATGGGGTTTTGGAGGAATGACAAGGAAACCCTAACTGGGCCTTTTATTATTAATTTTAAAAGTCTATTGCTGCGGTTTCTCCTAAGAACCGCAGCAATAGATTAAAATATTATTTAAATTTTATTTTTTAATAATATTTTAATTTATTGCTGCGGTTCTGAGTGGAAACCGCAGCAATAGGTCTGGTCAAACAGTCTATGAAATTTGAAAAAAAATTCCCGTTGACACATATTGTTGCGGTTTCCAGGTACAACCGCAACAATATGTTTAATTTAGATTTTTTCTTTTTTTTTTATCGGTTTATTGCTGCATACGGGTAAAACCGCAGCAATACCACCGCAGCAATAAGTAAAAATTATACTAGTGTTTGTTCCTGTTATCTTTTCCCCCTTTGTCATCGTCAAAAAGATCAAACTCTTGGTGATTTTGAGAAGACTGATTTTTCAATACCTTTAGACCATTAACAAGCACAAAAAAAAAAATTGGTTAAGTTAGGAATTTCAAAGGTTAGACTTGCTCAAACATTAATCACATAATACTAGCCATTCCAAGTAAGAAATTACTCAATCAAATCACAAACGAAGTCAAATATAGCAAAAGTCATTATATTCATAGGACTTGTTCCATTAAAGGACAAAAGAGAAAAAGGAGAAAAAGAAAAGAAAAGAAACAAAAGCAAAGAGTTCCTGTTCCTTTAAGAGAAACAAGAACTAGACATTTTGAATGGAAGGGGATTCCTCTACTACTTCTTCCTCAACCACTTCTTCCAACTTCTTCATCACCTCTCCATGATGTCCATCAAGTTGCTGCTTCAAAGTATTAATGGCTTGAGCCATCATCTCCATGTTCTTTTATTGTTCAATCACAGTATCACTAAGGACTTTCATTAAACTCATCATCTTATATGTTTTAGCATCTAAAGTCCAGTGAAGGTGATTGTAAAACTTAATCATATGTTGAGCAGGGAGACATACTTCATTGACCCAACCAAATTCATCCGAAGGAATTTGTTCCTTTCCCTTAGAACCAGAGGCAGTGGATGGTTTAGGTGGAGGAACTGGGGTGTTTTCTTGGGATGAACCTAGTGTTCCTTTGAGAGAAACAGAAGGTGAGGTGGTG
Organism: Beta corolliflora; assembly: GCA_947648045.1. NCBI lineage: Eukaryota > Viridiplantae > Streptophyta > Magnoliopsida > Caryophyllales > Amaranthaceae > Beta > Beta corolliflora. The sequence goes on along the minus strand of CANSZD010003378.1, from coordinate 646,774 downwards.
GTGTAAATGGGAGGAAGAAAAGGTGGTTATGGTGGAAGGTTAGTGGATGTAGAGGAGAAATGATTAGGATCTTTCATCTCAAAAAACTGGAAGGAACAGAGAAGGATGAGGGAGAGATGGAAGGAATATCAGTGAGGGTTACTGGTATTTTTGGTGAGGATGGAGGAGTTGGTTCCTTAGATGAATTGTGATCCTGTTCCTCTGCATCAGATAGGATAAATGGAGAGTCCTTATTTGAAGGAACATGGGCAGTTTTAGCTGTTTTCAACCTAGTGCTATGTCTAACTCTTTTAGGAATAGGAGGGGAAGGATTTTTGGCAACACTTTTGCGCCTCTTGGGTTTCTGTTCCTTTGAATCTGTAGGGGCAGGAACTTGTTCCTCCAGCATTACTTCCACTGGTTCCTCTTCCACTGCCTTAGGCAGTTTTCTCTTGTGAGAGGAACTAGTAGCAATCCTCCCTTGAGTTAACACTCCATCTTGGACAGAGAGGTCCAAGCCATATAAGGTCTTTTCATTAAGAATATTACCTTGTTTTATACCCAAGGTAGGCCCACCAGTAGTCTTAATCTTAAAGTGAGAAAGAAGAGAGGTGATCAATGCACCATAGCCAACTACACAGTGATTCTCAATGCAGTGAGTGAGATGTTGGATAAAGATAGTACAACCTCTGCTATTCTAACATAAAAATACTTTGTTCTATAGGTTCTCTAATTCTATCATCAGTTAATTCTAATTCTAAGGGAGTATCTATTCCTTCCTTAAACCAGGCTTTTATTATTATTTATATGGCTGCTAATTCTACAAATCTAAATGTGATTGGTTTATTTTTTAATACGTTGTTTATTTTGGTTATTTCTTCATTTAACACTTCTTGTGTTATTAATGGGACTCTAGTGTTACCTTGTACTTCTGTTATATCTATAACATGTTCTCTATCAGCTATAATTAAATTTTCTTCTTTTTTTCTTTTGAAATACTTAGTTAAATTAGTTAATTCAAATTTTTTATTTTCAATTATCTTATTGGGAGACAATATAAATCCTTCATGTTTTAACGCATTATATTTTTGTAAATAAAAAATAGCTCTTTGATTTTTATGTTGTACTGTAATATCTTCATTGTAATCAACTTCTTGTAATTCTTTATCCATCATTATCAGTTTCTATATTATCTTCTTCTTCACTACTTTTTATTTTATTAATTTCATCATTATCTGTTTCATATTCTAAAACATATATTTCTTCATCTGGTGGTATATTATTTTTACCTATTTCATATTCTGCTATATGTAGTTCAATGAAATTTACATTTTTTATGTTTTTATCAATATTTTTATTTGCTTTAGCCTTACATTCTTTTGCTATGTGACCTATCTGTCCACAATTATAACATCTACATCTTTTTGGATTTTTTGCATATTTATAGATTTTTCTTTTAATAAAGTAATTTTTATTTGATCTTTTCTTATTTTTATATTTCCATACGGTTTGAATCTTTTATATCGTCTTTGTATTAAATTGGATCTTTTAGTTTTATATTTTTTGTTTAATTTGTAACATCCGAATTTAGGTATTTCATATTTTTCACAACAGTCACTTATTTTAGCTTGTTTTCTAAATGCCTTTTGGTTATTGACTTCAATACAATAATTTTTATACCATGTTTGTAAAAATGCTATTTGTTCGCCTAAAGTTCCCGTTTTAGGCTCTGTATAATATGCTTCTTGAACCATAGTGTTTATAGGTATTAGTAATTTTTCAAAATATAATTTTCGAAATACAGCTAATTGTTCGTGTGTTTCGATTCCTAATTCATAATAATTCATTTGGAATGCACAATTATATTTGTATAAATCTTCTGGACACATGGAACATATTTGCATATTATATAGTTGGGATTTACAATATTCTTTCTTAGCTTCTGCATATTTTAAATCTGCATTTGGATTGCCAAATTCTCTTCGAATTATTTTTTCGTATTTTTTCAACATTTGTGTTGAATCTGTCATCTCAGTTCCTTCTGTCTTAGTACTTCGTAGTTCTGTTAATTCTTTTATTCCTATATTAGTTAAATAGCTTCTTGTTATTCCTGTTATTGTTGCTTCGATATAACTAGCCGCCGCACTTACTGGTATTTTAGCTTCTATTAATTTTGCGTTTATTCTAGCTGTCCAATTTTGTATATCTATTTCAGCATTTGTAGCGCAATCTAGATTTAAAGTTTATCCTGTTTGGTTATCTCTTGGTATGTAATCATTTTCTATTTTTCTTCGATATTTCCATATATAGTCATTATTTCTATGTGTATAATCATATTTTTTCTATTTAAAAGTTGGTTTATAATTTCTATTGGTATCCATATAATAATAATCATCATCCGTGTCGACCTTAGTAAGTACGTTAATTTCTTCATCCTTTTCTGAATTAAAGTCTGATTCTAAATGATTTGAATATCTAAATTCTTGACTGGATTGTTCAGAATAAAATTCTTCACTATTTTCTTCTAGAGTATTTACCTCTATATTATTTACCTCTAGTCGTTCTATTTTAGTAGTTAAAGCTTCTATGGTAGTATTATTTATTATTTCGTTATCTGATTCGTGGATTTCTGATATTTCAATGTTGTCTTTGATATTACATATAAGTTGTTCTTCTATTTTATCAAACCTATTATTATATTCTATTTTAAGATTTTGTATTTCTTCATTAAAATTATTTTCTACTCTGTAGACTTTATCTAATATTTGTTTGGTATTAATATGTATTATTTTGATAGATTCTTCCATTTTTCTCATTCTTTCATCATATTTTCTTTTTAACTTTTTTAATTTTTTGTAGATGTCATTAATTTTTTATTGTCTTGATAGCTACATTCTATATTTGTTATTTGTACTAAATTATTTTCTAGTGCTAGTCTTCTTTCCCTATCAAATTCGTTTTCTAGTATAATTTGTTCTCTATCTTTTATTAAATAAAATCTTCCTTCACTGATTTCTGTAAATTGTCTATTTTGATTAGTCTTGTATATTTTAAATGGACCATCAGGGTATCTAACAATTTCCTCTTCAATGATTTTTTCGTTTTTATTCATTATTCTGATTGTTCAATTACTCTTTCATATTCTATTTCTATTCTTTTTCTTAAAAGTAATTTTGGAAATAACTGTGAATATTCTTTAGTTATCTTATTTTCTAAGATTTCATAACCTTGTTCTTCTAGTTCAATTGGTATTTTAGTATTACTTGATTTTGGTTTTTCTTGATCATTCTTGCTATCTTTTAGTAATTGTATTATTAATAAAATATTTGTATTAATTATATTTAGATTAGTTCCTAAATTTTCTTCTTTTTCTAGTTCACTCATACACACATGCTTGATTTTCTATCTAATGTATTAATATAATCTTCATGTATTTGCTTAGCTATATCTTCTTGTTCTTTAATTTGTGTATTCAGTAGCTCTATTTGATTATCAAAAGGTTTTAACTCTTTTTCAATTTCTTCATAATTATAATTATCATTTGATGTTGCTCGTTTTAATATTTGTATTTTATTAATGATAGCTATTTTTTTTTGATTTCTTAATTCTAAATTTTTAATATCAGATTGCATAGTTGATATAAAATATTGGAAATTAGCTTTTCTCATAGAATTTTTTACTTGGGATTTAGTACTTATACGTATAACGAATTTTGTAAATCTCTAAGTTCCTGTTTAGCTGTTAAGTGTCTATTTTTCTTGTTTTGTAGCTTAGTTAAATACCTTCTTAAAGCATCTTTCATTTCATTATCTTTTCTTCTATAAGCTTCATATAAATAATTTTCAAATTCATTTATTTTTTCTTTTAGGGCCTGGATTTGTAATTTCAACATAAAATCTCTCATTTCTATATGTTCTTTGACGTTTTTTATTTGTGATTTAGTCATAACGAATTTAGTAACTGTTTAAGTTCTATTAATAAATATTTAAGTTCTATTTGTTTTAACAGATCTAGCAATTTTTTAAGTTCTATTTGGTTTTTCGAAAGTTTTTCCTTTTTATTTTGGTCTTCCTGTATTAGTTTAAGTAAAGCATACCTTGTTTCTATATCGTCTAGTACATATGCTTTATGTAGATGAATATTATAAATACTTATTTGATCTTTTACCCTTTGAATTTTAAATAGTAAGGCATAATTTATCCATTCAATACCTAATTTAACAATCTTTATTTGAGCATTCATAATATAATAAATAATCAAGTAAATTTTTAAGCAAATAAACAAGTAAATAGGTAAATAATCTGTTTTGTTATGAACTTTCTTTTATTAACATCTAGTTTTGCAGTTAAACATTTAGTTCCTATTTGTATGATTATGTAATATTCGTGTGATTTTATTTGAATAGGTAAGTTCTCAGTTAGTTCTCTTTTAGATCTAGAAACACTTAATCGTTTTTTCACTATTTCTAAGTCTTCATAACTTGGTTTAGAATATAATTTTAATCCTTTCTCTATAGGTAGTATTAGATCAATAAAAGGGGTATCTATAGTAATAGGTCTCAATTTGTTTTTAGTATAAATCTGATGTTGATCGGTTAATATATAAACATTCTTACATTGTACTATCACGACTTTTGATCCATTTGTCATGTTTATCCCATCTAGTTTCCAATATAAGACTAATGCCTTTTCTATATTTTGGTCAGTTAAACTTATTGAATAATTTGGCTTAATTATGAATCTTACTTTTGATAAATGAGATTTCCTTTAAGTTGTGCTATAATACTTTGTTCTATAGGTTCTCTAATTCTATCATCAGCTAATTCTAATTCTAAGGGAGTATCTATTCCTTCCTTAAAACAGGCTTTTATTATTATTTCTATGACTGCTAATTCTACAAATCTAAATGTGATTGGTTTATTTTTTAATACGTTGTTAATTTTGGTTATTTCTTCATTTAACACTTCTTGTGTTATTAATGAGACTCTAGTGTTACCTTGTACTTGTGTTATATCTATAACATGTTCTCTATCAGCTATAACTAAATATTCTTCTTTTTTTCTTTTGAAATACTTAGTTAAATTAGTTAATTCAAATTTTTTTCTTTTCAATTATCTTATTGGGAGACAATGTAAATCCTTCATGTTTTAACGCATTATATTTTTTTAAATAAAAAATAGCTCTTTGATTTTTATGTGGTACTGTAATATCTTCATCGTAATCAACTTCTTGTAATTCTTTATCCATCATTATCAGTTTCTATATTATCTTCTTCTTCACTACTTTTTATTTTATTAATTTCATCATTATCTGTTTCATATTCTAAAACATATATTTCTTCATCTGGTGGTATATTATTTTTACCTATTTCATATTCTGCTATATGTAGTTCAATGAAATTTTCATTTTTTATGTTTTTATTAATATTTTTATTTGCTTTAGCCTTACATTCTCTTGCTATGTGACCTATCTGTCCACAATTATAACATCTACATCTTTTTGGATTTTTTGCATATTTATAGATTTTTATTTTGATAAAGTAATTTTTATTTGATCTTTTCTTATTTTAATATTTTTCATACGGTTTGAATCTTTTATATCGTCTTTGTATTAACTTGGGTCTTTTAGTTTTATATTTTTTGTTTAATTTGTAACATTTAAATTTAGGTATTTCATATTTTTCACAACAGTCACTTATTTTAGCTTGTTTTCTAAATGCCTTTTGGTTATTGACTTCAATACAATAATTTTTATACCATGTTTTTAAAAATGCTATTTGTTCCCCTAAAGTTCCTGTTTTAGACTATGTATAATATGCTTCTTGTACCATAATATTTATAGGTATTGGTAATTTTTCAAAATATAATTTTCAAAATACAGCTAATTGTTCGTGTGTTTCGGTTCCTAATTCATAATAATTCATTTGGAATGCACAATTATATTTGTATAAATCTTCTGGACACATGGAACATATTTGCATATTATATAGTTGGGATTTACAATATTCTTTCTTAGCTTCTGCATATTTTAAATCTGCATTTGGATTGCCAAATTCTCTTCGAATTATTTTTTCGTATTTTTTCAACATTTGTGTTGAATCTGTCATCTCAGTTCCTTCTGTCTTAGTACTTCGTAAATCTGTTAATTCTTTTCATCCTATATTAGTTAAATAGCTTCTTGCTATTCTTGTTATTGTTGCTTCGATATAACTGGCCGCCGCACTTACTGGTATTTTAGCTTCTATTAATTTTGCATTTATTCTAGCTGTCCAATTTTGTATATCTATTTCAGCATTTGTAGCGCAATCTAGATTTAAAGTTTCTCCTGTTTGGTTATCTCTTGGTATGTAATTATTTTCTATTTTTCTTCGATATTTACATTTATAGTCATTATTTCTATGGGCATAATCATATTTTTTTCTTTTTAAAAGTTGGTTTATAATTTCTATTGGTATCCATATAATAATAATCGTCATCCGTGTCGACCTTAGTAAGTACGTTAATTTCTTCATCCTTTTCTGAATTAAAGTCTGATTCTAAATGATTTGAATATCTAAATTCTTGACGGGATTGTTCAGAATAAAATTCTTCACTATTTTCTTCTAGAGTATTTACCTCTATATTATTTACCTGTAGTCGTTCTATTTTAGTAGTTAAAGCTTCTATGGTAGTATTATTTATTATTTCGTTATCTGATTCGTGGATTTCTGATATTTCAGTGTTGTCTTTGATATTACATATAAGCTGTTCTTCTATTTTATCAAACCTATTATTATATTCTATTTTAAGATTTTGTATTTCTTCATTAAAATTATTTTCTACTCTGTAGACTTTATCTAATATTTGTTTGGTATTAATATGTATTATTTTGATAGATTCTTCCATTTTTCTCATTCTTTCATCATATTTTCTTTCTAACTTTTCTAATTTTTTATAGATGTTATTAATTGTTTTATTGTCTTGATAGCTACTTTCTATATTTGTTATTTGTACTAAATTATTTTCTAGTGCTAGTATTCTTTCCCTATCAAATTCGTTTTCTAGCTAGTATCATTTGTTTTCTATCTTTTATTAAATAAAATCTTCCTTCACTGGTTTCTGCAAATTTAATAGAAGCACTTGCCTAAGGAAGTTACAGTCTACATTTGCTATATGGAATTCTGGATTATTAATAGAACTTAATAATTGTTATTTCGTTCCGTCAATTACTAAGAACATTATTTCAGTTTCAGTTTTGGATGATGAAGGTTTTTGTTTTGAAATAAAGAACATGAGTTTTTCAATTTCCTACAATAACATATTCTATGCTAGTGCAAAATTCATTAATGGCTTATATGTGCTTGATAGATCAGTACAGGTCTATAACATAGAAAGCAAGAAACAAAAGTCGAATGATTTAAACCTAACCTATATTTGACATTGTCGAATGGGTCATATATACCAAAAGTGCATCCAAAAGTTACAGAAGGATGGAATGCTTGCATCATTCGATTTCGAATCTTTTGATGTATGTGAATCATGCTTAATGGGGAAAATGACAAAAGCACCATTTACTGGAAAGGGTAAAAAAGCCAGTGACCTCTTGGGCCTCATACATACAGATGTTTGTGGGCCTATGAGTACAAAGGCAAGAGGTGGGTTTAGTTACTTCATTACTTTCACTGATGACTTAAGTAGATATGGGTATGTCTACCTAATAAAACATAAGTCGTAATCTTTTGACAAGTTCAAAGAGTTCCAAAATGAGGTACAAAATCAACTTGGTAAAACAATAAAAGTATTGCGATCCGATCATGATGGCGAATATTTGAGCCAAGAATTCGAGGATCATTTGAAGGATTGTGGAATACTTTCACAATTGACTCCACCAGGAACTCCACAATTAAATGGTGTGTCTGAAAGGAGGAATCAGACCTTATTAGATATGGTTCGATCAATGATGAGTCTTGCTGATCTTCCAATTTCTTTTTGGGGATATGCTCGCGAAACGGCTGCACACACACTAAATAGGAGCCCGTCAAAGGCTGTAGAAAAGACTCCATATGAGATGTGGAATGGAAGGATTCCAAACTTATCTTTTCTTAAAATCAGGGCTGCGAGGTCTTTGTAAAACGTTTACTATCAGACAAACTTGCACCCAAATCAGATAAATGTCTCTTTGTGGGATACCCAAAGGAGACAAGGGGTTACTACTTCTATAATCGTCAAGAGAACAAAGTATTTGTTGCTCGAGATGGTGTCTTTCTCGAAAAGGAATTTGTTTCCAGAAAGACAAGTGGGAGTAAAATAGTTCTCGAAGAAGTTCGAGATGAGCAACAACTGGACGTGGCTCACACCATGTCAGAGGCGGCCCGACGATACAAAAGTCAAGTTCAGGAGATGACGTATTCAACACGTGAACCTCCTACCGTCCCACTTGAATCTAATTCAAGCGAAAATCTTCAAGATGTTGAAGAGAATATTTCTATTGATGCTCAGGCCCCGCGTAGGTCAAGTAGACCGAGGATTCCAAACAAGAAGTTGTTTGATTTCCTGTTAACTGAAAACTCTTAAATCATGATTTTGGAAAATTCATAACCTACTACCTACAGACAAGCTTTGACGAGCCTAGACTCTGAGAAATGGCTTGAGGCCATGAAATCCGAATTAGACTCCATGTCTGAGAATAAAGTTTGGACCCTAGTCGACTTTCCTGATAGGGTCACACCTATTGGATGCAAGTGGGTGTTCAAATTGAAAACAGACAAAGATGGAAACGTCTATGTCTATAAAGCAAGACTGGTTGCAAAAGAATTCAGGCAAATTTATGGTATAGACTATGATGAGACCTTTTCTCCAGTAGCAATGCATATTACGATTACGAAATTTGGCAGATGGATGTCAAAACTGCATTCTTGAATGGATTCTTGAATGAGGATGTGTATATGACACAACCTTTGGGTTTTAAGAATCCATAAAATCCTAAAAGAGTTTGCAAGCTTCAGAGATCCATTTATGGATTGTAGCAAGCGTCTCAGAGCTGGAATCTTCGATTTAATGAGGTAATCAAACAGTTTGGTTTTCTCAAAAGTGAAGAAGAATCTTGTGTCTACAAGAAATTTAGTGGGAGTAGCTTAGTCTTCTTGGTTTTGTATGTAGATGACATACTACTCATGGAAAATGACATACCAATGCTTGAGTCAGTCAAGGAATGGTTGAAAAGTTGTTTCTACATGAAGGACCTTGGAGAGGCTGAGTACATATTGGGAATCAAAATCCATAGAGACATGTCTCGAAGGATGATTGGACTAAGTCAAGAGACTTATATTGATAAGGTTCTTGCAAGGTTCAACATTGTTATTCTAGTATGAACACTAGACCAACTACAAGGAGGGGGGGTGAATTGTAGTTGAGGAGAAATTTCGATTTGTAATGCGGGATTAAAACAAACTTGAAATTAGAAAGAGACAAACACACGACATTTTTACAAGGAAAACTTCCTAGGCCCAATAGGAAGAAAAACCTTGACCACGAGGGATTTTGACTCAAACTCTCTTTAATATACTAGGCCAAAAGACTCTCTTTTGTACAACCTAATATTGGACCTTCTCCGTTCCTCTAGGAACTTGTTCCCCAGTCGCTCAGTTCCCCCTGAACTGATGACACTCACTTTTGACTTCACTCGAAGTCTTCTTTCTTCTCTCTTTCTTTCTCTTTCTTGAATACAAGGATATTCTCTGAATTTTCTCTCACCCACACACACTATGAATATAACAATAATGAGTATGTTGAATAAAAGAGGAAATTACAAGAAAAACTTTCTAAGTAATGATTAACTTTTTTCGCTTGAAAGTTCTTAAGTTTTTCTTCAATTAATTTCTTCTTATATAGCTGCTGCAAATCTTCTTCTACTGGTCATGTTGTGCTCCATGTTCTCCATGATGTGAGCGTGTATTGTTGTAGAGATCATGGCCCTAAATTCGCTGCATTTTCTCCACGAGTTTTGCAACGGCAACAAACGTTCCACTACTATCCATTAGTGGTCTAATCTTCCAGCAAGTAATGCGCAGGTGGAGGAGTTAGTTGGAGAACCTCAAGGAGTTAGCTCCACAATTTAAGCACCGCAATTCTCCAACTGTTTTGCACGCACAACTACAGCAACAAAAACATCTAATAACTTAAAGAATCTTTTATTCAAAGATTCTAAGTTACTAGAATATTAAACATACCATATGATAAAAATTCAAAGTGTATAAATTAAATATCTTGACTTAGATTAAATAATTAATCTTTCTCCACAAGATATAAATGCAAATTTGAACATTACATTATTTTTGGTATTTTATAATTTTCGCTAAATAAAAACTATATAGTAAAATTAACTTAAGTATTTGGCATCATCAAAACATGGAATACAACAATATTCCCCCTTTTTGATGATGGCAAATATAAGGCATATAAAAACAAAATAAGAAAAATAATATAACCAAAGCAAAAGAATCAAGAGCTAATGACTTTAAAAAACAAAACTAACAAAAGATTAAGAAAATAAATCTAGCACTACACTAACAGAAAACTAATACGAAACTAACATAAATCAGCCTTGAATAAGAAAAATCCAAAAAGCATCACCTAGAACCGAAGAAGGACTAGAATTTGAATGTTTTATGTGCCACTCTACTTCTTCCCCCTTTTGTCATCATCAAAAACAATAAGTACCCAGCAGTACTCTAAGAGTTCATCATGTACAACAATGTCAAAGCGTTGTAGCTCAAACACTCATCTAATAATACTAGCCATCCAAACATTATAATGAGCATATGAAGATGAGATTAAAGCACATAGTCATGAAAAATGCACAAACTGAGTTCAAGATGAAGACAAGAAAAAAAGAAGAAGGCACAAAGAAAGATAAGTAAGAAAAGAAAAGATATAAACCAAAACAATTTTATCACCAAAAGGAATGGGTGATAAAAGAGAGTAACAAGTAGTCACCATTGTTTTAATACAAAGGGATTGGAGGGCTTAGAAGGCTTGGGGTGGACAAGGAAAGCACCGACCACAGAATCAATCTTCTCCCGAATAGCTGATTCTCCTTTCTGCACACTTGTGAGGATCTGCTCCTGCTGAAGATCAAAACGGGGAACCCTTGCTTCAAGACCCTGGATTCTAGTGTGCAGGAGAGACAGAGACTCCTGAATTGTATGAAGTATACCATGAAGACCAGTGGTGGAGAGAAGGGGAAAATAAACAGTCCTTGATCCTAAAGGAGCTTCATCCTCCTCCAGATCAATATGAACAGCACCCTGACCCTGTTCCTTGGGAGCCTTGGTCACAGCAATTCTTTGGCTCTTCCTCACTGACCTAGGTTCTTCAGCACTGACCTCCTCCTCAAACTTCCTCTTGACCCCAGTTTCAACCTTCCCCTTAGTTTCTGCTACCTTAAAGTCTAACATCCCACACTGTACCCTGAGAGACAACCTGGATAAGGTCTCCTTGGTCAAATAATTATCAGGCTTTAGGTCAAAAGAGGTACTGGAAGGGAGTTTAATGAGATTCTTCTTGAGGATAACATAAATCAGATTTGCATACCCCACTTTGGTGTTGTGGGAGATGCAGTAGGAAAGGTGAGAAATCATTAAAGCAGGGAAGTTAAATTTTATGTTCTTAGCAAGGCAAAACATCAAGGAAAGATCCATGAGGCTCGCTTGAGTCCTCTTGGAAGTCCGTGGCAGAATAAAGCGCCAAATTAAGTGAAACAAAAATTTGTGAAAAGAAGAGAGATCTTTCTGATCTAGGGATTGGTCTGACTCCTTACCCCCAAAGTAACTCAAAATAGGAGCGTTTGAAGCCCCATTTACATTTAACTTAGCCCTTCCCTTCACATATTCCTTGTACCCCTCAGTAGGTACATCAAACCATTCCCCTAAGTTCTTTTCATTGAACTTAACCAATTTTCTAGTGACCACACTTATGCATAAACCCTCGTTATTTTCAAACTTGGCAACAAACTCACTCATCTCGCTCTCATAAAGACCCTCATCAAAACTCAACACTTTGACCCATTTTTGAAACTTAACAAGATCAAGAAATTGACTCCACTTAACTTTCTTACACCAGGTGAAATCAACACAAAACCCAATGATATACTTAGAGGATTTTGATTTCTTACCCCTTTTCGTAGGTACCAAGATTTCCTTTTCATGCTCTGTTTCAGCATCATCCAAATCATCTTCTTTCTTTGGAGAGAGCACTTTATTTTCCGCCGAATTTGCTTGAGAACCCAGAGAATCTTCATTTGAGTTGGAAGATTCATTCTCGCTTTCGTTATAATCCACCAGAGGTGAAGATTTTTCAGCCGGAAAATTTTTGGTATCTGCGGAGGTTTTTATTTTGGGAGCCATTTAGGGTTTTAGGTGAGGAAGATGAAGATGGCAGATTTGTGTAGAGAGAGAGAGAGAGAGAGAGAAAGGCGGTTTTGCAGAGGTAATGGTTTTGGGGTAAATGGGATTAATTGTCGTGTAAATTTTGGTTTGATTTGATGGGTTTTTATTTTAGGGCGGAATTTATGGGAATTGTGAAGAGGAATTAAATGTGGCTTTTCCCTTCCTTCTTTAAATTCGGTGAATGATTTTAGTTTTAGGTTTGTTCATGAATGCTGGTGAAACGTTGCCATTAAAAATTATTTGTGGGGGATGAATGAAAGAGGATAATAAATGGAAGAAGAGAAAATAAATTAAAATAAAGATAATATTTACGTGGAAAGAAAGAAAAGAGTAGAAAGTGTGAACTCATGCATGTAACATGTTCAACCTATATGTACAGCAACCTTTCTATTTTTACTCAAGTATATGCATGGACAATAAGGGGAGTATCATGAAGAGTAATGTGAGTCCGTTACAATGACTGTACAATGAGTGATTAAAATCACAAAATGTTGCTGGCCACTTAGTGTAATCTTGTAACTAAGAGTTTTATTTGAAGTAGCACACTCAATGAATTCTAATCATCCCTAGCTCTAAGCGAATTTTCTCGAATTTTTCTCTACGAAGTGGTTTAGTCAAAATGTCAGCTATTTGATTTTCAGTTGGACAAAATTCAAGTTTGACAAGACCTTTTTCTACATTATCCTTAAGGAAATGATGTCTAATGTGAATATGCTTGACCCTTGAATGATGAACTGGATCCTTAGAGATACAAATAGCACTAGTATTATCACAGTAGATAGGAACACACTTAAACTTAATGCCAAAATCTCTTACTTGTTGCTTGATCCAAAGGACCTGGGAACAGCATGCAGCAGCAGCCACATACTCTGCTTCTGCTGTAAATAAGGCAACAGTATTCTGCTTCTTTGAGCTCCATGACACCAAGCTTGATCCTAGGTACTGGACAATGCCTGATGTGCTCTTGCGGTTAACCAAGTCTCCAGCATAATCCGCGTCCGAATAGCTTACTAGGTCAAACACATCACTTCAAGGATAGAACAAACATAAGTCATCGCTTCCTTTCAAATACCTCAGAATTCTCTTAACTGCTGTTAAGTGAGATTCTTTAGGATTTGATTGGAACCGAGCACATAAACCAACACTAAAAGAAATATCAGGACTACTTGCTGTTAAGTATAGTAATGAACCAATCATACCTCGATATTGCTTCTCGTTTACACACTTACCATTTGAATCTTCATCTAACCTTGTTCCTGTTCCTATGGGAGTGTGGTTGTTTTTGAATGTTCCAGTCCATATTTCTTGAGCAGTTCCTTGACATATTTTTGTTGATGGATCATTGTTCCTCTTTCAGTTTGTATAATTTGCAATCCCAAAAAGAAGTTCAACTCTCCCATCATACTCGTTTCGAATTCACTACTCATAAGATCAGCAAACTCCTTGCAGAGAAGATCATTAGTAGCACCGAAAATTATATCATCAACATAAATCTGGACTACTAATATGTTTGTTCCTTTTGATCGAAGGAACAAGGTTCTATCAACCTTACTTCTTATGAAATCATGTGAGAGCAGGAATTTTGACAACCTTTCATACCAAGATCTAGGTGCTTGTTTTAGCCCATAAAGAGCTTTATCAAGCTTATAGACTTGATTTGGAAGTTCCGGATTTTTAAATCCAGGAGGTTGTTCCACATAGACGTCTTCAATTAAAAAACCATTTAGAAATGCACATTTGACGTCCATCTGACAACTTAAATCCCATAAAGGCAGCAAAGGCAATCAAAATTATAATTGCTTCTATTCTAGCAACAGGAACAAAGGTTTCGTCAAAATCAATACCTTCTTGTTGATTATAACCTTTGGCAACAAGTCTAGCCTTGTTCCTTACCACAGTTCCATGCTCATCAAGCTTGTTCCTGAAGACCCATTTTAGTCCTATAACCTTCTGGTTCTTTGGTTTTGTCTCCAGTGCCATACCCTGGTCCTTTGGAACTCATTTAGCTCCTCTTGCATAGCGTTGATCCAATCAGCCTCCTTGAGCGCTTCCATATGGTCCTTAGGTTCTGTCATAGATAAGAAAGCATTAAAAGCACAAAAATTCTTCAATTGGGATCTTGTTTGAGTTCCCTTTTCAATGTCACTTATTATCAATTCTAAAGGTTGAGAATTTAGGTGTTTCCAAGGCTTTGGGACAAATCTCCTAGTTGCTTCTTGAGTTTCTTGCGGTGGTTGATTCACTTGATCTTCTCCTGGATCAGGAGATCCTTGATCCTCCAGAGTTCCTCCTGTAGCTAGTTACTCAAGGGGATCAGGCACAGGGTTATTAGGATCAGGAACTTGCTTCTTCTCTTTTCCTGCAGGGGTTAGTTCCTCATCATTTTGATTAAACTCATCAGGACGAGTCAAACCAATTTCAAAGTTATCATTGTGACTCTGTTCCTGCAGGGAGTTAGTCTCATCAAAAATAACATGGACACTTTCCTCGACACACATTGTTCGCTTATTTTAGACACGATAAGCCTTACTACAAAAAGCATAACCTAGAAAAATAGCCTCGTCACTTCTAGCATCAAACTTTCCTAAGTTGTCCTTTCCATTGTTATGTACAAAACATTTACATCCCAAAACAAGAAAATAAGAAATATTGGGTTTTCTTCCTCTAAGTAGCTCATAAGGAGTCTTCATGGTGATTGGCCTTAGCATGACACGATTGATGATGTAGCATGCCGTTTTCACTGCTTCAGCCCAAAAATTCTTCGCAAGACCGCTTGTAATTATCATCGTCCTTGCCATATCCTCAAGAGTCTGATTCTTCCTTTCGACTACACCATTCTGTTGTGGTGTTCTTGGAGCTGAGAAATTATGATCTAAACCTTCATTGCTACAAAATTCATCAAACTTGGAGTTTTCAAACTCCGTACCATGGTCAGATCTTAAATGCTTTAATTTAAAACCACTTGTTCTTTGAATCT
Source organism: Beta corolliflora (assembly GCA_947648045.1). Classification (NCBI taxonomy): domain Eukaryota; kingdom Viridiplantae; phylum Streptophyta; class Magnoliopsida; order Caryophyllales; family Amaranthaceae; genus Beta; species Beta corolliflora. The sequence continues at coordinate 631,395 of CANSZD010003378.1, read as the reverse complement.
TTTTAGCAAAGGTTAGAAATTCATCATACGTTTCATCCTTACTATGAAGAAAAATAACCCATGTGTATCTTGAAAAATCATCTACTATGACTAATACATATTTCTTACCGGATCGGCTTTGGATGCGTACAGGGCCACATAAGTCCATGTGAAGAAGTTCTAATGGACTTTGTGTGCTTACCATTTTCTTGGATTTGAATGAGGATCTCACTTGCTTGCCTTTAACACATGAATCACAAACATCGTGGTTTAGTGACTTAATAGTTGGTAGACCAACCACCAAGTCCTTTCCACTTAGTTTATGCAGTTGGGATAGGCTTGCATGACCACATCGTTTGTGCCATAGAAAAGGATCAGCTTCGATCACACTTAAGCATGTGAGATTATTCCTAGGAACAAGGTTCAGGTCAACCATATAGGTGTTCCCTTTCCTCGTTCCCTCAAGGATCTTGGTTCCTCGTACTTCCATTGTCGACTACACAAGACTCATTAGTAAACTTCACCGTATTTCCCTTATCACAAAACCGAGATATACTAAGTAAACTATGTTTTAAACCCTCGACCAAAAATACATTATCTATGGAATGTGATCGAGATTTACCAATCTTACCAACTTGCTACAATGTTTCCTGTAAGATTGTCTCCAAAGGTCACAGTTCCTCCATTGAAGACTGAAAGTGAGAGAAATTTTGATCTATCTCCTGTCATGTGCTTAGAACAACCGCTATCGAGGTACCACAAGTTGTCCCCCCTCACTTTAGCCTGTACCATAGCAAACTAGTTAGTTGTAGGAACCCAGTCTAGCTTGGGTTCCATTGTTGGACTTGAGCCTTTCTTAATTTTCCAAACCTGTTTCACTAGGTACGTGTTCCTCTCAATACGTTCTTCTCTGGTGGAACATTCAGACACAATGTGACCATTGTTCCCACAGTAAGAATATATTTTACTACTTGGCAGATCAACATATTTTTTCTTTTTGTTCTTCTTTTTATGATTGAAACCTAGACCATCTCTTCCTTTGTTTTGATACTTTTGTATCCATGAGACAGGGTTAGGTAGCTTGTTCCTTGAAGGTTCCAGTTTCTTCTTTAACACCAGATTTTCTTGAAAAATATTGTCAAAATCTTTTTTCAAATTTTTAGCAATATTTCTGGTATTAGATGAATAGACTGTTCCTTCGGGAACAAACAGTTTCAGTTCTGCCAGTTCCAAGTTCAAAAGATAATTTTCATTTTTGACCTTTTCAAATGCATCTTGATAAGCTCTACTCTTGTCAAAAAGTTCAAAGAATCTTTTTTCAGTGTCACATTTTAGTGAGTTACGCCAATTTGAATGATTCTTAGTGATTTTTAAGGCATTAGTTAATTGATCTCTTTTTGCACATACATCCTTGTAATCATCTAAGATTTCTAGCAAAAGTTTTATTAATTGGCTTTTATTCATTTCTGTAAGTTCCTCTTCAATGGCATTAAAACTTACCTTGGGGTTTGATGATTCCACTTTTTCTTCGGTATTTGCCATGAGACATAGATGGGCAGTTTCTTCCTCAGTTTGTTCCTACTCCTCCTTTGAGTCAGACTCTCCCCATGCTGCTACCATGGCTCTCTTCATATCATTTTTCGAAAATGATCTTTGTTGTTCCTTGCCCTTATCTTTGTATCTTCCTTTAGCATTCTCGTTTTCCCATTGAGGACATTCCTTGATGAAATGATCAAGGCCTCTACATTTGTGACAGCTTAGCTTCCACTAGTAGAAAAATGTTGATTCGTTGGTTTCTTGGCAACCTTTCTTTTGTAGTTCTTGTTGAAGAACTTCTTGAATCTTCTAACGATCATTGCTGCTTCTTCATCATCGGTTTCTGAGTCTTCTTGTTCCTCAGACCTGAGGGCCAGAGCCTTAGGCTTTGATGATTCAGTTTCATGAGTTTCAAGATGTAACTCATGGGTCATCAAGGAACCAGCAAGTTGTTCAATGTTGAACGTTGTGAAGTCCTTGGTTTCCAACAGTGTCGTTGTCTTGGCCATCCATTTTTCATCTTGTGGTAGACTCCTTAGTACCTTCCGGACCTGTTCCTCTGGGGAGATTAACTTTCCCAGAGATTCAAGTTCGTTTATAATGTTTGAGATGCGAGTGAGCATATCTTGAATAGGCTCCTTTTGTTTCATGTGAAACAATTCATACTTATGCATGAGCATATCGATCTTTGATCATTTCACTTCACTTGTTCCTTCATGAGTAATTTGAAGGAGTTCCCACATTTGCTTTGCAGTCTTGCATCCCATGACTCGATTGTGCTCATGGGGACCAAGACCGCAATGGAGTAGCTTCATGGCCATGTTGTTCATCTCCATTTTGTCGAAGTCCTCTTTGTCAAATTCGGCAAGGGGTTTAGGAACCAGCTCCCCTTTCTCGTTCTTCTTTGTGACCTCAAAGCCACCGATTTCAATTACCTTCCACACTTGGTAATTATCAGCTTTAATAAATATCTCCATACGATTCTTCCAGTATGGATAATGTTTGCCATTGAACATGGGTGGGCGTTGAGTTGAATACCCTTCATCAAGCTTTTCTCCTGTCGTGTTCATTTTTCCAGGAACAATCTCCTCAGTGTTAGCTGATTCTGGAGGTACTAGGCTCTAATACCAATTGTTATTCTAGTATGAACACTAGACCAACTACAAGAGGGGGGTGAATTGTAGTTGAGGAGAAATTTTCGATTTGTAATGCGGAATTAAAACAAACTTGAAATTAGAAAGAGACAAGCACACGAGATTTTTACAAGGAAAACTTCCTAGGCCCAATAGGAAGAAAAACCTTGACCACGAGGGATTTTGACTCAAACTCTCTCTAATATACTAGGCCAAAAAACTCTCTTTTGTACAACCTAATACTGGACCTTCTCTGTTCCTCTAGGAACTTGTTCACCAGTCACTCAGTTCCCCCTGAACTGATGACACTCACTTTTGACTTCACTCGAAGTCTTCTCTCTTCTCTCTTTCTTTCTCTCTCTTGAATACAAGGATATTCTCTGAATTTTCTCTCACCCACACACACTATGAATATAACAATAATGAGTATGTTGAATAAAAGAGGAAATTACAAGAAAAACTTTCTAAGTAATGATTAACTTTTTTCGCTTGAAAGTTCTTAAGTTTTTCTTCAATTAATTTCTTCTTATATAGTTGCTGCAAATCTTCTTCTACTAGTCATGTTGTGCTCCATGTTCTCCATGATGTGAGCGTGTATTGTTGTGGAGATCATGGCCCTAAATTCGCTGCATTTTCTCCACGAGTTTTGCAACGGCAACAAACGTTCCACTACTATCCGTTAGTGGTCTAATCTTCCAGCAAGTAATGCGCAGGTAGAGGAGTTAATTGGAGAACCTCAAGGAGTTAGCTCCACAATTTAAGCACCGCAATTCTCCAATTGTTTTGCACGCACAACTACAGCAACAAAAACATCTAATAACTTAAAGAATCTTTTATTCAAAGATTCTAAGTTACTAGAATATTAAACATACCATATGATAAAAATTCAAAGTGTATAAATTAAATATGTTGACTTAGATTAAATAATTAATCTTTCTCCACAAGATATAAATGCAAATTTGAACATTACATTATTTTTGGTATTTTATAATTTTCGCTAAATAAAAACTATATAGTAAAATTAACCTAAGTATTTGGCATCATCAAAACATGGAATACAACAAACATGGAAAACTCTAAGAGATCACTCAATCCCTTGTCACATGGCATATCGCTTAACAAGAGTCAGTGTCCGTCTGAGCCTGATGAGTTGAAGCGGATGAGTAGCATACCTTATGCTTCGGCTATATGATATATCATGTATGCCATGATATGTACTCGACCAGATGTTGCATATGCCTTGAGCATGTGTAGCAGGTTCCAAGCAAATCCAGGTGAAGCACACTGGACTGCAGCTAAGAGCATCCTTAAGTACTTGAGAAGAACTAAAGGTATGTTCTTAGTCTATGGAGGAGAAGATGAGTTGGTTGTTAAATGTTATACTGATGCGAGCTTCCAAATCGACTGAGATGATTACCACTTTCAGTCACGGTACATCTTTCGTCTAAATACAGGAGCAGTGAGCTGGAAAAGTTCGAAGCAAAGCACTGTAGCAGACTCTACAATAGAATCAGAATATTTAGCAGCGGTTGAAGCAGCTAAGGAAGCGGTTTGGATAAAGAAGTTCTTGACAGAGCTAGGCGTCATACCTAATGCTCTGGAGGGAATTGAGTTATTTTGTGATAATAATGGCGCTATTGCACAAGCAAAAGAACCGAGATCACATAACAAATCAAAGCATGTAATGAGAAAATATCACCTTATTCGTGAGATAGGTCACATGAAGGATGTCAATATCTGCAAAGTTCACACGGATGAGAATGTGGCTGATCCACTTACTAAACCTCTACCTCAACCCAAGTATGAAAGTCACGCTAGGGCTATAGGGTTGAAGAAAATGTTAGAGTGGCTTTAGATTGTATTATGTTTAGAGAAACTTGTTACAATGTAAAGACATGGTTTTGCTGTTTTATGTTTATTTAAAATGAAATTTTATCTTATTTAATCTTGGTTTAGTACTAAATAAAATGTCCAACATATTTTTTGAATTTAATGGTTTTGTCAAATATGTGATTTGGTGATGAAACACCATAAGTGAACTGAATTTATAGAATATTCAAGTTCCTAATCTGAGTTATTAAATTGGACATAAGTGGTTGATTAAAGGATTAGCATATAAGATTGATTGATAGCGCCGTTTCATGGGCTATGGGAACATGGAGATGTTTAGTCAATCATATGGATATGTATAGTTGATACATGATCGAACTGACCTACTTAGAAGTTTCTATAACTTCATAATTATATTAGTGGATTCTTAAGACATGAGTGGAACACTGCTTAGCTTAATGATTGGTATAACTTTGATGTTGTCAAACGTCATGCCGTAAAAGGTGACTATAAAGGTAGCATTCGGGTTGTGCTAAGAGTTGAGTGGGAGTTTTGGTCGCCACAAGATTGAAAAGGTCCTCCTATATAAGATAGGATGGGTGTCTTGGCCCCTTGAATAGTGAAAATTGAAAAATGCATGGCCGTGCTCAAATGGATTATAAGATGATCATTTGTTTAGCAATTCGAACTCAGATTTCAAGAAGTAATTTGAAGACTAGTATGGATGACATATAGATGTGGTCATACTATCAAATTAGACACTAAGAGACTCAAGGAATTTGAAGATTGCACACTCGTCTCGGACAAGTGGGAGATTGAAAGAATTATGTCCTCGACTCTAATGTAATTACTAAATATAATATGGATCATATTATGGATATGATAATTCGTTTAATGGGTCGTCTTTACATCTTGCTAGAGAATGCTATAGACCTTTGGGTTGTAAATAATAAAACCCGAAGCCCACTTAAAACGGATCCTACAAGGTCACACATTATATTTGGATCAACAAAAGAAAAACCTAAAGCCCATAATGGGCTCTAGGGTGGCCGGCCTAGAGAGAGGAAAAGGAGGGGTTGCCTAACCTAATTATTCTTATATTTAGTTAGGTAATCACGAAATAGAAACATACAGTATCACACAATATTTTCTATCTCCTCTTTCTCTCTCTAAAAGTCACGTAAAATACTCCAAGAAAAGAAGAGCGTTTCTTCCTTCCAACTAGAATTGGTGGAGTGTTGATCCGGATTGGTGGACCAAGTAGAGGAATCAAATCTGAGGTTCTTTCTCCAAGTTCTTAGCGATTCGATTGAGGAATTCACGCATCAAAGGTTATTTCTAAACTATTATATGATCATTTAATTGTATATGCATGAGATCCTGTTTTAGGTGCTTATGAATTAGATTCATGAAATTTCGCTTATAGTACCTATAATCCGACAGTTTTCCCGTCATCATCCTCACAATTTGCTGGCACACAACATCCACCATCTTGGGATCAATCTTGCTTCCCACGTCCTCCATTCCATCACTCTCGAGAGGAGTGTATGAATCCTCACCTTTCATATCATTTTGGACATTAGCAACAAACTTTCTTCAATTATCACTTCCCTTCCTCCTTTTAAGGCCAAAAACCAATTTGATTCTCCATTCATCTTGAATTCACAAGTTTTCTTAGTGTGACCTATTACATTGCAATGGTCACACTTCTTCTCATAATTCTCCTTCTTCAAATATTTCTTCCCTTGCTCGCTTACTCCCTTTTCTAAGATTCATGCTCTAGGTTGCTGGTATACAAACAAAGCACTAGATTCTTGTGCTATCTCTTGCATTCCAATTTTCTCTTTTGGCTTCTCTATCTGGGTGTTTTTATAGAGTAAGCCTTCTTAACGGTAGAAAGTGGATCCATTACTAAGATATTAACAATAGTATTGTCAAATCTAGAGTTTAAGCCTAACAAAAACTGCATAAGTTTCTCCTTATATTCAAAATCTGGCAACTTTTTCAGAAAATTCCAACTACACTTACTCAAGGCACCACAACTGCAAATAGGGAATCTTACATCCTATAATCACTTTAGTTTGCGAAAGTAACTCATTAGGGAAGATAAAGTTGGCAGATAGAACTTGATTGTGAAATCAGAGAATATAGTGCTCTCTTATCAATATCAATCCCAAGAAGAATAATGGCTCACAAAGTGAGGGATAATATTTCCCTGTATATTTGAAATAATTTGTAAAGTATGCGGTTGTGCCTATATATATACAAGGTTCACAATAAACCCTACCTTTCTACTAGTTAGCACCGATACGGATACGGGTACGGATACAAGGACGGGTACGGGGACGGAAAACGACAAAATAAAATTTTCTGAAAACGGATACGGCTTGGATTCGGCAAAAAAATAAAAAAAAATATATAAAATAAATAAATATAATACATTGAATGAATTATATTACCTTAAATTTTAGTTTTCATAAATTAAATGGAAATCATAAGCTTATTAAATTATCAGTCACAAAAGAAAGGAATGATGCTAGGGTGCAAGCTATAAAAGTACAAAAGGAAATAAATGATGTCAGTTGTATGTGTAAAAAACTAAAAAAGTATTAAAGTATTGACAGAAAAAAAAAGCAAAAAAAAACAGAAAAAAAAATCAGCCAACATAATTCAAAAATTAAGTGATGAGAGGGAAGGAAAAAATAAAACAAAAACAAACAGAAAATAAAAATAAACCAATACAGAAAATAAAAATAAAACAAAACCCTAGACCCAAAAAAGAAACCAACCAAAAAATTAAACAAAAAAAACAATGCGGCGAAGAATGAGGAGAGGGAGAGAAAAAATTAAGCAAAAACAAAAATAGAAAATAAAAATAAAACAAAAACCCTAGATCTAACTTCTAAGAGAGAGACGAACTAGTGAAGAAGGAGAAGCGAAGGCCGAAGGAGCAGCGAAGGAAAACGAAGCAACGAATCGGCGATGCGGCGATCGGCGAGAAGGAGGAGCAGCGAAGGAGCGAAGGACTTCCAAGGAGTTCTCACTTCTACTTTCAGGTGAGAGATAATTCGAAATTTCCAACCCTAAACCCTTGGATCTAATTTTTCCCCTTTAAAATTTCACTAAACTTGACTAGGTACGTGGCTCTCCTCTCAAATACGTCCTCAACCCGTACCCATCTTCATCCCAATCGTACCCAATTCAAACCACCGTACCCACCTCGTCATATTCGTTTTGGGTACGAATCCCAAGCGAATCTGTCTTGTACCCGTATCGTACCCGTACCTGGTACGGGAAACGGTGTCTGGAATGCGTACCCATGCTTCATAGCCTTTCTATGTAAGATAAGAATAGCTAAAAGACAAGAAAGGAAAAATTAAATAAAAGTTGTATGTACATAGATATAATACTACAAAATAGATTATGTAAATGTAGGTAGAGATATATGCTAACATCCCATATACTTCATACCTATGCATGGATCCTTGATTCGATGTTGAGTTGACATGTAATCATAAGTGGAACAAGGAAAGAGTTGACTAGCCCATTCATCAATTCCTAGTGTTTGAAAAAGTGTTTTGACATTGAGAGGGTACAAGATTAAGCCTGAATTACGATACCAAAGAAGTTTTGGTAGACTTTCAATTAGGCTAGTGTAATATGCCAAATTTATCGGCCCATAAAGAACTTTAAGCCCCTCACTTTGTTTTTCTGCTATCCGGCTTCATTAATTAACGACGGTGAGCTTTGGAATTCGACAGATGAAAATAACAAGTTTAATGCTCACACATCTACATTATTATGGCACAACCTAAACACTACCTCATAATGAATATATACCCAAATTAGCTAAGATCCATAAAGGGGAGGTAATAATACCTACAAATAAGGCGTTAAGATGAATCGATATTAGGAATAGTAGGGTATCATAAAGATATGATAATATCTTTAGGATATATTATTATTTAGGGATTTATTATGTTATGATTATTTCCAATAAGTATTTGATTAAGATTAGAATAAGCTATCTTTTAGAGATAGTTACCTACTAGGAGTCCCTTTATACTCCTATATATATTGTACTCATAGTTCATTATTGAAAACACACATCAATATAATAAACTCTTAGCATTTGAAGAGAGCTCGACTTTGCTCAAGAAAAGTCAATATCTGTTGTGAGTGTGATTTGCTCAAGAAAAACATAAACACTATGGGTACGAAAAGAATGACGTTCCCGTTTTGTTAAAGTATTTGGTGAGTTCGAAAAGATTGGCGTTCTCATCAAGAAGAAGAAACAATTTACGGGTTCAAAAAGAATGGTGTTCCCGTTCAATATATTTGTTTGCTCTTGATTTTAATGTTTTTTTATTTCTCCAATGGTAACATTCGTGTTACTGCCGTTACGATTGCGGGAGGGTATTAGGAATAGTAGGGCATCATAAAGATATGATAATATCTTTGGGATATATTATTATTTAGGGATATATTATGTTATGATTATTTCCAATAAGTATTTGATTAAGATTAGAATAAGCTATCTTTTAGAGATAGTTACCTACTAGGAGTCCCTTTATACTCCTATATATATTGTACTCATAGTTCATTATTGAAAACACACATCAATATAATAAACTCTTAATACTTCCTCCCTCTCATAAACTTAACAATCGATCATAAGTCTAGCTTGGAACTCTTGCTTAGCAAGTAGATGTAATTGTGTAACCCATCTTGATTAATTCGTTCTATAAAACCCATAGATGTTACTTCTTGAGTCAATCAATAAATAGAAACCCTAGTGAAAGACCCATAATACGAACCCTAACCTGCCCACATCGAAATTCATATTGTGAGGAACCACCGACCAATGACCCATTCTAAAAGTGATAATAAGGTCATCGATGATGATTGTGTGTTGTTAGTTCCTTACCATCTTAAGGACACATATTGTCACATATAGATGGTTTATATTGATTTTTTTTTTCAGTTTAAGGTGGCTATGTGAATAGACCCTTCACTTAGGGGTGGAATTTGGTTCAAAATCCTTTTCTTTATATCAACTTTAAATAAATTTTACTAATAGATAATTACGAATATTAATAGTTAAGGTTCTGTTTTAGCAAATGTAAAATCAAACCATTGCATTTATTTAGAAATACGTGAAATGTTATATTACAAAAGCTTGCGATAATTGTTTTGGCAAACACTAGACACATTATAATTTAGCATAGTGCATGGTACATTAAGATTTAAAGAGAGTGATTATTTGAAACGTACATGGGGAATTATGATAACTTTTTCAAGAAAACATAGCTATAAATTGCGTGGATGATGATGGGATCATCATCTAGAGAGGGGAATTGCTTGAAGTGGTTGAGCTTTCTGAAGTGCAATGCCAAACTTTTCTTCCATGTCCATTTCTTTTAAACTTGCCTCATCAAAATATTTCCAATTGAACGAATGAAGAAGCGTAGCCAACATTAGATGTACCATCCTATCAGCTAAAGGCATACCCGGACATATCCTTCTCCCAGCTCCAAAGGGTGTAAGGTCAAAATCTCGAACTCGACCTTGCAGATCGGTTTCTTTGTCAAGAAACCTTTCAGGTGAAAATGAATGCGGGTTGATCCATACACTTGGATCATAACCGATAGACCATACATTCACCCATATCTGTGTATTTTTGGGCACAAAGTAGCCCCAAAAGTTGTCATCTTTTACAGCCTTGTGAGGTATTAAAAATGGGGTTGCTGGGTGCATTCTATGGGTTTCTTTCGCTATTGCTTGAATATATGGTAACTTTGAGATGTCTGATTCTTGAATGAACCCATCTTTACCAAGAATTTGGTCTATTTCAGTTTGTGCTTTTTTCATTTTTTCTGGATTGAGTAGTAACTCGGTCATTGCCCATTCCAGTGTGTTAGAGGTGGAACTCGTCCCAGCTATAAATAAACCCTAGCAGAAAGATAAATGATCAAGTTAATAAGAATTTGTTCTATTGTAATGATTGTATGTACATGGAAAAAAAATTACTTGTACATGAAATTTATTTCGAAATAATAGTAGCACTCTTGCTCAAAATTTTGGCTATTTAACTCACAAATTGACTTCATACTCCGGTTAACTTTTACACATCCAAACTGTTTATCATATAAAGTCACAATTTGATTATCATAGCATGTGCTAGGAAAAGTGCATGACAAATCAATAGCTAATTAAGGAGAGGAGAGAGGTTTAAATTAGGAGTGAGAAAGGAGAAATGGTGGGAATTATTGAAACTGAGAAGAGTACCAAGTATGGGAAAGTAAAAAAGAAATTGAGAAAGAAATATCAAGACAAAACATGGAGACATGGAGCACCTCTTTAGAAGGGAAAAATGAGAATAATGCAAAATTACCACAAATTTTGACTTTTATTTGACCTCATTCTCTTTTTTATATAGGTATAGGATAAATCAATTACATTTATCATCGATTTAATTAATCATCAATATAAAGGAGCATAGACAAAACTTCATTATTATGGGGCCAACTATTCCTTAATCTTTATTCATGTTGCTAGTTTGACTTGCACATTTGGCAGTACGTATCTTTGACTATTAATATACTTCTTTCGTTCTTTTTTAGATGCTACGCTTGCATAGTAACTACTATTTACCAATAATTAACCTTGTCTGATTTGTTATTCTTTATGTAAAAGAAATAACAGAGTCAAGTGGGATCTTCTTTGATTCATTTTAATGCATATGTTCATAATATCAACTTTTTATAGTTTTTCAAAATACGTAATTAAAGATATTATTGATCAAAGTACTGCATTGGATGGTGTGAAAACAAGAAGTTTAACAACTAAAAAAAGTAGAGGAAGTACGTAATCACGTATCAGTAAAAAAATTATAACAATTTGATATAATTAAAGCACTCATTGCGACAAATCATATAAGACCACATATGACTATGAATAGGAGATGTTGTGCGAGTATCTACGGGACCTAAATTATCAACAGGCTCCCCAAGCACGTTAAAAATTCGTCCGAGAGTCGCGCCGCCGACTGGAACATACTTGGAAAATTTTACAAGATTCTATGTAATTCTAAATAGCGTCAAGATTTCAATTAAAAAGATCGATAAGGAATGGAGGGAGTATTAATTTGAATTCCTTTAGTTAAAGAAACATTTTTATTTTTATATTACATTTGCATACATATAATATACATTCTAACTATATTGTATATTGATTATACTATACTATAAATAAAGCCAAACAGGACACGTGATACTCTCATCCAAAACTCTCCCGCTTAAATCATTTGTGAAATGTTCTTAGAAAATAAAAAATTCTATTAAAAGACAGCTATATATCTTCTTTTAACAAAAAAAAAGTTTTGATGATCTTCTCAAATTTTATATTCCCTCTTTTTCAAAAAGTTATTCTTACTTTGACCAATTTCTTCTCACCAAAATATTAGGAAGAAGAAAAAGAAATAAATGTAATATTATACAAACTAATTTTGTTAAGATTTTGAATTAATTATAAAACTTTTTAAATTATGACATTAAAATTTAGTTATTAAAAGTATGTTCTTATACATGTTGAGCTTAGCTCGAAAAAAACTAGTTTCTATATATATTGTTTTTTTATTGGGGCACCAAACCCCCATAAAAAAAAATATATCAACTTTACTAAAAGCATGAGGTAATAATAAAACACAAAATCACAAACAAACTGACTACTTTACATGGAAACATAGTTTAAAAATGGACATTATCAACTTCATCTTTTTCTAAAAATATCCCTAATTTAATGGCACAACTCCCGCTTCATGATTAATTGTTACCACAACTTTATAATTTTTACTTTAAAAATATACAAAACACACTAAACAAACTATTGGTTCTTCCTCTTCTCCCTTCCAATAACTGTTACCTATTATATTTTTATGCATAACTTTATATGCTTTCACATGCATCATGTGCATATAAGACTAGTATCACTTCTAACTTAGGAATTTAATCTTATAACCACCCACAAATCAAAAAATTAGAAAAAACCACTTGTAACTTCTCTTCCATCTCACCTAAAGACGATTTCCATCCCAAACCAATTCATTTATTTGTTAACTAGACTTATATATATGTGATGCATACAAAAGCGTATAAAGTTATGCACGTAAATATAGTAAGTAATAATTATTGAAAGGAATAAGAGGAAGAAGATTATGGAAGGGGACGAGAGAAAGAACCAATAGTTAATTTATTAGGGTGCTTTGTTTTCTTTTTATAAAAGGGTTTTTTAAACTAGAATAATACAAACTTTTGGTCGTTCACTCGCAATAACACAAACTTTTGATTATTATGTAATATAACAAACTTTACATCAAATTAGAGTAGGTCAATGCGACTTGTAACCTGTAAAACAGGTAAAAAGAATTAAAACCAAAATCTCTTTTTCTCTCCCCCCTCCCCGTCCCCCACCCAATTGAACCACCCCACCCGCCCCTCCCACTAAGAAACCATCCCCTACCCCACGACCACCATAACAGGCAACTCCTTCCTCACCACCAGTACTCCTACCCCACCCCCTTGTTGTTGCCACCCACGAATTCTCACCACCAGTAACCCCCATCTCCTCTTTCTCTCTCCTTCCCCTCCTCCAACCACCTGAAACCGCGAAATTTGGGTTTTTCTTTTCCAGTATTACCACATAAGCCACGAGACCACCAAAAAAAGAGCAACCCTCATAAATGGGGGACAACGAAGCAACACTCTTCAGATGCGCCTCCTATTCCTCTTCCTTCACAACCGCCATTAATATTCACTGAGCTCCTTCACCCCAACACCAACCACGATTTCAACACCTCGACTCGAAATTCAACCCACCACATCCTCTCCTCTTCCTCTTCCTCCACATCCGCCATTAACACTCACCATGGGCCAGGGGTTTTCGACGTTCGAGAATGCAATGGCGAAGGAAAGAGCGACTGAGAGGAGGAGAGTATGCGGTAGTGAAGAGGTGGCGAAAAATAGCCGGTTTAGGAGAGATGGAGGGACACAAGAGAGTGAGTGAGGGAAGAGAGAGTGTGTGGTTTCGGGGTGGAGGAGGGTTGGGGAAGTGGTTACGGGGTGGGGCAGGTACTGGGGAAGTGGTTTCGGGGTGGGGGGGGGAGGGACTGGGGAAGTGGTTCGTGGGTTGGGGAGGGGCTGGAGGAGGAGGAGGGAGGAGGAGGAGGAAGAGAGAGAAACGGTTGAGGGAGGGTCCTGGCCAGGGGTGGGGTGGGTAGGGTGGGGGGGGAGAAAAACAGTGGATGGGAGCCGAAGAAGAAAGAAAAAAAGAAAATGTTGGGTTTTTTTTTTTGTTTTTCAAATTTAAATAAAAATTTAAAAAAAACCAATAAAGATAACGTTAAATTTTTTTATTTTTATTTTAACTATTTATAATATTCTTTAAAAAATATAAAATGTTAGCGTAATTTAAAAAGTTTTTATTTTTTTGAGGGGCGTAAAAAGTTTGGAATATTGTAGTTAAATAATCCTTTATAAAAAAACAAAAATTGTCAAGTTGTGTGTAACAATTAATCAGAGGGGGTTCTGTCATTAAATTAGGGACTTTTGTTATAAAAATATAAAGTTTATAATGTTGATTTTGAAAGTTAATGAATTCCGTAAAGTAATCAGTTTGTTAGTGGGTTTTATTATTATTATTATTATTATTATTATTATTATTATTATTATTATTATTATTATTATTATTATTATTATTATCATGATTATTATTATTATTATTATTATTATTATTATTATTATTATTATTATTATTATTATTATTATTAATTCTTTTAGTAAAGTTGAGATATTATTTTTTATGGGGCTTTGGTGTCCCCCTTCTTCCCTTATAGAATTAGAATAGAGATTTATCAAATATTTGCACTAATTATCATTACTCACTAGTTATTAGGCCGGGCAATGCCCCATGTAAGGAAAATTTTAATTTAGTAATATTACACTTTAAAATAATAGCATAAATACCACTTGGTCTATTAGTACTTAAGACTTTAGTAGATAAATTTGAAGTCATGGGATCAAACCCTATGTAATTTCTAATTTTTTGATTGTATGTGGATTAGATGGAGTTAAACGCCCTTGGGGAGAGCGCCATGCGACACCGTTCCTTGTTTAAGAAAGCCTTTTAATAAATTAGTATAGAAATATAGATTAGTGAACTCTATGTTTTAATTTTTTAAACCTAATTAACTGTAAATGACTAAAAAAGTGACCCATGCACGTTATCGCTTTCTCTTTCCCTACTCTACCTTCCAAAAACCACCACTTACCACCACATGCCGAACCCCACACCCACCACCTACTAGGCTACTACTCCACCACTTAATTATCCCAACCCATGAGAGAAATACGAAGATTGATGGTCATGATGGATGCACAAATCCAAGATGCTGATTGAACTAACGATGGCTCAATGTCAATCTTTTTTATCTCTCTCTATCTCTCTCTTCTCCTTGGTCTTTGTGCACATTTCAATGTTGCAAGTATTAAAAAAACGGAAGTACTAAATATGGTCACCTAATTACATAAATAGTACCAAAGTCGAAATTGTTATTTTAATAAGAGAAAGGAAGTATAAGTTGATGGTTGCCTTTGCCACCTTCTACCTCAACTATACTTGAAATTTGTCAATTATAGTGCTTGAAAATTACATAAATTAAATGGAAACAAAAAAAAAAAAGATAAGCTTAGAAAGCACCTAGAAATGTAATCAATAGGATCAAATATAAAAGGCAAAGCGAAAAAATGTGTGACTAATAGGATTCTTACCACAAGATTATGTTTTACTTCATCAAGGCTCAATTCCTTGTCTTCAACAAGCTTGAGTAAAATACCTAATACATCATCCTTGGGAGCTATGGGATCACTCAGCCTTGCATCAATAATTTCCTCGAAAAATCGTAACATCTTGTTAAGGTAATATGAATACCTTTTAGACACTCCTTGCAGATCTAAATTCTTAACTAACGGGAAAAAATCCGAAACATTTGGCCGTGCTCCCTCTTCTTGAAGATTCCAAACAAGATCCTTAAACTCTTGTGATTTCGAAGAAACATGGCTAGCCAAATCCATTGAGAAAAACGTGTTGGCCAACAAGTTTAGTGTGGTAGTAAACGCAGCCTTACCAATATCAACAGACACACCGGTTTCGCAACACTGTTGCACAAACTCAACTAACTCATTTACCTTGTTGTGCCGCAAAGCTTGGCTAGCATCAAGCTGTCGACTGGTAAATAATTGGACGGTTGCAATCTTTCTAAGGTTCCGCCATCTGGGGCATATTGGGAGAAAAGCCACAGAATACTCGTGATGCTTAGTTGCCACAAGGGCATGTGGGAGCATCCTACCGGAAAAGGCTAAGTCGTGTTTAAGGAACATTTCTTGGGCTATTTCTGGAGATGATATTACTATTGTAGTGACGCTCCCTAGTTTTAGAGACATTATGGGGCCGTAAGTTTTTGAGAGCTCGGCCACAGAACGATGAGGTTTGTTGCCTAGCTGATGGATGTTGCCTATGATAGGCCATGGTTTTGGACCAGGAGGGAGTTTTGGTTTGCTGAGCAATTTTTTTGAGACGAAGATGATGGTGAAGATGATTATGAGTAGAATTGTTATCTCCATTATTGAGGAGCTTAACTTAATACGATCGAAAGCTTTGGATTTAATTAACTAGGTAGCTACTACGAACTGAAAGTATTTATAGAGATTAGCAGTGGAATTGTACGAGACATCAGCACTACAATAAACCGTCCGATCCACACTCCAAACTGAGAATAGTAAAATTTAGGCAACAGACTTTCGGTACAAATTAACAATACTGACTTTTTCCTATTATCATTTAATACTTTAGCAATGAATAAGACATCAAGACTAAAATGGTGAATGACTTTCCATATCAGGAATGAGAGTCAAAATGTGACGCAAAAGCTGTTGAATGGAGTAATGTAGAGGGTTCCACCCCTGCATTGCTTCCTTACATGCAGGAGTAGTAGTCGCATGTGAATGTGATGTGCTATCGTATGTGCCTTGCATTTCTAGATGTGCAACTTCGTTTCAATCTAGTTGCTATAATTTTCTTGAAAATTTCTAGAAGCCTAACTGAGCCCCTCAATAAAATAAATATCTAACTGAAAATGTGGCCACCGCATTTTGACATTATCGTAAATTATCTTCATACCCAATTGTTGTCCTTCCGAGAAATGCCAAGTTCATATCTAATATGAACAAGTTTGTTTATCTCAATCTTTGGTAATACTACCTCCGTTTCATAATAGATGCACCATTTCTATATGGCACACAAACTAAGGGTGAGGAGAGAGAGAGCACTGTGATTGCATTTTCAACCTATGTGATTATATTTTTAAGGAGGGGATGTATTGTGAAACATCCAAAAGGGATCATTGTACATGTATTGTGATACATCCAAAAGAGGAAAATGGTGCATGTATTGTGAAACGAAAGTAGTATAATTTACCCAAAAAAAATTGTACACTAAATCATGAAGGTAGTAGTAATTGATTAAAGAAAGTAACAATAAAAATGAATATGTAATTCACCATCATTAATCATATCTATACTAATATATTACACAAATTATTACAATAGGCGATCTAATTATAACATAAAATTAGACAAACTCAATCCTAAATTCTTCTAATAAGTCCATTCCATCTCACTCTAACCCAACATTATCCCTAAACATCTCGAGCCAACCTAGTCATCCCTTCTCTTCTCCTTCCTTTGTTTCCCTTTGAATATCGATCTAAAGCAGATAATTTTTAAAAAATAACTGGGCAATTTTACTAAATGAATTAAATTAGTCATTAGATGGATTAAACAAAACACTAAATGGATTAAAGAAAATAATTATTGAATGAATTAAACTAGTCACTATATTCAAAATGGTGGTTCACTCTCTTCTTAGTATTAGACTTGGGTTGTTGCCTTATTTCAAATCAGAAATAGGCATTCTCTTATAAGACCAACTGAATATATCCCTTAGGGTGTTCATAAACAATGAATAGCGTCATGTGGCACTATCCCTTAGGGTGTTTTACTCTATGTAATCTACATACATTAAAAATAATGAAAAATTAGATAAGGCATTGTATAGGATTTGATCTCATGACATCAATCTTATGTACTAAAGTATTAACCACCACACCAAGTAATATTTGTTATTATCATTTTGAAGTAAAATATTAATAAATGAAAAATATAATTGCCCGGGGCATAGCCCAATCCTTAAAACTACTTATCTATATTAAAACAAAGGAAGTTTGTCATAGACTAATAAATAGAACTTTTTTGTGAAAAACAACATAATAAAAAAATTGTTGTCAAAAACTATCTAATAAATGTTCTAGCTTGTGGACCACTACCTTATGCCGGAATGGAGGGTTTGACCAGTTTTCTAGCTTCGAGCTTTCCTAGTGCGTGTCACGTGGCTTTAAAAAAACCACATTGTTTCTGCCTCCCATTTCAGTGAAAACCTAAGAATAAAGAGGGAGGAGCAGGGCCCACACAGCTACACAAGAGCAACAATCAATATGCCCTTCCTATCTTTTAATTGGTAGCAAGCATGGTGTTGGGCCACTTTATAAACTTAAAGATCCCACAAGAAACATAGGACTAATTAGTAATTACAAGAGCTTGCATCAGAAAGAAGGTGACCACTTCTAAAATGTATACATGATTTGCATGGTCAACTAAATTATCACAGTGCTAGCCTGACTGCAATCCTGTAACGCTGTTCCCCTCTCTTGTGTTTTGGATAAAAATCGGAGGTTACACCAAGAACTCCATATATATGAGTCCGAAAATACCATAACCAGTTTATCTGCAAGTTTCTTTAACTAAAAACCACTTCTTCAGTCACTAAGTTCTTCATCAGAATCAGTGAGATCCTCATCTGACTGAACTTGTTGATCCTCATCTTTCATGGTGTTGGATCGAAATTCCTCCATCAATTCATCATCAGTTTCATCATGTTTACCGCTCAACTTTCCCGCAAGTATGCCTTCAAAGATGGAAGGAAGAGCTTCCATGTCACCTCCCAAGTACCTCTCAATTCTGTTCTTCAGCTCTGCATATTCACATGTGATAGAGGATGATGCGTAGTTCATGTATATAGTCTTCTTGTGAAAATCACAGCCAAGTTTCCGATCCAAATTGCTACACGGTACTTTAACAAACTAAAGAAAATCATCTAATAACTAATTATATGATGAAAAAGACACCGACTATAATATGAAACTATATGGCGCAATACGGCTTAGATTAAACTGAACAAATCAAAATGCCTTTGATCAAAAAATTTACGACAGTGGAGGCTAGCTTGAAGGTTGCAACAGAGGGATTTCAATTTTTTGATCAAAAACCTTTGATCACGAAACTATGGGATCCTGATATGAGTGTTGATAAAACTGATTTGAAGACGGTACCTATTTGGATCAAATTGCCGAGTTTGCCATTTAAGTACTGGGGAGAGAAAAGTCTATTCAAAATTGCAGGAATAGTTGGAAATGCTGTTAAGATGGATCAGGCCACAAAGAGCAAAGATAAACTTGCCTTTGCTAGAGTTATGGTGGAAGTTGGAATCTAGCAGGACCTCCCTGATGTTGTTTCATTTCGCAATGAACATGGGAATGTTGTTGAGCAGAGGATTGAGTATGAGTGGAAGCCTATTCTGTGTACAAAATGCTCAGGGTATGGGCATGAACATGAATCTGGAAATTGTAAGAAGATTGTTGGCAAGAAGATGTGGATACAAAAGAGACAAAATGTACCAGATAAGGAGGGGTTTACAGCAGTAAGAGCAAGAAGGGCAAGTATTGAAACTATTGCTCGTGTGATTCCAGTTCATAACACTTTTAATATGTTACAGACTCATGTGGAGGAGGAAAGTGGTGCAGGGGGTGGTAAAGAAGTAATGATGGTGAATGAAGAAAGCACAGGACCTAATACTGGGCCAGCAAATGTGCAGACAACAGCTGATGGGCAGGGAATGACATCCCCTTATCATGATGGATAACATACTGTCGTGGAATGTAAGAGGTCTAAACACAAAAGCCAAACAAGATGAGGTGAAATTTTTTTATTACGTCTCATAATATTAAGTTGTTTAGCCTCTTAGAGACTAGGGTTAAAACCCCTAAATCAGGTGATGTGTATTTGAATTTGTGCCGAGGGTGGTGTTTTACTCATAACAACACTTGTCATGGGAATGGTAGAATAATTATTGCTTGTTGTCCTGTTTCTTTTACTGTCAATATTGCTCAAGTTACTAGCCAATTTATTCACTGTAATGTGACTCCTAGAAATGGGGATATGTTTGATTGTAATTTTATATATGGTTTTAACGACCAAGCTAGTAGAATGCCTTTGTGGAGTGGTTTAAAACTTCAAGCCAGTATTAATATCAATCCTTGGGTCATCATGGGAGACTTCAATGCACTTAGCAACATTGCAGATAGAATTGGTGCTGCTGTCAGGCCTACTGAAATTGCTCCTATGGTTGAGTGTATGAATGTGTGTCATTTGGATGATGTGAAAAGTTATGGGAGACATTTTACTTTGAATAAAAAACAAGATGGGGATAAAAGGGTGTTCTCTAGGATTGACGGGGTTGCCTGAAGGCAATTTTGATCATACTCCTGCTCTTTTATGTGTGTATCCTGAAATTTGTCTAAAGAAACCATTTAGGTTTCATAATATGTGGTGCTCTCATCCCTCCCTGTTAGAGAAGATTGGCACAAGTTTATTACTGGATGTCCTATGTGTTGTAGCATAAAATCTACGGTTCCGCTTACGGCACTTGGGCTCATCTGAGTCGTACATGTGTCCCCCCCTGATGAATAGAGGAAGAAGATCTACCCTTTGGGCTAGGCTCAGTTTGGTTAAAAGGTTACTTTTCTGGCCCAAAAGGAAGTCGAGGCCGACCCGTGAGGTGGGTGCATGAGAGTGGTTGATAAACCCTCCCAAATCATGGCCTGCCACGTGTCATGATCTGATTCTTCAGCCAATCATAAGCCACTATTCTAGGTCAGATTTTAAGGTTAGCTGTCATCTTGCTATCACTATAAATACCCTCGAAATCGGGAGAAAGATAATTCAATGCAAACAAAGGTCAAAGTTACTCAGTAAAACTACTCTCTCACTTTCTCTCTCTAGAATTACTTTTCTCTTACAAACACTCGATATCGACTTAAGCCGGAGGGGAGCCACCACCCAAACCTCCGGGGTGGGTCCCTTTTGCGGGTTCGGGAACGAAGCTCGAGCTTGGACTTGGTTGATTCAGACATTGTTGCACAAGTCTCCAAAGAAGAACATCTAAGGGATACTAGTTTACTTGCTCGACAAGAAAGCACCATCTGCAGCTTACTTGTTGGACAAGGGACAAAACATTTGGCGCCGTCTGTGGGGAGACGCAACGATGACTGATTGTCAATCGTCCAACATTGCTAGGAATCGAAGCCTCCAAGTTAATGTCGAAGATACGGTGGAGCATGAAAGACCACCCCCGTCCATCGTCCAATTCTTTGGACCAAGCCAAGAACTCATTCAAGAGAATCTTGAACGTCCGAAGGATCGCCGCCCACTGGAGAATGTTACGAATGATTTTCGACTAGGATGGCATGGCCGTCCGAGAAACGTGATCAAGAGCAATATGCTTGTTTTTCCGGCTTAACCCCGAGCGTAGCTAACAATCCACCTCCTCCTAGGGGACGTTCCCAAGAAGATCGTCCGTGCCCTAGCCGACATGTTCGTCAGGAACCATCTAGGAGAACGGCAAGAGGAAAGCAACAAGAGGATAAGGATCAGCGAAGAAAGATGGACTGGAACCTAGTGGTAAGGACCCAGGACCATGTTCGTCCAAGCGGGCACCGAATGGAAACAGATGCTAGGGAACATCTAGAAGCAAAGAGAGCTGGCTGCAATACAACGATCAGCCACAGGTTCTACATCATACCTGAGAGACCCTCCATTGAGGTTGACTTCGGAGGGGAGGGACGAAGTTTAAGTCACTCTCTTGTTCATCCACGGCAGGAGAAGACGGTGGCTCAGCCCATGGTCTATAGGCGTCCATTGCTCGCAAATACGTCGTCCCGATCCAGTGTTAAAGGAATATCGTAAGGAGTACATACCCCTTGAGGGACAGATGGGAGCCCTCCCGGATTAACCGACCCACTCCATTCTCGGCCAGGATAATGGAGGCGCCCCCCTTCCCAAAGGTTAAACTCCCTACTATAGAACCTTTTGATGGAACAACCGATCCCGATGATCACTTATCCGCTGAAGCATCGGATGTACGTCCAAGGAGTAGATGATGCTACCCGTGTAAGAACTTTTCAAAGAACTCGAAGGGAGTAGCTCGAAGTGGTTTAACAATCTTCCACCCAATTCGGTCAATAATTTCACGAACTCGGTTTCTTATTCACTAGTCACTTTGTAGCCAACAAGCAAGAGCAAAAAACAAGCATGCACCTAGGCAAGGTCGTCCAAGGTCCTAAGGAGGCTCTTAGAAGTTTCGTTAAGAGATTCAATTTGGAAGCTCTTGATTCAAGATCTTAATCTTGGAGTGGCCTTCGACGCCTTCATCGTGGGGACTAAGGCCGGGAAGCTTTAAGTTTGATCTTGTTAAAAAGAAAATCTCCACTCTTGCCGAAGCTTTAAGGGAAGCGAAGAGTTTATTCACGCTACCGAAGTGTGTGCTGAGGCAAAGCATCCCGAGTCTAAGAAGCTCCAAGAGGTTGCTCGGCCAAAGAAGAGCAACCCCAAGAAGGCCGAGACTTGGCGGTAACCTCCACCACCACTTCGTCCGGGAAGGAACAAGAGAAAAGAGGTTGAGCCATCCTCATCTAATCCTATTGAATTTAACAAAGATCAATACTCCATTCTCATGGAGATTAAGGATCGTATGAGTTGAAGGCCCCAAATGAGATGAAAACCCCTTATAGAAACAAGGGGATAAGAGCAAGTATTGCCACTTCCACAAAGATTGCGGTCACGAAACTAATGAATGCAAGCACCTTAAAAAGGCTTTGGAGGAATTAGCCCGAAAGGGAAAGATGAACTCCTATATGCCCCAAGGGGGAAGGAAGTTTCATAGGAAAGATGATTGGCATACTAAGAAGAAGGAGAGTGCAAGCACGAGACGAAGATGTTGTTCTCGTAATCTCGGGAAGGTTTCTTCTTGGGAGGACCAACCAATAGAGGACACAAAAACTACCTTAGGGAGCTTGGCCAAGTTTTGTTAGGCGATCGGACAAAGGCCGAGCCCTTCCCAAGGGTGGTAGTTAGTGAGCAAGATGGGGGCAGGTTGAGGACTCCCCATGATGATCCTTTGGTTGTAGAAATGAAAATAGCAAACTTAAGAGTAAGAAGAATTCTGATCGACACCGGAAGCTCGACGGACATCATCAGTGCTGATTGCTTGTCCAGATTGAAGTTTGATGAGAAGAACTTGGTTCCTGTCCACCATCCCATCATAGGGTTTGGGGGAGGAGTCATCCATCCTATGGGAACCATTACTTTGCCCGTCCGAGTGGGAGAGAAGGATGCCTCTAGAACTCTGTTTATCAAGTTCTTGGTGGTCTGAGATTTGACAGCTTACAATGTCATACTTGGACGACCAACTCTGAATCATGTTAAAGCTGTAATAGTAGCTCACCTGATGTTGATGAAGTATGAGTGTGATGATGGCCAGATTGGCTCATTATATGGAGACCAGCAGGCGGCTAGGGAATGTTACCTAACTACTCTGAAACCATCATCATGGAAGGCAGACAAGCAAGACCAGACGAAGGTCGCTGGCGAAAGGAAAACGTCCGAGATTGTGAAGGACCCTGTCTGATAGACCAGGAAGTGCGAAGCGGAACTTTTCGTCTCCAAGACATGGAAGGACGACCAATACAGCGCACCTGGAACTCAGGCACATTGGAAAAAGTACAACGTCTGACTCAGTCAATCGGCAAGAAATCTACAGTAGTTTGTAATACCAAACAAGTGCCACGGCACAAAAAAGAGAAAAAGAATTGTATACATGTATCTTGACACTTAGTCAAGCAAAATTCATATAATACAATTCCTACTTTCTCCCTATATTGTTCTTTTATTTTTTACTAAGTTGTTCACTTTGGGGCATCTTTACCACCAGTTGGTCTAGTGGCCTAAAAGTGACATTAACTTAGACAAAATTACAAAGAACAATAAAACGTTCAAAGTAAAGGATAAACAATGGACATCATAACGGGAAATAACCATTTCTCTGACACACATTGCTTCCTCAAAGAGACCGGCCAAGGTGTAATGAACCTAAAAGGTATATCGCACATATGGTTAATCAAATAATGACAGTCTCTAGTAAGAGAAACGTCATGGTCCCTAAAAGGAAGCCGACTTGAAATAAGCAAGCCTTAGTAAAGGAATCTTACTTTCAAATGCAAGGTCAGCTAAGTAGCAAAGGCTCTAGTAAGGGTTCACTACTTCGAGACGAGCGTGGCTTCCTCAAGGAAGCCGGCCAAAACATGGTTCGTCCATAAAAAGCAATATATAAATTGCCTACAAGTATTTAAGCTCGTCCTAAACGAAAGAGTTTATGTTGGCTCGGCCAATGTTGGCCTCTCTCTCCTTCTTGGTCCAAAGCTCGTCCGAATACAAGGATGAACTAAGCCCAAGAAGGGGGATACAACTAAAACCTTCGAACTTTTAGGACTAGTCAAGTTTGAGGGACGAGCCACAATTATACTTAGCTTCTTTGAGAGTCTGAAGATCGTCCAAAGGCAAGGATGAGACTCACCCTTTCCTTATCTAAGCTTGAAGGCCGTCCAAATCATGGACGCTTTCCTTCTTCGAGCTCTCCTCGTCCAGGGAAAGGTACTCGTCCAAAGACTCTAGAAGACTCCCAGACAAGAATGGTTCCAAGAAGGTGGCCGTCCAAATCATGGACGCTTTCCTTCTTCGAGCTCTCCTCGTCCAGGGAAAGGTACTCGTCCAAAGACTACAGAAGTCTTCCAGACGAGAATAGTCCCAAGAAGGTGGCCGTCCAAATCATGGACGCTTTCCTTCTTCGAGCCATCCTCGTCCGAGGGAAAGGTACTCGTCCAAAGTCTCTAGAAGACTCCCAGGACGAGAATGGTCCCAAGAAGGTGTCCGTCCAAATCATGGACGCTTTCCTTCTTCGAGCCATCCTCGTCCAGGGAAAGGTACTCGTCCAAAGTCTCTAGAAGACTCCCATACGAGAATGGTCCCAAGAAGGTGTCCGTCCAAATCATGGACGCTTTCCTTCTTCGAGCCATCCTTGTCCAGGGAAAGGTACTCGTCCAAAGACTACAGAAGACTCCCAGACGAGAATAGTCCCAAGAAGGTGGCCGTCCAAATCATGGACGCTTTCCTTCTTCGAGCCATCCTCGTCCAGGGAAAGGTACTAGTCCAAAGGATACTCGTCCAGAGGCATAAGAAGGTGCCCGTCCAAGCAAGGACGTTTTCCTTCTTCAAGTTACCCTCGTCCAAGAAAATTGGGCAACGACTTGGACGAGTCTCAAGGTACTCGTCCAAAAGCATTCGGCTTCTCAGACGAGAATGGCCCAAAGAAAGTGACCGATCCGGGAATGACGCCTTCCTTCTTCCAGTGATTCTCGTCCAAAGAAAGTGTTTCATTATCTTAGACGAGAATATCCCTAAGGTGGACATCCATACTTGGACGTTTTCCTTCTTCGGGTGATTCTCGCCCAAGGGATATATGCAAAAAAAAAAAAAAAAAAAAAAAAAAAAATCCTGCTCAGAAATGACCGAAGAAAAGAAGGTAACGGTCGGTTATGACCGGTAAAATCCTGGAAAAGGTGCGTCCTTTCATTCATTTCAACTAAAGCTACCTTGGGTTAAAAAGTCTTAACCGTCAGATGGGCCTAATGAAGCTACCTTGGGTAAAAGGGCCTTAACCGTCGAGATGGGCCAACGATAAAAAACCCTTTTAGGGGCAAATCTTTGTAGCATAAAATCTACGGTTCCGCTTACGGCACTTGGGCTCATCTGAGCCGTACATGTGTCCCCCCCTGATGAATAGAGGAAGAAGATCTACCCTTTGGGCTAGGCTCAGTTTGGTTAAAAGGTTACTTTTCTGGCCCAAAAGGAAGTCAGAGGCCAGCCCTGTGAGGTGGCTGCATGAGAGTGGTTGATAAACCCTCCCAAATCATGGCCTGCCACGTGTCATGATCTGATTCTTCAGCCAATCAGAAGCCACTATTCTAGGTCAGATTTTAAGGTTAGCTGTCATCTTGCTATCACTATAAATACCCCTGAAATCAGGAGAAAGATAATTCAATGCAAACAAGGCAAAGTTACTCGTAAAACTACTCTCTCACTTTCTCTCTCTAGAATTACTTTTCTCTTACAAACACCTGATATCTGACTTAAGCTTCGGAGGGGGAGCCACCACCCAAACCTCCAGGGTGGGTCCCTTTTTGCAGGTTCGGGAACGAAGCTCAGGCTTGGACTTGGTTGATTCAGACATTGTTGCACAAGTCTCCAAAGAAGAACATCTAAGAGAAGAATGGAGTTTTGGAGACTCTCTCTCCTCAAGTGTGCTGCCCTCTTCGGTCTCCTCTCCCCAAAAATAAAGTTTGGTATTTATACTAAAGCCCAAAAATCAGCCGACAATTACACCGACCTAGCATACACCATGAAGAGATGGCCGCAGAAAAAACTAATACCACCTTGGAAAATAAACGATACTCAACAATATATCTAGCATAAACTGTATAGCAAAGGCTCCCAAAATACACCCTAAGGGGTCGTTTGGTTCAAAATATGGAATGGAGAGGGAATGAACACAAATAGAGGACTGAATGGTAACAAAAATTGTTAACTTTATTGAATGTTTGGTTCAAGTCAAGGAATGGAAATGAATGGTAACCGTTACCACCAAGTAAAGAATTTTGTTACTTGAGGGGGAGGGAAGGTAACAAATTGGGGAAATCCATTACCATCAACTAATGGTAATGGATTGATGAGGAGTTGAACCAAACAAGAAGAAAGGAAATTTGTAGTTGACTCCGTTTCTTAGAGCCTAAAAGTAGTGATCTAAACGGCCCCTAACAATAGACCTAAACCATATAGGAAACCATATAATAATAACCTGAACCATATCCGGCTCTACCCGAAAATACGCCCCACCTGTATTTACCAATACCTTAACCCACCTGACCGACTCGTTGAACAGGTCTAGATACAATATAATGTCTTAACTCCAGAGAAATGCACTAGATTTGTCACTAGAACAAAAGTGATATAAGTACTCAACTACCAACATGAGAAACTACTTTTGCAAAACCAAAAAAAACATGAGAAACTACAAATTTATATCAGATAAATGCACTATATTTGCATATATCGGTGGCAATTTTGGTGAAGATAACTTCCAAAACCCTCCAAATTTTTCTAGGATATACCCAAAACCAACCATCAATTTCTCCTCACAGTAGGTTGTATGCACTATTTGAAGAAGTTTGGAAAAGTTATATTTCTCATTAGTATTTGTCGTGGTATATATAATACAAGAGTAGCAGTAGATTACAATAGCAACTAGAGATTACAAAGGACTACATCAACTATACAAAAGATAAGTATAAGGAATATGCGTAATATATATCCTAAGCTAACAGAACAATTATTGTTACTAAGTAGATAAGTACAGCTAACAAATATACAGTTGCTAATAATATGATGATAATATGATAGAGTTTGACATGAGTCAAATCTTATCATTAACATGCCCCCGCAAGATGGACGGCCGTGGAGAGAGTCCTATCTTGGACAACAGCATAGTAAGTCGTTTGCGAGCAAGAGGCTTAGTGAGGGCATCGGCGAGCTGATCATCATTGTGAACCCGAGTGATGCGAAGCGAGCCAGCTTGGACTTTTTACCGAATGAAGTAAAAGTCAATACCAATTTCATACGTGAATGAAACACTGGGTTAGCAGCGAGTTGAGTTGCCCCAATATTATCACAATAAATGGTGGGAAGAGAGGTAGGCACGAGACTTAGCTCAAGTAACACATTGCTAAGCCACGTGAGTTCAGCCGCGGTTTGAGCAACGGAGCGATATTCAGCTTCGGTGGAGGACCGAGCTACGGAACGTTGTTTCTTGGAGCTCCAGGATATCGGATTACGTCCAAGATACACAATGTAGGCTCCTGTACTAACAAAATCATCTTTGTCCCCAGCCCAGTCCGAGTCGGAAAAGGCATGTAGAACATGTGGGGAGTGAGAGTAGATGTTAAGACCATGACTGAGAGTGCCACTGAGATAGCGTAGAAGGCGTCTTAAGGCTTGCCAGTGAGTTGTGGTGGGACGATGCATAAATTGAGAGAGCTTGTTAACCGTGAATGCAACGTCGGAACGAGTGAGACCAAGGTACTGTAAGCTGCCAACCAACGTCCGATATTCAGTAGCATTATCAAGTGTAGTACCCGAACCCAGTGTGAGGGTGGTGTTGGGATCCATGGGTGTGTTAACCGGTTTGGCATCGAGCATGTTGGCACGAGTGAGAAGGTCAATAGTATATTTCCGTTGGCTAAGAAAGATACCCTTGACAGTGGTTTGGACCTCTACACCAAGAAAATAAGATAAGTCACCCAAGTCTTTTAACGAGAACCGGGCAGCAAGTTGAGCAATGAATGTAGCCACGACAGGGGGGCTCGAGCCTGTTATAATGATGTCGTCCACATAAACGAGGACATAGATAGGATGAGAGCCTTTTGATTAGAATAAAGACGTATCGGAGAGCGAGTTGTAGAAGCCAGAACTGATGAGATAATTCCGAAGCTCGGTGTACCAAGCCCTAGGTGCTTGATAGATAGTTTTGCGGAGACGACAAACGTTGGTTGGCTTTTGAGGATCAACAAACCCAGGGGGTTGAGCCATAAAAACATCTTCCGGCAAAGTACCCAGCAAAAAAGCGTCGTTAATATCAAGTTGGCGCAAAGGCCAACGGTTAGTAGTGGCAAGACTTAAGATGAGACGAACAGTGGCAGGTTTAATGACCGGTGAGAACATTTCAGTGTAATCGAGACCGGGGCGTTGATGAAACCCCTTGGCGACGAGGCGAGCCTTATATTTATCAAGGGTGCCATCGGGTTTATACTTCGTTCGAAACACCCATTTGCACCCTACTATGTTTTGTGAGGGTGAGGGAGGTACAAGATCCCATGTAACGTTTTGTAGGAGAGCGTTGAATTGAGTGTTTATGGCAAGTTTCCAAGGGGGTTGGGCTAAGGCTTGTTTGACCGAGGTAGGTTCGGCATGGGTAAGTTGGGCGTGGAGATTTAGTTTTTGGATGGGTTTGTAGATGTGGTTGGAGGCTCAGGTTTGGTAGTGATGGGTGGGTGGATTGGGTGGGGGAGTAGTGTGAGCGTAAGCGTTGGAAGGGGGAGTAGTGGGGGGGACGTAGTAGGGCAGGAGCTGCTGCCAGGTGAGGGGGAGGGACTGACTGGCGATAGAGTGTGAGGGGTGATGGGGGGCGTGTGTTGTGGGGGGTTAGCAGTAGGCGAAGGAGGAGGGGAGGGAGTTGGGTTGACTCTTATAGCAGCAGGTGTGGGGGGAGTATTGGGCAAGAAAAGTCACACCATTCATCAGTAGAAGGAAGGGGGGTACGAGAGAGTGGGGAGATAAGTTGGGCAAATGGAAAAGATGACTCAACAAACCTAACGTGCCTAGAGGAGTATAGGCGATTAGTTGTAGGGTTGAGACACAAATAGGAGTGTTGAGTGGGGGAGTATCCAACAAAGACACAAGCTGCAGACTTAGGATCAAGTTTATGTTTAGTATAAGGCCGAAGCCACGGATAGCATAAGCTGCCGAAACTTCAAAGATTGTGATATTTAGGAATATGACCAAAAACTTTAGAGTAGGGGGAAGCATGCTCAAGAGTGGGGGTTGGCATACGATTAATGAGATATGTGGATGTTGGGAAGGCATAGGGTCAATATAGGAGTGGCATCGAGGCATGGGAGAGCAACGCTAGACTTGTTTCGGTAATATGGCGGTGACGCCGCTCGGCAAAGCCATTGTGTTCAGGGGTGTGAGGAGGTGAAGTTAAATGAGCAATGCCATGAGAGGTGAGATAGGGGTCAAGCTTTTGAAACTCACCACCGTTGTCGGAAAAAAGAGTGAGAATAGGAGACCCAAATTGTTTTTCCACGAATGTTTTTAAATTCATGAAAATATTCTCAGTTTCGGATTTATTTTTAAGTGGGAAGAGCCATGTGAATTTAGTGAAGTGATCAACAAAGATCACATAGTATTTATAGCCATCAAAAGAGTGTATAGGGGAGGACCATAAGTCACTAAAAAGAACTTGCAGGGGAGCAGTACTAGTAAGAGATGAAGTACTAAAGGGAAGTTTGGGACTTTTATTGATGTAGCAAGAATTACATGGCAAATCTAAAGATTTAGAAAGCTGTAAATGAGATAACATTTTATTTAAAATTAAAATGGAGGGGTGACCAAGCCGGTGATGCCAGTCGATATTTGTAGTGGAGACGGAAAGAGTGAGTGGTGAAGGAGTGGTAGGCCAATGATAAACGCCATCCTTAGTTAGTCCTTGGAGGAGGAGTGCCCCCGTGGCTCGATCCTTGACACAAAAAAAAGTGGGGTGAGAACTCAACAAAAACATTATTGTCAAGGCATAGTTCAGAAATGGAGATAATATTTTTATGCATAGAAGGAACACATACAACATTTTTAAGAGAAAGAGAGTAAGTAGGAGTAGAGAGTTGAGTAGAACCTGTGTGAGTAATGGGAAGTCCCGAACCATCACCAATGACGATTTCGTCAGTGCCATCATAGGGATAGTGAAGTGAGAGGTTGGCGAGGTCAGAAGTGACGTGGTGAGACGCACCACTATCAAGGAGCCATGAGGGAGAGGGAGTGGATGAAGCTGCGACAGTGGCGGAGTTTACTTGGGCTGCAGTTTCGGTGGGGCGTGGGTAGCGTGGGGGTGGCCGAATGGAGGGATGGATGTCCTTGAATGTTGGACAGTAGGTGAGTGTATGGCCTTGGACATTACACCACTGGCAGCGCCCTTTAAAGGGATTACGGGGATTTTGGTTGGGCTGGGAATTGGCAGCAGGTTTGGGGGAAGAGTGGGATGGATTTTGGCGAGGGTAGTGAGGACGAGTGTGGGGGGAGTGAGCCACGATAGGGAAGGGAGTAGGGGTAGGGCTGGTTTTGGTAAGTTTGAGCTCTCGACGGATAAATTTTTCATTTAATTCATCAAAGGAGATGGGAATATCACGAGCTTGAACGGCCTCAATGATCGGCTTGTAATCAACATCAAGACCATCAAGAATGTGTTCTGTGATATCCTCAGAATCGTGGGGCGCACCAAGTAAGGCAATTTCATCGACAATGCGGCGAATTTTGTTCATATAAGTCTCAATATCACCGGAACCTTTTGTGAGATTTTTAATTTAAGACTTGAGTTGGTGGATATGGCCACGGGATGGTTTAGCATATGTGTGGGAAAGGATGTCCCAAGCTTCTTTGGAGGTGTTAGCACGGAAAATGAGGGGACCAAGAGACGGGGAAAGAGTGCCGACAAGAGCACCAAAAAGAAGTTTATCTTGGCGAACCCACGTAACATGAGCGGGGTTAAGGATGGATTGACCATCGTTGTTGGTGATTTTGGTAGGAGGAGAGTTGGAGGAGCCATCAATAAATTGATGGAGGTCATACCCGATAAGAAGAGCCTCAAGTTGAGCCTTCCAAATGATGTAGTTAGAGGAGGTAAGCTTTTGAACGGAGTGGGCGTTCATGACAGTGAGGGGTTTGAAGGGTTCAGTGGAGTTAGAGAGGGAGTGTGAGTCGTGTGCCATGGCGGAAAAAATTTTAGAGTATAGATCGTTGCTGTGATACCCTGAAGAAATTTGGAAAAGTTATATTTCTCATTAGTATTTTCCGTGGTATATATAATACAAGAGTAGCGCAGTAGATTACAATAGCAACTAGAGATTACAAAGGACTACGTCAACTATACAAAAGATAAGTATAAGGAATATGCGTAATATATATCCTAAGCTAACAGAACAAGTATTGTTACTAAGTAGATCAGTACAGCTAACAAATATACGGTTGCTAATAATATGATGATAATATGATAGAGTTTGACATGAGTCAAATCTTATCATTAACACTATTTGCATAAATTAGGCAAAGCTTGGAAAAATGTCACTACAAAACTGACAAAAGTACTCAACTTAAAATAATGTCACTGTATTTTTGAGCAATTAATTTCCATGAAACTAATATAAGCACACAACTAAGTAATAACATAATATTATGAATGCTATCTAACTTAGATAGTAGAGTCTTATAAAGTTGCCAAGGTAAATCACTGCCCGGCGCTTAGCAGAAAAATGTAAAACGAAAACAAAGAAGAGAACAATCTAAAATACCTTGAGTAGTGACATCAGTAGATAAATCATCATTGCTAATTTGGAAAGTAGAAGATTTAGAGTGAGAAGGAGAAGAAGAGAAGTGAGATGAAAAATTAAGACGAGTTGGTTTGATAAAGGAGTTTATAAGTTGAGGGAGAGAGATGAATCTATTGAGTTTGATTTTGGAAATGAGAGTTGGATTCATGGCTAATTTTACGATGGATTTTCAATGGCGGGCACAGTGGATTCAGGGCTGTTTTAGACACTTTGTAGTACTATTACATTTACAGCACGCTCTGAACTGTATTGGGGCGGAGCGGAACTCGGAAGTTGGCAGGGAGGGGTTTTCGCAACAATTGGACGGCAGTCTCTAGGCAGAAAATAGTCAAATACCCTCACCGAGACTACACTCAAGACTCAACCTATATTTCATGTGGTATAACCAAATCCTTTTCAATTAATTGAAATTAGTATTTTTTGCACGCTATGCATGCATGTCATATTAACGTTTTTTCTCAATTAGTTATAAAAATCATTAGTGTTACAAAAAAAATAATTCGAATAGACATTTATAATTTTTTTAAATTTTTTAAACATAATTTTTGTAAATTAATGTTTCATTGGTTTTTTTAGTTATTTGTTTATCATTATTCAAATATAGTATTGAGAGAAGGACATATAAAGCAGAAGAAAGCTTGTGCTCAAATAAAGTGGAAGAATTTGTGTATCAGGTTCAATCGTTGAATATTAATAAAGTGGAAGAGTTTGATTTATATAATATTAAGTACTAAACGATAATCAACCTTTAGATTTTTAAATATTATTAGTATAACTATTAATATGAAATTCAAGTTTTTATTTTTGTTCTGATTGTGTCAATCAAGTTATATTGTCAATTTAATTTTTAATCAGAGGCTTTCACACATATATAAGAATAGAATATCATTCTCCTTAATTTAATATTTAATTGATATTTTAAATTCAATTCCATTATTAACTTGTTCAATATATATGGCAAGTAGGATGAAGAAAATATTATTTGATATGTATGGCAATTTAAATTCATTAAGGGTATATAATACTTTTTGTAAGGGGACACCATCTTCCTCCCCCCTTTACTTATATAATAGAGATATTTTAAAACTTATTTTTATTTTTTATCAATCTCCAAAAATTCTCCTATTTTCCAGGGTTGTCAGAGAATTGTATTGACACGTGGTGCAACAATACTAATTTCTTATTAACAAGATTAATTACCTACCAGACGGTCCCCTTTCGCGACATAATTAATCTGCCACACAGTCGAAACGGTCTAAAACTCGTCCAGTCCTGGGTTAAATCCTGGTATCATAATATAGCCATATGAAATCTTATTGGATTCAATTCAATATGTAGTTTTTGATACATTATTTTTTTCATAAATTTTACTCCCTTCGTCCCATAATATAAGTCTTATTTCCTTTTTGGGAGTCAAACTTTGCAATTTTTGGACAAATATTCTTATTTATATATACAAAAAAAACATATTCATGTAGGATCTTGATAGATTTGCCTTAATATGTACTTTATAATATCAACTTTTTATATTTTTTTATTAGTACAAAAATTAAGATATTGAAGGTCAAAGGTACATCTTGGAGACTACGGAAAAGAAAACAGGACTTATATTATGGGACGGAGTGAGTACTAAAGATATTTATGGTCACTAATGTCCATTAAAAATGAAAGTCTGTGGCAAAACAAAAAAGGCCAAGTAAAAACAATAGAGGAGGTACTATTGTAGGCGTGTTTTTAATGCCTACGCGAGATGAGCGCGTATTTGACTACCTCTTTGTAATGGTTTTATTGGAGAATGTTTTAAGTCGCCAACAAGTCTTTAAAGAAAGACTCATAAACCTAATTGGATATTGAAAAATCGTAGTGATAATTTAGGGACTCATCCAATGTAGATTTCCCCATCATGACTCCAGGAATGGTGAAAGAACCAAAGATTGAGGTCAGGGGTGAGGTACGAATATGATCAGGAATCAAATTCGCCCATTGATGGCCTCTACTTAATATCGATTCATGTCAAGATTTATGCAATTGAACAAACCATATAATATGTTAATGCAATATAAAATTAATGTACATTGGTTCATTAAACACAAAAGACTAGTTTTTTCTGACATATTATTAAACAATCAAATTACAGGGAACCTAATCCATTTGTCCAATTTTTCTGAATTTAGCATTGGAACATTTATTTAGGTCTTTGATTAACAAGAATAAACATGTGCGGTGATGAAAGCGTAAAACATATAATCATGCATATGAATATGGAAAATAAAAGATATGATTTTTTATTATTTTGATTACCTTTTAAAATCACAATTTTCAAAATATTACCTTATTAGATAATTTTTTTAAATAACCACCTTATATGACCAAAATCTCTTTAAATACATTCCAATTGAGAGATTTCATGTAATACCCCAAAACTTCATCTCGTTTTAGGTAATTAATCCTGTTAAAAAAAATTTAATAATTTTGATGAATTTAAGATTGTTGAAATTTAATTATGAATTCAAAAAATTAGTTTCGAAAAAAATGAACATATATTGAGAACAATAATATTGAAACGCAGAGATGAATAATAATAATTTACTTGGATTGAACTTGAGTAAACCTTTACAAGGATTGAGTAATATGAGTAGTAACTATTTTGAGCGTAAGGCTTTTGTACAAAGGAATTTTTAATCGTAAAATTTTGTTCTAAAACTTATTCTGTGTAACTTGTTTTTTCTAACTTCTTCTTCTTCTGACTGACTAGATTTCTCTATTTATAGTACAAATGTCTTGAGTTTATCTGATATAAATCAGATAAGTTGCGCCGAACACTGATTGAGTTTGATATTTTTGCACCGAACACCGATTGAGTTGCATTGTGCGCTGATTTTGTTTTTTACTTGATTGATGACTTTGTCTTCTTGTGAAATGGTGTTTTTGCTTTGTTTGTCATCCTCGGATAGTAGTAGCAGCAGCAGTATGTGTCTTTGTCATGTTGTACTTCTTTTTTTGTTTGGTTGCAGATTTTGTCGTTTTGTCTGTTTGTGTGTTACAATCGGGTGTCTTGGTATCTTCAGGTTCATTTCATCAGATATTCAGGTTGTATACCTGATATTTGATGTTGATGAGTCATCGTTTGAGTCCCTGCATTGAGAACGTTAATAAAATATGTCCCTTATTTTTTCCTAAGTGATAATCACTTAGCGGGATCTTTTTATTTATATTTCCCTAATTTTTGCCAGGAAGATCCTGCGGGCTTTTCTGTAATAGTTTGAAAAAGAGAGTTTTAACTTCCTGTGATAGAAATCTTCAAGCTTTGACTTGATATATGTATAGATCCAGTGGTTAAGAGTGATTAACACCAGTAATAAAATATTGTTGCAACTGTTGTATTTCCATAATGAATGATGCTAACTGGATCTTCTTCTGATCGTTTTTCAAATCATCAATTCTTCGGATGATGTACTAGAAACCATATGCTCTTGCTTCAGTGGGATCTATGACGGTCGAATCACTGATATAATGATCACATTTTACGATATTAATTAATATGAGGTAGTGAGCTGGTTTAATCTTGCCATTCACCATTTCTATGGTGGTACAAACGATTTTTTTCATATATCCATTCTGTTTTTTGAATGGAGTACATTGTTGAAAATATATATTGTTGAAATTTTGTGTATTCTTTAAAAAACTCTGACTCAGGCTCCGGAATTTTGTAAAATTTCCTTACTAAGCCATATTTCCATATCTGTAAATAGGGATCATTCTTTTGTATGTTTCTTGTGGAGAGGAAAAAGCCTCTGGTTTGTAAATACTAGTATAGATCGTCCCCATCTGCACCAGATGCTATAAGGGCATATTGTCTCTGACGTCAGGAAATTCATGTAACATTTTTTGAAATTTTTCTGCTTCACTTTGTTGATGATGATTTCTTGCATATCAGTTGGAAGTTGATAAATTTGGATGATTAATTAAAGTATGAAGAGTTTGGAAATTGTCTTATGTATTATAGGTAAATTATGGGTTTTGGCTGTTTGAGTGAGGTTTATTGGTAAATTTTTTGTGGTGGGGGAAAGTTTTTTGAGTGAGTCTTGGATTCCTTGCATATGGATTTGTCTTTTCTGTGTAAAATATAATTTTTTGGATTTTTCTTTGGAAATACAAGATAGTGGAGTTTTTTGCATATGAAATAATAAATGAGTAAGCTATATTGGAAAATAATTGATTAGTAAAAGTAATTTAGGAAAATAATTTTTTTGTAATGACACAAATATTATTACAGCAACCTTTTTGACAAAATGAGGCTGACTCTTTTGAACAACAAGAGGTTGACTCATTGTCAGATTCTATTTGGAGTAGATTATTATCTTCACTGGGGTCAGTGAGATTATGGTTTGAGGAATTCTCTAATAAACATAAGGCTAAATTGTTTGTTGTAGGTCAGAATCATGACCACATAATTCATTAACCTTTTGTTTTATATTACATTCATTAGCCTTATGACCTACTCGACCACATTTATAGCAATAAATTGGTTTTTTAAGATCTATATTTTTCTTTGGTAATCTAGTTGGTTTTTTAAAAGTCCTTTTATAGTATGGGTCATTGTTCATGAATTGTCTATTTGGTTGAAAGTTTGCTCTATTTCTTTTCCTGTTAATAGCGAAGGGAGGTTGAATTTTAGGTAGGCCAAATGCAGCACAAAAACTACCTAATTCTCTACGTCTTTCTCTTTTTTCAGATGTATATTTACTTTGAATATTGCAAGTTCTTGAAATAAAGCAATTGCTTCTTTTTTGACAAAGGAAAATATTTGTCCATAAGTCATACTATCATATGGAATTTCATCTGACCTGCACTTTCTCTTAATTTTAGGAATATTTTTTGAGAAATCAAAGACGGAAGACCGGATATAAATCTTTCTTTCCAAAAAGATTGATTGCAATCACCTCGTCTAAAAATATTACTAAGGAATACATCTTTATACCATCGATATATAATCATCAAGTGTAGGACATCTAAGATTAGTGAGAACTACTTGATTTGTTGACATTCTTTCTTTAGGATTTCCAATAAAATGCATAGCGATCATATTAGTAAAAATTGAACTTCCATCTAGAGCTTGTTGTTCATTTTCTATTTTGACGTGATTAAGTATTTGAACTTTTGTCTCTATATAAATACTATTGTCCCACCAATTTCTTAGTTGTCCAAGAAAAACCTGGTTGTACGAAAATCTATAATAGTATGCTCATGACAATGTTTTGATCTATAAGTAGTAATAGCCATAGTCATTTCAGACAAGACATTTAATATTTCATATTCTGATTTTCCATTGACATTCCATTCATAGACATCATATTGTGAGTATCTGAACTTATGTCGTTCTTCATATTGAATATCTGGTGGAGCGGGTCTTGTGTAGTAATTTCTAGTAGAGACATTTTTCCAAGAACTCTTGTTTATTTTATTAATTAATTTCAATATTTTCATCATCAAACTCTATTATATATTTTATTTTTATTTGAATTGTGTTTGTCTAAGACATTAATATTATTAGTTGATTTAGATGTACCTAAGCCGGATAATTTTTCTTCAATTTTACTAATTAAAGGAGTTGTTTTTTCAGGTAAATTAAGAGATTTTTGACGATATATGGGAATACTTGAAGTATTAATATGTGGAGTAGCTATGTCGAAGGGGAATTTTGTCGCTTTTTTACTTATATATAATGTTCCTAGTTTTGATGTTATATCTTCAATTTCAAGAGCTTTTTTGGACTCTAGTTGTGTAGATAACATTTCTATTTGTTTTGAAATGGTAGTGAGAAGTTGACTTGAATAATTATTTTGGTGGCATATATTTTAAATGTCTCCTAAATTAGTAATGGAGGAGTTATCATTATCTCTTCCTTTTTTAAAAGGAGCCATAATAAAAGACCCTTCACTATTATTAACTTGAATTTCAATTAAAGGATGATAGATAGAATTAACTATACTTCCATTCTTTAATGTCCAACTTTGAATTAAACTATTTGTCATGTTTATTTGATTTTTGTTGAATGGATAAAATATATTAATATTTTATGGTATATATAGAGAACCATATGAAAAAAGGAATATTAATTTCTAATCTAATATGATTTCTAGCAATTTGATGAAAACATCCAAAAAAACCAGTCTTGTTTATCATTATTTTCTTTTGAATAAAAATCATTATGAATATAGTCTAAATCTATTTGGAAATTTTTTTCTATAACATTAATAGAGGAAAAAGTAGGTGGTTTCATGGCTGAAGAAGTACGTGAATTTGAATTTGCAGAAGTTCTCCTCCGGTTCAGGTTTTGGGTTTTTATAATAGAATTTTGAAGATCCCTCTAAATGAAAATTTTTAGAGGTAGATGTTCGAGGACTATTAAATGAGTTTTCTTCGTATGAAGGTCGAGTATTTTCATAAGAAGTTGATGATCTAGTTTTTTCAAGATTAGTGCCTAATTTTATTATTACTTGACCATCAGGTTCTTCTATAAGTTGATTAATTTTATTTTGGGCAATATTTTCTAGGATGAGGATTATAATGAATTAAATTTTTTTTAGGAATAGTGATTTCATTCCATTTTAATCTCTTAGGAGTGAAGGTAGCTGCATTTTCGGTTCCTACTTTTAATAAAATAGTTTCATCTATAGTGGGATGAAGTAAACATTTTGGATTCAGTTGAGAAGACAATAGTCTGAAATAGACACGGTATATTAATGCGAAATTTTTAACATATTCTCTAAATTGTACTATTGAATTATTTGAATGGTGGACATCTAAGACTAAAGTGTCTAGTATCCATGGATCGGTTAAGTCTACCGTAAAATTTGGACAACAGTTAAAATAAATTGGACCATTACAAATATTAGTTTGAATCATAGCTAAAAGAGAATCTTTATAGCCAATTAAGCGATTATCTCTTAAAGCTATATATATTGGGCAATCTAGATCTTTTCTAGAAAGAGGTTTTAAAGTTATTTGAATCATACCAAAATGAATATATCTATATGTTTTTAAATATTTATCTATAGATGTCTTATTAAGTAATTTAATACTTTGAATTCTTGATTTAAACTTGTAGTTTCTTCATGGTGTTTAATAGAGAAAGCAGTTTTAAAGTCAAGTTTTCCTATTTGATAAATTGTATCTATATGTTTTTTAAGTATAGTCCAGTTTTGAAAATCAATCGGAAATATCTCCTTACTATGTACTATGTTTGAGTTACTACTTATCATGTGAGAACAACTTCCTAGAAAAAGTAACCATAATCGTAAAGCAATATAATTTTAGTGCATTAAGTAGTTAAGTAGATGCATATAAGTGGGACCAACGGGACCATCTTTTCTCCTCTTAACGACTGACCAACGGATTTAACAAGGGCTGACCAACGTCTGACCAACACTTAGTGCAACTTCTTAATTACTAAACCCACACAATTATATACTATATGGTGTAGGTAACTTTTAGTGAAAACCCCTCAAAAAAAACTTTTAGTGAAGTGTAGTAACACTAGATAGTTAAACTAAACTTAGTACATATAAAGTTAATAGATTTCCTTTTAAATAAACAAAACATAAACTATCCTGATTAAATATAGTAGCTTGTAATATGAATCACAAGTTATACGGAACAATGAATTCATAAGTTCATCAAATTAGCTAAAAAACGAAGAACACTAAATGACGAAATAAGAACTCATAATTTGTTTCTAGCACAATTAGTAGTACTAGTATGGGTTTTTATTTCGTCATTTAGTGTTCTTCGTTTTCTAGCTAATTTGATGAACTTATGAATTCATTGTTACGTATAACTTGTGATTCATATTACAAGCTACTATATTTTATAAGGATAGTTTATGTTTTGTTTATTTAAAAGGAAATCTATTAACTTTATATGTACTAAGTTTAGTTTAACTATCT
Organism: Beta corolliflora; assembly: GCA_947648045.1. Taxonomy (NCBI): domain Eukaryota; kingdom Viridiplantae; phylum Streptophyta; class Magnoliopsida; order Caryophyllales; family Amaranthaceae; genus Beta; species Beta corolliflora. The sequence goes on along the minus strand of CANSZD010003378.1, from coordinate 591,418 downwards.
GGTGTTACTACTTTTCACTGAAAGTTACCTACATCATATAATATATAATTTAGTGGGTTTAGTAATTAAGAAGCTGCACTAAGGGTGGTCCCATTGGTCCCATTTATATGCATCTACTTAACTGCTTAGTGCACTAAAATTATATTGCTTTACGATTATGGCTACTTTTTCTAGAAAGTTGTTCTCACATGATAGTAATAACTCACACATAATACATAGTAAGGAGATATTTTTTCCAATTAATTTTCAAAAGTGGACTATACCTAAAAAAATATGTAGATATTATCTCTTTTCCTTCTATCAATGTTATTACCAAAAATAATAATGAGAAAGAGTTTTTATTTGAACTCATAGACAAAATTAATGATATAGATATCAAAAAAGAATATCTTTTAAAACTAAAAGATATTATTTGTAAAGAAGAAAATCCCACTAGCAATGAACTGGTTACTTTATCAAGAATATATGACCCATATCCAACTCCTAATATTTTCAAACAAATAACAAATAAAGATTTACAAACTGAAGTTAATACCCTTAAATCACAAGTAAAAGAGATTAAAGAACAATTATTGGAACTCAAAACTAAAGACTTAGAACTTCACACTAGAATAGCTTTATTAGAATCAAATAATAATCAAAAGGATCAACCTTCTACTTCAAACTTACCTCCTATTCATATTTCATCTCAAGACCCTAATGACGATCAAATAAATGTTATAGATAGAATAAATTTTTAAAAATGGTATATTCTCATTTCCCTTAAAATAGGTAATGATTTTCAGTTAAATACTATAGCCTTACTTGTAACACTCCGTCCATTTAAAGCCATAATATAAGCAAAATAGAACATTTTATTAAAGGAATGACGACAGCGAAGATATCGTCTGACGGAAATGTCACTCTAAATCAGGGTTAAATATAAACTAAATAAAATAAAACCCAAATGAATTAACTCAAAATAACCATAAAGAACAACCTCATAAACCCAATATATATAGTAAATATACAATAAAATAAGATGTCTCAAACAAAAATCCTAAATAGTCTTTCTCTCATTTCCCATAACACGAGATAATCACCTGCAAAATAAATCAACAAACATCCACAATCAGTGGGGAGTAACTAACAGCTCTCGCAGCCCAATTAGGATCCATATAAGAGTTATAAAAGCCTTAATAATCAAGTTATATAAAAACATCTCAATAGTAAACTTTAGATAATCAAATAAAACACTTAAACAAAGATAATACAACATGCTTAATATAAATAGAGTAAAGATAACAAAATAAACAAAATGGATAAATAACTTATATATATAAACTCAAGTATCAACAACATAAACCATCAAAGTTTAAAGTAATAAAATAATATAATTAGTTTGAGAGAGAGAGTTGAATGCTAGTGGACAACCCACTTCCTATGGTAATGTCAGACAACCTCCAGATAGCCTATGGGTTACGTTCCCTACTGCCTGTGTCTAAGAATGGCCATACTCCCGATGCGATGTAGGATTACGTCCCCACCGACCTCTCGGACGACAACAAAACCAAGGTATACCTTGGATTACGTCCTATGGTTTGCATGTTCTTCACCTCGGGATTACGTCCCTCCGGATAATCATGCTCTCAAACAATAATAATAATAATAAAATAATACTCAATTATCAAATAACACAGATGCCCTTAAGGCCTTACACCAAATCAGTAGAAATCTAGGATCGCAACCCAAGAATTTCAATTCAAATAGCATTCTTCTCAAAATAATAATAATAATAATAATAATAATAATAATAATAATAATAATAATAATAATAATAATAATAATAATAATAATAATAATAATAGTAATAATAATAATAATAATAATAATAATAATAATAATAATAATAATAATAATAATAATAATAATAATAATAATATCAATAACAATAATAATAATAATAATAACAACAACAACTACTCCAAAATATAATTTTAACTCATCATAAAAAATAAAATACAAGGTATCAACTAATGAGAATAACATTAACATACAATGCCACAAACAAACCAAATTAAACAAAAGTAAATAATTAAATAAACTAAAGTAACAACTATAACAAATCCTAACAAGTTGCAGTAGCATGTATAATTCATAAGTCAACAAGTCACGGAACTTCTATAAACAATCAGTTGATAACTCATGAAACTATATATAACTTAATTTGAAATGTAAAGCTCATAACAAAATGAAGAGAAAATCCCACCATGCACAACACGCAAGAATGAAATGGTATGAACAATGGAGTCAACATCAGGGAGCGAAAATGAAGAGGAAACAAATAGCCTAGCAGGAAGCCACACTAACGATATCACGCCCAACAACAACAAAACAATATCAACCCACTGTTCTGCCAGCCATCAACAAGCAACAACAACAATGCTCCCTAAACCAGGTTTAAGCCGAAACATCCATACTTCACCCATACTTCATCACCACACTTTAAATTCAGAGATTTCATACCAAAACATATAATAGCAACCATATATATATTACAAAGATAACAAAATTAACTAAACTAATCATGAACGTAACTCAAACAAGAGCATGAAGACTATAAATAAAACAACCTTGATCAATCAACCCAACGTAACTATTAAAACTAGCATAATCCCTATACGAATACTAATCGATCCAGGAGAACCGCTAGTTACCTTTGAAGACCTCCAATTGCTTGCATTTCTATTATGTACTGTTCTGTTCCGACCACGATTTCCAACGATCTGAAATTCGAATGCCAAATCTCTCTGGTCAAAGTGATGAACAAGATGTTCTCAACATGCTGTCCAAATTTGAACCAGATATCGTCATTTTCGTGAAGGTGTGACAGGGAAATCCAGGATGAACTTTACTCTTCTTTTTTGTTTTCTCTTCCCCTCTTGAAATGGCCGAATAATATGGGGAGATGGTCTCGAACTTTCGACCGGAAATCGAGCAGCAAAAGGGGAAATTAAAAGGGGGGTTACAAGTTGAAATTGATGGGGTAATTATGGGGTAATAAAATGGGTGAATTAAAAAGGAGGTTACAAGGGGTTACAAGGATGCTCAAAAGCCTCTCCCATGCTTCCAATATTCTGATTTTGAGGACAGCTTTTAGGAGCTTGAAACTTCACATTAAAAAGTCATGCGCACGGTCCAGACGAGTTCAAATCGAATAAATAAAAATACTAGCTCAAACGCGTATTTCTAAATACTAAAAATTCTATAATTTCTCATCAAATAAATAATATATATATAACATTTTAAAAGTTGAAAAACAAATAACATAATATATAATATTTTTAAGAAGTAAAATATTCTAATTTTAACGAAAAATAATAATGAAGGGTAAAATAACACGAAAATTTAGGAGCGAAATTTCGAGGTGTTACATTACTGGACAATGGAGCTGATCAAAATTGTATTAAAGAAGGACTAATTCCTAGTACTTTTTATGAAAAAACAACAAAAAAATTACATAGTGCTAATGGTGAACCATTAAATATAAAATATAAACTTTGAAAGGCATATATTTGTAATCAAGGTTATTGTTTTAAGAATACATTCATTTTAGTAAAGGATAAATATAATGATATAATACATGTTACTCCTTTTATTACTCAAATTTATCCTTTTTCAGTTGATCGTACTGGTGTTTATACTAATATTATTGGAAAGAAGCTATCTTTTTAATTTCTTGACCCAGTATATCAAAAGGATTTAGCTATATTACAATTAATCCTCATCTATATTTCAACAAGTAAATACAATAACTAATAAGGAATCTCAAATATCTCTCTTACAACAAGAAATATCATACTAAAAAAATAGAAGAACAATTAAAAAAAACCATATATTCAAAAGAAAATATTTGATCTAGAGAAAAAATTCAAAGAAGAAGTTTGTGCAGATATTCCTAATGCTTTTTGGGAAAGGAAAAAACATATGGTTTCACTTCCTTATGAAAAGGCAAGACCTATTCAAATGAATCAAGAAATTTTAGAATTTTGGAAAAAAGAAATTCAAACCTTATTAGATAAAAAAACTAATTAGACCATCTCAATCTACTTGGAGTTGTGCTGCTTTTTATGTTAAGAATCAAGCAGAAAAGAAAAGAGGGGTTCCTAGATTAGTAATTAATTATAAACCTCTTAATAAAGTCTTACAATGGATAAGGTACCTAATCCCTAATAAAAAAGATTTATTAAGTCGCCTTTATAATGCAAAAATCTTCTCAAAATTTGACATGAAAAGTGGATTTTGGCAAATTTAAATAGAAGAAAAAGATAGATATAAAACTGCCTTGAATGTTCCTTTTGGGCAGTATGAATGGAATAATGCCTTTTAGCTTAAAAAATGCTCCATCTAAATTTCAAAATATTATGAATGATATTTTTAATCCTTATACTCAAAATATTATAGTCTATATTGATGATGTCCTAATATTTTCAGATACTTTAGATCAATATTTCAAGCACCTTAATACTTTCTTACATGTTATTAAAAAGAATGGTTTAGTTGTCTCATTTCCTAAGATGAAACTATTTCAAACTAAAATATGGTTTTTAGGACATGATATTTTCCAAGGTACTATAAAACCTATTAATAGAGCCATAGAATTTGCTGACAAATTTCCAGATGAAATTAAAGACAAAAATCAACTACAAAGATTTCTAGGATGCCTTAATTATATTTTAATATTTTTTTCCCTAGTTTAAGACAATATTGTTCGTGTCTTTACAAAAGATTACGGAAAAATTCTCCTGCATGGTCACCCAAACATACACATATAATACAAACGTTAAAAGAAAAAGTCAAGTCCCTTCCATGTTTAGGTCTTCCAAATCCCAATGCATTCATGATAGTAGAAACATATGCATCCGACATAGGCTATGGAGGCATTCTTAAACAGAAATTACCTGAAAATAAAAATGAGCAAATAGTTAGATTTCATTCAGGTATATGGCTGGGATCTCAAAAAAATTACTCAACTATTAAAAAAGAGATTTTATCTATTGTTCTTTATATTTCAAAATTTCAAGATGATCTTTACAACAAACCTTTTTATTGAGAATAGATTACAAATTAGCAAAAGAAATATTACGAATGGATGTTCAAAATATTGTTTCAAAACAAATCTTCACGAGATGGAAAGCTATACTATTAGTTTTTGATTTTCAAATAGAATTCATAAAAGGGCAAAATAATTATCTTTCGAATTTTTTAACTAGAGAATTCTTATAGGGAAAAGGTAATAATAATAATTAAGTTCAATTATTACAGGAAACAAAATGAATCAAGATTCTGATAAAGGCAAAGCTATTCAAAAACCAGAAGATTATGTGATGAGATTTCATAAGCTCCACCCATCAAGTGAGAAAACATATTCATCAGAAAAACTTGACCCATTTTTCAATTTTCCACCTTTATCCTATTCCCAAACAGTCAAATATCCATCTCAAAACACAAACTCAAAATCAAATATTCAAAATTCTCAATCTTCAAATTCTGAAATTCACAAATACATCACCAAACCTCATAAAGAACACCTTCTCCTTACCCGTTTTAGAGAGACTCCTCAAATTCCCGAACTTATCAAATTTACTAATTCTCTTTTCCCAATATTTCATCAATACCGACCTGAAACATCTTATAAAACACAAAGGTTCTATGAATTCATACTTGTTGACACTTTAGTCCGTTGAAATCGAGCATACCGAAAAAGGTAATTTCATAGCTTATTCAAAATGCAAAATCAAGAAGATCATCCCACAAACAGAATGGGTATCTACCTATGTTCCCAAAGAATTCTCAGTGCCTTTCCAACCACAAGAATATAATTACATCGATTATCATATGGCATGGTTTCGAGCATTTTTATTCAGAGGATTCAATCATTCATGGTTATTCAATATTTGTCCTCAATGTCCAAATAATTTCTCCATATGGTTTTATGAATAGTGGCTCTACTTTGGAAGCCCTCAACAGATCTGGCCAATGGAAGTAAAAAAATCTTATAAGTTCTTCTCCACACATGTACAAACCAACACTCATATTCGACATAACTCTTATTTCATAAAGAGTTCAATGTCCCATGGATAATGTGTTGGTCCTATAACATTATTCAATGGTACCCAACACCACTCCCCATGTCTTTGGTACGTGAATTCAAGATCAAGTGGTGGAAAAAATTTGCCATTGACAAATTTTGTTCACTGAAGACATTCCAAGATCAAATGGTTGATGATAATCAACTTATCAAAGCAATCAAAGAAATTCCAAAGCCTCTTACTCCACGAAAAGAAAAGGAGTCAAAGAATCCAGAAATTCAAGAGTCCGAAATTGAATTACTCAAAAGAGAGATCAAACTTCTTAAAAAATAAACCTAACTTTTAATCCGAAATTCAAACAATTCATACGGGAAATCAGTCCATTCCTCACCTGACGACCCATTCGGAGGACCTTGGGCTCAAGATCCTTATTTACAATAAATTTTTCCTTTTCAAAAAATAAAAGCCCGTAGGATTTTCCTGGCAAAAATTAGGGCAATTAAAATAGAAAGATCCCGCTAAGTGATTATCACTTAGGCAAAAATAAGGGACATATTTTACTAATGTTTTCAATGCAGGTACTCAAACGATGACTCATCAACATCAATATCAGGTATACAACCTGAATATCTGATGAAATGAACCTGAAGATACCAAGACACCCGGTTGTAACACACAAAGAGACAAAATGACAAAATCTCCAACCAAACAAAAAAAAACAAAAAAGTACAACATGACAAAGACACATATTACAACTACTACTTCTATCCAAGGATGGCAATAAACAAAGCAAAACACCGTTTCACAAGAAAACAAAGTCATCAATCAAGAAAAAAATCAAAATCAGGTTACAATGCAACTCAATCAGTGTTCGGTGCAAAAACATCAAACTCAATCGGTGTTCGGCGCAACTAGTCTGATTTATATCAAATAAACTCAAGACATTTGTACTATAAATAGAGCAATGTAGTCAGTCAGAGATAGAACAAGTTAGAAAAAACAAGTTACATAGAACAAGTTTTAGAACAAAATTTTACGATAAAAATTCCTCTGTACAAAAGCCTTACGCTCAAAATAGTTACTACTCATATTACTCAATCCTTGTAAAGGTTTACTCAAGTTCAATCAAAGTAAGTTGTTATTCATATCTGTGTTTCAATATTATTGTTTCCAATATCTGTTCACTTTCTTCGAAACTAATTTTTCGAATTCATAAATAAATTTCAAGAATCTTATTTTCATCAAAATTACTAATTTCTTTTTAACGAGAATAATTACCTACCAGACGGTCCCCTTCATTAATTTGCCACACAGTCGAGACAATCTTAAATCCGTCCAGTCCTGGGTTAAATCATGGTATCATAATATAGCCATATGAAATCTTATTGGATTCAATTCAATAATTATTTTTAAATACATTAGTTTTTCATAAATTTTACTACCATTGTCCCATAATATAAGTCCTATTTCCTTTTTGGGAGTCAAACTTTACAATCTTTGGCCAAATATTCTTATTAATATATACAAAAAAAAAATATTCATATAGGATTTTGATAGATTTGCCTTATTATATACTTTTATAATATCAACTTTATATATATTTTTTATTAATACAAAAATTATGATATTGATGGTCAAAGGTACATCTTGAATACTACGGAAAAGGAAACAGGACTTATATTATGGGATGGAGAAAGTACTAAAGATATTTATGGTCACTGATTTCCATTAAAAATGAAAGTATGTGGCAAAACAAAAAAGGCCATATAAAAACAATAGAGGAGGTACTATTGTAGGCGTGTTTTCAATGCCTACACGAGATGAGCGCGTATTTGACTACCTCTTTGTAAAGGTTTTATTGGAGAATGTTTTAAGTCGCCAACAAATCTTTAAAGGAAGACTCATAAACCTAATTGGATATTGAAAAATCATAGTGACAATTTACAGACTCATCCAATGTAGATTTCCCCATCATGACTCCATGAATGATGAATGAATCAAAGATTGAGTTCGGGGGTGAGGTACGAATATGATCAGGATTCAAATTCGGCCATTAATATCGATTTATATCAAGATTTATGCAATTAAACAACCATATAATATGTTAATGCAATCTAATATTAATGTACATTGGTTCATTAAATACAAAAGACTAGTTTTTGGTGACATGTTATTAAACAATTAAATTACAGGGAACCTAATCCAATTGTCCAAATTTTCTGAATTTAGCATTGCAACATTTATTTAGGTCTTTGATTAACAAGAATAAACATGTGCGGTGATGTAAGCGTTAAACATACAATCATACATATGAATATGGATAATAAAAGAAATGATTTATTATTATTTTGACTACCTTTTAAAATCACTATTTTCAAAATACCCACCTTATAAGTTCATTTTTTTTTAAATAACCACCTTATATGACTTAAATCTCTTTAAATACATACCAATTAAGAGATTTCGTGTAATGCCCCGAACCTAAATGTCGTTTTATTAAATACTAATTATGTTTGTGAGCTTAATTGCGTGTTAAATTTTTCCGAAATGATCATGGTTAAGATTATTTTCTAAAATAAATATATTTACTTTAGTTATTACGAAAATTGATATTTATTATGATAAACGATTTTATTTATAATATATTTTATGGCTTTAATGTTTAGATAAGAAAATCCTATATACTTTTACTATATGATTTTGAGTTAATGATTTTTAGCTAAAGTTCAATGTTGATATTTTGAAGTCAAACTTAACTTAACATTTGAAAAGAGTCAAAGTTGACATTTTGTCACCAAAAGAAAATAAGAAAAAGAAAGAAAGAAAAGAAAGAGGAATGAAGAAAGCTGATGTAGTCAGCTTCTATCCGACCAACCCACTGCCCATCTTCTTCCTTCCTGCTCTTGTCTCCTACCTTGCTCCCCAAGGTGAAGATTCACCAATCCTCAGTCAATCCACCTCCATTTTGTCTCCTAAATCCATCTATAAATAACACTATGAATAAATGATCCAAAATCAGAAATTCATCAAGGAAAATCCACAAAGTTTCTCAAAATCTTCTTCTCTCCTGCCGGTGCCGCCGCGCCACCACCATCATCACCCACCAGTCCCAACCGCCGGATACCCTCGCTGCACCCCGCAGCCCCACCGCGACACAAGCCCCCTGTTTCTCTCCTCTTCTCTCGTGCGCTGCTGTTGGCGTTGCTCCTTCCTTGCTTGTCACTAGGGATTCTAAGATCATCAATCTGGTTGGAGAAAGCATTCATGGAGTTCTATTTAGTCCGGTTGTTCATGTTCAATTAGAGTCCTTTGTTAGCTTGGTATCTAAGTTTCGTTTTCCTTGTTGTTTGTTAGGATGATGAATAAGTTAGTTTTCCTTTTATTATTTCGGTTGTTAGTTTGAATTCATGTAATCAGTTGGTCATTTTTTAGCTTAGGATGTAATGGAGACTCAATGAGACTAAGTGACTAAGTGATGGAAGTAATGGAGCCAAGGCATGGCTGATTGTTCGAAGGAGGAGAGAACGTGCCTTATGGAGCTTGTTCCACTTAATATGCTACGTGCAAATCTCAGCCAAGCAACCTACAACAACTCCCTTGATTGTAGGAGGCTTAGGCGTGCATTATGGAGCAGCTAGGACTCTTCAAAGGGGGTGCAAACAAGCCGGTAGAAGGCGCCTTAAAAATAGGAGATTAGTTGCTTAGTTGCCCCTCATTGTTGCTGGTATTTTAAACGTGTATTAGTGCCGTTGTTAGTGGCCTAATTACGTGTGTTAATGCTTTATTTTCATTAAACAAAAAACAGTTGTAATAGTTTCAAGTTGTAACTATAAAAGGACATGAAATGAAAGAAGAAACAACTTAGAATTTTTATGACAAAACCGTGAGTTCACAACTTATTTTTCATCTTGTTTCTTGAATTAAAAACTTGTGAATTCGCCTTTGCTAGCTTAACTTAGCAAATTAAGTGATGATCTTAGGAACATTTAGCTAATCAAAGTGGTGTGTCTTATCTTTGCTTAGTTAGAGTTGCTCAAAGTCAGGTTTCATCTCCATTGAAACCGAAGCTTTGCTTCTATCCATAACCCTTCCATACTTGTATGTTTCGTTTGTAACCAAACATACAACAGCTGCCCTCTCTCTTGCTTCGCTGCTGCAGCCGCCAAGGTCGCGCCGTCTCACTGCACCTACTGCCGCCTCCACGCCGGTGCCCTACAGCCTTACCAGAGCTTTCCTCCCCTCCCCTGCTTTGTTTCTTCGCTGCTCCTTAGAAAATAGATGTAGATTACTGTAGGAATATATAGATGCATATAGCGGAATTTCAGGAAACAATTTCCTAACATCTATCATAGGATCGCAGACATAATCAAACATATGAATCATTCAATAGGGATTAAATATCAAACCTTTGTAGCGTGATTTCCCTGTTGTATGCAAGCTTTGAAGATCCGAGAGCCCCAAGTGTTGCTCCTCTAATCAGTCCACGAGCACCAGTTGAACACCAACGTCTGCTAGAACGGAAGAGAAAAGATCCCTTGCTTTTGGTGGTATAGGCGCCGGTTTTGAGGGAATAGATTTGGGTTTCAATTCTCTTTCTCTTGTGAAAAGAAACTGATTAATGAATTGATCACCTAAACTCTAATATTATATCCTATATATAATAGAAGAGTCATAGGTTAGTTAGGAGAACTAATTCTCCTCATATTCCCCTTTAGACCGGCCCAACCCTAATCTTAAATGGATTCGGATTGCTTTGTCCAACTTGTGCTACAATGTGTGACCTCATAGGATTAATATATTTTAGTTATAGGCCCAATCAATATTGTCCTATTAATCATATTTATTCTCTAGCAAGAAAATAAGATTATTAAAATGATTAACTTTATTATCTTCATAATATTATTCCTATTTATATTTAGTAATTGCCGGGATGTCTAAGGACATATTCCTTCAATCTCCCACTTGTCCGAAGACAAGAGCGCAATGTTAAATTCCTTAAGTCACTTAATGTCAAATTTGATAACACAATGTTATTCTCAAATTTATGTTCCTTGATCGCTGAGTTCGAACTGCTCAAATGAGGATTAACTCTTTAATCCTATTCCGCATGGCCATGCAATTTTCCAGTTCTCGCTCATCAAGAGGCCCAGACACCATTCCTATTTAATAGGAGGACTTATCCACTCTTGTATGACCATAACTCCCACTCAATTCTTAGCCCACCTGATCACTGCCTTTATAACCTCCTTTTACGGCACGGCATTTAATAGTGTCAAAGTTAAACTAATTATGTTGTGGTTATTAAGACATACTCATGTCTAAGGAATCCACTAAATATAGTAGTTCGATTCTACTTTTAGAATCTAATTAGGTCAAGTCTCAATGTATAAGCTATAAATCCATATAATCAATTAGACATCTCTATGTCTCCATAGCCCATGGAACTGCGCTATCAATTAATTATATACTAGTCTTTTAAATAAATCTCTTATGTCCAATTTAGTGATTTAGACTAGGGACTTTAAATAAATTGTGATTTTCAGTTCACTTTATAGGGTTCCATTATCAAAACGTTTTCGATAATCCTATTTGAAAACACAAATTATTTGGACATTTTATTTAATACTAAACCAAACAATTGAATAAGAACGGAATTTTTATTGATAAACATTCCAAGCATAATAAATGTCTTTACAATTGTGAACATGAAGTAAACAACCTAAAGCCATTCTCCCATATGCTTAAGCCCCATAGACCTAGTATGACACTCATGCTTAGGTTGAGCAAGCGGTTTAGTCAGAGGATCTGCTACGTTATCCTCAGTATGAACCTTGCTTACTTTCACATCCTCTCTACCAACGATTTCTCGAATGAGATGGAATTTCCTGAGCACATGTTTAGACCTTTGATGCGATCTGGGTTCCTTAGACTGAGCAATGGCACCATTGTTGTCACAATACAACTCAATGCCATTCTCAATGCTAGGAACTACACCAAGCTCACCAATGAACTTTTTGATCCAAACAGCTTCCTTTGCTTGCATCTGGCTCGCAATATACTCACCTCTTTTGTAGAATCCGCGATGGTACTCGCTTAGAGCTCTTCCACTCACAGCCTCCTCCATTGAGACAAAATATGAAACCAGATTGCGATCGGAAATCATCTTTGTCACTCTGGAAGCTTGCATCGGTGTATCCAGCAACAACCAATTCATCATCTCCACCATAAACCAAAAAATTATCCCCCTTCGCAAGTACTTAAGGATGTTTTTCGCAGCAATCCAGTGCGCATCTCCAGGATTTGACTGGTATCTGCTGCATATACTCAAAGCATATGCAACATCCGGTCGAGTGCATATCATGGCATACATAATGGATCCTACTGCAGAAGCATAGGGAACATTACTCATACGCTTGACCTCATCAAGACTCGAAGGACACTGAGTCTTGCCAAGTGTTATGCCATGTTGCATGGGAATGAAACCTCTCATGGAGTTTTCCAGTTTGAACCTTGCAAGAACCTTATCGATATAAGTCTCTTGACTAAGTCCAATTAGCTTTTTCGATCTATCTCTATAGATCTTTATTCCCAATATGTACTCTGCCTCTCCTAGGTCTTTCATAGAGAAACAATTTTTAAGCCATTCCTTGACTGACTCAAGCATGGTTTTATCATTTCCTATGAGAAGTATGTCATCCACATACAAGACCAGAAAAGTAATACTACTCCCACTTAACTTCTTGTATACACAAGATTCCTCTTCATTTCTGAGAAAGCCAAATTTCTTGACTGCCTCATCAAATCTGAGGTTCCAACTCCTTGATGCTTGCTTTAGTCCATAAATGGACTTCTTAAGCTTCGCATACCCTCCCCGGGATTTTCTAGATCTTCAAAACCTTGAGGTTGTGTCATGTACACATCCTCTTTCAAGAACCCATTTAAGAAAGCGGTTTTGACATCCATCCGCCATATTTCATAGTCATGAAAGGCAAGAATCGCAAGGATTATCCTAATGGACTTCAAGATGGCTACGGGTGAGAAGGTTTCATCATAGTCAATACCATGAATTTGTTTGAAACCTTTTGCCACCAACCTTGCTTTGAAAACACTAATGTTCCCATCCTTGTCACTGTTTCAACTTGAAAATCCATTTGCATTTAATGGGTTTTACCCCATCGTGCAAATCAACCAAGTCCCATACTTGATTTTCGGACATGGAATCCATTTCGAGATTTCATGGCCTCAAGCCATCTTTCGAGTCATGACTATCCAAAGCATCTTTGTAGCTAGTAGGCTCTTCGATTCTAAAATCGTTATTTCGAACTTTCAGTCAAAAGGAAATCAATATATCTCTTTGACGGAATGATGGTCCTACTAGACCTACGTTGGGGAACAACGTAAGAAGTTTCTACCTCACTAGGTTGAGTGACTTCGCATGGAGTATCTCCAAGTGGGACGGTAGGAGGTACGTGAATTGAATGCACCACCTCCCCGAGCATTTTCATGCCGGGCCGCCTCCGATGAGGTGTTAACCTCATCCATTTGTTGCTCATCTCGAACTTCTTCGAGATATACATTTCTCCCACTTGTTTTTCCGGAAATAAACTCCTTTTCCGTAAAGACACCATTACGAGCAACAAACACTTTGTTTTCGCTTTGGTTGTAGAAGTAGTATCCCTTAGTCTCTTTTGGGTAACCCACAAAAAGACATTTATCGGATTTGGGTGAAAGCTTATCGAAAGTAAACGTTTTACATAAGCTTCACAACCCCATATCCTTAGAAAAGACAATCTTGGAATGTTTCTCGTCCACATTTCATATGGTGTCTTTTCCACTACTTTGGATGGTGCTCGTTAAGTGTGAACGCCGCATGTTTCAAGTGCAAATCCCCGTAATGAAATAGGAAGATCAAAGAAGACTCATCATGGATCGAACCATATCAAGTAGAGTTCGATTCCTTCTTTCAAACGCCATTTAACCGTGGTGTTCCCTGGTGGAGTCCATTGTGAAAGTATTCCACAATCCTTCAAATGATCACCAAATTCTTGAGATAAATATTCACCACCACGATCGGATCGTAATGCCTTAATCTTCTTCCCAAGTTGGTTTTGTACTTCATTCTGGAATTCCTTAAATTTTTCAAAGGATTCCGACTTATGTCGCATGAGGTAAACATATCCAAATCTACTCACATCATCGGTAAAAGTAATGAAGTAACTGTACCCTCCCCTAGCAAACGTACTCATAGGTCCACACACATCCGTATGTATGAGGGCTAAAAGGTCATTGGCCCTTTCACTTGAACCTGTGAAAGGAGACTTTGTCATTTTCCCCATCAAGCAAAACTCACAAGTATCAAATGATTCGAAATCAAATGATTTGAGAATTCCATCTTTATGAAGTTTCTCAATGTGCTTTGAGCTTATGTGGCCTAATCGACAATGCCATAGGTATGTAGGGTTTGAATCATTTGCTTGATGTTTCTTGCTGTCTATGTTATAGATGTGGGTTTCTAAGTCTAGCACATATAAACCATTTGATAACTTAGCGGAGACATAGAACATATCATTCAAATACGCAGAACAACAATTGTTCTTTATTGTAAATGAATAACCTTTGGAATCCAAAACAGGAATCGAAATAATGTTCTTTGTGATAGCAGGAACATAATAACAATTATTAAGTTCTAAAACTAATCCTGAAGGTAAAAGTAGACTATATACTCCCACTGCCAATTTAGCAACTCGTGCTCCATTGCCAACGCGAACCCTTTCCCAATGTTCTACTTCTTTTGAGGCCTTGCATATTACAAATAATGTGCGAACCACAAGCGGTATCAAATACCCAAGAAGCAGAAGTTGCTAAGTTAACTTCTATAACATACATATCTGGACTAGAAACTCCTTTCTTTTGATCCTTCAGATACTTGGGGCAACTACTTTTCCAATGACCAACCTTGTTACAGGTGTAACAATAGTGCTCATCAGCAACTTTTGGTTTTGGTGTAACGATTCCCATATCCCTTTCAATTGCAATGAAACGTTCAGCATTCAATTTGTCCTTCGAAAGGGCGGAGCGCAAATTACAAGTATAATTATTGGTGTTGATATTGATGTTACTAGACATAATTACTACAACAAATAATAAAGCAAGATTCAATCAATGTTTATCAAGAAAGCAATAATTAAACAAATTTTAATTACTACTACCCTTTATTCAAAATGAAAATCCCTTATTGAATAAAGAAATAACCAAGATCCCTTCCCACTATAATCAAACGGACTTTGGCCCTGCCTTCAATTTATAGTAGTTGAGGTAAGTAAACACTTTACTAATTATAACTAATTATAATTCTTGGTAGACAGGTTAACAACTCTTTGTTTACTCCTATCTCTTAGCTTCAAAACCCAAAACTTTGTCTTTTGATGATTTTGTTGAGTTAAACCAAACATTAACATGTAAGTTTCAAAAACCTACCCTACTATCCCCGAACTATGAGCAACACCCCGCTTTGGCGTAACCTATTACTCATGATCTAAGGCTTTATAGGTGTTGTTTGGGAAAGCGATTAAACTCAATATTACTTTTTGGGGACCTAAGTTTACTAATATGGTCAATTAATAGTGAACACATGAATCAATTAACCACAAAACAAACTTAGAAGCAAGCATTTAAACAAAATAAATGCAAGAACATTATAAAAGCAATAATTAAATGATCTAGTATGGCCCCTATACTTAGGAAACTAACTAATCTTCATGAATCCTCCTTTGAATCTCCATGGATCACCATCCTTGAAACTCCTTGGATCCTCATGCTTGATTACATAATTTGAATTAAATAAATAACGAAAATTTAAAGTTACAAAAATACAAACGATTCGCAGATCGTATTTAAATTACATTCAAATATAACGATTCGCAGATCGTATTTACTATCCTAATTTGGGCCATACTAGTCATAACATGCAAAATATAATATCATACATATTACATTAAGCATCCACGCATTTATAATATCATAATAAAATAAACACAAACTATTTACTTATTAACAATTAATAAGCAAATACAACTTTCCATAATAATTATAAAACTTAACAAATTTAAGCTAGAAATTATTTAGGAAACTTTATTATTTTCATTCAATTTCTTTTATTTAAATATGGCAATAATCATTATTATTCACACATTTGCAAACTAGGAAACTTTTGAATTTATGCTCAAGATTGAAAAATCAGATTTTCCTTAAAATAATTTTATTTTTTTTTAATATGGTTGACTTGTTGACCGTTGACCAGCAGCAAGGCTGCCAGGTCAAACAACAAAGCAAGCAACCCCTTGCCGGAAAATCGAAAAACATGTACCTCACCAACAACTTGGTGCACGGGAAACCACACACACCACAACACATGAACGCCGGCAAGCAGCGACAATCGCCGGCCAGCCCCGCGCGTATCACACCGTCGCAGCCGTCGCTCCACCGGGCAAGACAAAACAACCAGCAGCAGCGTGAGCCACCGCACGTCAAACGTGCGTGGTTCCGCCGCTGCTCCGCCGCCGCGGTCCCCTTTCTGCCTCGCCGACCCAAAACGCTCTCCACCGTGGCTCCACCGGCGCAGGTGGGGCCACCCAGCCATGGTGGACAATCCCTTTTGAATTTTTGCAACAATTTACAAAATCTCAATTTATCTTTAATTAACAATTAATTTAAAGATTTAGGATTTAATTAGGTTATAAAAATCCGAAAATTTGTAGCAGAATATTTGAATCAATCAACAAATCTTAAACAAATTTTAAGTTTATTGAGATTAGATTTCAATGTATAATCTTTATTAACATTAAATCCAACAAGAATTCAAATTTAGGGTAAAAATTAAATTATATCCAAAAAATTCAGAAAATTAACAATTAATATCCGAAAAATCCGAAAATAATTTTAGGGTGATCTACTGAATTATCTTAACAAATAAAATCAAATATTTTAATTGTTATCCATAAATTCTATGAATAATCAAATTAAACATAAAATTTAACCAAAATTCATAAATAATATGATAAAATTCGAAAATTAGTGGGAAAAATAATCAAATTATTTTCAGCCATCATATTATTCTAGATCTATGTGGGTGATGAACATTAGATTTATTTAACAAATTAAAAATCAAATCTTTAATTGTTAACAAATTATTTCAATGATTAATCAAATTAAACATTAAAGAATTTTAAATCTAACAAATATACTTATAAAAATCCGAAAATTTTAGAGTGAATTAACCAATTTATTTCGTCCATAATATAAAAAAATCGGAACTTTATAAAATTATTTGAGCATAAATCACAATTAAATCAATTATTTACAATTTCCAATCAATTAATATCAAATATCAATTATGCAAATTCAAGCCATAAATAAATCCTCCCTTAATTGAATAAAAATAATAACTTTGCATACAATTAGATGATCATATGAATATTATGAATTAGGCAAAACTGATACCACTGTAGGAATATATAGATGCATATAGCGGAATTTCAGGAAACAATTTCCTAACATCTATCATAGGATCGCAGACATAATCAAACATATGAATCATTAAATAGGGATTAAATATCAAACCTTTGTAGCGTGATTTCCCTGTTGTATGCAAGCTTTGAAGATCCGAGAGCCCCAAGTGTTGCTCCTCTAATCAGTCCACGAGCACCAGTTGAACACCAACGTCTGCTAGAACGGAAGAGAAAAGATCCCTTGCTTTTGGTGGTATAGGCGCCGGTTTTGAGGGAATAGATTTGGGTTTCAATTCTCTTTCTCTTGTGAAAAGAAACTGATTAATGAATTGATCACCTAAACTCTAATATTATATCCTATATATAATAGAAGAGTCATAGGTTAGTTAGGAGAACTAATTCTCCTCATATTCCCCTTTAGACCGGCCCAACCCTAATCCTAAATGGATTCGGATTGCTTTGTCCAACTTGTGCTACAATGTGTGACCTCATAGGATTAATATATTTTAGTTATAGGCCCAATCAATATTGTCCTATTAATCATATTTATTCTCTAGCAAGAAAATAAGATTACTAAAATAATTAACTTTATTATCTTCATAATATTATTCCTATTTATATTTAGTAATTGCGGGATGTCTAAGGACATATTCCTTCAATTACCTCCTGCTTCTTTAATTTCATATTTTTAAGTTCTCAAAACTCAAGCCCAATGATACTCATGAGTAGTTAGTTTAAATTTGGGCCTAAAACTGATTTTAGTTTCTCCATTAAAGACATCCTAGGCTAAGTTGTTCATTAATCACTTATTAGGCCTTAATATGATTTTTTTAGTTAAATTGTTACTTTAATTTGATGAGCTTGAATCAGATTTGTATAATGTTATATAAAGCTACTTAATTAATTTTTGGGCTAATTTTTACTTAAAGAATTGGAAAGTCCAAAAATATTTTCAAAGACTTATAATGGGATTTCACGTAAATGATTTCAAGTTGAAAGTTAATCATTTTTAAAATAATTTCCGAAGTAGAATCATAGTTTTTCAAGTATAATTAGTAAAGACTCGTAATGAATTTTCCAATGGCCGTTAGGGGTGAGCGATTTATTGTTTATCTATATAATGGGGATGGATAATTATGGATTTTATAATTTGGAGTTATGACTCTATGGAGATTATGTACGACGATTCTTGGAGGCTAAATTATGACGATACTGAAGGAGTAAGAAAAGGAATAGCATATGAGGTAGCCTTTATGTCTAGCCATTATTCTTGCTCGTATATGTTATGTGCAATGATATGCTCGAACATGTGGATATGACTTTGTGTTGATTATTATGTAATATGATTATGTGTTACAATTTTTATGTGGCATGATGAAATACGTTATGATTCAATGATGTCCATGTATACTATGAACGATGATGTTATGACTTATGGAATCTGGTTATCATGATTTATGGGTGTTGTTCGAAAATATGAATGTATGCAAATTTGTAAAATTGGATGGCTCTGCTGGCTTGGCATTATGAACTGAACTGGCAAATGGGCAAGTTACAGGTGGAGGAATTCTCTTTACGATATAAGAATGAACACGGACCAAAAGGGTCATATGATATTGTCAATGCTCTGTCCAAAACCTGTACTTGCCAATGAACTATGCTCACGCAAATGGTCCTTGTCAGCAGACTATTCAATGATAATGTTTTCTAATAGTATTTCCGAACAAGTACCGATGTGATGTGATATATGCCTGTGCATGAAAATGTTTACGAACTAAAACCGTTCTTACGGGCTGGAGTGAAGTTACTGAGTTTTTAACTCATTTTAGGTTATTTTCTATATGTTTCCTTTTCCCTATTTTATGAAATTATATAGGTATTATGAAGATAGCGTAGGATCAGTTATGTCAAGGATGCTCCGAAAAGATTAAGTTGGAATGACTCTATAAAACTTTGGGATATTTAGAATCTGTATTAAGGGTAATAATTATTATGTTATGATGAGTATTTGTGTATTAAAATATCATTTTAGGCTATTATATTAATAGTGGGCCCATAACCCACAGGATTAAGTTCAGTTTCTGCTGCCGATTAAGGTTATGTATTTTCGGGGTGTTACATTTTGTCCAAGAAATTGTTCTTGAAAAAGGGTTTAGACCTTATATACTTTCTAGTTAATAAAGGTGGAGGTGCTGTAATCGTTCTTAAACCCTTTTTGAGGATGATTCCCTTGATGGAATCTGTTAATTGGTAGGTATTTGAAAAGATTTAGGTCATATAAGGTGGTTATTTAAAAAAACATGAACATATAAGGTGCTTATATTGAAAAACTCGATTTTATAAGGTGGTTAAAGTGAAAAAAAAATCTAAAAGAAATATAAAATGAAGAGATTAGAGAAGAATGTACAAGAAAACGTTAATTCCTTCAATGATCTACATCATAACAAATGAATTGTTAGTACAAAAGGAATAAAATTGAAATTAAATGAACCCTCAGGAATAATATCATTGCCTCCTGGGTCTTGTATAACGATTTGCAAAAGGAGCAATATTGAAGCTTTAACAAATCAATGTACTTTGAATATAGTTGAATGTGTTTGAGAATTAGTTTGAATGTAGGAAAGTATGCTGATAAGTGTTGAAGCCGTAGGAAAGTGTATTATGAAGTTGTGAAGTCTTTTTTAGGAAAACAAAGTTATTTATTGGAGAAAGAAACCCGAAAACCGCGATGAGATAAGAACAGGGCTTGTGCTAGCACAAAGGCAATGCGTGGCACGCATGGGGCATGCACTTTGCGCATTGCGGATCAGGAGCAAATTTTGCTTGTTTTAAGATTTTTTTTTATCTTTGATGAAATTTAATCTTTTGAAATTCGAAATGAGCTATATTTAGGAATAAAAATCTGAATTTCATAATATCGTTTAGAAAATAATTATCGGGAATAATTATTATTAAAATATAAAAAATACAATTAATTATCAGGAATAATGCATCGGGCCTTTAAAATTTGGCTTGGGTTTATTAAATAGACGTTATGTTTTTTAAAACGCTTTTGGGCTTAGCTCGTTCCATTGCTCTTCCTTTGGACCAGACCAATTAGGACGGCGATATGTTTTATCATTGGTTATTCAACGGGGAGACATGATTTTGTTTCTACGACTACAATTGAAGGATGAAAGTAATTGTGAAAAGAAACATAATAGTAAGTCATTTTATAGGAAAATTTGTCATAAACAACCATTTATAAGCAACTTTTTGTCAGAAACAACCTTTTAATTTTTTTTGTCACGAAAAACCTTAGACCTAACAAACTTTGCCAGAAGAAATCTAATAACTTCTTTCCAGCACTGACCAATATTTTCCGGCACTGACTAAGTTAATGACCCAGAAAATTTGCGAGAAGCAACCTTTATTTTATTAGTATGTTTGCAAATTAAAACCAAAACTATATATTTTTCGTAAGATAAACCTTACCTAGTTTTCCGACATTGACCAATCCATTTCCAACGTTGATCAACGAGAGTGGCACTTGACCCCTTATCTTTTTTTTTTTTAATTTCTACCCTTTCCCCAGACACTATAGAGACTATCTGCTCGCTCTCTCTTTCCCATTAGTGATATCCCTTTTATTAGCTTCTCATCCAAATTCTCCAAAAAATTGTTGGTTTTACAATTCAAGTATTGCTCATCTCAATACAACCCAATTCGACCAAGGTAATGTATGTTTTCCTCTATAACTTCTCCTACATTTTTGCAATTGATGCGTCAATGTAAATTAGTGTTTTTCCCCAAAAATTTCAATTAAAACATATCTACTCAGTTTTGACTAGTATGCAGCATAAAGACTAACTTATTCTCTCTCTAAAATTAAGAGCACTTCTCACTAGAAATTGGGGTTACCCTACAAGCAAAATATCCCCCCCGGCCCTTCAACCGCCGACAACCCTGAAAGTTCTATCCCCATTTCAATGTTTGCATGAACTTCGCGCAGGTGGCAGTTGTGCATGTTTCCCTCCGGCGATATTCATCCAAATTGTTCCCTAGCAAATGATTACATCTACACCCATGCATTAACTCCTCCTATTTATTTCAACTCATCCCCATTTTTCGCTTCAAACCTTCCCTCAATAATTTATTGGTGATTAATATTCTCACTCCCAGTCAAGCAAAAACCCCACCCACTGTCACACAACCATCCTGTTTTGCAGTCACCATGCCATCTTCTCACTCCACATCATCTACTAGCTCTAATGGTCCCCCAATTCATCCTTTTACAAATTGTATGGCGATCCTGGTACAATCTTCACCAAACCCTAACCCCCCACCCATATAACGAATGGTCTCACGCAGTGGTGAGCCAATTCCTCGACATATCTCCTCCATCCACAAGCTTAGTTTTCAATGTTGCAAACCACCAATGGGAAACACGTGACCCAATCAAGATCTACCCCACGTGAAATCTCTTCATCTTGGAATGCCAAATCCCGAGGGATCGAGATGCTCTTCTCTTACAACATACGGTAACTATTGTAAAATCATTACTTTCAGGTATAGCTCGGAGAATCAAATTCCCTCTTCAATCAATTTGATCATGACGAGGATATGGGTGAACGTCCATGACCTCCCGTAGAAATTCCTTGACCTGGAGTGGAACATTCGCATCCTCGATCACGTGAGCTACGTTGATACAGTGGAAAATCATGGTCCCGACCTTCCCATAGAACCTTACCTACGAGTGCGCTTACTTGTGGATCTCTCCCAACCACTAATTCCAGGTTGTTTCATACCTTTAGATGCAAATCGTGTAGTTTGGGTTTTCTTTCGTTATGAACGCATTTATAGGTTTTCCAAAGAGTGCAAATGTTGGGCATCATTCTGGGCGATGCAACCTCTCTGCTTATGATGCACGACGCTTGATTTTCGGGAGGATGCTTGCATTTGAAACTAGTGGAATGCAAGTCTTTCAAGCTCTTAAAGATATTCCGCTATATACTAATATGGTTCGGGGGCTACCGAACCGATTTGGTGTCCGCAATACCCGGGTTGATTTGAGGAATATTCTTCCCAACTTAAATGACCCTATGCCAGATCCCTATTGGTTTCACCAAGGCGCTGTGCAAAATCCTAATGCCGACATCAATAGCTATGAGCCCTCAGAGAACCTCCTGTATGGTGAGGGGAACAAACACCGCCCATGGATCAAACATCCGATGCTCGTACCAACTCGCCTACGGATTTCTCAAATGCTTCATCTAACCCCCTCACTCCGTCACGCTTGGGGGAGCTCCACCCCTTACTGGCCCGGAGATTTACGGAGCACCCAGAGTCTCATGGACTTCTCAATCACCCTAGAGCAAGTTTTGTTCAATCAACTCAGGCTTCACTAATAAGTGCTTCTCCTAATAGCAAGGTCATGGCTGTGGACGATGCTAATGAATCATCCCGTGGATTTTTCCAAGCACTGGGTATTTCGGGTTGGGCCCAACGCTCCTTTCGGATCACATTTTCGACTCTGTAATTCTGCCACTACTATTCCGGGCCAAACAACTTCACCATCTTATGGTATGCAATCTCAAAACCCTAACCTAATTATCCTCCTATTATTCTTGGTCTTCCGGCCCCTATTCCAGGTACTTTGGATTACTTGTGGCTCAAGGACTTACTAGGGTCTGTGTTCCCGGGCCAATGGAGGACGGGCCAAGTAACTGGATGCACCCACGATCCACTAACGTGACCTAGGAGCCCACCACCCACCAAGATTTGGGCTTTCCTATATTCACTCATGAGGCGGACTCAATTCTTCCCTACTCGAGGCTCTCTGACTTAATGGGCGCTTGAGGCTGTCACCTCCTTTGTTCGCGGATCCATTAAACCTAGTTTGGTTGTCCTCAACCTTGGCATAAGCAAACCCTCTTCACCATCATCCCCTCTTCAGTTGTCTGGTTCAAGCAGCTCAACCTCAGTTCCTTTTGATGGGGAACCCATGGGTATTCCAGGCACACATCGCGGAACAACTCCTCCATGACTGGTGTTGTGGACATCTGGTGCAGCTGTCCTTTTTCATGGTAAGAAAAAAGGGGACCTCCTATTATGCGTAGTTAGTATATGGGGAGTATTTTGTCATTGGATCCATCACTTCTTTTACTTAAGGAAAGAAATCAAACGCTGGCGCCTAGAAATATGGAAGAGTAAAGGTGGCTTCAACTTATGGCCCAATGTGGATCATCCAAATTTCCATGCCAAGGCTATTACAGATTGATCTATGGCTCGTAAAATGGGTGTTGAACTAGGTGAAGAGGTCCTTTCACAAATTTCACGCAAGCGGGCCGCAAACACATCAGCACCCCAATCCGAGAAAGTGTGGGCCGTTAAACGCAACAAAATTTCTCTAGACGGGCTTGAACGGGAAAATATGGATGTGACACAGCAGGCTTCAGATGAAATAGACCTCCATTTCTCTTTGATGGTTACCATTCGCGATAAGGATACAAGGGGTGTGGCTGGTCCAGATCAGTCACCAAGCTCGATATCAATATTATCTCTTGGAATTGTCGGGGACTCAACACCAACGACAACCCCACAGTTCCTTACCTACACTGGCTGGTATCCTCTTATCACCCGACGTTTCTTTTTGTGCAAGAAACCAAAATAGATGTATCATATGTAAATAGGTTACTGAGGTCCACTAATCCTACTAGCACTAGTGGAAAAAAGCCCATCGGATCCGGTCAAAATCGGGTTTACATATCCGATTTTGGTCCGGATCGGATAGGCCCGCAACAGTTCTTAAAGACTAACTGATCCGGTCCTAAACCGAATCAGTTAATCACTAACCGATCCGGTTTTGAATGAAAATCGGATCAGTTAATCAGGTTAACTGATCCGGTTTTCGTTCAAAACCGGATCAGTTTCTCATCTGGGCCAACTTGCTAACTGGTTTTCATTGTTTAACTGGTCCGGTTTTGTGCCATGACCGGACCGGTTAATCTGATATGGTAAAATAAAAAAATAAAAATGAGCTTCATCCACCAAATTCAGTTAACGATTAGTAGAGGAAAAAAACGCAAGAAATTTAGAGAACCTCCTAAATTCAGAACTAAATACCAAAAGAAATTTTAAACGAAATAATATACGAAATTCAGAATGGAAAAAGCAAGAAATTCCAACCCAAATAATAAACTAAATTCCAAAATAACGAATTTAGAGGCAAAATTACATCATAATCTTCAAATTTCAAGATAAAAGAACCATAGATCTAATTACGAAAATGAAATGAAAAAAAATTCTAAAATTACAATATAAATTACAAGATAAAAGAAATACCCTAGATCTAATTACGATAATGAAATGAAAAGAAAAAATTACGAAAAACTACAAGATCTTCGAGCGGTGTTGATGGATTGAATTGAACAGCGACGGTGGAGTTCTTCAATTAATGACAAGTGGAGTTCTTCGAGCGACGAACAAAGATCTTCAATGGTGCGACGGTGGTTGACCGACGACGAAGATGGTGCACAGTCCGACGAAGTGGTGCGGAGTTCGACGAAGTGGGTGGAGTTCGACAAAATGGGCGGAGTTCGACGAAACATAACGTCGACGAAAGGAGAGAGAATTAGGTTTCAGATGAGAGGGGCTGATGAGAGAGGGAAGAGGAGATAGGGTTTGAGACAGGAGGGAGTTAGGGGCTGATGACTTGATGAGAGAGGGGGCATTTGAGGGAGTTAGGGTTTGAGATAGGAGGGAGTTAGGGGCTGATGAGAGATAGGGCGTTTGAGGGAGTTATGGGCTGATGAGAGAGGGTTTTAATGAAGAGAGGGAGTTATGGGCCGGATTTATGTGATTGGGCTCCGTTACACCTTACATTAACCGATCCGGGCTACAGGACCGGATCAGTTGACAAAAAGGACCGGATCCTTTTTGTCAACTGATCCGGTTAATATACTTCTTTTTGTGAGCGAAAAACAATGACGAAACTGATCTTCTTTAGGATTCGACCGGATCAGTTTCGTTGTTACATATAAAAAATTTTCCACTAGTGTAGTGTCATAGGAGTAGATGCTGAATCGACAAGGGGAGGGTTGGTAGTTTTTTGTTAGGCCCCTTTTCATGTACGTCTAATTAGTTGTTCCAATAACTAAGTGTTTTGTAAAATAGTAGCTAGTAATGGAAAGGAATGGCATATCCTTTTTTTGTATGGAGAGTCTAAACACCATTTACGTCACCTACTGTGGGATCACTTAGCAAGTCTGTTAGCTGACTACCATCACTATTTGATCTTTGGAGACACCAACCAAGTTGAATTATACAGCGACAAATTTGGGGGTGCGGGTCTGATTCAGGGATGGAAGGAATTCACTGAATGGAAGCACTCCCTTCAACTACAGGATATCCCATTTTTCGGGCCATGATTCACATGGACGAATAATTGAAAGGTAAAAGAGTTAGCTATGGAATGGTTGGATCGAGGATATGTGTCTGCATCATGGTTAGAAACTTTCCCCTCTATGATAATCAGAAACCTACCCATAGGGCAATCTGATCATGTTGTTATTCTCCTGCAAACTAAACCCCCTCTCCAAGCAAAACAACGACCATACCAGATCGAGAATTGGTGTCTCGCTCAACAGGATGTTCAACAACTCATCATAGATATGTGGCACTTACAACCGATTAGGTCGCCCATGTTTTCTCTCTCACGAAAGCTCGAGCATCTGAAACTTCAACTTAAGAATTGGTGCCTAAATCGTTATAGTTTATGGAGCATTAATTGGAGACTTATTTCAGATCGATTACAATATTTGGGGAGTCAAGTCACCTCCAAATCTGAGGTACCAATCTTATTCAACAACGCCAACAACTCCTCCAGGAAGCGCAAATTGGTCCCTCATACTGGTCACAGCGAGAAAAAGAACAACGAATTAAATTTGGCGATCTCCCCTCTAAGTTCTTCTTCCAAAAAAATGCGCCAGCGGCAAAAACACAATCACATATACATGCTGTGTGACCTAGATGGTCAATGGATTGATGACCAATATCAAATTATGCAACTCATTCTATAATATTTCCAAGATTTAATCTCGAGTAACCCCCTTTCGACGGCAGCTGATCATAATCAGGGGGAGCAATTTGATCTCGCTCTCAGGGAGCTCGATCTCCCACGCCTCTCCGAGGAACAACAACAGGCTATTTGCTCCCCATTCACTGATGATGATATTAAAGCAGCTATGTTCGATATAAATAATTTGAAGTCCCCTGGAATGGATGGGAACTCTTCAGAATTATTCAAGATACAATGGCGGATGGTCGGGGAGTCTGTGATCTAGGTTGTTAACAGATTTCTTACTTCAGGCCACCTATTAAAAGAATGGAATCGTTCACTCATTCTCCTCATTCCTAAAGTTCAAGCGCCAGAGGAGGTAAGCCAACTCCGGCCCATCATCCTCTGTAATACCATCTATAATGTGCTGCCAAATGCATGGTCAACATAATGAAACTGTTGCTTCCCTTTCTCATCTCGGATTACCATAATGCTTTTGGGCGTCACATGGATGATAACATACTCATGAGCCATGAATTAACGCATCATATAAAACGCCGGGGCACACACTATCTCGTCGCTCTCAAGTTAGATATAAACAGCGCTTATGACTGAGTCAATTGGGTTTTCCTTCTTAAAGTTCTTACAGCATATGGCTTCCCCATACACTAGGTACAACTCGTGAGCCAGTCCATTACTACAGTTTCATACCGATTGTTGATCCATGGCGTTACGACATACCCCTTCTATCCATATTGTGGAATACGACAAGGATACCCTCTATCCCCTGTACTTATTCCTATTCTGCATCGATATATTATCTCGAATGACGAAGCTAGCCACAGACATAAACCTCTTTCATGCGATTAAAGTCAACAAAGCTACTCCTTGCATCTCTCATCTCTTTTTTGCGGATGATGTTTTGTTCTTCTTTAAAGCCTCCACGATAGCTTATCAATCCATCAGCAACCTACTACATTGATTATGTAGTATATCTAGTCAGATTATTAGGTTACATAAATCTTTCGTCAAGTTTATCCCTAACGTGCCTACTAACCAACAAGATAGCTTCAAGGATCTCCTTCGCATGAATAGCCAATAATCTTTAGGAAAATATCTCGGAGCACCTATCGACATCCAAGACTCTCGACACTTCACTTTTCTCCTGGATAAAGTCTCAGCGAAAATCTCTACCTGGGAAAATCGACAGCTCTCACAGAGCGCAAAACTCATACTCATCAACGTTGTCCTTATCGCCTCCATTGCGCATATCCTATCGGTCTTCTCAATCCCAAAAACCATATGTGATAAGCTTGATGCCATGATTGCTCGTTTCTACTAGGCTAACAACATATCTCGAGGTATAGCATGGAGAAGGAGAGATATCATCCAGAGGCCTAAAGGCATGGGAGGGCTGGGCATTAGAAGTGTCAATCTCTTCAACCGCGCTCTCTTGATGAAAAAGGTCTGGAGGATGCATAAGCACCCACATCTCCTCCTCTCTAAAATGATGGCTAAGACGCGGCTCTTAGCAGTCACAAATCGACCGCGACCTCTGTCTGAAGGCAACTCTCGTTCATGGGGAATAAAGATTTTAATCCAAGCCAAGAGACAATGAAAATGCATGCACTGTGCATGGAAAGTTTAAGATGACATGCAAATTAATGCTTCAAATCATCGTCAGGTTAATTGACACACGCCTCTCTTTCGTGATAATGTGCCTCTCAGCATTATTGGCCGAATGAAAGTAGTAGGATTTATAAACCATGAAGCTGCGAATTAGAATACAACTACCATCTGAAAGTTCTTCACAAAATCTTCAGCCATCTGGATTTTGGGGATGGAATTACCCCAAAATCGTCTCCAACCTTATTCTCTCTTCTAGCCCTTTCACCGGTCCGGAGAATATACAACCAAAACTAGTTAAGTTATTCTTCTCACATAACATGAAATCAGCACCATGACAAGTCTAGAGGATAGGTCGTTTTTCTGCATCCTATGGGGTCTGAATTTCATGCCCAAATGGAATTTGTTTGTCAGGAAATTATGGCACAACAGTATCTCCATCAATGCCAACCTACTCCATCTAGGGATAGGTACATCTGACACCTGCCCTACCTGCTCTTCTTCAGCAGATAATTTGCAACACCTTTTCAGCTTCTGCCCCCTCGCTTCGGATGCATGGCTAACAAGCTAATTAGGAATTGTACTTACTGTGAATGCACATATATATATTTCACTACGTCGCGGGATCATTGCTTTACTACTTCTTCCATAAGGAGGATGGGTATGACAGACCAAAATTCACTTACCTACCTTTATAGCAACACTTTGGAGTAACTGGACCACGCGGAACTCCCTGATATTCCGACAGGAACCAGCTACTCATGATGGGTTCCGGAGAGTGACGTCAATAGCTTTAGAACAACATACAACTTACCAACTGTAACACCCCGATAATTTTTCTATTTTCCAAAATACCTTTTTCATATAAAACTTAGAGAATCATCAAAGCATTATCGCCCGTGTGATAACGTATCGGCTTATTCAGAATTTTACAGCGGAAATAAATAAATAACTTTGAAAACTTAATAACTTAGTCAACCATAAGTCAACTCCAAAACCAAACCAAAAGTCAACCAACTTGAAAGTCAACTAATCAAACCATAATTAAAATCCAACTATAAAAATATTAAAAACTAAGCACAAGCTCTCCACGAAACCCGAACCCACAATGCATCATCTTCAGACCTGGAATGGTCGATGCTCTATTGATCCTGAGAGACTGCTCACCAAATGGGTCATCACAGGATCAATAAGGCACATCCATGATCGACATACAGAAAAGCACGTAATCAGCAAAGCTGAGTACTATATACTAAATAAAATAGGAAAAATTGGCACGAATAACACCAACTATTGTTTTGGTGCGCAAAACAGCATGATCTAAACAAGGTGTAATGCACAACACGAACTTTATGGCATGAGTACATGAATCAACATAAACAACGATTTTGGCATGGTTACACAACACAAACATTAAAGCTTGGGTAAACGAATATCAGGCCAAAATCGTCATGTATCTTGATTTGCGCACCTATGCCATAAAGTTTGTGTTGTGCATCACACCTCGTCTAGTTCGTGCTATTTTGTACGTCAAACCAATAGTTGGTGTTGTTCGCGCCAATTTTTCCAATAAAATATAACACCTAACATGATACTAATAAACATTAACTCAATGATAAATAAAATATAATAGAATAACAAATTGACTATACTGAACTAGACTCTAAGATCAATAGATTAATTATATTTAAATTGAATAGGCAATGGAAAGAGTTGTCCAAACCAAACTAGTCTTCAATTTAGAAGACGAAGTACGGGCGCGACTCCGTGCTCCCATGACCAACGATATCGAGGTACTAATTAAATAAAATAAGACACGGTGATCAATCCAGTCCCCAGAAAAGCCATGGGCTACCACCACGTACTCCAACTCATACTAGTCCAACACTTCAAACGTGCATAAGTCTAAAGCTTATTACTATTCACTTTCCACTTTAAGTTATTAATAGATTATTTATTTGTTGAGACTCACAAAGTAAGACAACCAACACAAATAAATAACATGGATACATAAAGCTTCCATTTTTATCTTAGGATTAAATAGAGTGATCATACAACTCAAATAATCCAAGAATAATTCCATTACTTAGTTTAATAAACAACCAATATTTATTTGTTGATCTAAGTCAACAATCAACCAACCTTTCCATAGGTGAATATCCAACTTACCAAATAAGGCCCACGGTCCTCATAAAGTAAATATAATAAAATAATCCAAAGGGAACAACATAATTCAATTCATGATCCAATAAACAATATAAATATTAATCCCTCATGTGAATTAATAAAATAAAGTTCCCAATTCCACATGCTTGCATCAATCATCCATACAAACATATAACAACCATCATAGGCAACATGCTTCACACAACGGCATAAAATATGTAAATTCACTTGTTTATAAACCACATATGAACTATAAAAGTTCCCTATACATGATACTACATCAATCCTAATCTTAGGACATGATACTAGTCTAATAACACATAGGTATATACGTACCTTATGTAGACAAAATGAGAGGCCACTTTCACAACCTTAGAAGTCGCCTAAAAAATATTCTCCGCCTACCAAATACCAACATAACCAAGAATCAATACTCTAATAAATTTTCAGCAACTTTAAAATATTTTAGACCCTCATAAAAAGTGTTTAAAAACCCTCTTAAACATTAAAACTTCAACTTTTGGTGTCCCTAGTATAGTACTACCATACTAGTCATTAAAAACCCTTAAAATCCATACTTTGATGTTTAAAACCCAACATAAGTGTGCTAATAAAAATTCTAGCAACTTATAATATTTCTGAAACCCTTTTAAAGTCACTCTAACATAGTTATAAATATTAGAGTACCCAATTTTCATAAATTACAACATAGTATTACAACTCCCAATTCTTAAAACATTAAAAGACCATGCTTTGATGCTTTAAAGCCCTAATTTAACAAATATAATAAATTGGAATTTAATTACTTTACTATACTAACCATATAATCTGAAATTTATATTTAAATAATCAAAGTTACAAACTTTAATCATTAAAACATTAAAACAATACTTAAAACATAGACCTAACATTAAAATAATATAGAGGAGGAAGAGATATAAACCAAAGAAAGAGGAAGGAGGAGGACACGACACGAGGGGGAGGCGGCGCTGCCGGCGGGCTGCTACTGCTGCCGGTCGTGCGGTAGCGGTGGTACGGTGGCCGGTGGCTGCGTGGCCCGAGAGAGAAAAACCGAAGGGAGAGAAGGAGGAGAGGAGAGAGCCGTGGGAGAGGGAGAGAGAAATAGAATTTAGGGTGTGTTTTTCAATGTGGCAAAATTGTTTAATGAAGGGTATTTATAGTTTCCCCCATTGGGGATCCAATAGTGGTTTGGGCTTTGGTGGGTTAGTTTAATGAAGATGCTCATAAGAACATTATAAAAGTTTGGGCTCCTCTAACCCAATATTTAAAATCTTTTGTACTCCAACTCAAAAATAATTAAACTATTAATCAACTTTATTTCAAAGTATGACTATATAAAATATTTGATTATTTAAAAATATTAAATAATCCCTTTAACTTTAAAATAGTCAACACCTTAAGAAATTAATTATTTAAATACTAAAATATATATAAATATGCATTAAAATATATTTATAAAATTCATAAAATTGTGGAGGATTACACCAACAGAGCCAAAGCACCACTCCAAATCCGAGCCCTAACCCTCTAGTTCCCCCAGGATTTTTGGTCGCAAACATTGGTATCCATCTTCAAGCTGTGCCAGAGATATATATCCAAATCGATGGAGCCTAGGATAAACAAACCACCAAAGGGAGCATAGCCTGGGTTGCTAACACAGTAGGCCACCGCCAAGCTAGACAAGGTAGGGCTCTCTACGGGCCTTCAGCCCTCTCAATGGAAGCACGAGATTGCCTTCATGCATTACAATAGGCACAGAGTTATAGCTATCAGCGCATTTCCATCCAAACGGATTTAGATTTACTTGTCAGATCATTACAATGCCCCAACAATGCGGATCTCTAGTTGCGTTGGACTTTAGCGGACATTTGGGTAATAGGAAAGGTGTTGTATTGGTGCACCAATACAAAGGTATCATGGTCACAAATCCAACAAGCACACGACGTAGCCGCCCTCTTTCGTCGGTGGCCTTCTTTTAGTGATTAGCTTTTACTTACTGTTTTAGTTCTATTCTGTGATGTAAAAAAAAAATAAATGATCAATAATCGTGATGGAAAAACACTCCAGCAAATGATGGCAGTAGAAAATCGAAGGTTTTGAAGAGGTTGTGCAGAGGAGCACATAAGGAAGGAGGGGAAGGGGGTTGTAGAGTTTAAAATTTTATTTATGTATTCTTTTTTTTGTTCTCGTCAGTTATATTGTGGAGAAAAAGGATGGAGATAGAAAAAAAATTGGTTATGTGATATAACGTCGAAAATGGCTTAATCAACAACGGAAAATTAGGTAAGGTTTTCTAGTAAAAAAAAATTAGTTTAATGTTTGAACTTGCAAAAAAAACTTATAAAGATTGTTTTTGACAAAAAAAACCATTATATTTTTTTTTTTTTTATTAATATTTTTTTTTTTTTTATGATTTTTACTATCTTATAAATAAGTTTTGTTGTTTTTATTTTGGATTTTGTAGTTTTATATATTAAATTTATTTTTTTTTTATTTTTAATTATAGATAGTTAGAGATTAAGGTTAATTAGTGTATGGGCAAACCCCTCTGGAAAGAGAAAACTAATAAAGACCGGAGGGAGTAAAAGATTGTTTATAGCAAATTTTTAACTGAGTCAATGCCGAAAAATGTTGGTTAGCACCGGAGTGACATCATCAGGTTTCTTCTGACAATGTTTTTTAGGTTTACGATTTTTCTTGACAAAAACTCCTTCAACTTGTTAAAATTCACCATATATCCTTCATTTTCCTTAAAGTTCACTATACGTCCTTGATAATTGACGATTTTCAATAGTTTTAATCATTAGCCCCTAATTATATTACTTAACCCTAATTGACCTCTATTGGACCATTTAATCTTAATTGACCACCAATAAAACACCACATATATCCTTTTTATCTCTCTTCTTTAGTAACTCTCTTACCTCTTCTTTAGTCATAAGTGGTGCTTCGATAGTGGTCTATAGGGTAAATGTGTAAATTATGAGTAAATTAGGATGTAGTAACGAAATCAAGGATTAATATAAAAAAAAAGTTCATAGTTATTGCTTAATAAGGACACATGGTGAATCTTAAAAATCTTGTGGAGTATATGCTAAATTTTGAAAAGTCGGAAGATATATGGCAAAAAAAACAAATTACTCCGAGGAAAACGTTGAAAACTCGTTTTTTTATATTATAAAGGCAAAATTGACCTCAACACCCTGAACTATAGTGCAGGTGCACCAAACACCCTCAACTAAGAGTTATAGCCAGAACATCCCAAAGTACAGACCTAGGTGCACTGCGTACCATAAATGAGGTAGGTGACCGGAATTTTCACCGGCGACGGGAGATTCTTAATCTTTTATTATTATTTTCCATCCCCCCTTCTTATTTTCTTCTTTTTTACCCATTCTCATTTTCTGTCTCCTCTCCTCATATCTGATTGTAAGGAAGCCACAACTTCCCTTTCCATCTTTCTTTTCGTGTCTCATTCATCTTAAGCCAGAGTTGCTCTCTTTGTGTCTTCACCTCAAGCTCCCCTTCTTGACTCATTACCAACAGGTACCAATTAAGCTAAGAACTATGTATTTCATTGCTCACCAAAGTGAATAGGAAACAAATTCCCAAAACTCAAACCCTTCCCATTCTCTCTTGTGTGCGACTCTCTCTCTCTCTCTCTTCTTGGGTTGCTTCGTTCATCGGCGCTACTGTCCTCACCGGAAGTGTCTTGGCTGCGTGGGGTTGCGGTTGTGCTGCCGATGTTGCTGTCGACATTCAAGTGAGTCACCAACGTCTCTGCTCTACTCTCTCTCTCCTCTACGTGCGCTGATGGTGCTGCCGCTGCTATCTGTGTGTTGTTGGCGGTGCTGCTGCCCGTATCTTCTCCGCGCCTTTTTTAGGGTTTAAGTAAAAAAATTAGGGTAAAAAAAAAGAAAATAAGAAAAGGGGAGAAAATGGAAAATAATAATAATAAATTAAAAAATCATCCGTCACCGATGAGAATTCCGGTCACCTATCTCGTTTATGGTACGGAGTGCACCCAAGTCCATACTTAGTGGTTTTCTGGCTATAAGTCTTAGTTGGAGGTGTTTGGTACACCCGTGCTATAATTCAGGGTGTTGATGCCAATTTTACCTATTAAAAATCATCCTAAAACCCTTTCGTTTCAACTTAGAAAAGTAATAGTCAATACATATCAAATCTAATCAGTAGTGTCAATTTGTATCAGCAAAATTTAGTTCCAACTTTTAATTAATAGGAGCAATAAGTCACATTAACTAAAAAAAGACCAAGGAAAATTAGCAAGACGCATCACTTATCAATAACCATTGAGGTCATAAAGGTCATATCCTACCAAGCAAGGCTTAATGAAAGTTGTTGAAAAGTCAAGGTTGCAAGGAAATTCTCCCAACTGCAACACTTGACAAGTAGAGATCCTTTTACTTTTCCACCTGCTCAAAATACCTAGCCCACAAATATTAACCATGAAACCATGAGTGTTAAAGTCTAGTCTAGAAAAAAAAAGCATTTGGGAACTTCGTAGCAACCAGCCCAACCATTGGACCACATACATAGACCACGCTTTTTTCAAGCAAAATCGCCCAACTTCTAAGACTGAATTTGGGATTTACTAACGGGTCTCACTTCTCAATCTATAGATAGAAGCATAAGGAAGACAATGATGTGTTCCGTTCCATTACCAGTATGATTTGTAATAATAATCATCAATCACAGCCACAAAACAAAGAGAAAATAAACTCTAAAGTCCAGGAACAACACTTCTCACGCAAGGGAAACTCATGAACAGGACTACATGATACCGTCTATGAACTACATAGTTGCTCATGGTATTGATCGAGTAATTGCAAAACAGCCTCCTTTCTACGTGTACATCCCGAAGCACTCTGGTTTGCATCACAGGAAAAACAAATGTACATGCTAGCAAAACCCTCCATCAGAGGAAGGTGCTCAAGTTCGCATCAAGAACATGAGCTCTGTACCTTAGCTACAAACTTTTTCTTAACTAAGTTCTTTGACTGAGTTGTGTTGGCCATCGCTTGATTCAAAAATAGCATGCCAACTTCAATCAAATCTTCTTGATAATCTGAACTACATCTTCATCCTCAAGTTCATGCTCCTGTCACATAAGCAGCAATACTTGTGTTCAGAAGACTAGAGAATAAGTAAGCATAGATGTTGTGAGCCAAAGTGAGCGAATATATAATACTTGCACCAACAAAAAATAAATAAACAAAGATGCATGAAGATATGTAGCTCAGGATCAACCTTGCCAACTCTTTGAGGCTTGTGCTTCGCACTTGATCCCCAGACAAGAGCACTGTAGCAAAGAGGACAGGCATCAATTATTTTTCGCATTATAGATCTCTATCATTCTCAAAAGCTAGCAATGACTCGAAAAGGTAACAAATTGCGGTAAAATGGAAAGGAGAGACAACCACCATTCAAAACTACAACAAAAGTTGCCAAGTTTAGAGAAAATCCTCATTTCTACAGACATGCAGAAGGGGTCATGCAGGCGACAGCAAATAGACATGATTGAATAGACAATTAAGCAGCCTCATCTAAGCTCTAACATTTTCTTTTCTTACCCCTTCTAGCAATCTGTCAATTTTGACGGGAAATCAGCTTAACAACAATGAAGCACAATGGCTCCGTTTCTTCCAAGGACTTCAGGGGGGACGGGAGATGCAGTTTAACTCTAACCCTATAATATATCCATAGCGGTACTTACGACTTAAATTGTTTGACCATATCCTTGTGAATTCTTTCACAGAAATCTTCCACAGTTCTTCTCCTGGATGAAAGGATGACAGGGTCATTATAATCTGGATTCATCCCCTTTGGTTTTGTGTAAATACGAGTAAGGTTCAGGTACTCCCAGATCTTCTCCAGCAAACCATCAAGGTTCCATTCTAGATGAGCACTGCAAGGTGAATTCAATCAAAGAAATGAGACAAAGTGACTATAGTCTTCATTTAGCCAATCATATATATATATATATTCCGGTGGGAGAACTCAGAAAAGTCCATCGCATAACAAAAAATTCTGTGTTGAGATAGAACGAGTCTCCATGCAGAAAGGCTTAGTTTTGCACTACAGACTTTCTACACCAGTTTGTAAAAGGAAAATACATATAGTAACTCAGGAGACTCCCTGGAGCATTCAAACATTTCTCTTTCCTTTCTGAACACAGAATAAAGAGATTGAAAAACATGGAATTTACATCCACTCATCAAATATATCATGTAACACCACATTTTGTTCATATATCTTCCTACCAAGACAAAAAAACGCTACAAATTGTGGATTCAAAGCATTTATGAGTCAAAAAAGCAAGCACACTAGTAAAGTGTTAGGTCATTGCATATAATCAATTGGTAAATGTTCCTGTCCACGTTAAAGACGTACAATGCTGCCAACGACGGTAACACGCTACCGTACTTTCATGACTAAAATGAAAGAATAGATCCAAACTCGTAGTATAGGAGATGAGACCAAATTATAAAATCAGGAAAGACTAAGGAAGATTTACGCTAAACAAATCTAATCTAATTGCCGATAAGGCAGACTACCTGATTGGGCAATAATGTGGAAGTTTATCCAGAATTTCCAACTCTTCGAGGGTAATCTGATCAATTTTGTTTATAACATATATGCACGGCATATAAACCCTACTCCCCTCAATAACATCAATGAGATCATCTGCAGTCGCATCATATCTAAGGGAGATATCAGCATTGTGAATCCTGTATTCACTACATATGGCCTTCACCGTCTCCAGATCCAAATGTGTGTTGGTAGCTGTAGAGGTTAAATTAATACCGCCCTTCTCTTTCCTCCGGAAGGTTAAATTGGGTGGTTCCTTGTTCAACCTGCAAGCAAACAAGCACAAGTAGGCACATTAAGGATTTTGAAAAAAAAAATTGCACGTTCAAAAACATATCACCATAAGCAAAGACAGAAGAACACACGCTGCTCAAGCCCACAATGGACCACTGAGTCTAGTCAGTCAGTCACTGCCTAACCTAAAAACTACAAGATTAGTTTTAGTAAGCACAGGGCACTCAAAGCCGCAAAGGGTTCCCTTATCTGAGGTGTAAGGCACAAGGCGAAAGCGAGCACATTGTGCAAGGGGCAACTTTATGCAAAAAGCCTTGTCAATATTTTGTCTCCTTATTTGGTTCCAAAAAGCACTTTCGTTCCTATGTACTCTTCAAGGGGTGATTTTTTTAAGGAGGAGCACGAGAAATAGAAGGGAAGAAGAAGAACCAGGCAGAAAAAAAAAACAATATTTATCCAGACTGCATCAGCAACTTAAGGGTTTGAAGAGAGAGGAAGGCGAGGGGACATAAGGTATTCATTATTCTTTATCTGCATATTGACATCCGGGGGGAGGAAGGATCCAATTTTCTCATGCTTTTTGTAAACCAACCTCCCTTCATAGAGAAGCCTGGAGAGATTTGGAGGAAAATCACAAGTCTACTTCATGCTCGCCTCCCCTCTCGTTCCCTTCGCCATCGCATTTCAAACACACTGTAAGAGTAAATTTTGCATGCATCCCCAACAAGCATGGAAAAAGTAGAATGTAGAAGATTTTACAATACCTTATGCCAAAGCCTTCGAGCTCTTTTTCTATAAGACGCTTGTGAGTAATTGGCTTTATTGCATCAAGAACAATCAATATGCAATTGCATGTCCTTGCGGTACTTATGACCTGAGATGAACATAAATGGCTTTACTTGAAGACAGTTAAGGTGTAAAACTTAATAAACAGAACTAGAAATGAGCTCTTATATATATCAGGGTGACGTCTTAAGAAGAGCTTTCTTAATGTGGAACCTAATTTACAACATATGGGCCTACACCTTCATATCGTTCATAAGGAAAGTGCTGTCACAGGGAGACGGAAAATTTAATTAGATGCAATAAGAGTCCAGCTAATCTTGTGGAGGACAGGTTGCAACTTTCACCAAGACACGAGGCAAAGGACATTTGACATCTTGTGGCCATTTGTCCAGTAAGCTACTCTTCCATCTTTAATACAATGGGGTAAGAGCACATGTTAAGAAAATTATTTGGAGATATACTACAATTAGAATGTTGGGTAGCACTATGCAGTCTAGGGTAAAAAAGAATTTTGATCACTTTAAAAATATGACTAACAGCATCTTCATAAAGCATTTTGGACACGGAATACTACTTTAGACAATACTACATTAGCATTCTCCATCAAAAAACAAAAAGGCATATTTACACTCACAAAAGCATTCTCCATCTGAAACAAAAAAGCATATTTACACTCACAAAAATATCAAACAATTCTAAATATTACCTTTTCCTGATCATATTGGCAATACATCATCAAAGAGGATTATTTCGAGCAGGCTTCATGGACAAGGACGATAAATTAGCTATTGGATGGTCTGACACTATATTCTTAGAAATAAAGGCCATAAATTTCTAGTATGCCTACATTTTCTGAGATCTTTCAGATTGTTCAAATATATGGCTTCACTAGCCTGGTTAACTACAACTATCTGACTTCTCTCAAGTGCAGCCACTAGCGATGTAGCTGGGGATGGAGGACCACTTCTGACTTTTTAGGAAGGAAAGCTCAGAGCTCTGGCCAGTCTTCGGCTAAACAGAGGCAGCTGTCATCACCTACACCTCCTGTTTGGATCCTACTAATACAGTAGACGCAGGCAAAAGTTGGTGAATCGGCTATTGGCTAACCAAAAATCAGCATGAGGATGAGGAAGGAAATAAACTTAAGAGGTATAAAGTTATCCACTTACCGCAAGTAAGTATCAAGCAAACAACTAACTAACTAGGGGACATCAAGAGAATAAGAACCAGACTAAATGCTGCAAGCGTGAAATGCACAACTTTAAGACGCACGATAAGAGGCAAACCACTGGCAATTAAGACAATGCTTCTGTGAACACAAAATCTTAGGTCTGTCA
The DNA here is from genome assembly GCA_947648045.1 of Beta corolliflora. Lineage (NCBI taxonomy): Eukaryota > Viridiplantae > Streptophyta > Magnoliopsida > Caryophyllales > Amaranthaceae > Beta > Beta corolliflora. The sequence goes on along the minus strand of CANSZD010003378.1, from coordinate 552,021 downwards.
TCGATTCCAATCATTTTCTGACATTCACTTGCGTAACAGGTTTACCAGAGTTAGATTGGGAAAAGATAACTGGGTAAATCAGATTGTCCATTGTCAACATGGTCTAGCTGGCAAGGTCTAATGCTCACCGATGTTTGAGGCTAAAGAGAAAAATTGAAGAGGAAGCACGGAAACCGTTTCTGAAACGTTTGCTTTTCCAAAATGTCTGGAATTAAAGAATTCCCCATTTTATAAACTTTTCTGCTTGCAAAACGACATCCGTTTTCAGCTGAAAAGTGAACAAAGAAGAAAGGGCAAGAAGAGAAAAAAAAAAAGCGTTGAACCTAGGCCATTCATTACCTATTGCAAAGGCTATATATTTTTCTCGTGTGTGTGTGTGTGTGTGTGTGTGTGTGTGTGTGTGTGTGTGTGTGTGTGTGTGTGTGTGTGTGTGTGTGTGTGTGTGTGTGTGTGTGGTGAGAATGAGTCCTTATGTTAGAACATATATCAGATGTGAATAGCTATACGCTGTTGGATTAGGCCAGACCCAACAATCTAGATTGACAGTGGTCATCAATGGCATAATTGTAAATAAACACGTATGCACATTAGAATATATTATACATTGTTTTACAACATGTTGTACGTTGTATTAGACATGTACATTGATTTAGAACATGATGTATGTTTTATAATATGTTGTACATCATTGATGAATTCTTAGTGATGATGTGAGTACTAGAAGAATTGCGAGGTGGTGGAATCATCATGTATAGGAGAGAGATTTGCCAGAGGGAGACACTCCGGCCATCAAAGAAGAATATGAAGAGGTGACACCCAAGTGAGTTATGTCGATGGAACAGTTGACCAGAAGCTGCCCAGCATGAAATCGGCTAATCCACACTATCAGATTTAGTATTTTGATCCACAATTTGACTTGATGAATCCAACTCTTAAAGGACTTGCTAACAAGCAAAATAAAAGTTTGTTTCAAGAATTAGTGAGCAACTTTATTATTACATCCATACACATTGTCACTTAAGGATTTAAGTACTGGTAAACACAGTTCCTCCTATTTTACACTCCTCCCCCTCCCCCCCAAAAGGAAAAAGAAAGAAACCTTCACTTTTCCCCCCTGTTCTAAACCAACACTACCCTTCTAGAATCGAGACACAGGGAGTATACATACTAATTTCTTTACAAAGTGAAATGATCTTACTACAACGCAATATTTGTCAATCTTTACCAAATTGCAAACAGCAAGCTCACACACAATAACACAATCATATATGTTAAATACACATATCATAAAGCCAGTGATTATTACCTGCCTTCCTCTACCTTTTCCGTCCTTGGCACCCTCAATGATACCTGGTAAGTCCAATAACTGCATAATAAATTAACAAAATGAGATGGCCTACCTTATACGGCAAGCACTAAAACATCGCAAATTCATCCCCAAAATTTTATAAAATTTCAACTTCACAAGCATTGTAAGTGGTATAAATTAGTGAATGAGGATATACATAAAGAAAACCTCTCAAAAACGAGGATCATGCTTGCTATAAAGCTCAAAATCAAGGAGCAAGAATCTAAACATTTAAGAACCAAACCAGCTTCCACGTATTTAAAAAAAATAAAAGATAAAAAAGGAACAATTCTTTCTAATCTGGATTTCCACGGTTCCAACAACCAGGACATCTTTGGTGATCGGTTGGATAAAGCTATCTCCAAAATTGAACTATAAACGGTAACCAAATGATGACTAACCTCACTCAAGGATATAAAGCTTAGGTCAAATGATCTAGGCAAGGAACCGAGAGATACGATTACATTCAAAGTACCAAGAGCTGACCCACTAGGTGGGTCTGGCTAAAATCAGTTTTCTACCAACAACCTAGCATCAACAAGTAAAACATAAATGTCATGAGAATACCTTACGTTAGATGTTAACTAGCCAACGTACAGAAATTAATAGGGAGAGAGCGAAATCCAACACCAACTATCGGAAAAAAAAAAGAATTAATAAAATAAAAACTCATGACAACTCTGACCTATCTATACGTTCAGGCAAATCACCGTCATTTTACACTATGGAACAAACTTAATTTTGATAGGTTTACTTTAACCGTATCTGGCAGATTCTTTAACCTGCAACACCAGTATAAATATGATATATACCAAGATGTGTTGCACGTGGGAAAGTTGAAGCCTAAATGAGCATAGGGAAAGGACAGAATAGAGTCCTTGAATAATAAACAGACATGTACAGATAGACAGTCACCCATTAGAGGGAAAGATATAAGCATCAATTTACTCCTAAAAACAAGATGTGTTGATAGCAAGAAATGTAACTAGCCTCAAAGGAGGGGAGTCGATCTTCAAAGTAGTGAAGTTAGAAATTAATTTGTACCTTAATGTTTAGAGTCAATTAGCAAAATTTGTTTAGTTAAATAAACATGTGTTTTCAGAATCATGTTATTGGAGATAGAAATATATAGTGATAGTGTAGTAGTTTCATGGGCCACTCTTCTCAACATCTTTGGCTTAGTTGCTCTATTTTAGGAAATAGAAGTTGCTTCATAGCCTTTTTGAGGTGGAAGTTTCATGCTTACACTTAACTGAAGAAATATGGAGTGGCTTCTATTTGCTTCTCCACTTCAATATGCTTCGTTTGCCAAATAACACCAACATGATATTAGAGAGGAAGATCCTTACCATTACTAGTCTAAAAAAAGAGAGCCGATTCATGTGACCTTTCCACATTTAAAGAAAAAGATGGACTCACATGTGAAGGAGGGTTAAAAGGAAGGCCACATGTGAATATGTCCCATATAGAAAAAAGAAAGAGAATGTAACTAATAAATAAGTCTACTCAACCTATAATCAATCAGTTTTAAGATGGGGTTCGGATGAGGTTAGATTTTTATACTTTCTTAATAGCATGTTCGGATTTTTATAATATATGCTTTCTCTACCAAATAACCCAAACATGCTCTTAGAGCTCCTTTTATTTTGAGAGAGAATAAAAGCACCACAACCTTCCTCCTTCAACATAATATGCAACTAGGTTATGCCCTTTTGCTCTTTCATAAAGTAAGGGTAAGATACAAGTAAAAGAAGCAATTTATTTTTCAAGTGAAATACAGTGAGCCACCAACGAAGAGTTAGAAAAAGAAAAAAATAACTAAAGAAAAAAAATACGTGTGAATTATTTGGGGATTTTCATAGCAACCAATGGTACTCAATCAACTTCTCAACCCCTCATTCCAATGTTTAAGAGGAAGAATTACCATTTATAAAGTCTTAAGATGAAGACTTTGATCACGTCCCAAGAGTTATTGGGACATGGTGGAGCATGCAAAACACATGATGGCATGATCAAACGGTTGCATAACATCGAAAATGGGATGCAAGGGATTTTTTTCCAATAACAGTAGATTATGAGTTTTTCCCCGAATTAAGAAAATAAATCGATGCAAGGTTTATTTATCTAAAGTGTTTATCATTGTTAGTTATATTCATATGAAAATACATATGATGGTCATACTACAAACAGAACTTCAATAAGCAGGGTGTTGATGAGTCCACATAAACAATACAAACACATTTTACTGCAATTTTGGAGTCGAACAACTTGTAAACTTGTCCATATGATGAGTTAAAGGAATCTTTAATTAATCATTAAAAGTGGTCAGATAAGTTCTCCGGGAAATAGGAAGAGACGGCTTTTCAAGTGAAGGGGCAGCCAACACATTTAGAAATTTTAATAAAGATAAAATTAGAAGATTGAAAGTCAGGGAGTAGTGCATATTTTGGTATTTATCAATTATAATAGGGATAAAAGACTCCTTAAGATATATGCTACTGAAAATATAACAATTTTAATAAAGGTAGATTTTTTTTGACAGGAAGATAAAATAGGAAGAGAATAAAACTCTATAAATTCTCACAAGTCATAACTACTTACCCCTATACATCTGATCTAATAGAAATTTAGGATTGGAGTTCTGATATTTATTTTCTTCTGTTTTCTTTGTAGACAAAAATGAATATGAACCCCGAATGTTTATTCCCTTCCATTTTTAATTGCTTTTAGCCCTTGCTCAGTAGCTCCATACTTGTTTTTTTATCATTTTCACCTCTTGTGAGAAAGCTGATTGTTTTTGCAAACTTGACGCCCAAAGCTGATTGTTTTGCTAATTAATATATGTCAATCTTTAATTGAATTAGCAAAGCACACATTATCATATACCCTTCATGTTTCATGTCACCTATAGGCATTTTCAAAATTTACAACATCATCTAACGTGATATAAGTATCTGGTTACATTTTATCATTATTCGGATGTCAACTTTTAATTATAATTTTAGAGTAATTAAAATTATTGATAAAATTGACATAAGAAAGAAAAAAGGTAGAGTTATAGCACCACACTTAGGCAACTAACAATTAGACTATTAAAAAACCGGGGGGGGGGGTAAAAAATTCCCTTTTTTTTTTCCCCACTAATTTTTTTTATTTTTTTTTTTCTTTTCCATACTTTTTTTTTTTCCCCTTTTCCCCTCCCCCCCCCCCCCCCCCCCCCCCCCCCCCCCCGCCCCCCCCCCCCCCCCCCCCCCCCCCCCCCCCCCTCCCCCCCCCCCCAAAAACCCACTCCCCCCTCGAAAATTATAATTTGGTGGTTTTTTTGGGTGGGTTTTGGAGGGGGGGTGAGGGGGGGGGGGGGGGGGTTGAAGAAAGGAGGGAGGGGGGGGTTTTTTATGGAAGGGGGGGGGGGGGGGGGTGTGGGGGGGGGAATGGGGAGGGAAGGGGGGGGGAGGGGGGGGGGGGGGGGGGGGGGGGGGGGGGAAGGGGTGGAGTTTTTTTGGGGGGGAAGAAGGGGGTGGTGCGGGTTGGGCCGGGGAAGGGGGGGGGGGTGGCGGGGGGGGTGGGGGGTGGGGGGGGGGTTTGGGGGGGGGGGGGGGGGGGGGGGGGGGGGGGAAAGGGGGGGGAAAAAAGGGAGGAAGGTTTTAATATGGGGTATTTTTAATTTGTGGTTTTTATGGGAAGAAGTTTTTTAGTTTCCCAAAAAATTAATGTATTGCTACGACCCAACGACAAATAATTAGGAATTTCAAAAACCTACCCGCATTGCACAGGGTTCAAAACTAGTTATCTATAGACACATGAGTAGAATATCCTAGTCTCCTAGACTAGCACGAGGTTTGATGACCACAAACACATACTTGAAATAAAGAGTTCGCATACAAATGCTATGGTCTTTAAACTAAAAGGATGAATCATGAAATTGGATAAAAATTGCTGATTTAATAACTTAATTTTGGCATATCCAGGACTCAAATCAATCAACTTATTTCTATGGGCATATCCATATCCCAAATCAATCAACTCATTTCTGTGAGCAGTATAAACTAGGAATTTTCTAATCAAATGCTTCAGCTAATACCACAACAAATTGAAGATGCAAAAATTAAGGCCTTTCCCTTTGTCTAAACAAGGTCCCTGGGAGAAAAACATTGTTGTGGCTTATATAATACCCAGTCCAAATTCAATTTGTGGATTTCCTTGCACACTATGCTAGCCATTGCAGAAATGTTATTATGCTAGGTAACACTAGTGTAAAATGTTGTCCTATGACATACTGTTAAATTGGCAGGTGATTGCAAGTCTATTCCAACTTCCAAGTCTAGGTATTAAAGTCCAACCTGATTTGCAGCCAAAAAATAAGTGAAGTCTGACTACAAATCCCTATTAGCTTTCTGTTTGCGGTGAAGTGTTTGCCCATGGATAAAAATTGAATCCCGTAATGTCCACAGAGGAACCAACCCCTTAAGAGATATGAAGACAAGGAACTCGTCGTAGGTTAAAAATTGTGAACAATTAAATGCTTTCCTTATATCTGACATACGACCTGCTATGACAAGTTTTTCCACATTGGTACCGATGACAATATAGATAGAAAATTTTGAAATCGAAATATTTGTCACTTAATGTATCGCCAAAGCACTAAGAGCATGATCAAGTTGGTCTTTTCCATGAAGGTGTCCTTTCTCAGTCTATTAATGTTTTATTCGAGAAGCTCTGAGCTGATAACTAAATGATACTGTTTGATCTATGCAGCTCCCCATTTTTTTATGGGAATTGTATTATGGTAATATTTAATAGTACTCTATTACCCAAAATGAAAAACTGCACAGCCTCTTCCAGTTATGCCACTGTTAATAGCCCTATAGATCAGCTTTTAGAGATCAGACCTTTCAAAGTTAACACCTCAGAAAAGTCAAGTGAAATGAGGCCTCAATACAATCTATAGTCTATACATTGGAAACCTGCCAAAAATCCCGAGTATAAACATCTTCACCTTCACATTGTTCTCTTACAATTTACGTAACTAAATATGCTTCGTCAACATAATTCATTGTTCCACTAAACTTGCTTCCATATAGAACACAGTGATACAAAAAAAAAACAGAGCTAAATTGTACCTGAATTTTAGCTCCTCTGTACATTATCACTCCAGGAATGCAAGTCAATGTAGTAAATTCGTACGAAGCAACCTGTTCCACAATGAAGACGCAAGGATTAGGCAAACTTCCATCTACATATTGTCAACTGCTCTACAAGTTCTGCAGTTAGAAAATTGCAACTTGCAAGCCTCCAACCCCCCTCTCCCTTTGCCTCTAAAGTTCTTGGTTTGAAAGGTGGCACTTATAGCTATTTGCGTGTGAGAAAGAACATGTGCAGGCCGTTGGGCAGTGTGGATGCATGTGCATGCAAGAGAGGGCGAGAACAAGACACGAAGAAAAAGAACTACAGAAAACGTATCCATCACTACTAGTGCCATCATCTTCTGTACATGAGAATAGACAGATGTAACACCTCAGAGAAAGTCCCAGTCAACTTATTAAGCAATGTTGATTTCCCAACCGATGGAAAACCAACCAACCCAACTCGGGCATCTCCACTTTTAGTAACGTCAAAACCTTCACCAGCACCACCACCTCCTTTCGCTGAGGGCGTCAAGAGGTCCCTCCGTAGCTTTGCAAGTTTAGCCTGACAAATACAAAAGAAAAAGAAAAATGTAGAAGACAATAGGAATACAGATTCTTATACGAGAAGGAATAATGTACTGGAAACATAAGTGGCAAGAACTACGTTGACAAAGCAAAGCAATAAAATAGATTTTACTTTCGAAAACAAATTAACTTGGTACTATGCAATGATATATTACTATAAAGATGAAGCAAATTAACTTCATTTTGCAGCCACTTATTTTCTTTTAATTTGAATGTTTCCCAGTAATAAGATAATGTCTTGAAATGACCACGAGTTCGCAACAACTGAATAATGATGGGATTTCACAAGCTATAGTGAAGTTAGTAAACACATTCATTTCAGGAGCAATATGAAAGCATTTAGGTTCGAGAAGCATGACATTTACACATTGTCGAAGAAACTTGACAAACCCTATATGGTGACCCTCAATTCCTGCACTTTCTATTTGGTGATAAAAAAAAGTATTTAATTCATAAAACAACTCTCTGTTATAGTTTCATTGTTTCTATTTTTTTTTTTTTTTTTGAGGGGAAGTTTCACCATTTTGTGCAGCCCTTAAATGAACAGAAAATTCAAAACGATAATTCTGGAATGAAAACAAAAAGACATTCATCTTAAACAATTAGAGACGTATGATTTTCCAAAAAAATCAAAAAACATTCCCCCACCCCACCACTGGATCACTACCTCACCACCATAAATCCACCGCCTTCTTGTCGTCTCCAACTCGCACCTCATCCCCACAAAAGCCCGTCTCAATACTCAATTCCATATAGCCTCAAGTATTCCCAAAACCTTATAACACCACATTTCTGGAACCCTCAACCCTTCTTCCTTGCAAATCTTCCTCCTCGCAAGTCCCTACTCGCATCCTCACAGTCCGCTTCATTTAAAATCTTAGAGACATTCTTCCTCCGTTTCCAAATAGTTGAAACGTTTTGACTTGTACAACTATTCACACACTCCCTTTGACCATATCTTGTGAATTCTAAATGAGAAAAAGTATAGTCATGTGGGATCTTGTTGGATTCACCTCAACATCTAATTTCAAAATATCAAATTTTTATAATTTTTATTTATAGGGAATTAGAGATATTAATTAAAAATTACACATCGACAAACGTGACCGGAGAAATCTTCAATTAATATGATAGAGAGGAAGTATTTTATAGAGTAAAAACACTTGTCCTTTTATCATATTAAATTAAATGTTTTTTTCCATTTCGAATTTATTTTATCATATAAAACTGATTATTCATTTATATTAGGGTTATCGAAACCATAAAAACGAATCAGAGAACGGTTATATGAAAGTCAAATTCTTTCGGCCGACAAATAGAAAGTGCAAAAGTAGAAAGTGAGCTGATAGAATTTCCCTAAAAGATTTCGCTAGTCCTGAAAATATATATAGGATCAAAGTAGCATCCTTTCGGATTCCCATGGTAACTTTTTAGTGGTTGGCTCATTGATTCATCTCAACAGTCCCCCTCACAATTACATTTTATTTGATAATTTCATTAGTGTATGGAAAGTTTTTCTCCTCTGGAAAAAGATTGTTGGTAAGCTTTGTTATTAGCTTTTGGCCTTCAACTAATTGATGTGGTCGAAGAGCCAACGAATATGTTTGGTACATGACTTTACAACTGGGTGAACAGCCCAACATAAAAAAGCTGCCACAAGCATCTTTTTCTCTACCATTATTAGCCAAAAATGAAAATATTGATCGATAATGTTACACACTAATAAAAGCTGTCAGCAAAGTATAACAATAAATATCACTCTTAACAGTAACTATACGATGTGAATTACCAATTGAGGTCATTCACTAATCACTATAACCCAAGTGTACCTAAAGCATGGTACACCTTACATTATCCTGCATCATGTACTCTACACATGAGCACAAAGAGTAGAAAATGTGAGAGGGTGCAAAGTTACACCTGGGCATAGATGCAAATTGTAACGAATTTTGTCTTGGCCTTCTCTCGTCCAAGCTTAAATGCTCATTTCAAGTACATAATCAAATAACCAAAAGAATCATATTTTTCTTCTCTGTTACCAAAAGAAATATGTGCATCCATTCATGTAATATCAATACCAAAGCAAAAGATAAACCCTTTATTATTTGTCCAGCAGCTAAATTGCTAACCAATATTTACCTTGAGCAGTCCAAGATGATGGGCAGTAGCTTTATTTTTCTGGGTCCTTGCCATCTGCAGGAGATAAAATTTGAACAAAATGAAAAACAAAAAATGATGCAATACAGCAACATCAATTCCATCATATCAAAGAATTAAGTATGGCATAATTCATAGAACAATTAAAACCCAAAAAAACGTATTGTATCAAGTAAAAAATTCGGCACAGTTAACTTTCTCCACAACTAAAAAAATAAAATCCCAATTCAGTAACAAAGATGGACTAATCAGATTAAAGGTACTAATAAAGAAAACAAAAATGACCAACAAACAAGCAATATAAAATGTGCAAAGAGCAACAAAGTCTTAGTCCCAAAATGATTTTGGGGTCGGCTAACATGAACCGTCATAAGAAATCGTCTCCATAATAAATGAAAGAAGAAAAGTACAGAAAAATTAAGCAGGGAGGGCAAAAATTGTACCTCATCTTCGATATCTTTGATTTTCTGCATCACAGTCCCCATTTTGTCCGAATTGAAGGAGCACTTCTAACAATATTCCGACTTATTATAGAGGTGAATTTGCTGTTTAGTGGCGATTGAATATGAAGATGCTTTTTTATTCTTTAATTTGATGATAGCAAAACCCCAGAAAAGAAGACTGAAGAAACGAGAGTTCTGGAAGAGAGCAAAACTGGGAAATTGATGTGAGAACGAGACTGGTTTCAATGTTCAGCTAGTTGGCGAGCGCATGAAATCACACCCCAGCCCAAAATATTTCGAGTGACCACAGTTATATGTTGTTGGGCCAGGATCATTTCGTCGAGCATTTATGAAATTTTTTTCGTTTTTTATTACCAGGATTCTTGCGGTTTAACAAAATGCATCAGGTACCCCTTTTATTTCAGAAAACATCAAGTGATCTTGAGGTTTTATGGATATGCATTAAATGTCATTACTAAGTAAGGGTGTTAGTTTGGTGTTAGGGGTGCAAACTTTATGCACCAATTATCCCTAAGGCTTAACAATAATGTACGAAAAACTTGTTTTTTTTGGCAATAGGAGCACACACAAACAACAAAACCTAAAAACACACAACAATTAAAGGAGCTTGCCATTTCTAGCTACTACGGCTAGATTATGACTTTCTATAAACTAGGCTTCTATCTACTTTCCTAATTTCACAGAAATTAAACCTACTACAAATGGCATAAATATCATAAAGGATACTAACAGCTGGAAAGAAAACTGACGCTTGATCATCGACGTAATTAGTTCCACAGAGTCCGTGAAAACTCTGATGTTCCTAGTGGATTCCTGGAGTGCTTCCTTTAGTCCTCTAAGAATAGTTAGACCTTCACAGTGTAGAGCCGAACTACCCATGACTTTATCATTACCTCGAAATATTTGACCTTCAACTGTTATTCCTGACCACCCAATACTTGCAGACGGGCAATCTCACCTAACATCCCTCATCCAAGCACCATCCACCTTAACAAAGCATACTTGGTCAACTGGATTGCCAAAACTGAAATATATTTTCTTTTGCAGTATGTCTTTATTTGAGTTTTCCCTCCGATCCTCCTCGCGGTACTTGGCTCTCTCTTCTTCGCCCTTGACAAAGTTCTCTGCCATACGCAGAATCTCCAAAGGATTTGGGTTACAGTTATGGAAAACGACATTATTTCGATGAATCCACAAGGCCCACAAAATAACATAAAACCACTTCACACAGTTACTATTAGGCCCATCATCTTTCCAGAACTTATGCAAGAAATTTGAAATCCAACATTTAGTCGGAACAAAGTTTGAGGCCTGAACCTGAATGCCAAGCCAAGAGCCACACCATACCCTTGAGGTGATCGGGCAGTCTCTGTAGAGGTGGGACTCATTTTCCATCTCATTTTTACAAAGGTAGCAATGATCGGTGACTGGAATGTTCCTTTATTTTAGATTCATATTCAAAGCCAATGCACTACTTAGGATCCTCCATATAAATATCATCCACTTCGGACTGATTTCCATAGCCCACAATTCCCCCCAGAACTTCCTGTCTAGATTCCCTGTCCTATGAGACTGACGTTCTTTTAAGAGGAGGGAGTAGACATCTTTGGCAGTAATCTTTCTTGATTTAGTTCTATTCCAAATATAGTGATCTGCATTATCACCTTCAGGGATGTGAGTAGCCAGAATCTTGTTGGCCGAATATTTTGAGAAGACTTTCCAAATAAGAGGAATATTCCAACTCTTTGAACCAGGTTTCATTAGATCATTCTCTTTATTCATACCCAAATTCACCAGTGTGTTCTCTCTCCTTAGCATTATAGGCTTGCCTTGGACCCATCTGTTATGAAGGATGTGGGCTCCCTTCCTATTACCAATCACTTTTCTGAAACCTTCATTACACTGCTTAACAACCCGACATAGTCCTCTAAAGCCCCAAGAGGCAATAGTCAATTTTTTTTCCCTCAAGCCTATGTTTACTGGCGAATCTTTATATTTTGAATGAAGGACTTTAGAAATAGGAAGATCACTTTGCTCATGCAATCTGACAGCTTGTTTAGCTAAAAGTGCAATGTTGAAAGCTTTGACATTTCAGATACCAAGCCCACCCATCCCCTTGGGGAGCTCAACAACATCTCTCCTTTTTCAGTAGATAGGCTTAGAGACTTTCCCATTCTTCCGCAGGAATCTTGAGAAAATTGCATTAATATTATCTGTAATTCTTTTTTAGTCTATTTCTTTTTAATCTACACTATACTTGGTAACATGTCACATCTATTTTCTTCTCTTTTTCCACCCATGTCATCCCCTTTTTAATATATTAACCCAGTTTTTAGTTTATCAATCTCACTTTTCAGTTTCTCTCTCCACCTTTTCAGTTTATCTCTCATACTTTTGTACTTCCTCCTTGATTCTACCCCAAAGTGATGTGAGTAAATTAATAAAAAACAACGGAGGGAGTAAATCAATTATATTGCGCTAAATAAAACCTGAGGACATTAGCAATCATAATGATAGTTAAAATTCACGACTTGTTTATATTGTATAGGTCAATTTTTGAATCCTTAGTGATAAATTGATTGTGAATTTCTTCGGAGTAAGATATTATACTATTCCATAAATAGTATACTATTCCATAACCTAAATAAAATTAAATACAACAATAAAACCATTAAACAACATAAGCGAATTTTTTTGTATTTATATTAATGTGATTGGAACTTCAAAATTACATTAATGATAAACAAAATTTAAAATTTCCCATTAAGATAATGTTTAACAATTGCATTAGAACTGATAGAATAATTCTGACCAATTTCTGAAAAATTAACATCACTTATATCATGAAAATTAACTCTAACGTAAATTCTTTGCAAACATGATGAACCCGCAAACGACCCAAACGAAAGACGTATAGCACCATGTTCTTCACTTCTTCTCATGTAATACTGTAGAAAACTTCAACAATACTAACACTCCTCAACAAAGGAGGCTAAATCCTAGCTAAACCCTTTTTAAGAAACTATAATAAAACTGATTTTGTACCATAACCAAATCACAATTATAAATCTCAATAAGCTTTACAAAAATTATATCAATCAGAATTCAATGACTGATTTGTGATTATATCAAGATTTTTGAACTCAACTATTGACAAAAGTTAACGAATAATTAAACGAAATTCGAGTATGGTTCTCCAAATTGAAGGAAAAAGATGAAAATGGGTTTAACTTGTACCTCCAATGGTTGAGAACTGCAAAATGAGAGTATCTAAAGAATGGTAGTTGAAATAGAATTGTTGTTTATATTAGAGGATGATGGTTATTGGAGATTACCTTAGTATTCAACTAATGAGATAAAAAGGTCGAGCTAGTTCATTATAGAATGGAAAAGTAGAATTCTGATATATTAGAGAGTAAAATTCTTACCAACGAACAAAGTTAATCTTTTTAAAATTCACCAAGTATCTCTGAGTTTTCAGAAAATTCACCAGGTACCCTCGCACTTTTCAAAATTCACCAAGTCCCCTGAGTTTTATGGCAATATACATCGAAATGCTCTTCTAACGGCGGTTAACTCCGTTAGTTATTAACCCTAATTTTTTTATTTTAAAACCCTAATTAACCTATTAACTCCTAACCCTTAACCCTAATGCCCTAACCCTAATGCCTAACCCTAATGCCCTAACCACCCAACCCCACCTCACCCCACCCACCCAGCCCAGGCCCACCTCACCGCCAACCCAAACCCCTACCCTCCCCCCCACCCTCTTCGAATTCCCGCCCCACCCCTCCCCTACCCCCTTTAAATTCCAGCGGCCCCCTCCCCCCCCCCCAATTCATGGCCCCCCCTTCGAATCATGACCCCCACCCCTTCCGATTTTCGGCATCCAACGAGAGGAGAGATGAGAACGGCGGCGGCGGCGAGTGAAAGAACCACCACCCGCAACAATGGCGACGAAACACGAAGAATAGTGGTGTAGAGCGGCATCGACGAACACCGCGGACTCCAACACCGACGAACACCGCAAAGACGAAGAGCAATGCGGAAATCGATGGGAGGAGGGGGAGGGGTAAGGGGATGCGGAATCGAAGGAGGTGGGGGAGGTGTGGGGGGAATGCGAAATTCGAAGGGTTGGAGGGCGATGTATTCGAATGGGGTGGGGGGAGGGTGAGGGGGCTGCGAGGTGGTGGGGGGTGGGGTGAGTGGCTGCATGGGGGGGGCGGGGGGGCTGCAGGGGTGGAGGAGGGGTGGGGTGGGGTGGGGTGGTGTGGGTGGGGGCGGGGGTGGTGGTTGGTTGGTTAGGGTTAGGGCATTAGATTAGGGGTTAGGGTTAGGGGGTTAGGGGTTAGAGATTAGGGTTAGAGGGGTTAATTAGGGTTAATGACTAACTGAGTTAACCGCCGTTAGTCATTAAGGGAAATTTGATGTATTACCATAAAATTCGGGGTTACATGGTGAATTTTAAAAAGTGCGAGGGTACCTGGTGAATTTTGTGAAAATTCGGGGGTACTTGGTGAAAAAACTGTAATCTTTTTTATTGAAATTTAGCAAGAATGGTTATGTAATTGTTGTTATTGTTATGAGGTAAATTATTGCGAAATTCGAGTATCATTTGGATAAGGAAGATTCTGGACTCATGAAGATTATCACAAAGTCGAGCGCTATTTGGAGATTCGAAGAGGTACACACATGTCCATCCACTTTCGAACTATAGATTGGGAGCTATGATAAACATCTAAAGTAAATATCTAGCAAGGAATAAAAAATTAATAAAAGACAATATAAAAAAGAAAAAAAAATTATTTGTAGATTTTTTATTTACCTTTTAATATATAAAAACACTAGTTGTGTTGCATGAACACTATTTATTTTTCACAAACACTATATGTTAGTTGTATAAACATCATCTGTAGATACATGAACAGTAGTTGTACCCAATGTTATCAGGATCGGGATCCTAATTTGGATCGTAGGGGTTGGTAGGATCGAATCGGTGGGATCGGATCGTAGGATCGTAAGATCCTACAATTCGGTAAAATAGAGATAATTATGCTAGAATATGGTGAGAACCTCATGTTAAAAATTTACATATATATTAATAATGACTTATTTCATTAGCAAATGGTGATAGTTTTTCAATACTATAAGATTGAAATAACATGCAACCAAGATCTAATAAGAGAAATATAATATGTGAAATTACTTTGTGATTTTTTTACGATAGGATCGGATCGTAGAGTCGTAGGATCGTAGAATCGTATTAAGATCCTACCATGTGATTTTTTGTGGTTGGGTAGGATCGAAAGATCCTACAAAATTAAGATCCTATGTAGGATCGGGATCGGTGAGGTCCTTCCGGATCGTAGAATCGTAGGATCATAAGATCCAGATCGGGATTTTAACAACAATGGTTGTACCTGCATGAACACTATTTGTTAGCATCGCATTTTTTTAGGTCACTTTTTTGTTTGACTAACAGCTTCACCTTTACTTGAATTGGGTTGTGTAAACACTATTTATATTTCATGAACACTTATTGTTAGCTGCATAAAAACACTATTTGTAGTTACACAAACACTAGTTGTAGTTGCATGAACTCTATTTATTAGCATCGCATTTTTTGGAGTTACTTTTTTGTTTGACTGACAACTTTGTCTTTATTGTCTCATATACATTTACAGTTTTACCCCTGCTAGATGTTTACTAACATCTAGCAATTAGATGTTTATCATAACTCAGAGATTGGTGTTTCATATGTTTATGAGTATTTCATGAGATGAGTTTAATCTGGTTTGTATATGTTATAACATGGATTGTGTAAAAGCGTGATTTGCGTATATACAAGATTAGTTGAATATGTAGTTGTGAGTTTTAAGCCATGAGTAAAACCTAAATTATATGACAAGTTTAATTAACTGAACTTTTGATTATGAGTTGTGAAAAGTTTATAGAATGAAGTTCGCTTTGAATTATCATTGAGTTGAAAGATTGAGGGGCACAAGAACTTCTTAAGAGTATAAATTCGTGGCATTGTTACATGAACTCGTTTTTTTAACCAAATTTATAAGACTTCTGTATGTTATGTAAACTGATGTTTTTAGTAACTGTAGCTATATGAATATTTGAGTTAGGATTTTTGATATCCATATTTATGTAAATTGTTTTACAACGAGATTTCTGACTTCTGAGGCTAGAAAGTATCGATTCAATAATTTTATGAACTTGATTTTGATCTGAACTATAGTGGTATTTAGAAGATTTGAAGCAAATATAAAGAGATTTTGGTCAAAGGGTGTTTAATTTATGATTCGGGTATACAACGGTTGTCAAAGGACTTGCGATATAAGTTTTACATAGAAACTCTAAAGTATGAATAGAATTGTATTTCTGGTTTGAGATTTTAAGTCTATATGATCATGAACTTGAGAAGTATGAATTTTAATTATGAAAAATACATATTTGCAAAATTATGAATCAAACTTGATTTTGTTGATGATGGGGAAGAAACTGCAGCAGCAGTGATAACTACATCGTGGTATGTGTGTGTATAAAATGATGGAACATATCTTGGGAATAAGTCTTGCAAGGAGTACAATATTGGTTGGGGAGACGTCCCCATGAGTTTAGAGATGGCGTACTCTCCTCTCTATCATATTCTTTTCCCCGACTATTTTGTGAGCTCGTTTAACGGAGAAACTTTGAAAGCATCTTTTGTAGACAGCATAATCGTGTCTCCCCATTTAAGATCTTATGATGACCAATACCCCGCTCCAATTGGTCCGGATCAAGGAAAGAATAAAGAACGAGTCTAAAATAAAATGTTTTAAGGCCAAAACCATTATCTAACTCATTTTATTAACCCATTTCCGAAAACCTTTTTTATAACTAGTTTTACTAAGCACATTTCCTAAAACGTTTTAAAATAACTTTTTAAAATCCCACCTTCGAAAACCTTTTAAAAATGGTTTTTATGAAAGCCCAATTTATAAAACCCCTTTTCTAGCCCAATTTAATTAATAAAATTAATTAATTTTATTAGTTTTATTAATAAAAAAAATATATTTTATAAAAATAATCTTTTCCCAAAGTGTTTTTAAATATCTCTTTTCTAAAATCTTTTTTAATAAAAATCTTTTAGAAACCTATTATCATTCAGAAACCTATTGCAACTCAACTACCTAAACCTATATATAATTCTCATTCCCTCCTCTCATTAATCAGGCACGACCTAACTAAAAACACTCGACTCACCTTTCAATTCGCTCGGAACCTCCTAACAAATTCCTTAACAGCACCCGGCATCCACCACACTCAAAATCTCTCGACACCTCCTACCATTCATCAAACCCTCCCTACACCTACACCTACACCTACACCTACACCTACACCTACATCCCCTACATCCTAATACACCTGCTGCTAATACACACGCACAACACCACAAATTATCAGCATCTCATCATCATCACACGCCAATTTTCTTTTGATCATCACCATCACACCTTAACCGAATCATCCTTCCTTCAATACATCACCAACCATCATTTAATAATTATCATCGCCACATCATCGCAAGAAGATACCAAAACTCTAACATACTGGCTTACTGCAACCATATTTACGAGACAAACTATCAAACAACATACTCTAATACTATGCCACTTGATCTTCATCATACACGCACGCAGCAAGTTACAGTATATATTTTCTTCACTATCGCCTAATATTAAACGCCACAAATCTTTTTAACAACTCGAACAATATTCAATTTTCCAAGATCCGTACAAATCAACGACCTCGGACGATGGTATAATTTCTGAGGGTCAAATAAACTAACGATCTTTATTTTATTTATTTTCTTGAAGTTACTAACATTCTATTCATGATGTAGATTGTTAACTCGTCCCTGCGACTGTAAGTATTGTATATATTATACTAACTCCATAAAAAATTAATTTTTTTTAATGAGTGGGTGAAACTTGAAAAATACGATTCATTATTTTTTTATGCCTTTGAATAATATACTGTTTTGCATATGTATGACTATTGTTCAGCCACCATAAGTACACTCTACCTTGCCTCATTAGCACATGTTCTATGTGTGAGGTCACCCCCGGGGGTTTACGCTTTGTCCTTCCAAAAAGCTTCCTGAGCGATAGTGTTGGATCTTAGCCATAAGCAAATCTACCCAACCATGGTATTGTTCTCTTGTTCCCGACTCGAGAACCGGAGTGTGTCTTACAAGTGGCCACCTCTTTAAGCAGGGGTACGAAGCGTGGGATCAATCTCTTAGTCATGAACCCTTTCAGCCTTAACCTAAACCTGACCATAGTTGAACGTAGAACTGGACTTTAGGTTGAGAACTTGGCATATTATTTTTCTAATTGTGCATATTTGCGTGTGTTTGCCTCTAATTGTTTTTGGCAATACGCGAGTTTCGAGTCATAATGGTTGAACGAAACAAAAGAGAAGCTAGAAGTGTTCTTCAATAACTGCGCGTCGCGCGTCGTTCCTGCGCCCCACGCATTGTTCCTGCGCCACACGCGTCTCTCTTGCGTCCAACGCCTTTCCTAGCGCGTCACGCTCAGCCTGGTCTGCGTCCCGCGTATTAGTTAGCGTCTCACGCCTTTTCGATTCCGCGCGCTGCGCATGCATTGGCGTGAAGCGCAGCCTTTCTGCTGGTCGCAATTCTAATCTTTTTTGAAAAAATTCATTCTCCTATTTTTTTGAAAATTCATCCCATTTTTTTTTTTAAAAAAATTCATTCTCCTATCTTTTTTTGAAAATTCATCCCATCTTTTAAAAAAAAAAATCATTCTCCTATTTTTTTTGAAAATTCATCCCATCTTTTAAAAAATATCATTCTCCTATCTTTTTCAAAATTTCATCCCATCTTCAATCTCCTATCTACTCCAAAAAATTTATCTCCACTTTTTTTCAAAAAAAGAATCTCCATCTTTTTCCCTATCACATATCTTTTTTCAAAAATTTATCCTTTTTCTCTATCCCATCTTTTCATGTATATTATCCATCCTTCATGTGCACATCAATTAGGATTTCTTTTTTAGTGTCCATCTTGTTGTAAGAGTCTCATCCGCTTAGGAATTCTAACTCCATTAGAAGTCCATCTAGCTCATATGTCTAGGTTCATCCAGTTTCACTCCATTTAGAGTTCTTAACCCCGTCTAACTTTGTCCATGTTAGGAGTCTTAATTCGCTTGATTCCCATCCATCTTAGAAGTCTATAATCTATACAAAGTCCATGCATAATTGGAGTCTAAATCCATTAGAATTCCGTCCATTTTAGGAGTCTAGGTCCACTAGAGTTTCATTCATTTTAGGAGTCTAAATCCATTAGAATTCCGTCCATTTTAGGAGTCTAGGTCCACTAGAGTTTCATTCATTTTAGGAGTCTAGGTCTACAAGAGTTTCATGCATATTAGGAGTCTAGCATCCTCGAAACTTCGTCAAATCTAGAATTCTAACATCTTTAGAAATCTATCAAGTCTAGGATTCTGAAATCATTAGAATTGTATATCAATTAGGATTGCATTCATACAGGAGTCTCTCTGCATTGCATAGTCCATCATTCATACACTTCATGCATAACTTGAGTTATTAGGCATTTAGGAGTCTCATTGCATCCATACTCTTCATTTCATCTCATGCATTCCGCATTTAGTAGTCCTGAACTACAAGCGATCTGATTCCATCTTTTGGGATATGTAGGCAGCCTTTACAGGTTCGAACGCATAGATTGAGTCATGTATACATACATTAGGTCTAGGTGCATCCAAAAGAGTCATGCATACATGCATTAGGTCCAGGTGCATTAAAAAAACATCATTCATTTAGGATATTTAGATTTGTTCCTGAAGCTCAACTTTTAAAACAAACATGCATTCTCCCATTTCATTCCTTTCTCTCCATCATCATTCCATTTCTAATCTCCCGTTGGATGATCCATTACAGGAAATATATAATATGTCAAACACACTTCAAGAACCAATTGATGAGTTGAAGGGTATACTGGTAGTTATTGAAGCACGTGTCGTCAGACTAGAGGCACACTACCCTGTTATTCAAGAGAATCGTAATGCAAATTACAAGACACCAGATAGTTTCGGTACAATGGTAGCTGACCCACAAAGGATCAATGAACTTAACAACATCATACCACATAGCTCAATTTTAAGGCCTTCAATCAAGTCCGACTTCATTGTTACTCCGATTGGAATACCTTCTAAGCACTGTCATGTCGTTGTCTCACATGGACCTATGTTTAATACTGTCATACCTCAGAAGAAACCACAAAGAAAGTATACCTCGCTAGACCTAAGTTATGAGGTTGCTTTTGACTGCCTTCACGCCAGAGGCGCGATTTTTCCTGTAGGGCCTACACCATAACCACCTTTCAAAAAGAAGTCCAGAAAGTGGGATTCAAGTTCATATTGCAAGTATCATCAAGGTAAAGGACATTTAACGTCTGAATGTTGGATCCTTAAGAACCTCGTGCAAGACATGATTGATGATGGAAGACTTCCAATCTCTCCTACTACGAAAATGCCTTAGATTTAAGGTCGCTTGTCACCCGCAACGTGGGAGTCTAGACTTAAGATTTCGTTTTCTGTTTCATCTCTCTTGTTTTTCCCAGTCTGATATAGGATTTTCCCTCTTATTGCATGTACTCATAATTTTCAATTAATAAATGAGTATTTATTTATTTGCTAACCTTGTACTAATGAGAATCAATGGAAATCACGATTGTCGCCTTAAATTAAAGGAAATGAATTTCTAATTCTCATGACTATTCTAATAAAGGCAATGAACAACTGGCATATATAAAAGAGGCATTCATCCCCTTCCCCGCAACGATTTCTCCAATCCTTATCATGCATAACACCTCTCTCCTTTAACCTACCTCATGGGAAGTACACTTAACATCAATTAAATATAAAGGGTAAAAAAAAAGAGCAACAAGAAAAATCAAAGCAAAAAAAAAAAGAAGCAAAAAAAAAATGATACAAAAAGGGCAAAATATGAAGAAAAAAAAGAAGTGTTGCAAATAAGCCCATCAATAGCTTTGTCAAATGTATCTTCTTTTCAAAACCTTCAATCTTCAATTCTAAAACCACGAACTTCATAAAAGGCCTTGACCTCCATAACCAAAAACCATTACAAGCCAAATCATACATCTGTTAAACAATCCATAACCATGTATATCATATCACAATAAGCTACAAAAGACAAACCGAGCCCGCTAGGTCGAAAACCCATAAGGGCGACTTAGGTAAAAGTCAGGGCACCTTCTGCTAAAGATACGTAGGAAACCTCACCCTGAGGTCCGACCGCTTCAAACCAAACCAAACCTACATCATTTGGCCACCCTTGCCAAATACCTCTTCCAAATCAATGCTTAATTCATTGCAAATGGCTCCAAAGCAAAATACTCGGCCACCAATTAAAATGCTAAGAGCTACGACTGGCCTGATTCCATCATGGATACGTAGGCAACCTCTTTCGAGGCCCGACCATTTTAATTCACAACATATTTTTAAGGCTCGCCTAGGCCCATGAGAAAAGCGCAATCGCCCAAAAAGATCATGAATTTTAAATGCTCATCCCTACCCTTAGAAAATAGACTGGGATTCAAACCTGCATCATTGGCCTACCACATTGCGTGAGTCGATTCATTATGACTCCGCCTTTTCTTATTCTAATCACTTCATTTTTCTAAGCCGCGTTATCGCTTTCAAGCCAACCTTAGCATAACCTTTCAACACTCAGCGCTATGACCGCACCTCATCTTTTGAGTGTTCTTTTCTTTGGCCTTTCTTGTCTTCTCACCTTAGGAACCCTATATGGAATCTTCGGTCGAAACTTCCGCTAAGCGTGCCGGGATATCTTCAAAATCAAGCAATCAAGCCGAGTACTTCATAAACTCCATCTTACTGGGGGCTTCATCACCGATCCCCACAGAAAATTATAGGCTCCAAGTCAGACCTATTGAAGGACTTCATTACGAGTCCATACATGAAATCTTGGGTTTTGAAACCCACACTGATACAAGATTGAACCGATTGCATGGGCTCACTTAGACCTTGACATACG
Organism: Beta corolliflora; assembly: GCA_947648045.1. Classification (NCBI taxonomy): domain Eukaryota; kingdom Viridiplantae; phylum Streptophyta; class Magnoliopsida; order Caryophyllales; family Amaranthaceae; genus Beta; species Beta corolliflora. Next base: position 530,227 of record CANSZD010003378.1, on the reverse strand, counting down.
AAACTCGAAGCGCATACAATTCAAGCATTACGAGGACTATAATGCTTTTCAAATCCAACTGATCATCCTTCATAGGCTCCATGTGTACCTTGATAAGGACTTCATTACGAGTCCATACAAAATATTGTGGGCTCCAGGCCCATACGAGATCCTAATTGTTTTATGGGCTCACTTAGACCCGTAACAACTACAACGCATTTCGAATCAAACACATGGATCATCCTTGGGGGCTTCCCACTTCTCCTCTTTCAAAAACAGTTTTCTAAATGAAAAGTTGAGCTTCTAATGGAACGATCAAATCATATCATCTGCATATCATCTGCATTAGTGTCATACCTCTGCATTAGTGTCACATCTCTACATTTGCATTACATATCTGCATCATCCCAAACATTGTGTCAAGCATTGCATCCTTCGTCCTTAGCCATAGGATTCTAGCGCCAATCATCGAGTCACACATACACACACACACACGTATGCACACATGATAGCACCTTTAAGTCTACAGTATTAGAGGTCACTCTTTATAGGTCGGGTCTTTTCCATACACTAGCACCCACATCACATGACACATGCATGTCCCCTAGTTGTTTGTCTGTATATTTGTGTGTTATTTGTATTCGCAGGTACCTAACATTAAACGACTCTATATGAGTTATATTCCGCCAAAGTCTGCGGACCATTACAAATTAACAACAGAAGACAAGTGCTATATACATGGTGCGTCCAGCGCACCGACAACGTTGTGCCACGTGCAACAATCTGCGTCCAGCGCAGAATACCACGCCAAGCGCAGGCCTGTGCGTCTGGCGCACAACCCATGCTCAACTTCTTATAAATTCAAATGTTCATTACGACATCGCACTGCATCCAGCGCAGCATACCACGCCAAGCGTATGCATGTGCGTCTGGCGCACAGTCCTGTACAGCACGCTTGGGGGCTTCTTAGCCAGGTGGGGCCCACACGCTCAATTCCAAATCATTTCAAATGTTCATTACGACATTACGCGCGACAATTCAACGAACTTCAAAAGTTTGCAAAAAAAAAATACGATCTTGCCATCCTACAAATTCTCAACGTCTATCATTCAAGAAACAATGAATACTCAGGAAAATCGATGACGGGACACAAACCGTCAATAACGGGACACAAATCGTTAGGTCATGGAGCGGGTCAGCAAACAGCTCAGCCCTGTGGAGTGGGATACAAATACTCTACACTATTTGTCATGGAGCGGGTCAGCAAACAGCTCAGCCATGTGGAGTGGGATACAAATACTCTACACTATTTGTCATGGAGTGGGTTAGTAAACAGCTCAGCCCTGTGGAGTGTGATACAAATACTCTACACTATTTGTCATGGAGCGAGTCAACAAACAGCTCAGCCCTGTAGAGTGGGATACAAATACTCTACACCATTTGTCTTGGAGCGGGATAACCAACAGCTCAGCCCTGTGGAGCGGGATACAAATGCTCTACACCATTTATCTCATTTCCACCTATCATCTCATTTTTGCAAACATACAATTATTTTGCAAATATGTTTCACACATGTCTGTTCCTGAAGCTTTTGCTTATTTTGCAGATACCGTCGCAAAAGAGTGATTTTGGATTGCAGAGCATCTGAAATCATTCTCCGTCCCGACACATATACTTTGACTTTCGGTTTTACAAACCTCAGTCAAAGTGGGGGCTTCTGTAGACACATAATCGTGTCTCCCCATTTAGTACCCTATGATGACCAATACCCTGCTCCAATTGGTCCGGATCAAGGAAAGAATAAAGAACGAGTCTAAAAGAAAATGTTTTAAGCCCAAAACCATTTTCTAACTCATTTTATTAACCCATTTCCGAAAACCTTTTTTATAACTAGTTTTAGTAAGCCCATTTCCTAAAACGTTTTAAAATAACTTTTCAAAAGCCCATCTTCGAAAACCTTTTAAAAATGGTTTTTATGAAAGCCCAATTTATAAAACCCCTTTTCTAGCCCAATTTAATTAATAGAATTAATTAATTTTATTTATTAATAAAAAATATCTTTTATAAAAATAATCTTTTCCCAAAGTGTTTTTAAATATCTCTTTTCTAAAATCTTTTTTTAATAAAAATCTTTTAGAAACATATTATCTTTCAGAAACCTATTACAACTCAACTACCTAAACCTATATATAATTCTCATTCCCTCCTCTCTCATTAATCAGGCACGACCTAACTAAAAACACTCGACTCACCTTTCAATTCTCTCGGAACCTCCTAACAAATTCCTTAACAGCACCCGGCATCCACCACACTCAAAATCTCTCGACATCTCGACTCCTACCATTCATCAAACCCTCCCTACACCTACACCTACACCTACACCTACACCTAGTCACCTACACCTACACCTACATCCTAATACACCTGCTAATACACACGCACAGCCGCGGCACAGCACCACAAATTATCAGCATCTCATCATCATCACACGCCAATTTTCTTTTGATCATCACCATCACACCTAAACCGAATCATCCTTCCTTCAATACATCACCAACCATCATTTAATAATTATCATCGCCACATCATCGCAAGAAGATACCAAAACTCTAACTTACTGCAACCATATTTACGAGACAAACTATCAAACAACATACTCTAATACTATGCCACTTGATCTTCATCATACACGCACGCAGCAAGTTAGAATATATATTTTCTTCACTATCGCCTAATATTAAACGCCACAAATCTTTTTAACGACTCGAACAATATTCAATTTTCCAAGATCCGTACAAATCAACGACCCCGGACGGTGGTATAATTTCAAAGGGTCAAATAAATTAACGATCTTTATTTTATTTATTTTCTTTATTTATTTATATTATTTTCTTGAAGTTACTAATATTCTATTCATGATGTAGATTGTTAACTCGTCCCTGCGACTGTAAGTATTGTATATATTATACTAACTCCCTGCAATATTTTATTTTCATATTTTTATTTATTTTTATGAACATATTATTTTTCATGCCTGATTGCAATATTTATCACCTTGTATTTATTGTTAATCAAGACCTAAATAAATGTTCTAATTAAATCAGATAATATGGACAACCTGCTAGGAACCTTGTAATATAATCACATAATAACTTGTCACTAAATAATTAGTGGTTTTATGTGTTTCCTGAACCAACTTAGATTAATTATTTTTAGGGTGCTTAAAATGTTATTTGATTATTCTTTTGTATAAAATCTGTAATGAATCGGTATTAAGTAGAGGTCAGCAATGGGCAATATAGTTCCTGACTATATTGTACCCTCACCCCCGAACTCAATCTTTGGTTCATTTTGACCATCTATGAAGTCTAGACGGGGAAATCTACATTGGATAAGTCCCTAAGATGTTCCTTCTGTTTCAATATCCAATTAGGTTTATGATTCTTCCTAAAAAGAATTGTTGGCGACTTCAAACGAATTTCAAATAAAACCTTAACAATGGGGTAGTCAAATAAACGCGCTCACACCGCGTGTAGGCATTAAAGGAATGAAAAATCCACGCCTACACATACTATGATATCTGAAATTTTATGTGAGAACTTATCATAATGATTTTGCAAAGCCTTCTGTTTTTCGCGATAACTTAATGGTTTATGAATCAGTTTCTACCAAGGAAAGTGAAAATACAAAGGATGTTCTTAGATATATGCTCTTTAGCATGTTTCCAAATAGATGGATATGTATTTCGATTTTGTAAAATTAATTAGTTTGGAGGAATATATGTTTGACGTTAATGACAAGAAAGTATTTTGTGAGATGGACACTAACTGCTAGAAAAGTGTTGTTCAGATACGTTAAGTTATATTTCATTTCCGAATGATCTGACTTTTATTTTGGGTTTCAGGCTTTCAGCAATGCATTTAAAGTGTTGCAAAAACTCATTCTCTTAATATTTATTTTTCTTATATTGTTAAGTGTATATTTTGTTACTAATGGTAGTTGTTACTTGTATATTGTGAGCTGACTTATTTAATGAAAGATGAATTATGCAAATATATTTTAAGCCATCAAAAAGAATTTGTGGTTGGACAATATGTACTCAGTTTCCCTGATTTTGTTCGTGGAACCTGTCCTGATGGGGGCAGAGTTTATTGTTTGCTATTTTGCAGGTTTGGCATGAAGCTTAGTAAATGATAGACGAGCGATAAGAGTATTATGTCTTGAAATGCTATTGATGGATTCAATGATAACCAGATATTTATTGGAAATAGATTTGTCATATTTGTTTGTACTATATTTTGGAATCTTAGCAGGAGCAATTATATGTATTTGAGATTTGTATCAAGAGCGTTTGTAATACCCCTCATGATTGCTTTAAAGGGATTTAGCAGGCTATTGATTCTAACAAGATGCATCTTTCTTTTAGGGAGCTCATTTCCTTAGTTACTTCACAGTTAAGCGTGCTTGGCTGGGAGTAGTCTTGGGATAGGTGACCTCCTGGGAAGTTTCTCGGGGTGCGCATGAGTGAGGACAAAATGCGTCGGAAGAACTTGTGTTGGTTATTGAGGACAGTTGTTGGCCCCAAATGCGCATTGGTGACAATAGGCTCGACTCCGGATGGGTCAGGCGTTACAGTGTTGTATTAAGGATCCATGATCTAATAGGTCTAGGATCGATTTGGGTAATGTTGTGTTACAAGTGAATGTAATTTGGGATTCGTTAAGTGAAAATCGAGATTTGTGAATGCTAAGTGTGATTAGCTAGCAGATCGGAAGTGCGGGCTGTTACAGGTATTTTGTGCCATCTCAAATTCACAATTGATCGGTTTTTTTTGGTGAAATGTTTTATTGATCGTGTAGCAGATGGTATTGGGGTAGTACTATTTAGTCCTTTATATAGCAACAAAAAGATTGAAATGAATCTTCTGGATTCGGCAAAATGTTGGAAGTCATTGATTTGAAGCATGATTTGAGTCGTTGATAACTATTGCCTTCATAACCAAGCGATACATAAACACATTTCTTAAATGTCTTAAACGTGGCAATGTTTTTGGAGGCTGACACATGGCAAAATGAATGGCTTCATGACACATATGCAATTTTTTTATGGTTTAAACTAGTTTTTAGGCCCGGGCTATGCCCCGGGTACTTATATATTTCATTTATTAGTATTTTACATTGAAATTATAACACCAAATATTACATGGTTTAGTGGTTAAGACATTAGTACACAAGTTTGAGGTCATGGGATCAAATCTTATACCATGCATAATCTAATTTTTTTTATTGTATGTGGAGTACATGAAGTCAAATTAAAGCTCTAAGGGATAGTGCCACGTGGCATAGTTCCTTGTTGAGAAACACCTTTTAATATATTAGTATAGATATTTAAATAGATTTAGATTTAGATTTAGATTAGGTTAGATTTAAATTAAGGAAAAATTGTCACGGACAGTCCCAACTATGACCCGATTGATAAAAACAGACCCAACTTCAATTTATTATTGTTCAGTCTCAACTTTGCCTATCTTTTGACACTGGTGGTTCAGGGAGATGAGTGACCTACTAAATCGATTTTTTTTTACGGATTTTAGTATTTCTCCCTCCTCTGTCTCACTCCTCCCTCCTTCCTCCCCTGCCTACCCAGTCTCCTCCCTCTCCCCTGCCACCCTATTCTCCTCCTTCTCCCCTGCCACCCCTCCTCCTCTCCTTCTCCTGCCATCGCCAAAAGCCACCCCCAAAAATGAAAACTTAAAGACGTAAAACTGGACCCGTCTCTCTCTGATTTCTCCTCTTTGATTTTGCAATCAATCCCACTTTCCTCAAATAAAAAACTCAAGCTTTCTTTGTTATCTGATTGTTCTCAAAATAGATAATACACACTCTGATTTACGATTCTCTCATTTTTATTGTTTTACATCACTATTTCAGGGGATCGTCGATTTTCTATGAGCTGAATGTTTCTATGAGCTGTCGTCTTGAGAAAGGAAGAAGGATGTATTGGACTTTTTGGTTTCTTATTGACTAATTAAACTCTTAGACATGCATTTTTTCCTCTCTTTTTTAACGTTTTTTTTCTATATTTTCTTTGGCTCATGAAAGTGGACGTGGCTGATGTTCTTAATTTGCAATTTTATGTTTTTAGCTAATTTAACTGTTCAATTCCTCAGTTGTGCGTGCGTGTGTTGTTTTTGAGGTTTTTGCAGCTTGTTGATCACTATTGCTCGAAGCATCCCAAGGAAAAGCCACCAAACAATTCAAGTTGACATATTGGTCAAATCTAGTTTTCATGGTGTAGAAAACTATTCATGATACTGGTGAAATGTTTAAATTTTTTTTGGAAAGATTAAATTAGAAGAACAAGGATAAGAGCAGCAGCAGTAAGAGCTCTTCTAAGGCTCCTAAAATAGCGGGGTGGGGAGTGGCGGGGAGGGGGTGTTTAGGGGTGGCGGGGAAGGGGGAGGATTGTGGGGTGGCAGGGGAGGGGGATGGGTGGCAAGGGAGATGTGTGGCAGTCCGGCAAAGGAGGGGGCAGGGGAGGAAAGAGGGAGGAGAGAAAAAGAGGAGGAAGAAGCTAAGATAGGAAAAAAGAATAATAAAAGGGGAAATTCTATATGGTGACCTTCTATTTTCAATTTTTCTATTTGGTGGCAGGCCAAAAAAAAAATCTACACCGAGTAACATCCTACTTTAAGCAATTATACTTAGTGACCCTAATCCACTTAAAATATGGCTAACCACCCAACTAAAGGTGAATTACTAACCTGCTCCTAAGTTAATTATCTTAACACAAAAAGAAACATTCCTATTCCTCGTATTTTTTTATCACTCTTCCTCAACTTCCCCATACATCCATGAACATGAAAGTTCTTATCTCAAAGAATTTCAATCTCAAAACATATACATCTAAGGCAAAAGATTAGTTCGCTATTACATTGATGTAGTACTTGTTTAACATGTCAACTTTTATTCATTAATGCAAAATCTATCAACATCACCTTTAATTTTTGGTTACAAAAAATGAAGACAACACGAGTCTTCTGTTGCAACTGATGAATGTCCATACGAGTCTTTGAGAAGAATATACAATTCTCTTTATAACCCGGAGAGAGGATTGAGCGAAGTTGCTGATAATGATATACAATGGCGTATACTAAGTGGAAAATGTCGCCACAGTGAACATCTACCTTAGTTTTCTAAGGCTGTTTCTATATTTCGGGTGAGGATCTACTTTCTTTTAAATTTGTTTTGTTGGTTCTGAGGCCCTTTTACACAAGATGGATGGACGAAAAGCTTGCTTTAGGAGATTCCTGGTGCTAGATTTTTAATGAGGTGGGGGAGGGTTTTAATTGTGTTAGGATAATTAATTTAGGGGCATATTAGTAATTTACCTTTAGTTGGATGGTTAGCCAAGTTTTAAATGGTTTAGGGTCACTATGTATAATTGCTTATAGTAGGATGTTACTTGATACAAATCTTTTTTTGGTTTGCCACCAAATAGAAAAATTGAAAGTAGGAGGCCACCATGTAAAAAAGTTTACCTGCTCTAGTAGGTAAACAACCTGTTGGGACTGCTTTTGTAAAACACCCTTAAAAACTGGGAACACTCAATATTAAATTGAAGTTGGGACCCTTTTTATAAGGGGGGTCATAGTTGGGAGTTAGGACTGTTCTTTTCAAAATTTCCAATTAATTAGTTGGGACATATATACTTCCTCCGTTCTGTTTTAAATGAAACGTTTGCTTTTTCACGCAACCCAACGCGCTTCTTTAATCAATAATATCTTTAGTTGTGCACACGTAAAAAATATAATAAAGTTATAATTTGATAGTATGCATCGAGACGAATCTAACAAGATCCCACTTGACTATGTTTTTCTTTATATAATAGCGATAAATTGGAGTCAAGATTGATCAATGAATAGTGTCATTTTACCCAATGTTTCATTTAAAACAGAACGGAGGAAGTATATAATTCTGCCATACTAAAAATAATCATGTACATTGCACTGGTTTCCACAAATATGTATCATATCATTTTTAAAATCTTAAATCCAAAAACAAAAAACTGGTAGGGCTTAAACCAAGCCCTGATATAAAGAAAAACCAGCTGAATAAATTTGTTTTTCCCTCCACTATGCCTCCCTAAAATCGTAAGCAAGTTGTAATCCAGATTTGGTACCTTGTAGAAGCATCTTATTTATTTTATGTAGTACTTGAAGAAGACATAATCGCTGTCATATATAAGAATCCAATCTCGTCCAGAGTACCGAGTACATGCATAGCACATTTCCTGATTGTCACAATCACGCCCAAAGTCTACTCCTTATGATAATTATTCATTCATGTTTGTTTTGTTTTGTTTTCTTTAATAACTCTAACCAATTCCTCGCCTTCTATAACTTAACAGTTATATATTATGCAGGATTATTATAGATTTGAAATCAAACTTCGTAAAATATTCCATTTAAGAAAATATATTTCTACACGACCAAGCTGATGGTTTAGCATGATGCAAGCTATATCATTACAGAAAAACTATTATAATCACTATCATTCAGTTTGTCATGGTTGTCAATAGAAATCATTAGAACTAGTCATAAAACCATTTCTCCACAACTCTTTCTCTTCAACATGATGACACAAACTAATTAACCCAACAGATTTCTTGCCACAAAAATTTGTGTTAATGTATCAGAACAAGAGCATACTACTTCCTATCAGCTTCTTCATCGTAGTCTCTTTTTTCCTTTCTCCGATTTCATCCGTTAACGCCGATCAAAAGTACGACGAATGTGCTCCGGTAGAATCACCATGTGGTTTCCCACGAACAATTGGATATCCCTTCTGGGATAGCAGACTGCCAGAATATTGTGGTCATCCGGCCTTTAAGCTTGAATGTGAAGATAATTCGTCTCGTACGATCACCATCGAAAATCAGAAATATCGTATCCTCAGCATCAACTACGACACAAAGGTGGTCACTATTGTGAAACTACAGTTCTTAAAGGGCCCCTGTCCCTCGCAAAAACTCCTAGTCAATTCCACCTTAGATTCGAAACATTTCAACTTCACTTCGAATTCGCAAAATGCAACCCTATACTATGATTGTCTTCGTGGGATGTTCGGTGTCGAACCACCATACGGATTTCCTTGCTCCACGAGTGATTATTTGGGGCGGCAGTCGACTTCGAACAACTCTCTAGTTATTGGGTATCTTGCACTAAATGGAACATGGGAAGAGGATCTAAGGTTGTACTGTAGTTTTGGAATCTACCTTCCTATTCTTAAGAGTGCAGGGGACGAGCTTGTTAATGGTGAATCTAATATTGATAAGGTGTTCAGGAAAGGTTTTGAGGTAAAATGGATGATTGATGATGATGATCTATGTGAGGAATGTGTGAATGCAGGGGGAAGATGTGGATACAATCAAACTTTGAATCAGACTACTTGTTTCTGCCAGGATGGTGCTAATAATGGAAGTTGCGGTGGATTATCTCATAAGACTTTACCTGCTCCAACAAGTAAGTACCATAATTATTGATATTGTTTTTTCAATTGTTAAGGACTTTTCATTGGGGACAAATAATGGTTGACTAATGACTAGGTTAAGTCGCAAGCGAATGGGTAGATAGCTAATTGTTAGATATCTATGCGTATGAGTCTATCAGATAGATTTGTAAATGTGTTAGATGTGAAACCAACTGTTTTCTCTGTTCACGTTTCACTATACAATTAATATGTTTAGTCTTTCTCGATGACGAATGGTATGATGACCCTTTAATGATGAGAGGATACATGTATGCTAGGTGAATATTTTGTGTTGGTTTGAAAGAAGAGAGAAATGACGGGGTTGGAGGTTTTGGTCGATTGGTTTGACACACATGGGTTAATAAGCTGGGTAGCCATGTGCATTTTCTTTGAGTATGGAGGTGACGAGGGGTGGTAATCCGTGTGGATCATGGTTCATGGATAGAATGGGTATAGGTTCAAATCCTGCTGTCATCTTTTTTCTGTGAATAATTATGTGGTTAATGATGGGAATACCAAAATGGAAAATCTAAATGAGCACCAAATGTCAATAAATGTATTTTTTTATTTACGAAGGTTAATAATAAATAAATTGTCATTGAGAAATTTTTAGTGGTATTAGTAAAAAACTGAAAAGGACAAAGAATTTGAAGTTTCTAATTGTGCACATTGTATGTTACCATTTCGCTTTCATAGTTGTTATATAGTGTTAATTTAATGTTATATAGCATACTAATAGCTTCAATTCAACAAGATATATGTTGACAATAGTTAAACAACTTCAAGTTTCAAACAGTATATGTAATTGGGTTTCCTAATATTTTCAATTTGACTGTCAGCTACGGAGTCTCACATTAGCCTTCTCTTCTGTTATATGATTTGTTTTGTGACATAGGCTATTCTTTTTAGTTGTTGACCCATACCATCATCGCTTTGAAAAGAAACTACACAAGTTTAGGGTAGTCTTTTCACAATACTCAACCTAAACTCATGAGAAGAAATAAGATTGGAAAACTTGATATCAGCAAAAGGATTGATATTTTGGTGATTCTGTGTAAAATGGCCAAGTTCATTTCCGAATAAATGAATGAGGTAGAGACTAAGGTATTAATTGATTAAGAAGTGTGCGAGTATTGTTCATGAATAGTTGGATCGTCCAAGCTAAGGACATTGAGTTTTCATTGTTAATTTATTAAAAACCTTCCATCATGTAAGATTAAAGGTGCCACACAGGTCGTTCGAGTCGAGATATAAACCGGGTGATGTTCGGGTCAAATTTTAGCCGAGTTGAGTTTAGGACCATATGAGTTCGAGATAGTAACATTTCGGGTTGGGTCAGGTATAAGTGGGGTGACTCAAGTCAATATTTGATCGGATTGAAATCTGATCGGGTCAACATATTTTGACTTATTTTGGTATAGATTATCTTCGAGTCTATCTCATTTCAGGCCAGGTTCAAATATGGTCCCAAATCCCATTATAATGTTACATGTGTGTTATATTTTTGTACTCGAGCAATGATTATGTGTAAAACTATTATAATCACTAATGTCATTTATAAGGGTTGTTTATCATTCTGGACGATTTTGGAGTTAGGGCAACAATATTCTATCTTAGATTTAGTACTCCTTCCGTTTCTTATTGATGTTTCTAGTTTGACTTTGCATATTTGCTAATGCATGTTTTTACCTATAAATATCTGTTATTATGTATTGTAAAAATAAAAATAAAATTAAAATTATACTATCAAAGTACTAATTACGAATCATACAAGACCCTACATGACTATGGTTTTTTTATATATTGAAAAACATTTAGAAGATTCTATGTTATTCCAAATAATAATGCAAATATTATAACTAAGAACATCAATAAGGAACAGAAGGAGTATAAAAAAATTAAATTTGATTAATAATTATTTAAATTATATAAATGTAGCTTGGTGGTAGGATTACAATATTTGAAGTAAGTTGTTAGGAGTTCAACCTCTTATAAACATTTTGATAATTTTCTAGAGAAATGTCATGTAAGAAATAATGTAGGGCTATGTCAGGACTTGAAATGGAACGACATATAGTATTCAGCAGGTTAATAATATTTATATTAATTTCAATTAAAAAAAATTTATTGAATTTGAGTTTATACTTTTCAAAATTTTAATCACGCAAAGTGATTTTGTAGTTGGCATTTGAATTTATTACACATAAAAGATCGTAGCTTAGTTGTAAGATTATGAAATTTGAATTATGTGGTTGGGTTTAAACTTCTCATAGACATTTAGATCATTTCCTAGAAAATTGCCATGTAAGTTATGACGTGGTGACATGTTAGCACTTGTAATGGGGTGGCACGTGGAGGCTTGTAATTGTTGGCCACATATTTTAATAGAATATAGGAAACTTATTATTATTGAATCGTGTTTGGGCTATATGTATATGCTAACCAAAAAAATTATTCTATTAAATGACTCTATATTTAGCACGACATTAATTACGAAACTTGTTAATTTTTTCGTTAATTACACTATTTTAAGGTTGACTAGTGTTAGATAATTTCATCGAAGCACAAAACAACACTAAAGGAACAGAAAAGCACACAAAAAGATAATAATACATAACCATTCAAATCAAATTTTGAGAGATTATGTGATTCTCTTACAATTTTTTTTGTTTTTATTGTGCAATTTTATGCCTTGATGAAGATAATAATCCTTCAGTAACCTCAAAAGAGTATAATCAATAAAAATCTTGAACAAATTTCATCATTAATGTCGTGTTATTGAAAAAGACTATAATACATGATCATTTCATGCAATTAAAAAAATATTGATTACCAAATGCTCCCTCAATTTCTTTTTAATATACACACTTTCCTTTTTGGTTTGTTTGTTTTTAATCTACACATTGTTACTTTTACTAATCTTGGTAACATGTCTCACCCTTTCGCCTTTCTTTTTCACCCATGTCATCCACTTTTTAATATTGTAACCCACTTTTTACTTTCTCTCTCTCACTTTTCAGTTTATCTCTCCACCTTTTCAGTTTCTCTCTCATACTTTGGTACTTTCTCCTTGGTTCTTCTCCAAAGTAAATAGAGTAAACTAAAAAGAAACGGAGGAGTATGAGTTAATAAAAACACGTGATTACCAATGAAAATTTCCTTAATTATATATTGATGAAAGGACGGCCTCCCATAACACTTTTGTCATAAAATGCTTTAACATTTTTTTATAGTGTGATAGAGGTTATTTTTAAAAAACTGTTGGCGTCCTTTATTAGAAGTCCATGTGTTTGGTATTAGCAGGACTGGGTAAACCTCGTGTCTCCATACATCCACACAAAAATTGAATTACAATTTTTTTTAAATTGAGCTTTGAATGCTTGTAAGTGAAAGATGAAGGCTTTAAAGTGAGGAATACGTGTTTTATATACAAGTTGAGTTATACATTCTTAGAAAGGAAGTATCATAACTTTAAAGTGGAACATACAAACAGAAAAATGAATTACAATTTTTATAATTGAACAGAAACAAGAAACATAATATAAAGTGAAAATATTATAAATATATTAAGTCTAAAAATTGAAAGTAGAATCCTTATAGATAAGAGAATAAAGGAAAAATTGAAAGAAATACTGTAAAAAATGAAAAGACTTACAAAACAGAAACAAAATAGATGAATTCTTAAAAAATGAAAAGAAAGGAGTAAAGGACGAAAGCATTAGACCAAAAAGCGACAAGACTTACAAAAACATGAAGTCCAAAAAAGAGATGAAATAAAGAGGTGAACCATAGTTCACTTTTAAACCTCCATCTCTCACTTCTAAATCTAAACACTTTGAGCTCACTTTTATAAAAGAAAAAAATTAAATATTGAAGCGATATTCTGGAATTTAGAGAGAAGAGAGAAATCTCTGTAAGAATTTTATTCTGTCAAAATCTGCAATGAATCTTACAACCTAGAAAACTATTTATACTAAGCTAAAATGATGTAATACAAAGAGAGGAAAAAAAGAAAGTTACTAAAACATACTAACAAACGTTCTAACAGAAGTAATGAACTGATGCCAGCTCAGCTTATAAATATCTAAGCTACAACAACAGGAGCTTAAATGAGTTTGCTCCTATTGTGTTTACGGGCCCCACCCCCCCCCAAGCTAGACTTGGAGTGGAGGTAGGAACAACAAGACCAAGCTTGAAGGCTAACAACTTGTGATGAGCAGCACTAAGAGACTTAGTTAACAAATCTGCTAATTGCATTTGGGAGCTAACATGATGAGTAGCAATAAAACCAGTTTCAACATTTTCTCTGATGTAATGAACATCAATATGCAAATGTTTTGTTCTCTCGTGAAAACAAGGATTGTCAGCTATATGTTGAGCAGCCTTTTTATCACAGAACAAAGGCACAGGTGTAGGAACTTGAATCTTAAGATCTAATAACAAATTTGTAATCCAAGTGAGTTCACTGGTGGTGTGACTCAAACTTTTGTACTCCGCTTCAGTAGAACTCTTGGATACAACCTTCTGTTTCTTGGTCTTCCAAGAAATAAGAGATGTGCCCAAAATGACACAATAACCAGTTAAAGATCTTGCTGTATCAATGCAGTTCCCCCAATCAGCATCACAATAAGCATGGACTTGAAGATTAGTATCAGCAGAATAAAAAAGGCCATGATGCAAAGTGCCTTTAAGATATCTAAGAACATGTTGAGCAGCAAGGAAGTGAGGAACTCTAGGAGCACAGAGAAATTGACTGAGTGGTTGTACAACAAAAGAGATATCTGGCCTAGTCATGTTCAAATATAATAACTTCCCAATGATCCTCCTATACATTTCTGGATCAGTCATAAGATCACCATCATGTTAACTCAGTTTCAAACCTTGAGGAAAAGGACATTCTGCTATTTTGCAATCAATCATAGCAGCATTGTGTAAAAGATCAAGTATGTATTTTCTCTGGTTCAGCAAAATGCTAGAAGAGTTCCTGGTAACTTCAATCCCTAAAAAATACTTCAAATGCCCTAGATCCTTGATAGTGAATTCAGCATGTAATTGAGACTTAAGTTGTTGTATGGCTGATAAATGTGTGTCAGCTACCAACAAGTCATCAACATAGGCCACAACAACGGTATAAGTAGAACCGAAATGTAATGTAAACAAAGAATAATCATACTTGGATTCTTTGAAAACCAAGTTTGAGAAGAAATTTGGTTAATTCCAAATTCCATTGTCTTGAAGTTTGTTTGATCGAGTCCATAAATGGACCTTTTTAATTTGCAAACCTGCCCAGGTTTAGCCTTCTTGTATCCCAAAGGTGGCTGCATATACAAATCTTCTTCAATAAAGCGATGTAGAAAGGCATTAATGATGTCTAGTTGATGGAGTTCCATATTACAAGGCTACGCAATGGCAATGCTAGTTCTGACAGTAGTGAACTTTGCCCTTTGGACCGAATGTGTGCTTGTAATCTTTGCCTTTGATTTGTCTATCACCCCTAGCAACCAACCTACCTTTGCACCTCTCAACAGTACCATCAGGATTAAATTTTGTTTTAAACACCCATTTGCATCCAATGGGCTTAGTATTGGAAGGCAAATCAACAAGCTCCCATGTACCAGTTTTTCTAGAGCTTCAAGCTCCTTGTCCATAGCTTCTACCCACCTAGGATCATGCTTTGCTTGAGCATAAGAGGAAGGTTCAACATTAGAATAAACATTTGCTAAACTAGCAAGATGAGTGTATGGTAAATGAGAAAGCTCTGGACATGTAAAAGCATTAAAGGAAGAGGAAGCAATAGAAGAAGAAGGAAGAACAAAATCTTTGAATTTTGTAGGAGGAGCTTTTTATCTAGTAGATCTTCTTAAAACTGGAAGACCAGATGTGATAGGAGAAACAGGATAAGAAATGGGAGAAGAAGAAGTGTCTGGAATAATAGGATCATCTGATGAAACAGAAGGAAATTTGGAATTAGAAATAGGAGAGAATTGTTGAGGAGATGTATTTGGAGATGCTGAATCTGTTATAGAAAGAGATTCAGAGGTGGAATTTGTTACAGAAGAATGAATAGGAGAAAAGAAACTAGGTATATCATCATCATGAACACTAGGAGATACCATAGGACTGGTAGAAGGCACAGAAATAGGGCTGTTAGAAGGCACATAATTATCTGAAAATGAGTTTGCTCCTGGTGTATAATAAGGAAAAATATGCTCCTGAAATTGAACATCTCTACTAAGAATCACTTTGTGAGTTTCTAGATCATATAATTTGTAGCCCTTTTGTCCAAAGGGATAACCTAGAAAGATGCACTTTCTAGCCCTTGGAGCAAACTTATCGAAGTCTTACAAGATGCATAACATAAACAGCCAACTATTCTCAAATGGTCATAAGAAGGTGGTTTGTTTATCAAACATTCAAAAGGAGTCTTCCACTGTAAGATGGATGAAGGCATGAGATTGATTAAGTAAGTGGAAGCCAGTAAACATTCTCCCCAAAACTTATGTGGAAGACCAGCATGAATTTTAATGGCCCTAGCTGATTCAAGGAGGTGTTTATGCTTCCTTTCCACCCTACCATTCTGCTGGGGTTTTCCAGGAAGACTTCTCTGATGCAAAATGCCTTTACCAGCAAATAAAGTAGTACATGCTTCTTGAAAAATCTCTGTGCCATTGTCATTTCTAATAATCTTAATAGAAGTGTTAAATTGATTTTCAACATAAGCAATAAATTCCTTCATCAAGAGAGGAACCTGAGTCTTAGAGTGGACTAAATGAGTCCAAGTAGTCCTTGAAAAATCATCAAGTATAGTAAGAAAGTAAGTAGCTCCTGATAAAGAAGCATATCTATAAGGACCCCAAAGATCCACATGTACTAATTGAAAAATAGCACCAAAGATGTGAATTAGAGACGAGGAAAAGATGAATTGTGTGATTTGGCAAAAACACAGGGTTCACAACAAAAGTTGGATTCATTATTGGATTTAAAATGAATATACAACTTAGACATTTTCTGAGTAGAAAGATGTCCTAGTCTAGCATGTAAAACATCAAATGTAGGAACGTATAACAAACATTACGGCTTTTATTTGACAAAGAAGAAACAAAACTAAACTTGTATAAGCCGACTGTTGATATCCAATTGCTCGAATTTCTTTAGTGGTAAGGTCCCGAAATTTATAGGAAGAAGAAGTGAATATAGCAAGCGGATTATTCCGAGTCAACAGACTTCGACGAGTAAAGAGGTTATGAGTAAAATCGGGGATTAACAAAACATGTTGAAGGATGATTTTATCACGTAAGATTAACAAGGCTGTAATATGCACTAATTTGGTAGTACCATCACGGTAGACCAACTTTAATAGGATTAGGTAAAGTAATATAAGAAGCAAATAAGCTCTTATCCCGCATCATATGATCTGTAGCCCTGTATCCACAATCCAAGCCAACTTATCATGAAAATATGGCATGGAATGAGCATTAGATACTGATAATGATACCGCAAAGTTTAATGAGGAGGTGAAATGCGTAGAATGAGGTGGATTGGAGTGCTTCACCATCTTCATCATCTCGCTTGTAAACGACTTGTACCAATGCGGAATCAACATGAGGCTCGAGTATAAGTGTCGGCGAGGCAAATCAAGAGGAGTGGGCCGCAATACATTCTCCGGAATTATCAACAACATGAGCAGCCATCTTATTTGTAGAACCAACTCCAGATGACCTATTCTTCATATTTAGAAACCATTCTGGATAAAACTCCAGAGAGTTTGAGACATTGATCCATAGTGTGACCAATTTTTTTACAATAATCACATTTCTCGCTATTCTTATCAAATTTTGTCCTCTTGCCATCTCTTTTATCAACTTGAGAAGGATAAGGATGTTGTGACATAGTTGCAGCTCCTTGATGTGGCTGTTGTTTCATAGAAACAAATGCACTTGTCTGATTTGAAGAGTCATGTTGAACATTCAACCTGTTTTGCCTTTCAACTTGCAATAACATGTAATAAGCTCTATTCACATTAGGTAAAGGATCCATGCTCAGAATATTAGTTGTCACAGTGTCATATCCTCTATCTAATCCAACAAGAAGTTGAATTAACTTCCATTTACGATCAGCGACAATCACTTTCTTCAAAATTCCACAAGAACACTTAGCTAATGCACCACAATCACAATCAGGAAATCCATCTAAAAGTCGAATTTCATCCCATACTCTTTTCAATTTGGAATAATATTAAACTATAGAATCAGATCCTTGTTGAATTGAGGAAAGTTGTTTATGCAATTCAAACAATTGAGGAGCATTAGATTGTCCATACCTCTCAAGAATTTCTTCATACAACTGATTTGCAGATTGTTGAAGAATAAAACCTTCTGCAATCATCTTATCCATAGAATTTAGCAACCACGACTGAATCATATAATCATTCCTCAACCATTTCTGTAAATCTTCTGAATCAGATGGAGGTATGAGAGTTTTACCATCTATAAATGTCAGCTTATTCTTAGCTCCTAAAGCTAATCTGATCGCACGATTCCAAGTCAAGAAATTATCTCCATTGAGAGTATGTGCTCCAAGATGTTGATCAGGTTGATCACCAGATCCTAGGAAATACTTATCAGTATATCCTACTATATTATTCTGTGATTGAGCACTCGAATTATGCGATTCTTCAGTCATCTTCAGAAATCAAAATCAAGAATTTGAAATCTCAAGATTCTTAAAGAAAACATAAGAAAATCAACCTCAGAAATGTTGATTTAGAAAAGAAAATGAAAATTTCTATTAAAGAAAACAGAAGAAAATCAACCTTAGAAATGTTGATTTAGAAAGAAAATGAAAATTTATGTAAGAAATCTTGATTTCAGTTCATCATATTGACTGAAATCAACAATAAAATCGAAAATTTCGATTAATTTTGAGCTTCTAGCTCTGATACCATGAAGTGATATTCTGGAATTTAGAGAGAAGAGAGAAATCTCTCTGTAAGAATTTTATTCTGTCAAAATCTACAATGAATCTTACAACCTAGAAAACTATTTATACTAAGCTAAAATGATGTAATACAAAGAGAGGAAAGAAAGAAAGTTACTAAAACAGACTAACAAACATTCTAACAGAATTAATGAGCTGATGCCAGCTCAGCTTATAAATATCTAAGCTACAACAACAGGAGCTTAAATGAGTTTGCTCCTATTGTGTTTACAAATATTAATTTTTATATTTAAAAAAAAAAAGAATTGGGCAGTGTACCCAAGATTTTGTATTGGCAAATGAACCTGTTCCAAATAGTATAAACACTTTCCTTTTGTGTTTGTTGATTATCTTTTTGAATGTGATTGCATTATATCATTTTACAAATGAACCTGTTTTTGTAACAATTATATCGAAAGAGTTGACAAATGATAATGAAATAGGAGAAAATGATACAATTTTGCTGAAAAATGACATATAAGCGAGTGATAATGATATCAGTTTGTGTAATAATGATAATGTATATAAAGATTTGAAAAACAATAATGAATTTAGGGAAAATGCTACAAATTTGTTGAAAAATGACATAAAAGTGGGTACACTACCTCTTGGAATTCGACACGTTATGTTGCATAGTTGCACTTGCACTCCCTCTGTTAGTCTGTTTCATTCTTCAGTTGTGAATTTGTTGGTACATTACTTGTGGTTCATCGTATGTTGAAAAACAAGTCATAAAGCGTAGCCTCCCACAATCGTAATCCCTCACGCTTTCGGTTCAACGATAACAAGTCTTTGTTTCGCAATAATTATACAAGCTAAAGGGGTGGATCCTTTCGATATGCCCAACTTACCCCACCACTATATGATATGCTTTCATTGTACTAAATTGGAGCTTCTTGGAAACCAAATTAGGAAGATGGACCTTTTCTCAAGCAATCTCTTATTTTGACAATTTGGCTTCATATTATGTCACTAAAACTATATGCTGGTCAGCTGGTGTAAGCATTTATCTTAACATCATCCTATACGCAATTCTAAAACAGGAGTTATGGACTTGAGTCCACTTTTGCCAATGAAATGTGATGGTTGACCATAGGAATTGCATTAACCTCTTAGTTCAAGAGTTAATTATATTCATGGAATCGTACTTCTCTCTCTTAAGCTTAGAATTTATTTTGGTATGTACGTGTTGCCTAAGGAGAGCTAGACATTTCTTCAAGTTAGTACATGTGCGTATATTAAGAATTTTTTTTAAAAAAAAAAGTAATAGTTTGTTAATTTATGTTAACATTGCATTGATAATTGAAATTGATTAGAATAGTTTAATTGAATGAACGAACTAGAAATTGACATAGAATAGTTTAATTGAATGAAGAAAATAACCTAGAATATTATTGATAACTAGTATTTAGGCGCAGGCAATGCCCCGGGGTTTCTCTGTGATACAATTTAGTAGTAGTTAAATAAGTTATCTCATACTTCATTTAAAATAATTCTCATTCATTATATGGATTTCAAAAGTTTTCCATTCATATATCATCATTAATTTTGATTAAATAACCAATAATAGTATGGTGGAGTGATGGTTGGATCTCTTTCTTTTATACTTGAGGTTGTGGGTTCGAATCTTCCTTTAAAAAGTAGTTGCACCATTTTGAAATTTTCACAATTCACATACACGAGTTTGAGCGTATTCTTCTATTGATATAGATTTTAAAAGTATGATTTAATATATTATTGGATTTGTCTTTATGAATATTTTCAAAATATTAACTTCTTATTTTTTGTGGATTGACAAACATGATTGTCAAAGTGGTGCAACTATTTAAAATGGATATTTGAAGAATTACCGATTGAGGGTGCTTAGAGGATAGGGCTCCCCTTATTTTTTCTCTTACGAGTATATGGCCCACAAAAATTAAACCAAGAAATCGTGAGGGTTGAGATGTGGTCAGGCTCCTTTCCAAATTTTTTTTTACCATGGATATTATATACATCCTCTGTTCTTTTTATATTCCAATGTTTCCTTTATTTGGAAGTTTCGCATTATTTGTAACGTTTCTATCATCTGCTAATATTTCTCCCTTATCTCTCTTTTATCACATGATTGATGATTCCCACTTTTTATCTTTCTATATCTCTCCTCTTCAATTGGCTTTCTTAGATAATGTCCCAAGGGATGATGTTGCAATAATGGATGGAACTATATCGAGAAGAGTTATGCTTATTGGCATATTGCATAAAGAAAATGCCTTTCGTTCAATGCATCAAAACAAATATTGCCTTTGGCTTTTTTTTGGTTGTCGACCCAGTTCACCGGAGCCAACCCGGGTTCGTGTACCTGGCTATGGTGGGTAAGTTTACCAACGAGGATTTCTGCATAAAGTAGTGTTCGAGCTCGAGACCCTCCTTAAATGGTACCAAGCCGCTTACCACTTGGACCAACCCCATGTTGGTGCCTTTTGTTTTTCTACCCTCTAGAAATCTATCATGTCTTATGTTGACTATTAGTGAAGAGCCAAATCTCATACAGAGAATACAATTAGATCTTCCCGACCAACTGACCAATATCATATCCTAGATACTTAAGGTCCTGTTGGAGAAAGTAATAAAAGTTCAAGGTTATAATGATAATTAAGGCACCTTTAATATCCTACTTACATCTTATAGTCTACTAAACATTATGTTTCCAACAAGCAATTTTAAAAGATTGCACTGTTTATAGCAGCCTGTACGTCAACATCGTTGGTTCCAGAGTGCGTATAGCGTAATAGCGGAGTCCTAAGACATTGGACTACTTTCTTATATGTCAACATTTCTGTTTCACCACTTCTTAAACTTGCACTTCTTGTCTTCCTTCAATTTCTTCCCTCTCATTTCCTTTTTTCCCGCTGAAATTTTCCTCTTCATTCCAATGCAGCCAGAAACCTTGTTAATCAAAAAGTACTCCCATATATTCTCCATCTTAATCATCATCTTCACCTTCTTTATCAACAAAACTCTAAGTTCTAATCCAAATTCTACACTATGTGTTCCTCAAAGTTGCGGTCATCTTTCAAGTATAACCTATCCGTTTTGGATACCAAGCAAACAAAAATCATATTGTGGCCACCCGAGTTTTCAAATATCCTGCAAAAACAATACAACCCCAATACTCAGAGTTTCAAATGTTGATTATGTTATAACCCATGTTGATTATCATAACCATACTTTTCATGTAGTAAACACTTTAGTCTATGATGATTCTGTTACCTGCCCAACTCCATCCAAGAATATTACCCTTGAAACAACACCATTCAGTTATACCGCGGATTATGCTGATTTTTATCTGTTCTACAACTGTTCTAATCTGCCTAAGGAATTCTTTGTGTACTTCCCTATAAGCTGTAACATGGTGAATGATGGTAAAAAGAATACTTTTAAGTCTTTTGTCGACTTCCATTTCGAGGAGTTGGTTCAGCAAAATTATTCTTTAGGATTATGTGAGTCTGTGGTTGTTGTACCAGTGGATTTGGATAAGGGTACAGATTCAGGTAATCATGGTAATGGTGCAGGAGATTATTGGAGGATGAATTACAAGCAAATCTTAAGTCAAGGAATTACATTGAATTGGACTCTATATGATTGCAATCTATGTGAAAGTAGTGGTGGACAGTGTGGATTCGTTAACAATCGATCTGTGTGCTTTTGCAAGAATAAAACCAGTTCCAGAACTTGCCTTGAGGGTATTTTTTTTATATATGATTATTTAACTTTGGTGTTAGATTACAGTGAGGGACTGAGGGTTGGATTTTGTTGGTTCAGTTTATGAGTACTCTGGCTATAATATTGTCTTAAATATTATGCCAATCGTTGCTGTTTCCGGTATGTCTTTCAATGTCAATGTACAGCTAGTTAGGGATAGCGGCACGCATACAATTTCTTGCTATGAGTCTGCATTGCATTATATTAGCATGCAGAGCCCAATAAGAGGGTGTGCAAGATGAAAATATAGTTTAGTGTTTGAAATCCATTCCCCATAGGTTAGATTCTTTATTCTGTTAAAATTTCCACTTAATATGGTTATTATTTGAGTAACTCATAATTGAAAAATGTTGCATAATATCAAATTTTTAGAGGTCCCAATCAGTATAGTTTTGCATGGCTTGTCTGGCTCCAAGATCTTATTATATGATGAAAACATTGTGGATTTCTGGGTGAAATGAAATTTTGGTTGCATGAATAAGATGTGAAATTAGTCTAGAAAATGCACACTCAGTAGCCTTTCCATCATGCCTAAGTTCACTAAATGCAGGTGAGCCAGGGTCCAAGAAGGATGCAGTTGCCTTAGGTGCAGGAATTGCGGTCTGCTTGCTTCTGAGTACCACTCTGTGCTTCTTTTTATATCAGCGTCATCGTAAGAGGGATTCTTCTGAACAATTCCTTTCTCACAATAAGTCATATAGCCCATCTTCCTCAAAATCAGATATTCATATTTTAACGGGAAGTACGTATTTTGGAGTCCATGTATTCACTTATAGAGAGCTTGAAGTAGCCACAGAGTATTTTAACCCCGGAAAGGAACTTGGAGAGGGAGGATTCGGCACTGTTTATTATGGTATGTTTCGCTTACATATGCTTAAATACTATAATATATTTGTTGAATTTAAATTTAAACTCTATTCACTGCAACTTAATAAAGTAACAGTGTAGAAAAGGATCTGTAAATACTTCAATCAACACAAATCAATTAAAATGAGTGAAGAAATTTTAACAGTCAAAATCAGTAATTGCATATGAGAAAAATACTAAAGAATAAGTAGACTTGATCGATAAAAATCAGTTTCACACACTAAAAATAATTTAAGTTCACTGAATATATATCACCAAAAAAGAATAGGACCTTCTATTGCTTCCATGTTTACTAAGTTCCTTCTAATTATAATAGGCAAACTTCAAGATGGACGTGAGGTGGCAATCAAACGCCTATACGAAAACAACAACAGACGAGCAGAGCAATTCCTGAATGAGCTTGAGATTCTTGCAAATTTACGCCACAGAAACTTAGTGAACCTTTATGGTTGCACTTCCCGTCAGAGCAGGGAGCTTCTTCTTGTGTACGAGTATGTTAGAAATGGCACCGTAGCAGACCATCTGCATGGTAAACAAAGCAGACTCGGCTTACTACCATGGTCAACAAGGCTAAGTATCGCCACTGAAACTGCAAGCGCGCTGGTTTACCTCCATGATTCTGACATCATCCATCGTGATGTCAAGACTCAAAATATCCTCCTTGATAATGATTTCTCTGTCAAGGTAGCCGATTTTGGGCTTTCCCGTCTTTTCCCCTTGGACGTTACTCATGTTTCAACGGCTCCTCAGGGCACCCCAGGCTATGTAGACCCTGAATATTATCAGTGTTACCAGCTAACAGAGAAAAGTGATGTTTATAGTTTCGGGGTCTTGTTGGCGGAGCTTATATCTTCTTTGCCTGCTGTCGATATCACAAGGCGGCGGAATGAGATTAATTTGTCTACAATGGCAATAAATAAGATCCAAAATCATGCTTTGCATGAATTAGTTGATAGTTCTCTTGGGTATGAGTCTGATTTTAAGGTAAAGAAAGAAGTAACTACAGTAGCAGAGCTGTGTTTTGAGTGCTTGCAGAGTACAAAAGACATGAGGCCGTCGATGAATGATGTGTTGAAAAGATTATTGATTATACAGGATCAACAACGAAGCGAAGTCGACAACGCAGAAGTAGTAGATATTCCAGCTGATGATGTTCTTATGTTAAAGGGCGATTTCTCACCTAGTTCACCACTCAGGGAGGAAAACTTAGCTACACGGTATAAGCCTAATGCTAGTGTTTGATCTTTAATTTCTTTTATACTATTACTAATAATTTGTATGAGTATCAATCAGAAGATGTGATTATATACATTAGGTAATTGTAAGTTTTGCTATTTGCCACATTATATTAGAGGTTTTTTATATGTATATTAATTGGGAGACTTTTTGTTTGAAATAATCGATATATTAATTAGTTAACCCCCTTGCTCAAGGATCTATAAGCTTGTTCTATCTATATTCTATATTGATTTAGCATAGTGACGTCAATTGACTTGAGACTATCCGACTATATTGATTGTTAACGTTGATGACTGCAATTTAGGGAAAAGCAATAAGAGAATTGAATTAAAAGAAAAGACACAAGAAATAGTGACAGGGAAACCCGGATGAAGGTGAATAAAATCCACGGGTGATTATATGTCCACCAATCCAGTGGTAATGTAAAGAGTGTCGCAAAATAGAGGTCACCAATTGGCAGAATACAGGGAGTTGAACTAAAAGATTAAAATACGATCGGGTACAATTGCTTTATTACTAAAAAATAGTAGTTTGCTCTCAAGAGATTGAAAAATGTTAGGATAGATTTAGGAGTATTTCCTAAATCTATCAATCTAGAAGTGTTTATCTAGAACAATCCGTTTTTTGTGCAACATGCCACACATAATCCAAACCGTGCGGCCACGCGTTTCACTGTAGCTCTTCTTTCCCCACCCCAATTTCTCTTCTCCAATTCCAACAGCCCAATTTCCACTTCTTTTCTCTCTCCTCGCCACTCTCTCTCTCTCCTCCAACGGCAGCGTCAAACGTGCCAAGCCAGTAGCCACAACCGCAGTTGTTAGTTATCCCCGCCGGCCACGCGTCACTCATTGGCGACTTCCATCGGAAAATCCGGGTTCTTCTATAAAAACACGCAACTCAACACCGAGTCGAAATCCGAGTTGAAGACTCGGTTCGTGACCGAATCATACTCATTGTTGCCCCGAACATCCGTTTCAAGAAGATGAGTTTACGGAACGGGTTTGATGGAGATGTTGCATTTGAGATGGAAGTGTGTGCGAGCTTCAAGAGGCCGCGGTTCGGGTTTTTGAAAGAGTGATGGAGATTACTTGGGAGGTAACGACAAGCGTTTTGTAGGCTTTTGGTGGAGGAGAGTCAAGTCTGGATCGGTGATTGGAAAAGGTGGGAAGACCGTGGAGAAGTTGAGGAGAGAGTGTGGTGCTAAAATTAGGGTTTTGTTGGAGGATCAATTGCCTCCCGGGTGTTTCTTCTCCGCATGAAGTGAGAGAGAGAGAAAATAGGAGAGAGAAAGTGGTGAAGATGTAAGATTGAAAGAGTGATAGTAAAAACGGAAAGAGAAAAAAAGTAATCCCCGCATAAGGGTAAAGTAACCCTATAATACATGTAAAAGTAACCCTTGCACAAAATATAAAGTAATTTCCAATTGATAACAACAAAAACTCCCGCATAAGTGTAAAGTAACACGTAGGCCGTGGTATAAAATGTAAAAAAGTAATCTATGGGTAAATATTAAGTAACCACATTATAAATATAAAAGTAACCCTTTGCACAACATATAATCCCTTGCATAAATCTAAGGTAAGTCCTGGTTTCGAAAAAAATCCCCTGGTTCGAAAAAGTAACCCCTTATAATTACAAAAAGTATCATAGTTTCAAAAAAATAAACCCTTTATAATTACAAAAAAGTAACCCATACTTTTAGTAAAAAGTAACCCATTAGCATTACAAAAGTAATCACTAGTTTCACTAAAAATGTAACACCTTAGCATTAGAAAAAAAAAAATCCCCTAAATTTAATAAAAAAGTAACCCCCGTTACAAAAAGTAAGCTCCATAATTTAGTTTGGACCTTTTTTATTCAACTTGCGCTTCTAGTTTGGGCCTTTTTATTAGGCGCGGTCTATTTGTTGAAGATGTGGTAGCCTTATACAAAAGTTTGCCTATCATTCTAGAGATATTTATTTAGAGATAATATTTCTTTGTATTATATTTAGTTGGATATATTTTCCTAATTCTATCTAAATTAGAATATGTTTGTATTATATAATGTTTTTTCCATTCCTCGGAGAGCTATTTTCCACCCATGAAAAAATGGTTTTTTGCCCTGTGAAAATGGTTTTCCATCGATTACTAACCAATCAAAGGAAAATGGGAAAAGTATGTTTCTAAGAAAATGTTTTCCGCCCATCTAAACACTCTCTCAATAGGATAGGGGGAGTATGAAAGTGAGTAACAGAGTAAGTGACTGCATGAGCTGAAAAGAGACAAACTGTAATGTGCTTCGGCTATGACAGTGTTGGAATCTGGAAAGTAGTAGTATTTAACTCTTTTGCATTCAACGGAGAAAAGTTTGTTTAGCTTACAAATTCTCGCTGGATATGATATAGTACTCTGTAGTCTGTACTCGTGGCTTTAGAATGCACTATACGGTATTGAGTCAATTCTAAACAATTTTTCATATGTATACGGTTAGCAATTACGGTATTGAGGGGTCATGTGCGAAGGCAGCTAACAAGATTTCTTCTTACTTATTACCGAAAGTACGACCTCCTCTTCTTGTTAATCGGCTTACTTTGTTCTCTGGCACTTGACTATTATTTGTGATTTATACATAGGGAAAAACATAGTCACGTGGAATCATGTTAGAGATGGGTCTCAACATAAAGTTTCAATATATCAACTTTTTATATTTTTACTTATTTGAAATTACAAATTTAATAGTCAAACATTGTGTTAAAGAAACGTAAAACTCAAACTGTAGATTAAAAAAAGAATGAGAGACAAGACTAATTTCATATTATTGGGAAAGGTTGGGAGGGAAATGTGGGGGGGGTTGACCAGCTAGATATACAAGTTTTGACAAAAATTGCAATTAATTTTGAATCGTGCAAGCCACTTAAATCTTAGTACTGTATAATATTTTTATCATAACAAATTCGCCTGCAGCACTTTCTTTGATAATATCAGGTGATTTAGTATTACTACAAGCTAGCACATATTATACATCATCGCCAAAGAAGTCTATTTATCATCTCTTACAACTTTCACTCTCCTACCCTTTGCCGGCTTATTATTTCCCACTTAAATTCATTTCTAGATGCATCTAAATATTCTAAGAGCTCCCCTCTCATTACTCTCCATAATATTCATAATTTTTTGCAATAATGTTGATCCATCTGCTTCATCACCACATCAATATCTTGACCCAAAATATGAAGCTTGCATTTTGAACTCAAGCACTTGTGGGAAGTCCGAGCTTAAGATATTTTACCCATTTTGGGAAAATGGACGTCCTGAATATTGCGGTCATCCCGGATTTAAGCTTTCTTGTGATGAAAAGAATTTGAAAATAAACATTATGTCTCGAACTTACCTTATCATCGACATCAATTACAACACCAGCAGTTTCAAATTAGTTCAGGAAGAATTATCACAAGGCCAATGCCCTGGACCAGGACCAGGTACAGGGGACTTGCATAACACCACCTTGGATTTGGCCCTCTTCAACTACACATCAAATGTTAAAAATGCTACTTTGTTCTATGATTGTGCTGAGTCGAAACTTCTTGAGAGCGCGCCCTTTAGCTTCTCTTGTGCGGACAGGTACCCTAATCGCCTTTCTGTTTTTGTGATAACGGAAAACTGGGTGCACTACCTTGATGAAATATGTAAGGTCAAGCTGTATGCGCCTTTCTTTGAAAACGCGCTAGAAGGCTTGTATGATCACTCATTGGCTGTTGACGATGTATTAAAGAGAGGTTTTGAGATCAAATGGGTTATTGATCAAGGGCATTGCCAAGATTGTTACGTCTCAGGTGGATATTATTGTGGATATAATATAACTTTGGGTCAGTCTACTTGCTTTTGCAAAGGTGGATCATATCCTACGGTTTGTCCTCATTTCACAACTGATCAAGCACCAAGTATGCCCTCTCTATATCCCCTTCAGTTTTTTCCATAATTAACTCACAGCTTTGCTTATATCCAAGGGATTAATCTGCTTTAAGTCTTTGTTCTGCTTTCTGATGATCATAAAAATCCTGAAAACAATAGTTTGGTGAAGATAAAGGAGTCATCCTACTTCAATTCTTCTTGGTCCTCGTTCTCTAAACATAAAATTGATTTGTTTTTACACAGTTCAACTCACTAATGTTTTGAGTACTTTGTGTACATTACAGGTAAAGGCTTGACCCTGGAAGCTAAGGTTGGAATAGGTGACAATCTTATATACAAGGACATAACCTTTTTGTTTAACTGTACTTAACCATTATCATAATTTTAACGTCATTGAGTTGCCTAAAACCACTTCTGATACAGGAATAGGAGCTGCAGCTGGCTGTCTGTTCATCACGATCACATTATTTGTGTTTGTACGAGGTAAAAAAGATTACCATTCTTCGTCATTCTGGCCCTCTCAGAAAACCTGCTCTCAGTTATCAACAACTAATGTTGAAGAGAAAAGTTCATATTTTGGGGCTCAATTATTTTCATATGAAGAGCTTCAACTAGCTACAAACAGTTTTGAGTTCTCTAAAGAACTTGGGAAAGGAGGATTTGGCACTGTCTACCATGGTATGTAAATGAGATATATTTCTTGAAATACGTATCATCTCTAAGAATCTAATTACTAAATTCTGAACTCTCAAGAGAAAGGTGTAAAAAAGGAGAGCATTTTTTCTATAAATATTAGTTGTTTGGTATTACTAGAGCAGATCATTTCAAATAATACTAATTTTAAGGACATAGTGTTAATATTAAAAAGTGATTCATATTTTACAGATCAATATAACTGATTTACTTTCAAATGTCACAAAAACAAGGCTAACAGAAAACCGAAAAGTTTGATGTAATTTCAAACCAAAATGTTAAAACAGATTACTAGCTGAATTTTATGTTTAACATTTTTTACATACATTTTTATTTATGTATGAGTAGGAAAATTGCAAGATGGGAGAGAGGTTGCAATCAAACGTCTCTATGAGAAGCACAACAAACAAGTAGCGCAATTCATGAACGAGCTTGAGATCCTCGCCCGCTTGGATCACCATCATCTGGTCAAACTCTATGGATGTACTACTCGTAGGAGCCTTGAGCTCCTGCTTGTATATGAGTATGTTCCAAATGGCACGGTTGCCGACCACCTGCACATAAAGCAGGCAGAGACCAGACCCCCTTCCATGGCCTCTAAGGCTAAGAATTGCTATAGAAACCGCGAGTGCTTTGGCTTACCTCCATGCCTCCGATGTTATCCATCGTGATGTGAAAACAAAGAACATCCTTCTTGATGTTAATTACTCTGTCAAAGTAGCAGATTTTGGTCTCTCTCGTCTTTTCCCGTTGGATGTGTCCCATATATCAACCACACCACAAGGAAGCCCAGGTTATGTTGATCCAGAGTATCATCAATGTTACCAGTTAACCAATAAGAGTGACGTTTACAGTTTTGGGGTTGTCTTGGCAGAGCTAATATCAGGAAAGCCTGCAGTCGATAGGAACAGGAGTCGCCATGAGATCAATTTGTCGAGTATGGCTACTGACAGGATCCTAAAACGTGCTTGGACTGAATTTGTTGATCATAAGCTCGCATTTGAGAAAGATTGTAAGGTGAGGGAGGAAGTGGTTGCTGTGGCAGACCTCACTTTTCGATGCCTCGAAGCAACCAGTGATTCAAGGCCTTCTATGGACGAGGTGCTTGAATGTTTAAAAAGTGTACAGGGGGAAGGGAATATTGATGATGATGAGATAGTAGACATGTCCAAGGACGCGGCTGCTGTTTTTCATGGATGTGAATCGCTTACTTCTTCAAATTGTAGTGGAATTTATGATAGTAAGATCCACAAGGATGAATCTGCAGCTCATGCAAGTAGCACTAATTCGCAGATTTCTGTGCTTGTAAATGTTTCTTCAGAAACTGTTAGATTGTAGATATCTTTTCTCTACTTCTAATTTTTTTTTTTTTTAAGAGGAGCTCCATTCTTTCATATGAGGCTATAACAGTTTTGATATTATTTTTTTTGGTTGGATATAATAATTTGTTATGGCATCCTTCTCTAAAAGGAGACATCTAATGAACTAAGAGAATTATTTATAAAGCAGGAACACTTCCAGCATAAGAGTTTGATATTAATTGACAAGTGACAGATTATTTATTTACTTGATTGTGCTAAGGTCGTGTTACACAACATTTGCCGCAATGATTATAGAGTGCCAATTCGGTTCAACAGTTGATTATTGTTATATCCAGACAGATTCGATTCATATCGGCCGCTTACAACAGTTAAAATTATTAGTTCGGTTCGGTTCGGTTAACAAACTTTTCGTTGGTTTCATTCAGCTTATTTTCTTTCCAGCTTTCGGGTCATTGATCGCTGCGCTTAAAACCGCTTTTATCCAAACAGCTTAAACCAACCAACGGTTGTATCCATAGCAATTAAAACACGTTGCGCTTATTTTCGCTTCATTTCGCTTATTTCGCCATCGATTTAAAATCACATAAGTTTGACAATAATCGCATCGGTTCGGGTAGAAGTTAGTCACATTCTTGTATTTGTTTGGGAAAAATGTAACTTCCTGCCGAATTTTTGCCAAATGCTTTTTTCGGGTTCGATTAAAATTAACGTGGCAAATATCTGTAGTACGACACTTGCCTCGAAATAAGTCGGTTGTACTTCCCAAAAACGCGTATGAAAGTGACATCGGTATATCTGTACAAACTGATATATTCGACAATTTGAATAAGACAATTTTATATAAGTCGATATTTAAACTTTTAGTTGTATGCAAATCACATCATATTTGGTTAAAAATGACGTCTCATATCAATATAAATTCTTATAAACTTTCTCGAAAGACGAGTTAGACATAAAAATAAAAAAGTCGATTAGATCATTGTCTTACTATAACTATATTAGATCAATGGATTAATATAAATATACTAGTCATTAAGCTATATGCATTTGAAAACTAAAAACATGTAATTGACGTAAAATAAGTTAATATTAGATCAGATCAAGGTATCTGATCTAATATGAATCGATAAGTTAAATCGAGATAACAATACTCCATTTAAGTTGATTGTTGACAAGTTATATTCAATCTGAAACTTAGACATCTTAGTGAAACAGAAAGAAATTGGTATTAGATTAGATGAATGTATCAACGTAAGTCGGTAAAGTAATTGAAAATAAATGTGCTCCGTATAAAGTAAGAATAAGTTGTATCCATTTTGAATTTAAAACATAATATTGGAGTGAAGTAAATTGATATTGGATTATTAAATCAATGTATCAATGTAAATTGGTAAGCTAAATCAAGATAAGAATACTCCATTTAAGTTAATTGTTAACAAGTTATAATCATTTTTTCAGACTCATATATCTAAGCCAAACTAAAAGGCATTGATATTAGACTAAATGAATATATCAATATAAGCCAGCAAGATAATTGAAGATAACAGTGCTCCATTTTGAATTCGAAACATAATATTGAAGTGAAACAAGTTAGTATCGGATTATTAGATTATTGTATCAATGTGAATCGATATCCTAAATCAAGATAAGAACACTCCAATTTAGTTAATACTTTATAAGTTACATTTATTTTGAAACTCAAATATCTAATTAAACTGAAACAAGGTGATACTGGATTATATAATGTATCAATATAAGCTGATAAGGTAATTGAAAATAGCAATGATCCATCCAAGTAAACCTTGATTAAGCTTAAAATTGTTATGAAGAAGTGTCAAGAGTTACTTAAGAATTTATAGTAAGTAATATAGTGTTAATAGTTACGAAAGAAACAAACTCATAACTGAAATAAAGTTATATCTCATACTTTTGTAAAAGTTTGATGGATTTGAAATTATCAATTTTATCATGAAATAAAGCTATAATGTCATAAGTTGTTATATTTAGGGGTGTTAATGAGTCTGGGTGGCTAGCAAACTATTCGAGCTCGGCTCGGTCAAAGTTTGGTCAAAGCTCGGTTCGAGAGGGTTCGACTTGAGTTTGAGATCGGCCCGAGACCTAAACGAGCCGAGCCTGAGCCTCCCTAAACTTGGCTCGAAAGTTCGTGAACAAACTCGAAACCATTATGGATAATTTTTATGTATAATATTAATGTCCTACATGGATATAGAATGTAAACAACAACCTAATTTTCTCTATAAAATCTTATTACCCTTTCTCTATACTTATTAATTGAACTTGTTTTTTTTTTTGTATTATTGGACTATTTATAAGTTCCTCCATTTGTTTATACAAAATTTGCCTTCACTTAACTAATTCAATCACTTTTGTAAATTATATATATATATAAACCTTTGAAGAAATTACAACATAATGATACATGGTACTATGGCAGCTGCATTACATATTTTACATATCGAAGGACAAGTTACAGCACAAGTTACAGTCCTACATTTGCTATGCGTTTATGCCGGTGGAGATATATAATCCCACATCGAAGGAAACAAGGGAAGAGGTGGAGTGTATTGTTATAAAAAGGCATATAGACAAGGTCAAAATATATGGAAGTTGGGCCTAGCCTATTTGGTGAGTTTAACTCTTTACATCCATAGTAGTTAACTGTTTAGCAAAATTTTGTTTGGCTTTACTTTTATTTAAAGCTTGATGAAATGTAAAGTTATTTTGAACTTTTTTGTTTAATATTCTAAATTTTAAGTTTACGTGAGCTTGAATTTCATGCTCTCCGGCTCAAGTCGACCCAAATTATTAAGCTCAACGAGGTTCAATCTCAAGCCAAGCTTTTGGCTCGTAAACATCCCTACACATATTAATAATAAAATTATAATGATAAATTTTCATGTGAGAGTACATCATAAAGTTTTATTAAGAAATTAAGTTATACTTCCTCCATTTCTTTTTAATAGTTACACTTTTACCTTTTCACCCTTGTCATATGTAAATGTTTAAATATTAATATCTCTAGATTTGCATTTTTAAACATTATAAAAAGTTGATATTTTAAAAATACTTATCGAGACGAATCATACAAGATCCCACATGACTATATTTTTCCTAACCCATTAATCACAAATAATGATCAAACATAAACTTGTGAATTGTGTCATACCATTAAAAAGAAATGGAGGGAGTATATCATAAATTCAAGTACTAAAAAAAAATTATCATAATAAAATTTGTATGTGAATTGGAGTATTATCATGAATTTGGGTAATATGTGAATTCAGTTCGATTGGAAATCAGTTTAAAACAGTTTCAGTTTAAATCGATTTCGCTCGGTTGCTTCGCTTTCGGTTTGAATCGGTTCGATTAATTGAGCTTAAATATTCAGTTCAGTTCAGTTCAATTGATCGATGAACTTTTTAGTTTTTCACAGTTATTTTGAGTTGCAGTTTGTTTCGATTCGGATTTACAGTTCGCTTTGGTTTTTCATTTACGCTTTATTTCGGTTTCGGTTCAACATTTTTCGCCTGATTTCAAGCATAAATTACTCCCGAT
The DNA here is from genome assembly GCA_947648045.1 of Beta corolliflora. Taxonomy (NCBI): domain Eukaryota; kingdom Viridiplantae; phylum Streptophyta; class Magnoliopsida; order Caryophyllales; family Amaranthaceae; genus Beta; species Beta corolliflora. Next base: position 496,408 of record CANSZD010003378.1, on the reverse strand, counting down.
TCGGGCCAGTTTAAATTTCGGTTTGTTCGGTTCAACCAGCAGTTCATTAACCAAACCGACAAATCTCTGAAGCAATGAACGGTTGTTGTCGTCGCGAAATATATTATATTGTCGTCCAATCATGAATTGACACATGGCACGGGTCATGATATATGCAGGCGCTAGGCCAACTAATATTTCATAATATAAAAAGAGGGAGTTCACAGAACCAAACAAAACTAGATCTATGCTTTGAGGAAGGTTGTTTGGTTTGATCCAAACCATTAGCTTTGGAAGTGGGTGACACTCTTATGGGGTTATGTTATGACATGTGTCTTTGGCCCACAAAAACAAATTCATGAAATCATAGATTCTCCATTCTGCCCTACACGCTTCTCGTCTCCAATTTTTACTAAATTTCTTAGATTAGTACTTTAATGAAAGTTTGAAAGATGAAGAATTGATATTGCAACTCAAAATTATTGACAAGTAAAAAACTTGCTACACCCAGAAAAAAGTCATTTAATGATTATTTGACAAAGTAGAATTTATTATGAATATAGAGAAAAAAAGGAATAATATTTGTAGAGAAATAAGTGTCAGTTATCTTATCCAAGAAGCAGATGAGTATATGTATCCAAGTCAAAGGTAAAATTGGCATTCATAATAAATATATTTAACACACTCCCCCTTGAATGTCCATTATCTAAAATAATACAATGCTTCGTAATTCGCATGAAATGCTGTCTCATTAAAAACCCTGCCTAGGAAAACCCAGTGGGACAAAACCATGATAAAGGAAAAAAAGTAGAGCGCATTAACTCCCCCTGATGTTATCATCACTTGAAATTTTGAGTCAACGCATTCTAATCACCGAATTTGAAGAATTTACATATCTCCATTCTTGTGATATATCATCTTGAATGCCAAATGTTTCACAAGGAAACTCCTATTCGAGTTCATATAACAACTTTATGTGTATACTACGTTGTCTCATTTAAAACCTTGCTAGGAAAAACCCAACGGGATAAAAAAAACCTCTAGTCGAAGGGAAAAAGAATGCAACAATTAATCAAAAACGTTTCCGCCTAAATGTCACGATGTGCACATACTTTAATGTATGTCGTATGTTCGTTCATCCCTTTATTTCTGAGGATATTTATATTCCTTCTTTAGGAAGCTATAAGTGCACGGGATACATAGTCACACAAATAAGACTAATACAATTATCGCCTTTTAATGGCAACATTAACTTTGTTTTATCTATGAACCGACTATACACCATCACGGTATTTCAAGATCATATAAAATTCAATGTCACATATGATCATTTTACCAATTATATGTCACATACTCAATGCCTTTTCATGGCAACATTAACTTTGTTTTATCTATGAACCGACTATACACCATCACGGTATTTCAAGATCATATAAAATTCAATGTCACATATGATCGTTTTACCAATTATATGTCACATACTCAAACTTTAGGTAGGTTGAGTTTAACATTAATATATCCTTTTGCTTTAATACTCTTAGGGAACTTCCACAATCATATCGAAGAGGACTGATATAATTTTACTTTCATAACCATAAGCCATAGTAGAATGTATATATTCTTAATACAAGTTCTTCGGGAACTTTTCCTTCAATAAATATGATCCATCATTATATAATCATTAGGGCCGTTTAGAGTATGGTCTGGACCATACCAAACCGCAACCCAAATTGTTTTTTCGCGGTTTGGGTTGGTTTGCAGTTTCAAAATTATGGTAGTTTGTGATTTCAAGCAAATCGCACTTTGTAGTTTAGGTTGAGTTTCATTCTTTGTAAAACCAAACCACACCATAAACCGCAAACCAATTTCGAATAGGAAGTACTCTTAGTGTGCCAATATATGCAGATGAATGCACCACAAAACAATTAACGATTTCTTTTGCAAGAATCCTAGTTGAGATGGATGTCACTACTAAGGTCCCTGATGAGATTAGTTTTGAGGATCCGAATGGAAAATTGTTCAAGCAAAAGATATTGTATGATTGTCTTCCTCCTTTCTATTCAAAGTGTAAAAAGATTGGACATATATGTGAGGTTAAACAGAAGGTTCAAAAAGTCAAAGTGGCACAGAAATGGGTGGTTGTAGGTACTGTTCAGCAGAAAGACTTACTAGTTCCAAATCCATCAACTTCTACTAGTTCAGTCTTAGAGGTTGGTATTGGGGAGGGAGAGGATGCAAGGGCTTCAATTGAAGCACCTAATTCTTCTCTTCCCCGATAATGTAACCCATGTGGCTATGCCAATGCCTTCTACTCGAAGACGTAACTCGGTAGAGGAGGGGAGCTTGGAAGGTATTAGTCACAAGAAAATCAAAGATAAAGGTAAGCAAGGTGCTTACCAATTTGCTAGAACATCTGTGCAGTATGAATTACAATCCGGAGTTGGGATCTCAGTTGTTGCTGGGGGTGCCAAGGGACCAAACCCTTATTAATGATTTGCTCTTCTTGGAATGTTAGAGGGATGAATGATCCCTTTAAAATAAAAGAGATAAAGATCTTTTTATTTGCTTACAAGGTTGATTTGTGTGCTCTGCTTGAAACAAGAGTGAGGTGTCACAATGTTGACAAAGTTCAAAAGAGTTTTGGGAGGGATTGGTCTTGATCCTGTAACTACAATCATTCCCCTAGGGGAAGAATTTGGATTGGATGGAAGCATGCTAACGTTAAGCTTCAGTTGGAGGAAGTTCAGGAGCAATTCATGGTTTTTACAGCTCAAAATGGGCTTCATAAGTTTAAAATGGTTGTTGTGTATGGCTTACATACCATCATGGACAGGAGGAGGTTATGGAGTGGCTTATTAACATAAGTTAACTATCAAGACTCTTTGATAGTTATTACTTCAATGCAGTCTGTAGTTCTATAGATAGATCAAATGGAGCTCTTGTTACTGATGCAGAGACTGTGGATTTCGAGGAGTTTCTTCTTAGCTCTAGTTTAATTGAGGCTAGGAGCTGAGGGTTATTCTATTCTTGGTCTAAAAGTAGTGTTGGTGATGAGAGGGTGGTAGCGTAATAGACAAAGCTTTTGTGAACCATGTTTGGATTAGTAGATATGTAGATGTCACGTTTAATATTTAGCTCCAGGGGTGTCTGATCATTCCCCTTTGCTTTTCACTCTACAAACTGACAGTCAACAAGGAGGTAGACCCTTTAGGTTTATGAATGCTATAGCTGATCATGATGATTTATTTGCTACTGTGACTGATGCCTGGTGTTCTATAACTGGTAATTTTAAGCTTCAAAGTATTTGGGTGAAATTGAAAGCTGTGAAGAAAGCCTTGAAAAGCTTACAAATTTCCAAATTTGGCAAAGCTCATGAAAAAGTGGAAAATTTAAGGCAGAGATTAGAAGAAGTGCATACTCAAGTTGATTTCGATGTTGATGCTGACGCTCAGAGGACTGAGAAAGCTTATCTAGAGGAGCTAAGATACTGGTCTAAAATAGAAGACAATATTCTTAAGCAAAAATCTAGAATAAATTGGCTGAAGTTGGGTGATGCTAATACAAAATTGTTCTTTGCTGCAACCAAGGCAAGATATGCTCATAATAGAATTGATGTGCTTACTTATACTAATGGCAGCATAATTTCAGGGACTCGGGCTGTTACTGATAAAATTCTTGTTTTCTACAAGAAGCTGTTAGGGTCCTGTGCTAATTCTCTGCCAGGTATTGACTTAAACACAGTGAGAGCTGGTAATAATCTCTCATATCGTGCAAGAGAGTTCTTAGGTTAGAGAGGTTACAATTGAGGAAATTGATAGTGCTTTAGCCGGTATTGATAATGACAAAGCCCCGGTGGTCGGTGGTTTTAATTCTTATTTCTTTAAGAAGAGCTGGGAAGTGGTAAAGCATGATATTTATGAAGGGTTTAGAGAGTTTTTCCTAAACTCTTATATGCACAGACCCTTGAATTGCACTGCAGTTACTCTAATCCCTAAAGTCCAAAACGCAACTTAGGTTAAAGATTTTAGACTTATAGCCTGCTGCTCTATTATGTACAAAAATATTTCTAAAATTGTGACTAACAGGTTGCAAGCTGTTATTGGTGAGGTGGTTAATGATGCTCAGTCTGGCTTCATTCCTGATAGGCATATTGCAAATAATATTTTATTAGCTACTGAGCTTATTAGAGGGTACTCTAGGGCTAATATGTCTCCTAGATGTATTATGAAAGTGGACATTAGGAAGGCTTATGACTCAGTGGAGTGGAGCTTTTTAGAAAATTTATTACATGAGTTTGGGTTTCCTAGAAAATTTATGGGATGGTTGATGGAATGTGTTAGGAGTGTTTCATATTCAATCCTGGTGAATGAAGTGCCTTCTCATCCTTTCAGTGCAAAAAAGGGCTTTGGCAGGGAGATCCCCTTTCTCCATTCCTTTTTGCCCCGAGCATGGAATACTTAAGGAGTGCTTGAATGAGCTTAAGAATGATTCTAACTTCAACTATCATCCAAAATGTGAGAGATTGAACATTACTCATTTGATGTCCGCCGATGATCCGCTTTTATTTAGCGGAGCGGATGCTAGCTTAATTTCTCTCATGTTTAATGTTTTTCAAAAGTTTTTAGAAGCTTCTGAATTGGCAGCTAGTGTGGAGAAAAGCAACATCTATATTTGTGGAGTTTCTGAGTCAGTTGCTAGAGACTTATCTAGGATTGTGCATATGCCTATTGGTGATCTCCCTTTTAAGTATTTAGGGGTGCCACTTACCTCTAAAAGGTTAATATATGCCCAAAGTAACCCTTTGGCTGAAAAGATTACTAGTAGTGCTCAATTTTGGATGGCTCATCTTTTATCTTATGCAGGGAGATTACAATTGGTGAAAAGTGTCTTGAGTAGTATGCAAAACTACTGGGCACGTATCTTTCCTTTATCCAAGAAGATTATTAAGGCTGTGGAAAGTGTTTGTAGAAGATTTTTATGGACAGGGGGGACTGATGGGACTAAGAAAGCTCATGTGGCCTGGACAACCCTTCAACTTCCAAAGTGTGGGGGTGGCTGGAACATTATCAACATGGTTGTTTGGAATAAGGCAGTTATATTAAAGCTTCTTTGGGCTATTGAGTTCAAAAGAGACAAGCTCTGGGTCAAATGTGCACATTATTATTATATTAAGAGACATGATGTGCTTATAATTAATCTTAGTAACCAAACTTCTTGGATACTAAGGAAGATTATAAGCACCATTACTGTGTTGGATGAAATTGGAGGCTGGAGTACTGTAAGCACACAACATGAGTTCTATATGAAGAAAGCTTATAGGTTACTGGTAGGAGATTGTGATAGAGTGAGATGGAAGCGTTTGATTTGTAATAACCAAGCTGCTCCTAAGAGCATATTTTTTTGTGGCTTGCTCTTCATAATAGGCTAGCTACAGTGGATAGATTGATCTTATGGGGGTATTCAATGCAACACAACTTGTTGTTTGTGTATGAAAGACCTGGAGTCAGTCCAACATCTGTTCTTTTCTTGTGATTATGTAGCTGAGATTTGGAAAGGGATATGTCTGCAGATGAGATATATGAGCTCCGAGATGCAATTTTCGAATTTAGTGATTAAGGCCAAGAAATGGCAAGGAAGAAGTCGGGGAGGATTTTTGTCATGATGTACACTGAATGTATCTATGCAGTTTGGAGGCATCGGAACAGTAAATTGTTTAGTTCTATTTGTAAGGAACCTAAAGCTGTAATTAGGGAAATTTTCTTTCAAGTGGTTGTTAGGTGTTCAGAAGAGGATAGAAGTAGATTACTGATGTAATTTCTTCTTAGATTGTTTGGTGTTGGGTACTTTGTCTGCTTCATGTGAACGATTTATGTTTCACATGTTTTTTGGTAATATATATATTTTTTCATTTGCCAAAAAAAAAAAACCAATTTCGATGATATTTTTTTATTTTACATTGGACATTTGGACTCTTGTATCTGATTATATAGTTTTACGAGAACTATGTATTGGATTTTCAACAACTTTGTACTGCATATTTTTGTCATTTATGAGATACTTTTCCAACATTTTGTAGCTAATTAACTATATTCCAGCAACAAGTTTACAAAACTTTACCATAGTCCACATATATAAAAAAAGATATGGTTAAACTGCACTGCATCGCACCAAACGGTCCACAAATATAAAAAAATGGTTACAAAACTCATATCGTGGATGGGAAAATGGTTAAACTGCAAACCACACTGCACCAAACCGTTTCACGTGGTACTGTTTGGGTTGCTTGGGCAAAAGTGTGGTGTAGTTTGGTTCAGAAAAGTGTCAAACCGCATATTTTTGTGGTTTAGTTTGGATTATATCCGGAACCGCACCAACCCAACCTACGAACAATTTTAATAATCACGGAGTCCTTCTAGACTATCAAATCATAGGAGTAACCTCCTCCCCAAGAGATACTCATCAAGATCAAATATTGTTTTAGCATTGGAGTGCACATATACGAAACTAAAACTAGATTTATGCATTGTAATATGATATAAATATTATGCATGATAAACTTACTATCTATATGTACATGAAGATTAACTTAGTAATGCAAACTGTACAGTTCGAATAAAATTCATGAATCGATTGGACTTTAGGTCCACGAGCTCGTTTTTATCACTATCAGGTTGACACCAGTTGGAACTCAAGTATGTGAACATGTAGGCGTGTTTTTATTTCGCCTACGCGGTGTGAGCGCGTATTTAATTTGACTACCCCATTGTTAAGGTTTTATTGAAAATTGTTTTGAAAGAAGTCGCGAACAATTCTTTTTAGGAATAATCATAAACCTAATTGGATATGGGAAACCGTAGGGACAAAATAGGGACTTATCCAATGTAGATTTCCCCGTCTAGACTCCATAGATGGTCAAAATGAACCAAAGATTGAGTTCGGGGGTGAGGGTGCGAATATAGTCCATAATGAACCACATTCGCCCAAAGTTGGCCTCTACTAAATATCGATTCATTACAAATTTTATGCCCAAGAATAATCATATAATATTTTATACACCCTAAAAATATTTAGTCTATGTTGGTTCAGGAAACACATAAAAGACTAATTTTTAGTAACAAGTTATTATGCAATCATACTACAAGGTTCCTAACAGGTTATCCAAATTAATCTGATTAATGTTAGAACAATTCTTTAGGTCTTTGATTAGCAAAAAAATAACATGTGGGTGATAAAAGCAATAAATCAGGCAAACATATAATATACAAAGGCAAGAATAATAATAATATGAATATAAAATAAAGTATAGAATGTACAAAGGCACGATTTTTATATTAAAGATCTACATTATGAAAGAAACAGTTAGTAACTTCAATATAAAAATAGTTAATTTATTCAAGGACCCTCAGGAATTATACCTATGCAGCTTAGATTGAGGAGCACAACGATCTTTAGGCGGAACAATCGTGGAACCAGGAACGCAGTATGATTAGGAATAGGAATTGACTTGAAAGGATTAAAGTGTTTGAGTGTTTGAGTATTTGGACATTCGAAGTGTATTTCGGAAATATTCGTAAGTTTGTGTGTGCGTAAAATAATAATGAAAAGCCCCCCGTAATTCATGAAATCACGAGTATTTATAGGCAAAAGGGAGCGTGCGCCTCACGCACGTCCTGCGCCAGGCGCAGGCCTACATGGCAGGCGCACTGCCACGCGTCAGGCGCATATTGTGTGCCTGATGCGGTCAGTCCAATCAGATTTTAAACATATGTAAACACGTTTTTGAAAAGATAGAAAAGAAAGTTGCGTCTCACACAGGACTTGCATCAGACGCAAGACTTTGTGTGAGTCACAAATCCACGTGTCAGGCGCTCATTGGCTCGTCTGACGCGTTTTGGTCAATGCGCTGGACGCACGTGGTGCGCTGAGCGCAACCGCCGCGTCCGGCGCATATTCCAGCATATTCGGTTTTTATTCTACGCGTCTTTTGAAGATAATTTTCTATCCCTAAAATCCGGAGATTGAATTTTACTGATATAAAACCTGATTTATATTTAAAATATTTATCAAAGATAATAAAAATATTTATAAAAAAATATTTATTAAAATAATAAATATTTAATGGGGCTCTTAAGTGGACTTAAAACATTTTATGAGCTTAAAATACAATTAATCATCATGAACAATTAATTGAGCTTTAGAATATCATTTCAAAACACAATTTTGGATTATTGGTTCTTTAGATTGCTCTTCTGTTGGGTCGCGCCAACTAATATCGCGGTATGTTTCATCATTGGATCCTTAAATGGGGAGATACGATTATGTGTCTACAGAACCCTATCCATAGTCCATTATATCTTCCGCACATATTCATATCTGTTCCATGTACACATCGGTATAGATTTTATAAAAACCCTTTTGTATATGTCTAATGGGAATTATTCAATGATATCTGAATAACTATTTAGGAGGTACCATTGTTTTCCATATAAGACCATCTATTTTTCTTCTAGTAACTAAGCCTTTTCATATATAGGCACTTCAAATTTTGGAAGTTTGATCTTGATTCCGTTATTCGTCAAGATATCAACTACAGCTTTCTTGCCACAAATTTAACATTGTAATAACAATATTGGAACCCAAATTTTCATACTACACTTCAGGTGTACCAATACAACTAAGTTGGCAAGAAACTCAAATGTTATGTACATAAGTCAATAACTTGGAAGATATTGCTGGTGCATATATGATATTTAATTTCAATGTTTTGAACCTCAGTTTGATGTATCTCATATCGTAACAATTTTGAACTTTGATTCATATTGGGGATCAAACATTATTTTAATCAGATTTATCCCGTCATTCTCCCCCTAAGGTGGTAAAACTATCTTCAATGGATACACTTACTGGGCCATTTGTTATCACCCAAGAAAAGATTATCCTATCTTTTAGGCATCTTGATCTAGGGCACGTTTTATGGTTGGGCTTTGGCCTATAAAAGACTGATCAATAGGGTTGCTAAGGCTATGTTTGGGAACATAAGTTGAAATAGAGTTGAAACTGATAAGGTAGCTGAAAGGAGATGAACTCATAGGGTAGCTGAAAATTTCAGCACCTTAAATTGAGATGCTATATTTGATAGCAACTCAATAACAGTAAATTTTTGAGCTTAAATTTTATTTAAGCTCTTATCCCAAACACGACTATTTATTTTAGGTGACTTAAACTTTTAGCAACTACTCATATAAGGTGACTTAAATGTGTTGGCAAACAGAGCCTAAATCACTCTTGACACTCTCCATAATTTATTGTGCATCTTTGATAGCTTTTCATAGAGAGAACAATTGAGCAGTTTCCTAAACTAGATTATGCATACTCTTTATTTGCTTTGTGAGAAATCGTCTTTAAAAGAAACTAATTGTATTGAATCTCTAACAAAGGGGTTAGAGATTGGGTAGCGTTTGTGAGTGCATTCGCAAGTGCTTGTGAGGTATAGTGCAAAATAGCACATTTTAGTAAGTGTGGGGTGAGTTGTTTTCTTGGAGTAAGAGAAACAGGTGTGTGTGAGAGTTTTTTTTATTACTCGGAGTTGATTAATAAGAAAACTAGGATATGAGGAAATAAGCTCTTGTTTGGCTGAACCTCGTTAAATTTGGTGTGTTGTTTATCGCGTTTAAGTTATGTTATTTCCGTTGCTAGCTATAAACCACCCCAATTGGTTCCTCCTTAACTAAATTGAAAGATTTTAAATTTAGCACCAATTCTCCTAAGTACGGATCAATTCAACCCCCTCTTGAGTACCTTGCAAACCTTCAATTCTCACAACAAATTTTAAACAAGTAGCCTTTGTGTTAAAATCAAGGATTTATCCACAAATCCAACACATTCTAGGATCTTTTTTTTTAAATAAAAGACATATAGTCTTGTCTCCTTTTAAAGCCTCATAAAAGAGTCTAATACATGTACGACTTTGTGATAAGATAAAATAAAATAAGATAAGACAAAATAAGTTGAATCAAACGGACCCTAAGTGGACTGTGAAAAGTTCAGAGTCCAATCCAGTCCAGTCTAAACTTGTCGGACTGGACTAGACTGAAGAATGTTTGGACTGGACTCGAACTCAAATTTTCGCGTCCAAATATTTACAGATTGGATTTGGACTTAATCCTTAAGAGTCCAATCCAGTCGAAAAAATATCTTTGCATATAATATATATATATACATATACTTAAAAAAAAATTTCCTTAACATATTTTGTAATTTTTAACATTCCCACTCTAAATTCTTTTACTTGGCGCTAGAATTTTCACTTATCCTCCAAAAGTCCAAAGTGAGAACGGAAACTGAAAAGACAAAAGTTGCTTTGAACCTTTTATCGCCTTTTGTATTTTAAAATTTGCATTTTATAAGATTTTCAAAATGTATATAACTTACTTTGTGGAATGGATGTAATAAGTCCAAATTTTCAAAATTCAATGATTCAACCATGAGAAAACATTGTGAACCTGTGGGAAAAAATATTATATAATAATCGGATTAGACTAGAGTGGGCTCGGGCTCAAGAAAAAAGTTTCGAACTGGACTGGATTGGACTCAAAAAATTAAAAATTTAGATTGAATTTGGAATCAATTTCTCGAGTTTAAAAAACTTTGGACTGGATATGGATTTGACAAAGTCCAACCATTCCAATCCACTTATAATCCTAACAATGACGAATCGGGCTTAGGGACCTAGCCCGAGTCACTCACTAGCTGAAGAGGAAATTAAGGCCCCGTTATTTTGGATTGAGAGAATCTGAACTGAACTGAGAGAAACTGAACTGTAGAGTGAAACTGAACTGAAATAAACTGAATTGAATTGAAAATAAGTTCAAAAAAACAGGGCTTTAGCGTATATACAGGTTTGGTGCAAGAGTACAAACTAGTATAGTAACAAAATCATATACTAGTATTTACAAGTAGCTCTATCAGTCTATCTTAAAGCTGATTACGGATGGGGCCGGACTTCCCTCCAAAGAGCGCGTACTTTAAGTCTCGTGATCAAGCCAGCATTTGCTGCCAGAATTGAGCCAGGGCACACCAAAAGTCATCAACTATAGTACTTCTAATTACCATCTTTTAGAGCAACATTTGGGGGGATTCGTTCCAAACACCAAATTCTATTGGTAGATTACTGTTGATTATATCAGCACCAACATCTTCAATTTGTCCACCAACTCCTATGTCATATGGGATAGCACATTGCTGAATATTGCTGCGCTCTGCCACATTATTCCCTATAAAGAGGAAAAAAAAACCAAAATCAATATCATATAACTAATATATAAAGCAAAGTACAAAAGCCAGTTCACGAGGTCGCGACATTTGGCGTTCTCATTGGACGCCAATTGTCGCGCTCATTAAGTGTCATGTCATATTTTTTTGAATATAAATAGAGTTCTAAATTGATTAAAATACAAATAGAGTTTAGGATAAGAATAAATAGAGTTGGGTTCACAATGAAAAACTTAAATATACTAAATTGATTATAACTTTTAATATATAATTCGTAAAATTATAATTTTTGTACCATTAGAAAGTGTTTAAAAAGTACTTTAAAATAAGATCCATTTATACTATATTTAAAATTTTATATTAAGGTAACATATAAAAGGAAATATGGATTATACTAACGTATTAAAGTAACCTACTGCAATTGGAATTAGCGATTCAATTAGAATTAGGGTTAAAGTATTAAAGTAACCCACTGCAATTGGAATTAGGGATTCAATTAGAATTAGGGTTGGTCGCGACATTTGGCGTCCTCATTGGACGTCATTTGTCGCGCTCATTAAGTGCCATGTCATATTTTTTTTGAATATAAATAGAGTTCTAAATTGATTAAAATACAAATAGAGTTTAGGATAAGAATAAATAGAGTTGAGTTCACAATGAAAAACTTAAAAATACTAAATTGATTATAACTTTTAATATATAGTTCGTAAAATTATAATTTTTGTACCATTGGAAAGTGTTTAAAAAGTACTTTAAAATAAGATCCATTTATACTATATTTAAAATTTTATATTAAAGTAACATATAAAAGGAAATATTAATTATACTAATGTATTAAAGTAACCTACTGCAATTGGAATTAGGGATTCAATTAAAATTAGGGTTGGTCGCGACATTTGGCGTTCTCATTGGATGCCATTTGTCGCACTCATTAAGTGTCATGTCATATTATTTTTTGAATATAAATAGAGTTCTAAATTGATTAAAATACAAATAGAGTAGGATAAGAATAAATAGAGTTGGGTTCACAATGAAAAACTTAAATATAGTAAATTGATTATAACTTTTAATATATAGTTCGTAAAATTATAATTTGTGTACCATTGGAAAGTATTTAAAAAGTACTTTAAAATAAGATCCATTTATAATATATTTAAAATTTTATATTAAAGTAACATATAGTTTCTGCATGATAGAGTGAATGTCTGAATCATATAGTGAGTTTTTGCATGATATAGTGAGTGTCGAAATGATATAGTGGATTGTTCAGAAATGATGTAGTTTATGCATGATATAGTATGTTTCTGAATGAGATAGTGAGTTTCTTCATGACATATAAATTAGAAATCAACGTCAAAGATAATGACAAAATCATATAATAACTTTCAGTTGTTCTATGTCAGACAAAAATAACGGCAAAAAATAGGGGTGTAAATATTTAAAAACTCTACATCTTCTTCACGAAAAGTCCGGGCATTTGCCCAGGTCCTAATACTAGTATATATATAGAGGAGGAACTTTTCAGGAGCATAGGGAGCTCCTCAAGATTTCGAGGCCATAGAACGCGCCACGTAGGATTGCCACGTCATCAATTTGGCACTGTTCATACTTAGAGAGAATCTTCTCAATTTTTCTCAATTTATTAGAAAAAATATAGTCATGTGGGTTCTTGTTTGATTCGTCTCAATTAATACTTTATTAATATTCAATCGTTATAATTTTTACTAATGTATAATGAAAGATATTTAACTTCAAAGACGCACATTGGGAGGCGCGCAAAGGAAAGTGAGAATGATAAAAAATAACAGAGGGAGTACATAAAAGGAGTTTTGGATAGGGAGAAATTAGTGTTTCGTTTTGAACAAATAACCTAAATTATTATATTATTTAAATTAAATATAACTTTTGCTACCTAATTCAAGTCATCATAATTTTTTTTACCAATGGAGAGTGTTTGTAATATGCTTTAAAATAAGATCCATTTACAATATAGTTTCACAACTCATGAAAAAAATATTTAATTAGATGAATTATAAGACATTATTTAGTCTTTCTTTTAGATAAATATAATAATAGATATAAGTATAATAAACTATATATATGTGATTATAACATTTGATCATAGGTCCGATTTACAGGATCAAACATATTATTTTTCAAAACCTCGGCCTTACTCAACGAACCAAAACAATTTAGTATTGCAAAAAAAAAAATATTAAGACCATTGGAGAGTGTTTGTAATATGTTTCAAAATAAGATCCATTTACAATGTAGTTTTACCACTCATGAAAAAAATATTTAATTAGATGAATTATAAGACAATATTTAGTCTTTCTTTTAGATAAATATAATAATATCTATAAGTATAGTAAACTATATATATATATATATATATATATATATATATATATATATATATATATATATATATATATATATATATATATATATATATATATATATATATATATATATATATGATTATAACATTTGATCATAGATCCGATTTACAGGATCAAACATATTATTTTTCAAAACCTCGGCCTTACTCAACGAACCAAAAACAATTTAGTACTGCAATAAAATTTATTAAGGAAACTTTGTTGTTACAACAATAACTAAAATCTATATAGCGATAAAGTTACATATATATTAGTGTTTTGGATGATGAAAAAATTAGAGTATGATTTTAAAAAACAACCTTATTAGAATATTATATAGAGCTCCATCTAAACATATCATGTCATTCTTTTTAAATTCTTTTTAAAAATAGTGTTCAACATAGATATAAATACATATAAGGTGTTTTGGATAAGTGAAGATTATAGTTTGATTTTAAATAAACAACTTATATTATTATACTCCCCCCGTTTTCTTTTGTTGTTCCTGTATTCCCCATTGAGAAATTTCAATATGTTGTTCTTATTTTGAATCTTTCCATAAATAGTATTAATTTATGAATTAAATTTCTCATTAGTTTTGAGTAGCAATAAATGTGTTCACACTATTAAGTAGTCATTTTTTACCTTTTTACCCCTCAAACTATTGTCTAATTGGTTGTCTAATATAGAATAACTCAAATAGCAATAAATGTGTTCATGACCTTGGTTATCTTTATCATCCCTAACTAGTTTATTTGTGGTAGATTGGATAGAAGTTAGTGGTGCAATTTTTTATTAAATATATAGAATTTATAATATATACTACCTCCGTTTTATAATACATGCACCATTTTTATATGACACACAAATCAAGGGTGAGGAAAGAGTGTTGTAATTGCTTTTTAGACACATTTATGTTTTTAAGGTGGGGATATATTGTGAAACATCCAAAAGAGAAAATGGTACATGTGTTGTGAAACATCCAAAAGAGGAAAATGATGTATATATTATGAAACAGAGGTAGTACTTGATGTTTTTTCATATAAGTGAAAGAGAGTATGGAATCCTAACATTTCAATAGTAGTACGGAGGCTGAAGGGATATATTGAGCTACTAGTGGAGTCTTTCTCAAAATATAAGTGTAAAAGCTGATACTTCATTCGTTATTAATCACTACATTTTTCTTTTATGGAGTGTAGTCATTTTTATTTCCCTCTTAGATATCTATCTTTTCACATGATATTGGAAATCATGTCTCTCACATACCTTTAGTCTCTACTTCTTTCATTGTTTTATTATGCGTGGCTAAAATAGATATAATTATTAATAAAGGACGGGAAAGTACTAAACAATTCATGGTATATATTTTGTTAGTGCATGTAATAATTTTGAATGTCTATAAGAGTTTATGTCTATAATAATCTCTTGTTATTATCATACAAAAGTTAGGTATCTAACTACTTGTGCAAATCTTTTAATGAGAAATAATTATAGGACCTTATGATATTTTATTTTGAATTACTAAACAATGGTGTTATGTTGGGTTAATGGTTAAGCTTTCATTTTTCATTTCAAAGGCCACGTGTTCAATTCCTTGTAACTACACAATATTATTTTTTAATTGAGGGTTTGAATTGGAAATAAAACATTTGCATTAGAGCTCAAGAGAGAGTCGTGCGTGGACACAAACTTTTTTAACACCTTTTAATATATTAGGATAAATGTATTAATACCAATTAACAGTTAATTGTCAACTATTATTATATATACATAACCTAGAAAGAAAAGAAGGGAGAATATGAAGTATATCATGATAGATAAATAAATAATTTTAAGTAGCCATCACATATACATCTCAATTTCTCACCTTGGAATTGCTGCAAAGACTCATCGAGTGGTCTCTCTACCTCTTGCAAGGAATCCCAATTTTCATACGCGTTCTTGACCAACTCATCAATCTCGTTCTGAACAAGTCAAAGTCTCAAAATTAGATCGAGGCTTAAGGCTTTAGTAGCATATATATTAGTATATAGTAGTATATCATATGCGCTGCTTTCAAAATTTTGTCTATTATATTCTTCCAAGAGCTACTTCCTTAATTTCAAAATAAATAGTAACATGATACTTCTTTTTAATATACTCATATTTACTAATTTTAAAAAGGGATGCAAAAATACTAATCTTTCAATATAATATATAAGTCAACATCAAGATGATTATTCTAAAATATAGCAAAGTATTAAATGTACTCCAATAATTTACACCAATCAAATATCAATAGAGATTACCGTACCTTATGAGGGTCTTCGATATATGGAGTTGAGTATGTTTGCCCATCAATATTGATGCTATCAATTTTACAAGTAGCGTCCAAAATGATGGTACAATTGGATACACGACTTATGTATAGTTTGTTGCCAATGTTGCATGATCTAGCATGCTTTAATATCGTATCCCATATTCTCTCCGACGTTCCTAATGTCTTCCCACCTAGTATCTGTACCAACATCAAATGTATTTTCATCATGTATTCGTCCTTTTTTATTATTATTACAGCTCATATATTAATCTTTGTTTTTAAATTAAATCTTTGATAATACTTATTTAAGACAGGGAATGGAAGAGTAATATATGATAATCATTACCTTCTTGAGTTTAGCTGGGTGAACAACAGATAATTTCAAAAAATCTTGAACAGTTGTTATGCCAGCTTGTTCTAGTCTTTTGTGTAATTTGCCATCTTTACCAATCTTCTCTAGACGCCATACTTCATCATCAAGCGCAGGTGGATAGTGCTTCTTGTATACTACATGATTTTTGGCAAAGAAAATAGTTTAAGATCTATAAAAGAATCAAAAAATTGAAACTACATACATTCCAGATCAAATATATTCCACATTATTAATTCACGAATCATTAGTTGTACCCTAGTAGAGCTTTCTCAGCCCCGACTCAAAAGAATATGCATAGGAGATGATCTTAGTCGGGGCTGGTAGGGATCAGCTGGCCCCAATAACTTTTTTAACATATTAGATATAATACCTATGTTATATTATTACATATATAAAAAAACACTTATAGCGTAATGGATGTGGATTCAACTCTTAATACAATATTCAGGTGATTAAAACTCGACCCTTTTAAGATTTTGATCCAAAATCCGTCACTTATTTATATGCAAGTTGAATAAGTATAAGAGGTAGTTATAACCAAATATATAAATTTTGGTAAATATAAACGTAAATCTTATAAAAGAATATGTCTGGCACGAAACATAAATATATTATAAAAGGACCATGTTGCTAAACAAAAATACAGATTATATATAAACATGCAAATATTAATGTAATAAAAGAAATTTATGTACAAGTGAGACTATTTTACCCTAGATGGACCTAATGACAATATTCATAAATCTGTCTTTTACCCAAAAAAATATAACAGCGAATTCTTCAAAATTTATTTGTGCAATGAAAGAATTGTTAAAAATAAATATTGTCAATGTTAAAGTGGGGTCTATTCGTTAAAGGACTTAGAGTTTAGACAAAATAAGATACTTAAAATTGGAACTAGAAAAAGAAGACCCACATTACGCATACAAGTGTTCAAAAAATATATATTATGAGAAGTCAACGAATTGGGTCTTTTGAAAAGGCCAAAACACACTAGTCGAAATCACATACCTATAATAATTCATATATGAACGCATCAAATTTTCATAGACTTTATAGAAAACGTGACTAATCATTGTTGGATTTTTGTACTTCAACTACTTGTAAGTTGAGTATTACTATTCCCCTCAAAAAAAAAAAAGGAAAAAAAGTTGAGTATTACTATTACACTATAGAGTTGTAGTTAGTTAGCCAAATAAGCTTGCTTTTATTGCATTATCTAATCCTACCACAATTCTAAATTTGTCCCAAAAAGATCCAAATTGGTCTAATTGGTTTGAGACTATTTTGCCATCATTAGGGATTTTCTCACCATCTCTTATGCACAACTCTTATTATGAATATTTTCATAATCCCATTAGTAAAAATTATCTACATTCCACATACACATGATATATTTTTGCTACTTAAAGAAAGAAAATATTTCAATAAATAAAAACTGAGCAAGTATTATTTATTAAAAGAAAGATTACTCATCACACTTTTGAAAAACTCTTTTACTTGAGCAAACTATATATTAGTACAAAATTACAAACGAAGATGATGACTATAAGGTATGCTCTGCAAATTTGTTAGATACTATGAAATTATTATAAAGATTGAACACAAGATAGATTGTTAGTGGTTGAAATCAACTAAGATGGATATTCACACTTGAAATTTTAGATATAACTACATATTTGCTATAGTAAATAAACCCAAACTGAATTTCTAATTTTTTTTAATTGTTTGTCAACAGAAAATACAAAGTTAGTTCCTCAAGTCTCCTGACTGTCAGAATGAATTCATATTAGATGAGGCATAAAAGTCACAAGAGACCCTAATTACAATAGATAGTATGAAATGTGATGTAAGTGAATGCGCAAAATAAAGATTAATTAAGAATATTAAAGACTGAAAGATAAACAAATTGAATTCACCTTCGCCACGCTGGTCTTTGACTATGAAGGCCTCAGTCAACGCTTCAAGTATCCTAGAGCCATGAGATGTCTCAGAAATAACTCTTGCACCAAGTTTGAATTTCCTACTACGAATCCAGCTAGAGTTGTCTGTGAACTCTAGTTCACCTAGAGTTACAGAACTCTCGTTCCTAATAGTGTAGCTCACATCTTTAGTGATGAGTGGCCGTCTTCCTAATCTTTCTTTTATGATCTTACTATTAAACTCGTCCACGGACCACATATCGCGGTCCGTGGACGGAAAATCACCAGCAATGACTACAATTTCCACCTTAATAGGGCGAGGTAGAATTTTGTAATTTATTTGGTCGCCTATTTTTTCTACAAGCATAAGTTTGAGTGGTTCTTTATTATTGTCTAATATCTTGTTGCATGTAAATATTGTTGGCGCCAACTGTTTATTCGCAAACATTAACTTCAGACAAGGTGGTTCTGGAGCTTGCAATCTGAATGAGGAGATTCTAGTAATGGTGCGCATGGTTTTCTGGATTCCACGTTCCACTTCTTCATTAACCTAGTTAAATGTTATCAAAGAAAAAAAATTATTGGCATAAATTTTATTCATTAACTTTTTCTATAAAAAAAACTCGAAGCTAAGCTTAATGGATTAGGAAATATTGATGTTTTTTTTGGTGAAGAGGAAATTTTTATGTGTATCAAATGATAGGTATCATACTAATATGGCTACTAGTCACATGATCATCATGTCATGCAAAATTTGACATTATTGATCTCCAATATCTGCCAACTTTACAAACATACGTAATTAGAGCATGCTAAAACTTGAACCAATTGTTTGCTGCATAACATGTGTTACCCTTACAATAATCTAACAACAAAATTTATAAATATTTTAATTAAGTAACACATTAAATGAATAGTGAGCATAACAAAGGTACTAGTACAATTAGAGCATAAGAAGGAAATAATCAGGCTAACATAATATTTTTACAAATCTTACATCTATGTTTAAATCATTCCATAACCAAAATTAATATCGGCATAACTATTGTAATAGGCAGATAATTAACCAAACAAAAGATAAATTGAGTGCTTTCTATATAATCATCACAAACCTAAAAATTTTCTCAGCTACAAAATTAAACCAATAAGAAAAAGTAAGTTATTGATTCAATTCATTTTATCACACTTAATTTGACATTTCAATTACAGACTTCAGAGTGCTCTAATAATATGGAAAAGAAAAAATCAAGGTCACTTCGAACCCTCATGTAATTATAAAGCAAGTCTTGTGTGGTATGGTCTAACTTTTTATTTTAACTTTTGAGTAATGATTTGTAATTATTCAACTTTTAAGAACATTTTTATGGCTAAGTATTTAACTATTAAACATTAGTAACTATTTTTTTCGTAACTCTGATTACTTTTTATTTAGCTAATTAACAATGTGACATACCTTGTTTTCTAATAAATTGTGGGAGGTGTTTTGTATTTCTAATTGTTATAAGTCACAACATCGAAATTTAAGGAAACACAAGGTAAACATACGGAGGTTGGAAAGACTGTAAAAATTTGAGGCATTCATATAGTGTTAGAAATTGCGAGTTTCTCTACTTTACGATAATAGAGTAATATAGCATTAGATAGGTGAGTAATATAAATAGCAGAGACCGGGTCAAAAGAAACATACCACACGTCTAAGCAAAGGTTCAATGGAATTGAAGAAGCATTCAACAGACCTCACCCTCATCACTTCCCCGATCACACTGCAAAATCAACAAAACCAAATTTAATCTATAATTCTATATTCTGTAATAAAAATCTTCACAAGATCTACTTAAAAACACATTTTAAATCAACTATCTTGTCATTCACGTACGAAGACATGCGTTTCATCCTTTTTTCCTTTGGAGGAACATCGTTTTCGAACTCAGAAGCAAGCCGCTTAGTAGCCATTTTAACTGAACTTTAAAATTTGAAGGTAGGGTTTGGAGAGAAAAGCTTATTAGATAGACATGTGGATGGTTGGTGTATGAATAGTGAGAGTTATCATAAAATCTTTGTCCTTTGAGCATATATATAGAAGCAAGAAAAAGAGACGCATGCAAAGTCGGTCAACTTTTATAGAGTAATTTTTTTAAGATTTCGTTGGAAAATTTAGTGAAAAATGAAGGTTCATGGGATGGTGAAGGGAAACAACCAAGTAGTATCCAAAAAGGATGACTAAATGGATTTTGACGTGTAGGATGTTGGTAAATCAATCGTAATCACGCTTTCTATTACAAGTAAGCCTCGGTTCTAAAGGTTCTACGTGTATAGAAAATACAATCCGACTTGCGTGGATCCGGTTCACATTAAAAATACCGCGACTGGGCCCAGCACGCGACCCGCTACAAAGCACTTCACTCCCACTTTTCAAAATCTCGCGATTTTCTCTCTCTTCAATATTTCCAAAAACCAATGATTCTCTCGCTCTAAAATTTCTGCAAATTATTCTCTCTCTTCATTCAAATTATTTCTCAATTTCATACAAAACCTAAATTTACGTACATCTCTTTCAGAATCAAATTATTGTTCTTATTTGATTCAATAATTGCAACACTATATTAATTCGAAATTGATTCTTCAACAATTTCCTGTTCAATTGAACAACTACGAGAAATTCATGGAAATTCGGGTTTAATTGAGCAAATAGATATCAATCAGAGTATTGTAGCATGTAATATAGACGACCTAAATCGGAGCATTGAAGCACTCGACGACGAACAACATCACAATTCAATCCAAAATGAGCATCAAGATCCAATCGAAATAGTATAGATCTCAATAATACACCAAGTTTTGAAGGTAACAGCATCGAAGTCAATAATTTCATTCGTTTGATTAAGCAAAGCAAGAACACTATAATTTTCTCAGAAAAATGTGGAGCAGTTTTCATGATGAGCTCGAAAATCAAGTTGACGAGCAATATGCTATAGTATCAACTGATGAATCTAATTCAGTTGTCATTCCAGGTAAGTTTAATAAAACAGACTATATCATTCATATATAAACTACATCATATATTAACTATATGATCATAAAAAGATACACTATATCACACAGAAAGACACTAGAGAATATTAAAAAAAATATTACGTACACAATGGAATACAATAACACAGAATAGTATACAAAATACACTATATCATAAATTGATACACTATACCAGACAGAAACACATTATAGCATATATAGAAAATATTACGTACGAAAACACATACATATACCATATCACACATACATACACTATATCATAAATAGATACACTATATCACACATACATACACTATATCATAAATAGATACACTATCACACATACATACATACATACATACATACATACATACATACATACATACATACATACATACATACATACATACATACATACATACATACATACATACATACATACATACATACATACATACATACATACATACATACACTATATCATAAATATAAATACACTATATCATAAATAGATACACTATATCAGACAGAAACACACTAGCATATAGAAAATATTACGTACGAAAACGCATAATACACATACATATACCATATCACACATAAATACACTATATCATAAATAAATACACTATATCACACAAAAAGACACTATTAAATATAAAAAAATATTGCGTACACTATGAAACACAAAAATGGACTATAGTTCACAAATACACTATATCACACACCCATACACTATATCATTAAATAGATACACTATAGCATATATAGAAAATATTACGTACGAAAACGCATTAGAGTACACAAATACATATACTATATCACATATAAATACACTATATCATAAATAGATAAACTATTGCAAAAGTGACAAAAATATCTTAATCTTTTATGACAGGTTCAACTGAACAATCATTGAATAAACATGAAATTGGAGGAGTTTTACTTGGTCAAGTAAGACCAACTTTGGATGATATACATGAGCTATATTGTCAGCATGCTGCTATAGTAGGGTTTAGTGTTAGAAAATTCAAAAACAGAAAAAGAAGGGACATCAGTGGTCCATCAAAAGTACTATGTCTGCTCTGCTCAAGGGAAAAGGAATAGCAAAATCAAAGAAAAACAGGGAGAGAATAATACAGATATAATGATACAAGACAACAATTCAAAGAAGCAGAGGACAAGAAGAGTTATGATCACAAGAACTGAATGTCCTGCTCTAATTAGAGCGAGGATGAACCCTGAAGGACACTATGAGATTGTGCAGCATGTTATAAAACACAATCATCCACTTACAATAGAACCACTAAATTACCTTCATAGATCTGAGCGTCAAATGAGTGATCCAAAGCAACAAACCATACAAGCTATGCAAGAGTGTGGACTGAGACCAATAGATTCATTCAGATACATGAGTACAAAAGCTGGTGGTGAAGATGTATTGGGGCATTCCATGAAGGACCACTTCAACCGCTTGCTATAGACTCAAAATAAAACCAATTGAGGTAAAGGATTCACAAAATGTTGTTGATAACCTTTATGAGCAGATGCAAACAAATAGTAACTTCTTCTTTAGAGTAAGATTGAATGATGAAGGAAAGGTTTGCTGCTTGTTTTGGAGAGACTCCATGATGCTTGAGGACTACACAATCTTTGGAGATGTTATGGTTTTTGATACTACATATAGGACAAACAAGTATAATCTCATTTGTGCACCATTTGTAGGAATTAATAATCATTGGAAAAACACAATGTTTGCATGTGCGTTTCTTGTAGATGAGACAATACCATCATTTGAATGGGTTTTTAAAACATTCAAAAAGTCAATGAGAGGTAAATGTCCAATAACTATATTCAGCGACCAAGATGCTGCAATTGCAGAAGCAATAAAAAAGGTACTCATGTTTATGTGAATTTCTACAACTTATGTTATATACTATTGCAGGAGCAATATATATTATTTAAAAAACTAACTATATGAACTCATTGACAGGCTTTCCCAACCTCAAGACCCAGGCTATGTTTATGGCATTTGAGTCAAAATGCAAATCAACGATTTGGATTGATGAATGCAGATAGGGACTTCAAGAACATTTTTCACAAGTGTCTGAGTGGTTGCATTACAACGACAAAATTTTAACAAACTTGGAGCACAATGACCAAAAAATACAAACTAAAAGATGATGGTTGGTTCCAGAGATTGTATAGTTTGAAAGAATAATGGTGTACAACATTTAACAAAGACTTCTTCTCTGCCGGAATACTATCTTCACAAAGAAGTGAAAGCACAAATCATGCTGTTGGGTTTAAGGCAAGCAAAACCACTAGCTTGACTGACTTCTTTTCAATATTCCAATAAATAGTAATAAGGTGGAGAAGACAGCAAAAGAAAGGGATGATTTTAATTGTACAAAGGGAATACTAAAATCAGATCTCTGCATGAGTCCACTATTAAAACATTCTGCTTTGCAGTACACACATACACTTTTCCGAGATTTCGAGGAAGAATTCAAACATGCAATGGCAAGTGCAATTGAATTAGTTGGTACACAAGGGAACATTCTGACATACTGAGTTTTCCTCAATGGCATTGAAGGTTCTTCTCAACAAGTCTCCTTCAATTACCCAGAGAAGACAATTGAGTGTGGATGCAAAAAGTTTGAAGAATCGAGTTGGTTGTGCTTTCATGCCATAAGAGTTCTACACTTGCATTCTTTCCAAAAAATACCAGAGAAATATATATCATCAAGGTGGACAAGATTTGCAAAAAAAGAAGTTTGGGAGAAATTTGATAATGAAAAAAGAGAAAAAGGAGAAATAAACAGCTTCACACCATGGAGACTGTACATGATAAGGAGGTATGTAATTAAGTTGTACAATTTTAGTTTATAAAGTATAACAAACAATAATACACTATATCATCTGAAAAGATACTATATCACAGAGAAATATACTATATGATAAACACACTATATGAACTGTTTTTAACACTTGCAACACAATAACATAAAGAAATACACTATATGATATATAAACACACTATATCACATAGAAGTCCACTATATGTTTGTCTAATACTATATCTACACTAGCACACAGAAATACACTATATGATAAAGAAAACCACTATATGATCTATAAACACACTATAGCACATTGTAACCCACTATATGAATTGAACTAGGTTTGAAGAATAAAGCTATCTCGGCTAAATTCAACGGTGTTATTTCGCTATCTCGGCAAAAACAACAATAATTCACAAGGAATCACAATTCTCAAATCAATTCTCTACCTTTTTATTATGGACTAGGTGCCTATTTATAATAAGGGCAGCAAGAAACCCTTGCCCTCCAAGGCATTACACCACACGCCAACTAGCAAATATTTTAAGGAAAGTTTCCCCTAAACCTAAGCCTAGAATCTAGCTAGAACTTAAGGAAACAATAGCTTTAAGGAAAGAGATGCAACACTTTCCTTAAATACCAAAAAAAACACACGCCTAAGTCTAAGCTAATTACAACTCAGATTTTCGGCCCTTATTACAACCAATAAAAATGACTCAACGACATTAACTAATTAAACTAACAAACATAATAAAAGACATATTTTTTTGTTACATGTAAAACCTCTACTTTAAGAGTAAAGTAAAACTATGCAACCATCCTAATAAAACAAATAAAGATAGTTGTGAAGTAATCCATGCACGTATCTTGCATCATTCTCCCCCTCTTGAAAAAAAAACTTGTCTCAAGTTTTGATGTAACCAAGCAATCATCCATGCACGATAACCATGAACCATAAGAATAAGTACACGTATAAGGAATAGAAGTGGAATCCATGAGGTTTGTCGATGTGTATGACAACTAACGACATCATGACAAAAATCAGTAGAAGATGCTGCATATTGTTGTACCCAACGCTCTTTTGTAGCTTTCTGCGCATATGGAATAGCAAAGATCGAACTTTGATGGTTGTACAAGCCAAAGATTCAGTTTTGAATTCATCTTCTACATGAGAAACTTCAAAGATCAAATCTTTATCCTTAGAACAAGAAAAAGTTTCAATCTTTTCTTCATCTTCAACAATGAAAACCAAATCTGAAATTTCTTCCTCTATAGTGCAAGGAACATCTTCAATATCTCGACCGTTCTTTTTTTGTTAAGTATTGTTGTTGTATCAAAGAATTAACCCTTGTAGTCGCTTCTTGCATACTTACAAGAGCTTGCTTGACTCTCAATGGTAAATCAAATCCATCCATACAAACCAAACAACAACAACCAACTGCAATCTTTCCAGTAAACTGTCCAAAATTTCACTAAAAGTTCGAGATTTAAAACCTAAGTATAACACCTCTAAATTTCATGAAATTTTAACACAAGATATCTCTAAGTGTCTAGAACACTCGATCAAAATTTCATCAACAAATACCCAACCAATTGTTTGCAGTTTCAATTCTCCCAAAACTGATCCAGAATATTTCGGTTTTGACTTTTTATCAAAAACTTGTTCGAATAAATAGAAAACGTTCTTCAAAAATTATGAAACTTTCCAGTATTAAACTAGACTAAAATTAGTCCAACTTTAAGCTAAGAAACTCTAAAAAATTCGTTATATGCTAAGAGAACGAATTTTCTAAAGTTTACCTTAGAACTGATTGAATCTGCCAGAAAGTTTACGCAAATATTTCTGGTTTCTGTGACTTCGTTACTACTTGGATCAAGCTGAAATTTTGACACAATGTAGGTCTGTATGTTAGCTTTCCAGCGAACCAAGAAAATCAAGATTTGGAGCTTACACACGCCCTCACGCTCCGTTCTTGTAACACTGCTCTGATACCAACTGATATGATTTTCGAGGCTGTTTTCGGACTTTTTTGTGTTTTGTGCTTTTTGTGAACGAAATTAATAAACAAGGGTATGAACAATTCAACTATCTCGGTATGAATTGAACTAGGTTTGAAGAATAAAGCTATCTCGGCTAAATTCAACGGTGTTATTTCGCTATCTCGGCAAAAACAAGCAATAATTCACAAGGAATCACAATTCTCAAATCAATTCTCTACCTTTTTTATTATGGACTAGGTGCCTATTTATAATAAGGGCAGCAAGAAACCCTTGCCCTCCAAGGCATTACACCACACGCCAACTAGCAAATATTTTAAGGAAAGTTTCCCGTAAACCTAAGCCTAGAATCTAGCTAGAACTTAAGGAAACAATAGCTTTAAGGAAAGAGATGCAACACTTTCCTTAAATACCAAAAAAAACACACGCCTAAGTCTAAGCTAATTACAACTCAGATTTTCGGCCCTTATTACAACCAATAAAAATGACTCAACGACATTAACTAATTAAACTAACAAACATAATAAAAGACATATTTTTTGTTACATGTAAAACCTCTACTTTAAGAGTAAAGTAAAACTATGCAACCATCCTAATAAAACAAATAAAGATAGTTGTGAAGTAATCCATGCACGTATCTTGCATCATTCTCCCCCTCTTGAAAAAAAAAACTTGTCTCAAGTTTTGATGTAACCAAGCAATCATCCATGCACGATAACCATGAACCATAAGAATAAGTACACGTATAAGGAATAGAAGTGGAATCCATGAGGTTTGTCGATGTGTATGACAACTAACGACATCATGACAAAAATCAGTAGAAGATGCTGCATATTGTTGTACCCAACGCTCTTTTGTAGCTTTACGCATATGGAATAGCAAAGATCGGAACTTTGATGGTTGTACAAGCCAAAGATTCAGTTTTGAATTCATCTTCTACATGAGAAACTTCAAAGATCAAATCTTTATCCTTAGAACAAGAAAAAGTTTCAATCTTTTCTTCATCTTCAACAATGAAAACCAAATCTGAAATTTCTTCCTCTATAGTGCAAGGAACATCTTCAATATCTCGACCGTTCTTTTTTTGTTAAGTATTGTTGTTGCATCAAAGAATTAACCCTTGTAGTCGCTTCTTGCATACTTACAAGAGCTTGCTTGACTCTCAATGGTAAATCAAATCCATCCATACAAACCAAACAACAACAACCAACTGCAATCTTTCCAGTAAACTGTCCAAAATTTCACTAAAAGTTCGAGATTTAAAACCTAAGTATAACACCTCTAAATTTCATGAAATTTTAACACAAGATATCTCTAAGTGTCTAGAACACTCGATCAAAATTTCATCAACAAATACCCAACCAATTGTTTGCAGTTTCAATTCTCCCAAAACTGATCCAGAATATTTCGGTTTTGACTTTTTATCAAAAACTTGTTCGAATAAATAGAAAACGTTCTTCAAAAATTATGAAACTTTCCAGTATTAAACTAGACTAAAATTAGTCCAACTTTAAGCTAAGAAACTCTAAAAAATTCGTTATATGCTAAGAGAACGAATTTTCTAAAGTTTACCTTAGAACTGATTGAATCTGCCAGAAAGTTTACGCAAATATTTCTGGTTTCTGTGACTTCGTTACTACTTGGATCAAGCTGAAATTTTGACACAATGTAGGTCTGTATGTTAGCTTTCCAGCGAACCAAGAAAATCAAGATTTGGAGCTTACACGCGCCCTCACGCTTCGTTCTTGTAACACTGCTCTGATACCAACTGATATGATTTTCGAGGCTGTTTTCGGACTTTTTTGTGTTTTGTGCTTTTTGTGAACGAAATTAATAAACAAGGGTATGAACAATTCAACTATCTCGGTATGAATTGAACTAGGTTTGAAGAATAAAGCTATCTCGGCTAAATTCAACGGTGTTATTTCGCTATCTCGGCAAAAACAACAATAATTCACAAGGAATCACAATTCTCAAATCAATTCTCTACCTTTTTTATTATGGACTAGGTGCCTATTTATAATAAGGGCAGCAAGAAACCCTTGCCCTCCAAGGCATTACACCACACGTCAACTAGCAAATATTTTAAGGAAAGTTTCCCCTAAACCTAAGCCTAGAATCTAGCTAGAACTTAAGGAAACAATAGCTTTAAGGAAAGAGATGCAACACTTTCCTTAAATACCAAAAAAACACACGCCTAAGTCTAAGCTAATTACAACTCAGATTTTCGGCCCTTATTACAACCAATAAAAATGACTCAACGACATTAACTAATTAAACTAACAAACATAATAAAAGACATATTTTTTTGTTACATGTAAAACCTCTACTTTAAGAGTAAAGTAAAACTATGCAACCATCCTAATAAAACAAATAATGATAGTTGTGAAGTAATCCATGCACGTATCTTGCATCATTCTCCCCCTCTTGAAAAAAAACTTGTCTCAAGTTTTGATGTAACCAAGCAATCATCCATGCACGATAACCATGAACCATAAGAATAAGTACACGTATAAGGAATAGAAGTGGAATCCATGAGGTTTGTCGATGTGTATGACAACTAACGACATCATGACAAAAATCAGTAGAAGATGCTGCATATTGTTGTACCCAACGCTCTTTTGTAGCTTTCTGCGCATATGGAATAGCAAAGATCGGAACTTTGATGGTTGTACAAGCCAAAGATTCAGTTTTGAATTCATCTTCTACATGAGAAACTTCAAAGATCAAATCTTTATCCTTAGAACAAGAAAAAGTTTCAATCTTTTCTTCATCTTCAACAATGAAAACCAAATCTGAAATTTCTTCCTCTATAGTGCAAGGAACATCTTCAATATCTGACCGTTCTTTTTTTGTTAAGTATTGTTGTTGCATCAAAGAATTAACCCTTGTAGTCGCTTCTTGCATACTTACAAGAGCTTGCTTGACTCTCAATGGTAAATCAAATCCATCCATACAAACCAAACAACAACAACCAACTGCAATCTTTCCAGTAAACTGTCCAAAATTTCACTAAAAGTTCGAGATTTAAAACCTAAGTATAACACCTCTAAATTTCATGAAATTTTAACACAAGATATCTCTAAGTGTCTAGAACACTCGATCAAAATTTTATCAACAAATACCCAACCAATTGTTTGCAGTTTCAATTCTCCCAAAACTGATCCAGAATATTTCGGTTTTGACTTTTTATCAAAAACTTGTTCGAATAAATAGAAAACGTTCTTCAAAAATTATGAAACTTTCCAGTATTAAACTAGACTAAAATTAGTCCAACTTTAAGCTAAGAAACTCTAAAAAATTCGTTATATGCTAAGAGAACGAATTTCCTAAAGTTTACCTTAGAACTGATTGAATCTGCCAGAAAGTTTACGCAAATATTTCTGGTTTCTGTGACTTCGTTACTACTTGGATCAAGCTGAAATTTTGACACAATGTAGGTCTGTATGTTAGCTTTCCAGCGAACCAAGAAAATCAAGATTTGGAGCTTACACGCGCCCTCACGCTCCGTTCTTGTAACACTGCTCTGATACCAACTGATATGATTTTCGAGGCTGTTTTCGGACTTTTTTTGTGTTTTGTGCTTTTTGTGAACGAAATTAATAAACAAGGGTATGAACAATTCAACTATCTCGGTATGAATTGAACTAGGTTTGAAGAATAAAGCTATCTCGGCTAAATTCAACGGTGTTATTTCGCTATCTCGGCAAAAACAACAATAATTCACAAGGAATCACAATTCTCAAATCAATTCTCTACCTTTTTTATTATGGACTAGGTGCCTATTTATAATAAGGGCAGCAAGAAACCCTTGCCCTCCAAGGCATTACACCACACGTCAACTAGCAAATATTTTAAGGAAAGTTTCCCCTAAACCTAAGCCTAGAATCTAGCTAGAACTTAAGGAAACAATAGCTTTAAGGAAAGAGATGCAACACTTTCCTTAAATACCAAAAAAACACACGCCTAAGTCTAAGCTAATTACAACTCAGATTTTCGGCCCTTATTACAACCAATAAAAATGACTCAACGACATTAACTAATTAAACTAACAAACATAATAAAAGACATATTTTTTTGTTACATGTAAAACCTCTACTTTAAGAGTAAAGTAAAACTATGCAACCATCCTAATAAAACAAATAATGATAGTTGTGAAGTAATCCATGCACGTATCTTGCATCATTCTCCCCCTCTTGAAAAAAAAAAACTTGTCTCAAGTTTTGATGTAACCAAGCAATCATCCATGCACGATAACCATGAACCATAAGAATAAGTACACGTATAAGGAATAGAAGTGGAATCCATGAGGTTTGTCGATGTGTATGACAACTAACGACATCATGACAAAAATCGGTAGAAGATGCCGCATATTGTTGTACCCAACGCTCTTTTGTAGCTTTACGCGCATATGGAATAGCAAAGATCGGAACTTTGATGGTTGTACAAGCCAAAGATTCAGTTTTGAATTCATCTTCTACATGAGAAACTTCAAAGATCAAATCTTTATCCTTAGAACAAGAAAAAGTTTCAATCTTTTCTTCATCTTCAACAATGAAAACCAAATCTGAAATTTCTTCCTCTAGAGTGCAAGGAACATCTTCAATATCTCGACCGTTCTTTTTTTGTTAAGTATTGTTGTTGCATCAAAGAATTAACCCTTGTAGTCGCTTCTTGCATACTTACAAGAGCTTGCTTGACTCTCAATGGTAAATCAAATCCATCCATACAAACCAAACAACAACAACCAACTGCAATCTTTCCAGTAAACTGTCCAAAATTTCACTAAAAGTTCGAGATTTAAAACCTAAGTATAACACCTCTAAATTTCATGAAATTTTAACACAAGATATCTCTAAGTGTCTAGAACACTCGATCAAAATTTCATCAACAAATACCCAACCAATTGTTTGCAGTTTCAATTCTCCCAAAACTGATCCAGAATATTTCGGTTTTGACTTTTTATCAAAAACTTGTTCGAATAAATAGAAAACGTTCTTCAAAAATTATGAAACTTTCCAGTATTAAACTAGACTAAAATTAGTCCAACTTTAAGCTAAGAAACTCTAAAAAATTCGTTATATGCTAAGAGAACGAATTTCCTAAAGTTTACCTTAGAACTGATTGAATCTGCCAGAAAGTTTACGCAAATATTTCTGGTTTCTGTGACTTCGTTACTACTTGGATCAAGCTGAAATTTTGACACAATGTAGGTCTGTATGTTAGCTTTCCAGCGAACCAAGAAAATCAAGATTTGGAGCTTACACGCGCCCTCACGCTCCGTTCTTGTAACACTGCTCTGATACCAACTGATATGATTTTCGAGGCTGTTTTCGGACTTTTTTTGTGTTTTGTGCTTTTTGTGAACGAAATTAATAAACAAGGGTATGAAACAATTCAACTATCTCGGTATGAATTGAACTAGGTTTGAAGAATAAAGCTATCTCGGCTAAATTCAACGGTGTTATTTCGCTATCTCGGCAAAAACAACAATAATTCACAAGGAATCACAATTCTCAAATCAATTCTCTACCTTTTTTATTATGGACTAGGTGCCTATTTATAATAAGGGCAGCAAGAAACCCTTGCCCTCCAAGGCATTACACCACACGTCAACTAGCAAATATTTTAAGGAAAGTTTCCCCTAAACCTAAGCCTAGAATCTAGCTAGAACTTAAGGAAACAATAGCTTTAAGGAAAGAGATGCAACACTTTCCTTAAATACCAAAAAAAAACACGCCTAAGTCTAAGCTAATTACAACTCAGATTTTCGGCCCTTATTACAACCAATAAAAATGACTCAACGACATTAACTAATTAAACTAACAAACATAATAAAAGACATATTTTTTTGTTACATGTAAAACCTCTACTTTAAGAGTAAAGTAAAACTATGCAACCATCCTAATAAAACAAATAATGATAGTTGTGAAGTAATCCATGCACGTATCTTGCATCATTCTCCCCCTCTTGAAAAAAAAACTTGTCTCAAGTTTTGATGTAACCAAGCAATCATCCATGCACGATAACCATGAACCATAAGAATAAGTACACGTATAAGGAATAGAAGTGGAATCCATGAGGTTTGTCGATGTGTATGACAACTAACGACATCATGACAAAAATCGGTAGAAGATGCCGCATATTGTTGTACCCAACGCTCTTTTGTAGCTTTCTGCGCATATGGAATAGCAAAGATCGGAACTTTGATGGTTTTACAAGCCAAAGATTCAGTTTTGAATTCATCTTCTACATGAGAAACTTCAAAGATCAAATCTTTATCCTTAGAACAAGAAAAAGTTTCAATCTTTTCTTCATCTTCAACAATGAAAACCAAATCTGAAATTTCTTCCTCTATAGTGCAAGGAACATCTTCAATATCTGACCGTTCTTTTTTTGTTAAGTATTGTTGTTGCATCAAAGAATTAACCCTTGTAGTCGCTTCTTGCATACTTACAAGAGCTTGCTTGACTCTCAATGGTAAATCAAATCCATCCATACAAACCAAACAACAACAACCAACTGCAATCTTTCCAGTAAACTGTCCAAAATTTCACTAAAAGTTCGAGATTTAAAACCTAAGTATAACACCTCTAAATTTCATGAAATTTTAACACAAGATATCTCTAAGTGTCTAGAACACTCGATCAAAATTTCATCAACAAATACCCAACCAATTGATTGCAGTTTCAATTCTCCCAAAACTGATCCAGAATATTTCGGTTTTGACTTTTTATCAAAAACTTGTTCGAATAAATAGAAAACGTTCTTCAAAAATTATGAAACTTTCCAGTATTAAACTAGACTAAAATTAGTCCAACTTTAAGCTAAGAAACTCTAAAAAATTCGTTATATGCTAAGAGAACGAATTTCCTAAAGTTTACCTTAGAACTGATTGAATCTGCCAGAAAGTTTACGCAAATATTTCTGGTTTCTGTGACTTCGTTACTACTTGGATCAAGCTGAAATTTTGACACAATGTAGGTCTGTATGTTAGCTTTCCAGCGAACCAAGAAAATCAAGATTTGGAGCTTACACGCGCCCTCACGCTCCGTTCTTGTAACACTGCTCTGATACCAACTGATATGATTTTCGAGGCTGTTTTCGGACTTTTTTGTGTTTTGTGCTTTTTGTGAACGAAATTAATAAACAAGGGTATGAACAATTCAACTATCTCGGTATGAATTGAACTAGGTTTGAAGAATAAAGCTATCTCGGCTAAATTCAACGGTGTTATTTCGCTATCTCGGCAAAAACAACAATAATTCACAAGGAATCACAATTCTCAAATCAATTCTCTACCTTTTTTATTATGGACTAGGTGCCTATTTATAATAAGGGCAGCAAGAAACCCTTGCCCTCCAAGGCATTACACCACACGCCAACTAGCAAATATTTTAAGGAAAGTTTCCCCTAAACCTAAGCCTAGAATCTAGCTAGAACTTAAGGAAACAATAGCTTTAAGGAAAGAGATGCAACACTTTCCTTAAATACCAAAAAAAACACACGCCTAAGTCTAAGCTAATTACAACTCAGATTTTCTGCCCTTATTACAACCAATAAAAATGACTCAACGACATTAACTAATTAAACTAACAAACATAATAAAAGACATATTTTTTTGTTACATGTAAAACCTCTACTTTAAGAAGTAAAGTAAAACTATGCAACCATCCTAATAAAACAAATAAAGATAGTTGGTGAAGTAATCCATGCACGTATCTTGCATCATTCTCCCCCTCTTGAAAAAAAACGTGTCTCAAGTTTTGATGTAACCAAGCAATCATCCATGCACGATAACCATGAACCATAAGAATAAGTACACGTATAAGGAATAGAAGTGGAATCCATGAGGTTTGTCGATGTGTATGACAACTAACGACATCATGACAAAAATCGGTAGAAGATGCTGCATATTGTTGTACCCAACGCTCTTTTGTAGCTTCTGCGCATATGGAATAGCAAAGATCGGAACTTTGATGGTTGTACAAGCCAAAGATTCAGTTTTGAATTCATCTTCTACATGAGAAACTTCAAAGATCAAATCTTTATCCTTAGAACAAGAAAAAGTTTCAATCTTTTCTTCATCTTCAACAATGAAAACCAAATATGAAATTTCTTCCTCTATAGTGCAAGGAACATCTTCAATATCTGACCGTTCTTTTTTTGTTAAGTATTGTTGTTGCATCAAAGAATTAACCCTTGTAGTCGCTTCTTGCATACTTACAAGAGCTTGCTTGACTCTCAATGGTAAATCAAATCCATCCATACAAACCAAACAACAACAACCAACTGCAATCTTTCCAGTAAACTGTCCAAAATTTCACTAAAAGTTCGAGATTTAAAACCTAAGTATAACACCTCTAAATTTCATGAAATTTTAACACAAGATATCTCTAAGTGTCTAGAACACTCGATCAAAATTTCATCAACAAATACCCAACCAATTGTTTGCAGTTTCAATTCTCCCAAAACTGATCCAGAATATTTCGGTTTTGACTTTTTATCAAAAACTTGTTCGAATAAATAGAAAACGTTCTTCAAAAATTATGAAACTTTCCAGTATTAAACTAGACTAAAATTAGTCCAACTTTAAGCTAAGAAACTCTAAAAAATTCTTTATATGCTAAGAGAACGAATTTCCTAAAGTTTACCTTAGAACTGATTGAATCTGCCAGAAAGTTTACGCAAATATTTCTGGTTTCTGTGACTTCGTTACTACTTGGATCAAGCTGAAATTTTGACACAATGTAGGTCTGTATGTTAGCTTTCCAGCGAACCAAGAAAATCAAGATTTGGAGCTTACACGCGCCCTCACGCTCCGTTCTTGTAACACTGCTCTGATACCAACTGATATGATTTTCGAGGCTGTTTTCGGACTTTTTTTGTGTTTTGTGCTTTTTGTGAACGAAATTAATAAACAAGGGTATGAACAATTCAACTATCTCGGTATGAATTGAACTAGGTTTGAAGAATAAAGCTATCTCGGCTAAATTCAACGGTGTTATTTCGCTTATCTCGGCAAAAACAACAATAATTCACAAGGAATCACAATTCTCAAATCAATTCTCTACCTTTTTTATTATGGACTAGGTGCCTATTTATAATAAGGGCAGCAAGAAACCCTTGCCCTCCAAGGCATTACACCACACGCCAACTAGCAAATATTTTAAGGAAAGTTTCCCCTAAACCTAAGCCTAGAATCTAGCTAGAACTTAAGGAAACAATAGCTTTAAGGAAAGAGATGCAACACTTTCCTTAAATACCAAAAAAAACACGCCTAAGTCTAAGCTAATTACAACTCGGATTTTACGCCCTTATTACAACCAATAAAAATGACTCAACGACATTAACTAATTAAACTACCAAACATAATAAAAGACATATTTTTTGTTACATGTAAAACCTCTACTTTAAGAGTAAAGTAAAACTATGCAACCATCCTAATAAAACAAATAAAGATAGTTGGTGAAGTAATCCATGCACGTATCTTGCATCAGATTGAAGAAGTAAAAGCAGCAGCAGAAAAAGCTAAAGCTCATGAGAAAGCATTACAAGAAGCAAACTGCAGCATTACAAGCTAATGAAAGTCAAGAAAACAATGCACAAGAATCAGCACCAAGACCAACAGTTTTGGATCCAGATATAGCAGTCACAAAAGGAAAAGACAACAAGCGAATAAAGGACACTATGATGCATACAAGAAGGCATCAAAAAAAGGAAAAAAGAGACACAAGAAGTTTGAAAGCATAACTCCAAAAGAACATTTGTTCTAAAATTCTTTACCAAGAGAACTATGCAATGTTTTTAATGATTTGAGTTTGAAATAAGACTTGTACACTATATGCAAATATAGTGCATTATATGGTTATGAAGTACATTTTTTTGAAAGGATATGGTTATGAATTACATTATATAAACAAATTCTTATGAAAAACTGTCGGTATGATTTAGCCTAGCTAGTGTACAACTATCAAAACCTACAAGTATATACTACAATTTTCTAATCAACTATATCAAACAATCATACACTATATCATCTGAAAAAATACTATATCACAGAGAAATATACTATATGAAAAACACTTGCAATAACACTAAGAAACATTGTTTGTAAACCAATTATATTAACACAAACCTCTTTATTAAACCAAACCTACTGTTAGATTAGTAACATTGTTTGTAAAATCAATCAAGACAACACAATAACATAAAGAAATATTGTTTGTAAACCTATTATATCAACACAAACCTACCGTCAAACCAAACCTACTTGTTAAATTAGTAACATTGTTTGTAAAATCAATCAAGTACATCATATAGTTCTACTTTGCAAATTTGATGGTTAACTTTCTCTTTCATGTCTTCTTCTTCTTTCCATCCTCAACTTCTTTGTTCTCGTTTTTCTTGTTGCATTTTCTGTCTCAACTCCTCTTCAATCCTCTTACTCTCTTCGGCATTCTTCCTTTTATTTTCTTCAATAAAAGCAACAGTCTCTGATCTCTTTGATCTGAATGATATCACGTTATCCACAAGCACACTTCTATTCTTATTCGGATCGGATAAAATCATGCAACCTCACAAGGAGACTCTTCCTGCTTTCCTAATCCTCTCCTAAAAATAAATTAAATCGGTAAGAAACTATAAAAAAAAATTAAATACATAACCGAATTAGAAATAATTATATTAAACTTACATCATTCGAGATATGGGCATTCAAACACTTTTGAGCCATCAAAAATTAGCATATGAACAAGTATATACACACCACAGATCCAAATCATATGCACCTTTTTTCCAACTTCCTTTCACTTCGTCATTGGCCATAAACCCATATCATCACCTTCGGATTGTGGGATTTCATAAGATTGGAAAAGACTTGAAACTCCATCAAGCAATGATTGAACTGAGAGTCTCTATCATTTTCTTATATTCCTCATCATCATCCCAAATCTTGTTATCAATATAAAAAACAATCTTTTTTCTTTGTGTCCAAGACAAACAAAACAACAAAATGATTTGCTCCTTTTAGCAAAGTTGGGAAAAAACCTACAAAATGAATAGAAGTATAAACTCACTAAATGAGAATAAAATAATTATATCATAACATAATAATATATGTTGTAGCACACAAAACACACTATAACATGAAGAAATCCACTATATCATATACAAACATACTATATCACATACAAACCCACTATATATTTGTCTACTCTGTAGCACACAGAACACTATATCATAAACAAAGCCACTATATGATATATAAACACACTAGCTATATCATATACAAACCCACTATATTTTTGTCTATACTCTGTAGCACGAAGACACTATATCATAAACAAAGCCACTATATGATATCTAAACACACTATATCATATACAAACCCACTATATATTTGTCAATTTATACTAAAAAAATACTTTCATCATAATTTCAAAAACAGAACTTGTCTCACCAATTCAACACCAGAATCCAGTTTTGGAATATTATTCAACTCTTCAATTTGAAACTTCCAGCATGTGATCAAATCATCGATGCGTTTAGCATCAGTTCCATCTTCCAGCACATGCAATAATGCAGTCTGCAACATAAGAACTCATGTTATCACAAAATAAATAATGCATGCAAAGATAAAGAATTCAGCAACATAAAAATATATTACAAAAAGTTCTTACACTCGAGAAGAAGTAAAGTAAAACATTTTTTGGAGGAGAAGAGAGACTCGAGCTCATTGATATTAATCATTCTTACCCAATTATCTATAACTGATTCAAACATCTCAATCTCACTAGCAACCGTCCAAATCTCACTCCGAGGAATAGAGAAGAACACTTCATCCAGCTTAAAGAGCTCTTCACTGCAACAAACAACACAAATTGTAAAAATATTTTCAATGAAAACAATACATTAAACAAATTTCATTCAATAATTTACCTCCCATCTAACGGATGTTGATTTTCAGAACAATAATCAACAGCCTCCCTTAAAAATATAGGTTGATGACTGAAAGCACCCTCAACTGCATAATCATCCAGCCTTAGAGTTGACTTGGCTGGACCCCTAGACA
Source organism: Beta corolliflora (assembly GCA_947648045.1). Lineage (NCBI taxonomy): Eukaryota > Viridiplantae > Streptophyta > Magnoliopsida > Caryophyllales > Amaranthaceae > Beta > Beta corolliflora. The sequence continues at coordinate 458,257 of CANSZD010003378.1, read as the reverse complement.
AAGCATTTTGGATAACAATCCATGTATTCTCCTCCACAGACATGTCTTCACTTGCATCATAAAAAACGTTGTTAACAACGTTCTGGATGATATCATTGGTCTTCTGACTCATTTAAGTCACTATAAAGCTAGGGAAGGCAGTAGTATAAGGATTATAAACCTCATCCCAACCAGCTGGCAAATCTTTCACAGCATATGCAATTGATACCTTTTCATCAAAGTACTTCTGATAAATTGAACTTGACAACATTTTGTCAAGATCAAGGATAATCAGAAGAAGAAGGAATACCAGCCACATAAGAGTCCTTCAAACTCTTAAACGCATCTATGTGGCAATGAGAGACAGCTTTCAAATCCCTCTTCCAAATCAACCACATAGCATGAAGCTCCTACAAAAATCAAAACAAAGAATTAATTTGTAATACTCTATATGTAAACAGGTAAAAATACACTATATCAAAACAAGACCAACTATATGAAAATAACACCAACTATATCATAGCAGAAACACACTATCCGTACAACAAAATAGAGCACATACACTATACCACATACAAAATACACTATATCATATAGAACAACACTATATCAGTCAAAACTACACTATATCAAATGGGAACATTATTCTAAATTTTTACAAGGCACTACAAGGCACACACTATAGTACACACTATATCACATACAACCCCACTATATCAAATACAAATACAATATCACATACCACCATCACATAACCACACAATCACATAAAATCACACTATATCACATACAACCACACTATATCACTCAAAACTCTACTATATCAAAAATTAATATTATTCTAAAATTTAAACTTACATATTTAGCTTGTGCAGTAATTTCTTCATCAGTAAGACTTCCTGGTGGAAGCTCAAACTGAATATGAAGCTTGCCCTTCACCTTCCTCTTGGGCGCAACCTCCTTTGGTACATCACTTCCTCCACTTCATGTATCATCACTTAATACAGGACGTGGTACAAACTGAACTTCAATTTTTTTGAACCGGCTTCGTTCGGCTGAAATCGACATGCCCATCATCAGTGAAGTAAAACTTAGCACTTATTGGATAAGTGTCATCAAGCAAACCACTTCCAAACTTATCACATAATACTTCACGATGAATTCTCCTGTTAATTGACACATTATCCCAATGAGACAATAGAGGCAGTCGAGTTGGAGGCACACTATCACCAATCTGTAGGTGATGGAAGTAAATCAACACCAACAAAATTATACACCCAATATAATGCCCCGGAGAACCTTTACTAAATAATGAATTCTTTTACAAAACAGTCGCATGCTTCAACCTCTCCAAAATATATTTACACCAATTCAAACAAGGAATTGTCCGAACCCTCATTTACAGCATAAACCAGCCTCAAATTCAGTGTGTTATTTGCAACAGGAGCTAAAAAAGAAGAAAAAGCAAATAACACATACAACTTTTGAAAAACCTCCCCACCATCAACTAACCTAATTAACTCAGAATAAACAGAAGACATAGGAATCTGCCCTTTATCCCGACAAACTCCAAAGTAATCCCTCCAGCTTGCTTTCAACTCAAAATGCGGATTCTCCGCATTAGGTCCCTTAGACACATGCACCACATCATGTCCTTCAACTAGAGGAAACTCAAACACATCATACACATCGAATTGGTTAACCTTGAACTCTTTTCCATAACCAACTCTAAACATGCAAGAACCACCATCAAACTTCTCCACCAACCATCCACTCAGAGAATTATTAGTCCTGGAAATCTTTAAATCCAACAAAGATCCAAAACCAATTTCTATAACAGCTTTTCTCTGTTCGGCACTCAAACCTTCATTCAGCTCACAAAGCCTTTTACCACAGCAAGTAGTTTTAAAGAGGTTTACCCTCTGTCCTTCAGCTTCAGTCATTATTTTGCTCTTCTTTGGAGCTTGCAAGGTATCCTTCTCAGCTATAGGATTTACCCTCTTCTTGCTTGCTCCCTTTTTTGTAACAGGAGGATTACCAGCATCAGTTCCTTCATTACCAAGAACATTAGCAGAATCAGTTCCTTCATTAACAGGAGGATTAGCAGCATCACTTCTTCCATCCTGATGTTCAGTAGATGAATTACCAGAATCATGTCTAGGGTGCTCTGCAACAAAAAACAATTGTTCAGATTATACACTATATCAGAAGAAAACACACTATATCAGAAGAAAACACACTATATCATGTCAAAACATACTATATCATGGCAAAATACACTATCATAACACTCTTATATCATGTCAAACTACACAATATCATCTCAAAATACACTATAATGTCAAAACACACAATATGATGTCAATATACACTATCATCCAAAACACTGCCGAAGAACTATCACAACAACACTATATCATTTCAAAATACACTATATCATATTTAAACACACTATATCATTTCAAAATACACTATCATTTCAAAAGTCAAGACTAACAAAAAGTAGTATAATTACATATACACTATATATTTACACAACAAACTATATCATCACAAGAATAACACAATTACAAATTATTTCACAAAAACATAAACCTAAAAAACAGTATAAGACAGAATAAGAGTAAAACAAACACTATATACAACAAAAAATCAACTATAACAAACACGAAAACTAACTAAAGCACAAAAATACAAGTAATAACAAAGTCGAAAATTAACTACAAGACACAAACATCAACATCAAAACACTTAAAAATTAACATAAATTTATCATGCAAACAATAAAAATCGCACAAAAATAAACAAAAAGTAATTCAAACTAAAAAAACATCAAAACTCCAAAAATTATAAGAAATTAAAGTAAAAACGAAAATCAACAACATAATTACCATCAGTCTCAGCAGTTTCACTAACACCAGGCAACTTCGATTCCTGTGCACGACCACCACCAAGAGACGAATGCAAACCACTACGTTTTGCGAAATTGCAACTAGCGATCGTCTTCCTTTCCATTGCTAAATTCAAACGAAGAAATTACACAGAACTGAACGAAAAAACTGAAAATGAAGAAGTTAGGGCAGAGAAAATTACACAGAATTGAACTTGAAGAGAGAGAAAATGAAGAAGTTAGGGCAGAGAAGATGAAAAGTTATTAATGAGAGAGAAAATGCAGAAGTTATAAGAGAAAGAAGGAGTTAGAAGAAGTTATCAGAGGAGAGAGAAAATATGAGGAGAGAGAAAAACTAAAGGCGGCAAAAACTGAAAGTCGTAATCATTACTATTGCAACATTTCCCTCAACTCACGTGATATGGTTCGGGTGCACACTAATTAGTGTGCACCGGGCTCATATTAGTTTTTATTGATAATAAGAAATTAGGAAAAATTGACATGAATAATCTTAATTCAAGTTTGCTTGGTGGAGGTGGTGGGGAATTTACTTTGTGACTTTTTTTTTTTTACTAAAAGGTGTTCTTAATTAAATTAAAATGTTTATAGGGCTAGCACCCTACCATAGTCTGGTGATACATGCCGATTAATAGAATCTAAATCCAAAGTATAATACTTCATACAATATAGGGGATGGGTGTGCCAAATACAAAAATCATTAGCCAAAATAGAGGACTTTTTCATGAACCTAGCTGCTCCATCAGCCAGCCTATTCTGCTGCCTTCCCTCGAAGAGAATAGTTCCTCCTGGTATTTGCCCTATGAACTCCCTGCAATCAACCATTAGTTCAGTTAACACATTCATGCCTATTGGAGGGTTTTTTTATACAATTCACAGCCATAGAATAATCTGATCATATTAGTGTAGACACCAAATTTTGAACCCTTTTTCGGATAAATAAAGATTTTGAAAATAAATAAAAATAACAAAAATCGACATGCATCGTGGAGCGCGCGCCCTGGAGCGCGAGTTTCATTCCGTCGCACGATTTTCCAATTTTGCGTATTAGTCATGCAGTTTCGGCTTAGAAGTATAATTTTCGTGAGTCGTAGTCAATAACTACAACCACCGTTTTAATAAAATGATTCGTAGTATAATCATGCTCGTCTTTATTAATTTGACGAGTTTTCGTTAATTGTCTTAAGTTAGTCTTTGGGAAAAATGAAAAACGAGTCGCGATTAGGCGTCGAGATTTTTGTCGTATCCCAAAACCGGTATTAATCAGTTTTCTTGATGGTCAAGTCATTGTTCATTGGATAAAGAATAAGAATATATTCTTTATCCACTAAACACATCCTTTATCCATTAGTTAGAGAATAAGAATCATGAAAAGATGTGAGAATAAGAATCAAATCACATGTGTAAGAGGGGAAAATCCGGATTTTTTCCCGGAAGAATCATGTGTGCGCCAAGCACACAATCATGCGCTAGACGCATGATTGTGCGCCTAGCGCACAAGCATGCTCTCGCGCGGACGCAGCCTTGCGCCTAGCGCAAGGCGTTGTGCCTAGCGCAGCCTTCCCCGCGTTAGGCGCAAGTTGTTCGATTAGTTTTATTTTGCACGTTTTTCGATGCATTTTTTTACGTATTAGGATGTTTAGGGAAGAATATTTTCTGAAAATCTGATTTTGCCTCATTAATGAGAAAATCCAAAATGAATAAGAATATTTGTGTTTCCAAAGAGATTTGATGATGTCATTAGGGTGAGGTCATTAGAGTGATGTCATTAAGGTGATTAAAGATGAAGAAAATTAGATATTTTGGGTGAAAAATCTGATTTTCTCCCTCTATGAAACCCTAGTTCACCTCCCTCGTTTCTCTATAAATACCATCCGCTTTTCACTTCAAAACCAAGTTGAAAAAAACACAATTAAACTTCACAACTTCTCTCTCTACTACTCTTCTCCTCCTTAATTTTTTCATCTTAGCAAAAGTCGTAATTAATAAGTAAAGAAGTGGAAAAGGGTTCAACTTAGTTTCACTACTTCCCTCATCTTCTCTGCTCCATTCCTCTAAAGAAATCACACTTAAAAAGAAAGAAAGTAAAAGTTAGTAAGATAATTAGTAAGTAAAGAAGTTCATCAAAAGAAGGAAAAAACACAAAAAAGAGTTTAAGTTAGTAATTAAGAGAATTTAAAAACTCACTTAGAAATTAAGAAAATCACAAAAAAAGGTAGAAAAATTTGCAAAATGGAAGTGCATCATTGAGCTAGCAAGGTAAAGTGGAAACTCTTGTTTATTTTTGATTACCTTCTTAATCATCTACTAACTTCTTTCTTGTTTTCTTCTTATTATTTTTTTAATCTTTGGAGTGATTTGGGTATGTGGAAGTCCTAATAGGTTCCCAACCTTAAATCACCCCACCTAGAATAGTCACCTCTAATGAGGTGACTCTTAGGAAACAATGTGATTATGTGATTTTTTCTTAATCAATTTGTTATTCATCACCAAAAATGTTTTCATAAAAAAATTCAAGACAAGTTGTGCATAAACATCTCCATAAAAAAGACAGTGTGATGTTGTAATTATAACCAGTTTTAATTTCGTACTACATTTCATTTTTCGTCTGTATTATAAGAATAGTTTGTAGGATTTAATATTTTTCTTATAAAGTACAAGATGTTTACAGCCACTGGGATTTTGAATTTCTAAAAAAAGAATTTTATGGAAATAATTATAAATCACACAACTTTGTTGTGCAATTCTGATTTTGTCCAGTACTACTTAACCTTGTTCTGTCAATAAAGTTTAAAACAAAATCATTTAGATAAAACTAAAAACATCAAGTTTGAAGAAAACATCAGTAGCTTTCCAAAAATATAAAAATCATGTTCATATAAATTTTATACAATTTTACAATATTTGTACAATAACGTTTATGTAAATCACTAAATTCCAGAATATTGATTTTCTTTTCAGTAAAGAAAATAAACAAAAAATAGCCTTAAAAATGTCCAATTAAAGTAAAAATTTCTAGTCTAGTCTTTCAAAGTGTCTAGAATGTTTATACCAAAAATAATTCTAAATAAGTTCAATAAGTTGGATCTCAAAGAACAACTTCAATAAAGGTCCTGTTTTGACCAGTTTTGACATAAAATTCAACATAATTCAAGTTGTCACTAAAAACTTGTGAAATTTTGAAACAACATAAAAAACTCACTGATCTATCCAAAAATGTATCAAATTCTTTATTTTACGCTTTATACAGAAAGTTATGATTTTTGTAAGTCAGTGCAAGAACAAAAGTACAATCTGGACAATGAAATAAAGTGATTAACTCAACTTTCATAAAAAAATATTTTCTTTTCACACGAAAATGTTAATTAAAAGTCATTAAATTTTAAGTTTCTCTTAAAATGGCTCATTTTATCATGTAAATAAAGATCAATAAATATTGTCATAAAAAAATCAAAATCAAAGAAGTTAATTAATCTTTAACTTTCACAAATTCAGAAATAAACATGAATTCCAAAGCCCATTCAAGGAGATGAAGATCAAGGAGCATAACGGTGAAGATCAAGATTGAAGATTTGCATAGATCATAGATTTTGTAAATATTGTTGTAATAATAGTTTCTTTGTAAATAATTATTGCATCACTCAATTAATTAAAAAAACATGGAGATGTTTATGCATAATGTTCATAAATAATTTCACAATTCTTTTTAATAAAATGAGCAACCAATGTTACAAAAGTTGCAGGTTGGGCCCAATATGTCATAGTACATGAATCAAATGACTCAATCTCAATTAAGAGGAAAAATTGCAAATCTAACTAAGTTAAATTGTATGATGATCCATGTTACATTTTAAAAATGTGTTCTGCATATTCAAATGGATTAATCATATAATTTGACATAATTAGATTGGTAATTATGATCTCCAAATTGATTTTAGGCCATTTCACGTGTCTCACTTTAAATGGCCAAATTCCAACTAGCCAAACACAATCTCCAAATTTGATCTCAAATTGATCATTTCTCTCCAAATGACTTAATAATCTTCAATTAAGATTATTTCTCAAAAGCCTTCAATTAGGAAGCAAACCTTCTAAGACCTCATGAAAATCATAAACGTAATCACTAATTAAGGTGGTTATTTCAATCCTCGATTAATCACTAATTAAAGCGGTTAATTCAAACTTTTTATTTAATCACTAATTAGAGTGATTATCTTAAACCTTAATAATCGTTAATTAGGACGGTTATTCTTCTTATTTAATCACTAATTAGAGTGATTATCTTAACCTTAATAATCGTTAATTAGGACGATTATTTTTCTCATTTAATCACTAATTGAAGTGATTATCCTAAACCTTGAATAATCACCAATTAGGGTGATTACTTTATAACCTTCATTCTTAATCACTAATCAAGGTGATTATCTTTCCTTTTAAGTTTAATCACTAATTTGGGTGATTATCTTAACCTCCATTTTTAATCACTAATTAAGGTGATTATCTTAATCCTTCATATTTTATCACTAATCAAAGTGATTATCTCAATCCCATTTCAATCACTAATTGGAGTGATTACCTCATTTCAGATAGATTTGTTTAATTCTAAAGGTGAGTTATTCATAATCTATTCCCTCCTCTTCTTTTCCCAGTGGAATTGGCCATTTAGGGTGAGACATAAGCTCGAACTACGACGGTTTTGATCCATGAGTGGATTCCAATCCCGCAATGATTGGTTCGTAGTGCAACTTCAGTGCTCAAACCTACCATGTACAAATGATATATTGGTCCTAAATAAAAATGGTTAATATGTATATGTGCAAACTATGTGCTTTTCTTTCTTTTGAATAGCCATGATTACTTTAAAATGGAAAATAACGCATTTAGTAAGAGTCCGTTCTGTAGAACGAAAGATGAGACGAGTTCCAGACGTTCGCACCTTTTAACCTAAACCCCGAATCCTATCGCATGGTATGAAAGGCCAATTTTCAAAAAGCCTTATCCATATGAAGTCATCATCGTTTTAAATGATATTTCTTGAAATTGATTTTAAAACGATTTATCAAATAAATTTGTCCCTATTCGGATATTAATAGGGTGGCGACTTCCAAGTTTTTTAAAACTCATAGTCCAATGAAAGACTTTCGTGGGATTCAGACCGTTAATTAAGACAGTAAAAAATCGGATACCACAGGCTGGCGACTCCACTGAGGAGAGATACTTCCACTAGAAGTATATGAGGTTTAAACCTGAACAATGCGTTATTTTCCATATGAAATAATAATAATAAAAAAAAGTTAATCATGGCTATTCACAATTTAATTTTTGTATATAGTATGCTTATGTGAAAATTACGTGTGCTTGGTTGTTTATCGATCCATACACATGCACTCTTTTTAACCGTTTTCTTATTAGGTCTGATACCTCTGTCTATTGGCAAGGGTCAGAATTTTAGAATGACAAATTAATGAATTAAGGGCGTAAAACTTGCATCCGCGAGCTATTGCGACCGGCTCTGTCAGGAGCGTCCACCCTCGATGGACAGAATGGAAGTGACTCGAGGCCACTTTAACATAATCTCTCCTTAAATGAATCACCTTTTCGTTGACTTTTAGGATACAAGGATCAATGCACAAATGTCCTTTATTTATTTCAATTATTGAATAATGTGAAAATTTTTCAAAATTCCTCAGTCCGTTTTCAGTCGGTCAATACTTCAGTAATCATTAATTGTAGCTGAATTGCTGCCGAAATGATTATCGAAATATTAAGAGTATTCTTGTTTATTTATCACAAGTTTCATGTAAAAAAAAAAGTGTGTGCTCACCCATTTTTTTAAAAAACTCACATTTACTTCAAAATTTTTTTAATTCAAATTGGGTTTTCCAAAAACAAATTTGATTTTTACAGGAAAAAAAAATCCTGTTTTGAAAATATATTCCCAAAATAAAACAAAAAAATTTGAAAAACTGAAAAATGAAAAGCGTCATAATCAAGAGTTCAAAACGTGTCATGTTTCAGAATAAGAATGTAATTAAAACATATAATCTAAAACGCGAGAATTCTAGTCTAAAAAAATTGTGTCAAAAGAGATAATTGTTTTCGAAAAAAAAGAGGAAAATTCTTCCATTTCCTGTTAAAAAAAACATATAAAGAAAAATCATCAGTCATTGTCTAACATTGTTAGTGTGTACATTTCAGGTACTTCAAATTAGCATAATCCTAAGAGGTGGAACAGACGTATTCAAACAGGAGAATACATGGCCTGGCGCCAAGCAAACTGAATTCGGAAAAAGGTTGAGAAGAACCCGAGTAATTCACATTAGTCTAATCCTAAGAGGTGGAACAGACGTATTCAAACAGGTGAATACATGGCATGGCGCCCAGCAAACTGAAGTCTGAAAAGTTTGGGATATACCTGAATCATTTAATTGCTTTTATATTATACTTTGTAGGTAGAGGTACGTGCGGCTTGATCACCTAAAAAAACAAAAAACAAAAAATTTAATGTTGTAATGCATCTATCTTAGCTTTCTCTACTGTGTAATGTACTAAAAGGGGTACGTAGGCAACTCATTTTCTGAGTGCAGCTGCAAAAAAAAGAGAAAAATTATGTAAAATTTCATTTTTTTAATCAGAACTACGTTGGGCCTGATTCTCCATTAAAAAAAAAAACCATAGCAAGAAAAATTTCTTCCTCAAATCCAAATACACTCATGGAGATACGTAGGCAACCTTCGGGTGCGGCCCCTTTTGCATTTAATATTTTCTTTTGTGGTTTCAGCGCTTAGAAGCAATCAATACGTGCAGATCACTACAAAGAAGAACGATATCTGGGGCATTACAATTTGCCAAAATGAGGACACATGCCTCGTTATACCTCTTTTCTCTTATTTATGTATTAGTAGGAAATGGAAGGATATTATCAAATTGATTTTGAAAAATGTTTGTGTATTATTCCAAAAAAAATGAGCCTAAAAAGTGGAAGTTTAAAATGTAAATAAAAAAGTCCAAGTCTAAAAAAAAAGAGAATAACAAGTCAAAGAAATCTAATGAAAAATCTCAAAACATATGATAGAGTCAAGGTTTTACACCTTTTAATAAATGATAACTGAAATTGGGGTAAAAAAAAAAAGAGAGAGAATTTTCAAAGATATCATTTCTTTCATTCTCTGCAAAAACAAAAAAAAAAAAAGAGAAAAGAAGAAACGAAGTTTGGACAAACTTCTGTACTAAATTTTCATCTCATTTCACAGGAACTCTGCCCGGGCCAGCTCAGGATCTAGGCTGATTCGCCGAAGTCTGACCATAGTTAACGTTCTCTGTCAATAATACTATCATCCTTGTCTACACCAGCTGTATTCTCTGCTACACATCTCAACAACATGTCTGAAATTTCAAACAACGAGCACCAACAAAACTCTACCCCTTCACCTGATCCAATGACTGAGCTCCGAGGGCTTGTCCAGGCCATGCTTGACCTACAGGATAATATTGAGCAAACTGTGTTGGGCATAATGCGTTAAAGCACCTTTTCATCTTGAGCCTCTGAACAATGAGAGAGAAATTCCCACTAAACTCGAGGAAGAAGTAGTCAAGCTTAAAGAAGTATTAAAAGGCATGACTAAGGCTGAACCATGGATGGATATTCATGGATTAATTCTTTTCCCGAAGGCACGACTACCCCATGGTTTCAAAATGCCTAATCTGACAAAGTTTGATGGGGACCTGGTAGCCCCACCAATTTCTCGAAAATGTATGTAGGGGCAATGAGTCCCCTGGGGGAGTGGAAGAATCCTTGATGGCCCAACTATTTCAACAATATTTAGATGGTGCTGCAGCACATTGATTCCTCAACCTTGAAAATACAAAGAAATCCACTTGGGCTGACATAGTCGGAGAGTTCTCAAACCAATACAAGTATAATGAAGAAATTGATGTTACTAGAAGGGATCCGGAGACTACTTCTCAAAACCTTAATGAGACATTTTCTTCATTCATCACTCGATGGAGAAACAAGGCTTCCAAAATGATGAGTAGGCCTAATGAGGAGGAACAGCTGCAAATGGTTCTGAAGAACCTTCTTCATGTCTATCAGAAGCATATGGCGTACCAATATTTCCCGACTTTCAAAGCTTTGATTGCTATGGGAACTCTAGTTGAGGATGCTGTGAAAAGGGGAGACATCAAGAAAGATGAACCTATTGGCGACACTACTTATAATGCAAAATTTGGAAATAACAAAAGAGCCCCAAACAATGATTCAACAGCTCCTAAGACAACTAATGCGATCCATGCCATTGGCGCATCGTCTGCATTCCAGTTGCGACCACAAAGGAACTTTACTCCTTTGAACATGAATTTTTCCCAAGCTCTCTCCAAGTTAAAAAAGGCCAATCTCATTCAACCCTTGAATCCACGCACACCTCCTAAAAATCCCTACCCTGGTTATGACCCAAATCAAAACTATGAATACCATCAAAGCCCGGGCATAATACTGAAAACTGCACGGCTCTAAAGCATCAAATTCAAAACCTTGTGGATGATGGAAAACTTTCTCTGGGGTCTATCTCCAATAAACCAAATGACTCTCAGCCTAACATCACAAAAAACCCCATTCCTAATCATAAACCCTCATTCGCCATTAATGCCATCTCTGCTGCTTTGGACGGATGCGATCCAATTCAGTTAATCCGCAAGACAGTTCCTCAAATGTATGAAATGCCGATAGCCGTAGGTTACAAGTGCCTGGTCTATGACTATTCCACTCAAGAAAAAGTCAAAATGATGCCTTGTAAAGACCCAGCTTCACTCTCAACAAGGATCCATTATCTGACATGTGTGGAACTTTGGATTATGATGGTGCCTTCTTCATTTTGGACTCTAATGCTGATGAAGATGCCTCTTCGGTCTTAACAATTGTGGAGAAAAACACCGGAGGACATTCCATCACTCCAAATACATACCGGCGCCCCATCTGCCTCGATGATCTTAGTGATGAGGAGTACGTGGATATATTTCATTTGACTAGAGCAGGTCGCCATTTTAAACCATCCCATTTGGAGGATGAAAATCCTTTGGAGGTATTGAGAAGGAAGGAAAAGGGCAAAGAGCCAATGATTGAGGAAAGTAACAAGGAAGATGATGCTATCATGCGCATGAAAGAAGTAAATGCTAATGTTTCCATCTGGAAATTGTTAATGCATTCCCAGCCTCATAGGGCAGTTGTTCTAAAGCATCTTAATGAAGCCTCGGTAAGCTTTTGTATAACACCTGACCAGATGGTGGGGCTCATTCATGGGGTAGATCGAACTCTCATGTTCACAGACAATGATCTCCCTGACAATATCAACCACAACAATTCATTACACATCACTATACGCTGTAATGGATGGGAGATACCTAGGGTGTTGATCGACAATGGCTCCGCAATCAATGTTTGCCCTCTGCGTGTGCTAACAAGACTTGGGTATTCAAAAGAAGATCTGGTACCATCCAACCAGGTGGTCAGAGCATATGATAATGCTAAGAGAGAAGTATTGGGTTTGATCAGCCTCCTCATTGAATGTGGTCCCGTGGCAAGGAAGGTGGAATACATGGTCATTGACATACAAGCCTGTTTTAACTTCTTATTAGGAAGACCATGGCTGCATGAAAATAGAACAGTAGCCTCTACTCTACATCAGAAGGTAAAGCTTCTCACTGATCAAGGTGCTGTGACTATTTCTGGTGATCCAGAAATTATGACCATCTCCAGCGCCGGAAAATCGGTATTGTATCTGAACGAAGTGGAGGGCACTAGGTTGGATGGTTATACTATCCACTGTATTCTAGCAGCACCTGAAAATTCATGGATGAATGAGGTTCCAGCAGCCACACCAGATGAAAGTGTTGAAGAAACAGATTCAGAATATGAACCAAGTGAGGATGATGAAAAAGAGGTAGGAGCTCCAAGCATCGACAAACATAATACGTCATCTGGAGCACCGGAAGAATCCTGTGTCGGTAATCCTCAAGATGATGATAATGACTCAATGAATAGATCTAGGACAGATGATTTTGATCTGGACTTTAATGTAGTGGGTCCTATCCGAGAAGTTCACACCGAATCACTGATTTTCTAGGATATCAACATGAAGATCACTATCGTGAATTACCCCAATTCAGAAAATTTGATGGGAACGGTGATCCTTTTGTCCACTTGGTGGGATTTGTGAATGCCTTGCATCCATGGGGCATACCAGAGGAAGATTACCCCATGCTGTTTGACAAGAGTTTAGAAGGACCAGCTCTGGACTGGTAGTATTCTTCAGATTGTGTAGATAGGGTTAGTTGGGAAAATGCTATCCAAGCCTTTGTTAATTGGGCTTTCGAGCATAAACAAACTAATGTCAAGAAGCTGAAGTTAGTCAGCTTGCGTCAGAGTGCCTTAGAAACCTTCTCGCATTTTTTTTTCGAGATGCACTCATATCCGCACACAACTTCGTTTCCCTATTACTGATCGGGAATTCATGCTCATATTGCTGCGGAACCTGAACGATTTCTATTATCGTCACATGGTTACTATCAAGTACACCTCCCTCAGCCACATGGAACAGCATGGCTTTGACATCGATGCTCTGAAATTGCAAGAAAAACGGCCTCGAGAAAATCTTGAAACTCCCAATACAAATCCAAGGGTTTATGCTAAGATGGATGAACCATTGAGTATGGTGTATGATCGTCTTCGGAGCCAAGGTATAATCCAGGCCTCAGCATATGTGCACTATTTACCCCTTCCTGGAGCAGACATGAGCAAACTCTGCGCTTATTGTCGCTAATTTGGGCATGAAACTGATCGATGCCATGATATTTACTACAAAGTTCAAAACCTGATTGATCGAGGCATCATTAGTCCAACCCATAAGGAGGTGCCCACAAGGAAAGTGTCGGCGCACCCTCAACCGCAATCCCAAGTTGATATCTTCCGCAAATTAGTCGAGCAAGGTCAGATACATCCACTTCCTAGACGCCCAGGGCCAAGTCCCGTAGGGTCAGATCTCCACAAGTACTGCCAATATCATCAGTTGCATGGTCATGTCTAGAGATGTCAATGGGTAATGGACCCTACCCGGATCCATGGATCCAGATCTGTTTTTAGCGGATCTGGATCCTCAAATTTTGGACCCTACGGATTCGGGTAGGATATGGATCCTTGTTATTAAACACGGATCTAGATCGGGTCCTAAATTATTACCCAAATCCGGATCCATTACCCGTTTTTTAAAGTTATTTTAAAATATATAATTAAAAAGGTAAAAATTAATGTTAAACTCTTAATGTTATTTATGCTTGGATTTGTTATATTAAGGTTGAATGCTTGTTACTTCAACATCGACAAATGAAGATGCTAAATGACGTTGTTTTGTTCTTTAAAATCATTATTTATTGTGAAAATTAGGGTCTTTTTGAAGAAAATAGGATCCGTTTTGGTTCCGTTTAGGACCCGGATCCGTAGGATCTAATGGATCTGGATCCTCAATTTTATTACCCAGCGGATCTGGGTCGGATCTGGATCCATGCTTGGAAAACGGATTTGGATCTGGATCCTAGAGGATCCTGTCCAGATCCTACCCGTTGACATCCCTTGTCCCGCACAAACCAATGTCATGCTCTCAGCTATCACAAAATTAATTGGGATTTTCTACATAAAGCAACGTGAATTATAACACTGATGATAACTATTTTCTGTGGAGAATATGTAATCTCAAAAGAAATTTTCTGTCAAATTTTCGTGTCTTTTCAAACATTGGCCATCATTTTCTCCAAAATTCGACCAATGTGGGGCATTCTGTAGACACCAAAATTTGAACCCCTTTTTCGGATAAATTAAGATTTTGAAAAGAAATAAAGATAACAAAAATCGCCATGCATCGTGGAGCGCGAGTTTCATTCCGTCACACGATTTTCCATTTTTGCGTATTAGTCATGCAGTTTCGTCTTAGAAGTATAATTTTCGTGAGTCGTAGTCAATAACTACAACCACCGTTTTAATATAATGATTCGTAGTATAATCATGCTCGTCTTTATTAATTTGACGAGTTTTCGTTAATTGTTTTAAGTTAGTCTTTCGGAAAAATGAAAGACGAGTCGCGATTAGGCATCGGGATTTTAGTCGTATCCCAAAACCGGCATTAATCAGTTTTCTTGATGGTCAAGTCATTGTTCATTGGATAAAGAATAAGAATATATTCTTTATCCACTAAACACATCCTCTATCCATTAGTTGGAGAATAAGAATCATGAAAAGATGTGAGAATAAGAATTAAATCCCATGTGTAAGAGGGGGAAAATCCGGATTTTTTCCGGAAGAATCAAGTGTGCGCCAAGCACACAATCATACGCTAGACGCATGATTGTGCGCCTAGCGCATAAGCATGTTCTGCGCCAGACGCAGAGCCTTGCGCTTAGCGCAGCTTCCTGCGTTAGGCGCAGTGTTCTGATCAGTTTTATTTTGCACGTTTTTCGATGCATTTTTTTACGTATTAGGATGTTTAGGGAAGAATATTTTCTGAAAATCTGATTTTGCCTCATTAATGAGAAAATCCAAAAAGAATAAGAATATTTGTGTTTCCAAAGAGATTTGATGATGTCATTAGGTTAGGGTGAGGTCATTAGTGTGATGTCATTAAGGTGATTAAGGATGAAGAAAATCAGATTTTTTGGGTTAAAAATCTGATTTTCTCCCTCTTTGAAACCCTAGTTCACCTCCCTCATTTCTCTATTAATACCCTCCTCTTTTCACTTCAAAACCAAGTTGAAAAAAACACAATTCAACTTCACAACTTCTCTCTCTACTACTCTTCTCCTCCTTAATTTTTCCATCTTAGCAAAAGTCATAATTAGTAAGTAATGAAGTTGAAAAGGGTTCAACTTAATTTCACTACTTCTCTCATCTTCTCTGCTCCATTCCTCTAAAGAAATCACACTTAAAAAAAAAGAAAGTAAAAGTTAGTAAGATAATTAGTAAGTAAATAAGTTCATCAAAAGAAGAAAAAAACACAAAAAAAAGTTTAAGTTAGTAATTAAGAGAATTTAGAAACTCACTTAGAAATTAAGAAAATCACAAAAAAAGGTAGAAAATTTTGCAAAAAGGAAGTGCATCATTGAGCTAGTAAGGTAAAGTGGAAACTCTTGTTCATTTTTGATTATCTTCTTAATCGTCTATTAATTTCTTTATTGTTTTCATCTTATCATTTTTTTAATCTTTGGAGTGATTTGGGTATGTGGAAGTCCTAATAGGTTCCCAACCTTAAATCACCCCACCTAGAATAGTCACCTCTAATGGGGTGACTCTTAGGAAACAATGTGATTATGTGATTTTTCCTTAATCAAGTTGTTATTCATCACCAAAAATGTTTTCATAAAAAAATTCAAGACAAGTTGTGCATAAACATCTCCATAAAAAAGAAAGTGTGATGTTGTAATTATAATCAGTTTTAATTTCATACTGTTTAGTCTATCCCTTCCTTGAGGCGGTCTCTTATGATCTACTGTGCCTTTGACATTGACCTGAAAACTTTAATTTCTAGCCACATTGAACGACTGACAGTCAGTCATCGTTGCGTCTCCCACAGACGGCGCCAAATGTTTAGTTTTCTTTTCCAACAAGTAAGCTACAGGTTGAGCCTTCTTGTCTAGCAAGTAAACTAGCATCCCTTAGATGTTCATCACTTGGAGACTTGTGCAACAATGTCTGAATCTGCTTGGTCCGAGCCTGAGCTTCGTTCCCGAACCTGCAAAAAGGGACCCACCCTGGAGGTTTGGGTGGTGGTTTCCCCTCCGAAGCTTAAGTCAGATATCAGGAGTTGTAAGGAGAAAAGTAGAGATAGAGAGAGAAAGTGAGAGAGTATTTCTTCAGAGTAAGTTTACACTGTTTGCATTGAATGATATTTCTCCTGAATTCAGGGGTATTTATAGTGATTGCAAGATGACAGCTAACCTTGAAAACTGCCCTAGAATAGTGGCATCTGATTGGCTAAGAAATCAGATCATGACACGTGGCAGACCATGATTTGTGAGAATTTACCAACCAATCACTTGCAGCCACCTTCAAGGGGCTGGGCTCTGACTAGCTTTTGGGCCAGAAAAGTAAGCCTTTTCCCCCCACTGAATACAACCCAAGGGATAAATCTTTTTCCTTGATTTATTAGGGGAGGAGACATGTACGGTTCTGATGAGCCCAAGTGTCTATGAAGGAACCGTAGATTTTTAGGCTACAACATTTGCCCCTAAAAGGGTTTTCACTGTTGGCCTATCTAACGGTTAATACCCTTTCACCAAGGTAGTTTATTCAAATCCAAAATAGAGGCAATGACGCGCCCTTTTCTGGATTTTACCGGTCATAATCGACCGTTTTAAACTTCTTTCGGTCATCCTTAACCGGCTCAACGGGTTTCTTACCCCCCTATATATATCCCTGGTGTGACCACATTAAATCATTTCACACCTTGAGAGAATTTTTCTAGAGAGAGAAGCTCTGCAAACTTTTCTAGAGAGAGATCGTCCAGTCTCAGCCTTCTTCACCGAATCGTCCAGACGTTTCATCAAGTATCTTTTCTTTGTTCTTTTTACTTCTCTTTATTCTTTATTTTTTCTTAGAAAATCAATAAAATGGAATCTTCTTCGTCAAATAATCCTAGCCGACCAAGAGCTTATCATGACCCTAGAACCAATACTTCTTCTTCGGCACATTCTAGAGTTGGGCCTCTTCTGGTCGAGTATATATTTTTTTTGTGGTTTTGACCGAGAAAGTCAGACGACCCAGTCTTTACCTGTGCAGGGTAATCTGGCCCGCGTCAAGCAAATGGCCCGTCTAAGAAGAAAGGTAATAATCCCATCACATAGTTCAGACATGGAGGAATCTACTGGACGAGTTCCAGATGAGGCGAGGGAGGTCCAAAGTGCTGGGCCTTTGGGCGGCCCCCTTTCCCCTAACCGCAGTTTTGAGGATTCCCAAATAAATAACGGCAGTGACTCTGGCGCTGCCGATGAGTCGGACGAAGCCTCCACTACTTCGTCCGAGATTAGAAGACACCTAGGTCCCCTTTCTGACCCCGCATTGATTTTGGCCAATCGTAAATGGTTAGAAAAAATAGGACCGGACCCTAGTTATTTGTCCAATTTCATGCCTATGTCGGGCTTCTCTTTCATCATCCCTAATAAGGAGGCCACCATTTTGAGCGCTCCTACAAATCACTTCGCCGTCTACAAGCTGGCCTTGGACACAGGATTAAGGTTCCCCCTCCATGATTTTATAGAACAAGTGCTTCGCTATTACAACATCGGCCACAACCAACTGGCTCCTAATGCCTGGCACAACGTCCTGGCGTTCATATCCGTCTGCGAGTTGCGCGGCCCGACCCTCTCTCCCAAGCCTTCACCCATATCCATTATGCGGCTAAGGTTCCCGTGCCGTGGACGAAACGTGGCTCAACATCTCGCAACCGCCCCCGGCTTTCTAACCGCTGGGCAAGCCGTCGAAGATGCATGAATGGAAGGCCGACTTCATCTTCCTAAGAGCGGCCAACGACTCCGCCACGGAGGGCTACCGCTTCCATAACCGAGTCGTCACGAATACCGGACGAAAGCGATCTGGCGGGATTTGGAGGACCATTATGACGAGGAGGTAGTGGAGTACTTTAGAATAAAGAAGTACTCCAGCCCGACTGTAAATTCTTTAAAGGGCAAGCTAACTGGATACCCTTTAAGGAAATGTTTTACAGTGATGACTTCTTGGTCGCCGCCGGCTTGCGGTTGGCCGAAGATAGAGGTATACATTCAAATTCCCTAAGTAAAATGCTTCGTCCATAGCCCATACCGGACTAACCCTCTTTCATTTCTTTTTGCGAGACTTGGCGTAACACGTCTCAAGCATTCTTGGACGGGGATATAAGCATGTCTAAGTTTACTGACAACTTATGGAAGGAGTACGCCAAGAGCAAAGCCTGAGAAGAGAGCGAAACACTGGTAAATTAAAATCGTTTTTTTTTTTTTTTTTTTGACGAGGATCATTCCCGACTCGTCAAGGATTGACTTCCAGTCCTTGAACGAGAATCACCCAAAGAAGGAAGGCGTCCATGCTTGGACGGTTACCTTATTTGGGCCATTCTCGTCTGAGATCTTGAACAGCCTTGGACGAGGACCGTTTGGGTTCGTCCAAGTTTGTTTCCATCCTTTGGACGAGAATCACCCGAAGAAGGAAAGCGTCCATACTCAGACGGCCACCTTCTTTGGGTCCTTCTCGTCTGAGATGCTGGTCAGCCTTGGACGAGGGTCACTCAGGCTCGTCCAGATTGATTCCTAATCCTTGGACGAGTATTACCCGAAGAAGGAGCGCGTCCATGATTGGACGGCCACCTTCTTTGGGCCCTTCTCGTCCCGAGGATCTGAGTTCCAATACCGGGACGAGGATGTGATTTCCGTCCTTAGACGATTAGCCTTCTAGTCCGTCCAATTTTGGACGGCTTCCTTCTTCGCATCACTTTCGTCTTCGTGTGGGAACCACTTTGAACGAGATTCCCTTAGAAAAAGGGGGTGTCCATTCTAGGACGCCTTCCTTCTTTGGGTGATTCTCGTCTGAAGCCTTATACATATTTCATAGCTTTTGCTCTTTGGACGGCCATCATAATGACTTGTTCATTTGTGCAGAAAAATGCCCCTACAAACAAACTTCCGCCTAGGAAGTCATCCTCGTCCAAGAAGAGGCCTACAGCGGCTGCGGACCAGCCTCCAGCAAAAAAGCCTAAGGGCTTTACTAGGAAGAAGACGGAGAAGGCTACTCCTGCAGGTGGAGGAGTTGGGGAGAAAGCCATGCCTCGCCCGAAAGACAAGGTCCTTAAAGAGGAGCCTTCCGCCGCCCCCCCGAGGGGGGAAGAGTTCGACCCAATGGGTCGGGCTTGGACGCTTTGCTGCGGATTCTGCTGAAATCAGACCAGAGTCGGCCTTGGCTTTGGTTATTCTAGAGCCGGAGACGGCTACTATGAACTACCCGGGCTTCAGCGGCTCGGTAGCGAAGCTGGTTTCGCAGATGCCACTAGCTGTTAGGACGACCTCCATCTCGTCTGGTGAGTCGTATTATCCAAATATAGTTAGGACAGTGCGGGTCGGCGGACGGTCCATGAGTCCGTCCAATAGACAAGCCATTGTCTTACCCATCAAGATAACTGACTCCCGCCCTCTTTCAGATAAAGGCAAAGGCCCAGCTTTACCCACAGCTACTCCCTCCCTAGACTCGGACGAAGAGTCTTCTGCTGCTTTTGCCAAGATGTCAAAAGTAGAACGAGATCGACTCAAGCAGGAGCTCTTCAAATGTTACCCTGAATCCTATATTAAGGGGTTGAGGGGAACATCAACCGGGCATGTGGGCTACATGTCACAACTTGCCGCTGAGGTATAGCTTACTGCCGTTTTTGTTTAATACTTGCACAAAACTGCTTTGTTTAATAACTCATCTAATGACTTGCTTTGTTTTCATTGTTCCAGTTATTTGGTCGCAGCATGTTGACTGAGGAGTGGGCGAGAGAGCTTAGAAAGGAGAACAAGAACCTCGTCCATCTTGCTACGACGGTAGGCGACAAGGCCATCCATGACATTGAGATGGTTAATACCCTCCATCATTAATCCCTGGAGGCCTTGGAGAAGAGATCAGCCCTCCTGGAATCCGAAAACAAGAATTATCTTCTTACTATCAACCAGCTGTACACGGAACAAGACCGACTGAAAATGGCCTTAGACGCCGTCGCAGCTGAGTTGAAGGGCGAAAGGGACACTGTTCTTCTGGCCGCCGCCCAACTGAGGAGGGAGAATATCATCCTAAGGGCGAAGAATGCCCGTATGCAAAAGGAAGCGGCCCAGGCCTTTAACGACGCCAAAGAAGGCTTGGCCCAAGTCGTCGAGACGTCTAAAGACTGGGCCGTTAAGGCTTTTGAGATGGTGGCCGAGCCTAGTGATGTTCATAGCTTCGTTCGCTGTTTGGAATTTCAACAGAGCGTTCATCGTGCCATGGTACGTGCCGAGGAGCCTCCGGAATTCTTAGACTCGGACGACGAGGCTGTGGTTGAGGAAGAAACTCCTGAAGACGACCAAGAAACTCGTACTGAAGATGATGCCTTGTTTTAGGTTTATTTTCCTAAGTTTCTTGGCTTGTTTGCCGTCGTAGCTTTGTCTCTTCTAGTCTTAAGCTGTAAATTTTTGCCAGATATATATGAAGAGACTTTTTGCCAATTGTTTTCCTTTCTTTTCTTGTACTTCAATTTTTAGCAAGTATAAAATGAGCCTCGTCCTGAATATTAGACAATCTACACACATGTTTAAGGAAAGAGCATCGTCCTTGTCTTCAGACGATCGTGAATCTTTCCAAAATGTAGCCAAGTACAAGGCGAGACTCGTCCTGGAACTTTGGATGGTTTGCAAAATAAGGATATGGAAAGATTGTCATCCTTGCCCTTGGACGATCGTTAATCTCTAAAAAGTAGCCAAGTACATAGTGAGATTCGTCCTGGAACTTTGGACGGTCTACACCTTCAGACGAGTCTTGCCCCAAGAGGGA
The DNA here is from genome assembly GCA_947648045.1 of Beta corolliflora. Lineage (NCBI taxonomy): Eukaryota > Viridiplantae > Streptophyta > Magnoliopsida > Caryophyllales > Amaranthaceae > Beta > Beta corolliflora. The sequence goes on along the minus strand of CANSZD010003378.1, from coordinate 436,784 downwards.
AAGCGACATATCGGTTTTATGGACGAGCCACGCTTTAGCCGTTTTTCTCGAGTTGGTAATACTCGTTCTGAAGTAGCGAACCATTACAGGGGCATCTATTGCCTAGTTCGTCCTGGTCTTTGGACGACCTTTCTCTTTAGCTCGTCCTATAGGCTTGTCTTATCCCCCCCTTCTTGGGCTTAGCTCAACCGTATATTATGGACGGGCCATGGTCCAAGAAGGAGAGCGGCCAACATTGGCCAAGCCTGCTGAAATTGCTAAGGACGAGCTTTAGATACATGTTCAAAACATGTCTTAGCCGGCTTCCTTGAGGGAGCAACACTCGTCAGGAAGTAGTGATCCCTTAGTAGGGTCTTTACTACTTAGCTGACCGTGTATTTGAAAGTAAGTATCCTTTACTAAGGGATTATTTCAGGTCAGCTTTCTCTTAGAGAATTTGACGTTTCTCTTACTAGAGATTCTTGTCAATTTTTGGCCATTTATGTGTTTATAACTTTTAGGTTATTGCACTTTGGCCGGTCTCTTCGAGGGAGTGATGTTCGGCAGAGAAGTGAGCATTTTTGACGCTCTATTATTCTTTGTAATTTTGTCCAAGTTATTGTCACTTTTAAACTAATAACTGATTTAATGCCCCAAAGTGAACCAACTTGGTAAAAAATAAACAAAGGTGATAAGTAGGAATTGTATTATATGAATTTTGCTTGACTAAATGCCAAGATACATGTATACAATTCTTTTTTCTCTTGCATGTGCCGTGGCACTTTGGAGTGATTACAAACTACTGGCCGGTTTCCTGGCGATTAACTGAGTTAGACGTGGTACTTCTTCAAAGTGTCTGAGTTCCAAGTGCGCTGTATTGGTCGTCCATCCAGATCTTGGAGACGAAAGGTTCCGCTTCGCACTTCTTGGACAATCAGATAGGGTCCTTCCCAATTTGGTGTTAGTTTCCCCAGCTCTTTAGCTCAATGGGCAAGACGGCTTCAATGCCATAAACTAACATGAAGGGTGTCTCCCCTGTAGAATTTTTGGCGGTTGTTCTGATGGACTATAAGACTAGCTGTAGTTCTTTAACCCATTGTCCCTTGGCATTATCCAACTTCCTTTTTATTCCATTGGATAAAATCTTGTTGAAGGACTCTACTTGCCCATTGGCTTGTGGGTGGCCGACTGCAGCGAAGTGAGCTTTGGTTTCTCTTTCTGCCAACCAATCTTCCAGCTTAGGCGTTTCGAACTGTGGACCATTATCAAAGACGATGGACTGTGGCATGCCAAATCGAGTTATAATGTTTTTCCAAATAAAGCCCTTGACGTCGCTCGTTGTTATACCCCGCATGGCTTCGACCTCTTTATCCATTTAGTGAAGTAGTCCACGACTACTATCACAAACTTCTTTTGCCCGACGGCCACCGGAAAGGTCCTAAGATATCCATGCCCCATTTGGCAAAAGGCAGAGGGAACAAGATGGGACTTAAGTAGTTGGACGGCTTCTGATACAGATTTCCATGCTTCTGACAACTGTCGCACTTATTTGCATTGACGATGGCATCCTCCTTTAAGGTAGGCCAGTAATACCCCGTCCTTAAAGCCTTTTCTCCCAATGCTCTTCCCCCAATGTGAGATGCACAAGCTCCTACATGGAGTTCCTTCAGAACCTCTAGGCCATCTTCTCTGGTGATGCACTTGAGGAGAGGACGATTGAATGACTTCTTGTAAAGGGTCTCATCCCACAGCTCAAACCATTTGTCTCGAGCCTTCACATACTTGGCTTCTACAGGGTCTGAAGGCAGCCGTCCTGTCTTCTTGTATTCTATAATAGGCTCCATCCAAATTGCCCCTCGGCTAAGAAACATTATTTGCTCTTGGTCAATACTCTTTTTGGGCTTAACTTCCCAAAACACTGTTCTTGGCGCATCACCTTCAGCCGAGGTGGCCAATTTTGAGAGAGTGTCAGCATGATGATTTTCTGACCTTGGCACTTGGTCGAGAACAAATCGTTTCAAAGGCTCAATCTCATCTTTGATCAGACGCATGTATTTTCCCATCGCTGCTTCTTTACATTCAAAGTCTCCATTGACTTGACTGACGACCAAGAGAGAGTCCGATTTGGCCTCAATTTCAAGAGCTCCTGCCGCTTTACACATTTTGATTCCAGCTAGAAGTGCTTCGTATTCACCTTCGTTATTGGACGCTTGGAATTGGAATCTTAGCGCATATTTAAACTTGTCTCCTTCTGGAGATTGAAAAATGATTCCTGCCCCACATCCATTGACAGTGGACGATCCATCAACCATGAGCGTCCAATGCTTCCTCCCTCCAATAGGATCAAATATTGGTTCTATAGTTGGCCGAGTAAGCTCAACTATAAAATCCGCCAAGGCCTCCCCTTAATGGCTTTCCTTGGTTCAAATAATATATCAAACATGTTAAGCTCAACGACCCATTTCAACATCCGGTCCAGGCGGCTTCCATCTTTTGCAAAACTTGCTTCAAGGGTTGGTCAGTATAGACGAGTATACTGTGAGATAAGAAATAGGGCTTTAACTTTCTGCTGGCCATGACGAGGGCCAATCCAAACTTCTCGACTGGAGTGTACCTATTTTCCGCATCCTTGAGCACATGGCTCACAAAGTATATTGGCACTTGCACGGATTCTCTTTCAGCTAGCAGGACAACACTCACAGCCTGAGTGGACACAGCCAAGTATACAAACAGTTTCTCCCCCTCGGCTGGACTGACTAACCTAGGCAGCTGTCGAAGGTGATCCTTAACTTGCTGAAGCGCCTACTCAGCTTCTGATGTCCACTCAAACTTGGCCTTCTTCTTGATAGTAGCGAAAAAGTGATGGCACTTGTCGCCCGACTTAGACAAGAATCGTCCAAGAGCAGCTAAGCAACCCGTCAATCGTTGAACTTCCTTTATTTTTGACGGGGATTTCATGTCTAGAATAGCTTGGATCTTTTCAGGGTTAGCTTCTATTCCCCTTTGATCTACTAAGAAGCCTAGGAACTTCCCCAACAAGACTCCAAAGACACATTTGCTGGGGTTCAATCTTAGCTTGTATTTTCTGAGAGTTTCGAAAGTTTCTCTCAAATCACCAACATGATCTTCCTTTTGCCAACTCTTGACTATCATATCATCAATATATGCTTCCATATTTCTTCCCAACTGTGGCTAAAAGACAGTGTTAATGAATCTTTGAAAGGTGGCCGACGCATTACGGAGGCCAAAAGGCATCCTCAGCTAGCCATACAGCCCTTTCTCAGTAATGAAGGACGTTTTGTCCTGATCCTCTGTCCAGACGGGAATCTGGTGAAAGCTTGAATATGCATCCATAAAGCTTAACAAAGCATGGCCGGCTGTGAAGTCCACCAGTCGATCCAACTTAGGCAAGGGGAAACAGTCCTTGGGACAAGCCTTGTTGAGATCGGTGTAGTCCACACACATTCTCCAAGTGCCATTAGGCTTTGGCACCATGACTACATTCGCTATCCATTCGGGATAATAAGTCTCTTTGATGAATTTTGATTCCAACAACTTCTGAACTTCCTGGTCGACCGCCTGGTTCCTGGCCGGTCCTAAGTGCCTTTTCTTTTGACGAACAGGTTTTAAACTTGGATCGACATTCAGCCGGTGGACGGCTATCTTTGGATCGATTCTAGGAATTTCTTCAACACAATAAGCAAAAACGTCTTGAAATTCTTTCAGCAAACTGATTAAAAGGCCTGTCAAATCCGGAGAGAGTGAAGACCCAATCTTGAGGGTTCTTTCTGGACGAGCTTCATCCAAACAGACATCTTCTGGAGCTTCCACCGGCTCTGGTCGTTCTTGTGCCAGCCCCATAATAGCCATCACCTCTTTAGACGAGGATGACTCCTCCTTGACGAGCTCATACTTCCTTTTTTTGCTGGGGAGAAGTTCAGACGTTTTCCTGGAGGGAGCGGCAGACGTCTGAGGACTCTCAATTGCCATCTTCAACGAGGCCACTTTGTCCCTTACAATTTCAGACGTTTTTCTTTCGCCAGCAACTCTCGTCTTAGCTTTCCCAATTTCAGACGTTTTCCTTTCACCACCGATCTTCATCTGGTCTTCATTGTCTACTGTCCATGACGATGGCTTGAGGGTAGTGAGGTAACATTCCCTAGCCGCTTGTTGATTTCCATACAAGCAACCAATTTTGCCATCATCACACTCAAACCTCATAAGCATCAAGTGAGTGACTATTACAGCTTTAACATGATTCAGAGTTAGCCGTCCAAGTATGACATTGTAGGCTGTCAAATCTCGGACTACCAAGAACTTGATAAACAGAGTCCTTGAGGTCTCCTTCTGTCCCACTCGGACGGGCAAAGTAACAGTTCCCATAGGATGAAAGATTACTCCCCCAAACCCAATGATGGGATGGTGAACGGGAACCAAGTTCTTTTCATCAAACTTCAATCTGGACAAGCAATCAGCGCTAATGATGTCTGTTGAGCTTCCGGTGTCAATCAGAATTCTTCTTACTCTCAAGTTTGCTATCTTCATTTCTACAACCAAAGGGTCAACATGGGGAGTTCTCAGCTTCCCCCGATCTTGTTCACTAACTACCACTTTTGGGAAGGGCTCGGCCTTTGTCTGATCAGCTAGTAAGACTTGGCCGAGCTCTCTGAGGTAGTTTTTGTGCCCTCTATTGGTTGGTCCTCCAGCAGCAAACCCTCCTGAAATTACAAGGACAACATCCTCGTCCGTGCTTTCACTCTCTTTCTTCTTAGTCTGCCGATCATCCTTCCTCTGAAACTTCCTTCCCCCTTGAGGCAAATAGGAGTTCATCTTTCCTTTTCGAGCTAGATCCTCCAAAGCCCTCTTAAGGTGCTTGCATTCATTGGTCTCATGACTGTAGTCCTTGTGAAAGTGACAGTATTTCCTCTAGTCCCTATTTCTGTAAGGAGTCTTCATCTCAGTTGGAGCCTTCAGCTCATATTGGTCCTTTATCTCCATGAGAATGGAGTATTGGTCCTTGCTGAATTCGATGGGGTTGGATGAAGAAGGCTCAGATTCCTTTCTCTTGCTTCTTCTGGACAAAGTAGTGGTTGAGGTAATTGCCCAAGTCTCGGCCTTTTTGGGGTTGCTTTTTTTTGGCTGAGCAACCTCTTCAGGCTTCTTGGACTCGGGGTGCTTTGCCTCAGCACATACTTCAGTGGCGTGTATAAATGCTTCGGCTTCCCTTAATGCCTCGGCAAGAGTGGTGATTTTCTTCTTAACAAGATCGAACTTAAAACTTCTTGGCCTTAGTCCCCTGATAAAGGCGTCAAAGGCCACCCCTGCATTAAGATCTTGAATCTGAAGGGCTTCTAGATTGAATCTCTTAACAAAACTCCTAAGAGCTTCTTTAGGTCTTTGGACGACCTTACCCAAGTGCATGCTTGTTTTTTGCTCTTGCTTATTGGCAACAAAGTGACTAGTAAATAAGAAACTGAGTTCAGTAAAATTGTTGACTGAATTGGGTGGAAGATTGTTGAACCACTTCTGTGCTACTCCCTTCAGAGTTGCTGGGAAGTTCTTACACCACGTAGCACCATCCACTCCTTGGACGTACATCTGATTCTTGTAAGCGGATAGGTGATCGTCTGGATCTGTTGTTCCATCAAAAGGTTCTATAGTAGGGAGTTTAACCTTTGGGAATGGGGGCGCCTCCATGATCCTGGCCGAGAATGGAGTGGGCCAGTTAATCCGGAGGGCTCCCAACTGTCCATCGATAAGTACGAACTCCTTACGATATTCCTTTATCACAAGATCAGATGAAGTGTGTGCAGGGGCTGGACGTCTATAAACTATGGGTTGAACCACCTTCCTCTCTTGTCTTGGTGAGCAAGAGAGAGGCTTAAACTTCGTCCTTCCATTCTGGACGGCAACCTCAAAGGAGGGTCCTTTAAGTATGGTGTAGAACCTGTCGCCGACCGTTGTAATGCAGCCGCTTTCTTCGCCTCTAGATACTCCCTGGCATCTGTTTCCATTCGGCGCCCGCTTGGACTAACCTGATCCTGGGTCCTGACCACCAGGTTCCAGTCCATCTTCCTTCGCTGTTCACTGCCTTCTGGCTGCTTTCCTCTGGCCGTCCTCCTAAAGGGGTCCTAACGAACAGGTCGACTAGGACCTGGACGATTTTCTTGGGAACGTCCCCTAAAAGGAGCTAGATTGTTAGCGGCTGGCTCAGGGTTAAGATGGAAAAACAGCATGTTGCTCTTGATCTGTTCCTGGACGACGGCTGCCATCTTAGTCTGAAAATCATTCAAGACGTTCTCAAGATGGGCAGCAGTCACTGGACGTTCAAGATTCTCCTGTATAACAGGCACTTGGCTTTGTCTAGGGACATTGATGATGGATGGGGGTCAATCCCTTCCTCGAGGCGGTCTCTTATGATCTACTGTGTCTTCGACATTGACCTAAAAACTTTGATTTCTAGCCACATTGGACGACTGACAGTCAGTCATCGTTGCGTCTCCCCACAGACGGCGCCAAATGTTTAGTCTTCTTTTCCAACAAGTAAGCTACAGGTTGAGCCTTCTTGTCTAGCAAGTAAACTAGTATCCCTTAGATGTTCTTCACTTGGAGTCTTGTGCAACAATGTCTGAATCTGCTTGGTCCGAGCCTGAGCTTCGTTCCCGAACCTGTAAAAAAGGACCCACCTGGAAGTTTTGGTGGTGGTTCCCCCTCCGGAGCTTAAGTCAGATATCAGGAGTTGTAAGGAGAAAAGTAGAGATAGAGAGAGAAAGTGAGAGAGTATTTCTTCAGAGTAAGTTTACACTGTTTGCATTGAATGATCTTTCTCCTGATTTCAGGGGTATTTATAGTGATTGCAAGATGACATTTAACCTTAAAAACTGCCCTAGAATTGTGGCATCTGATTGGCTAAGAAATCAGATCATGACACGTGGCAGACCATGATTTGTGAGAATTTACCAACCAATCACTTGCAGCCACCTTCAAGGGGCTGGGCTCTAACTAGCTTTTGGGCCAGAAAAGTAAGCCTTTTCCCCCCACTGAATACAACCCAAGGGATAAATCTTTTTCCTTGATTTATTAGGGGAGGACACATGGACGGCTCTGATGAGCTCAAGTGTCTATGAAGGAACCGTAGAATTTTAGGCTACAACACATACTACATTTTATTTTTCGTCTGTATTATAAGAATAGTTTGTAGGATTTAATATTTTTTATAAGAGATGTTTCCAGCCACTGGGCTTTGGAATTTCTAAAAAAAGAATTTTGTGGAAATAATTAAAAATCATACAACTTTGTTGTGCAAAACTGATTCTGTCCAGTACCACCTAAGCTTAAACTGTCAATAAAGTTTAAATAAAATCATTTAGATAAAATCAGAAACATCAAGTTTGAAGAAGACATCTGTAGCTTTTCAAAAATATAAAAATCATGTTCATATGAATTTTATACAATTTTACATCATTTTTACAAAAACGTTTATGTAAACTATTATCCGTCATGAACTCATCCACGACATTGTGGAGGTTTATGTAGATGACATGATTGTGAAAAGTGAAGATCATGAGGGGCATATTGTTGCATTAAGGTCCTTCTTTGAAAGAATCAGGAAATACAATTTAAGGCTGAACCCTAAAAAATGTGTGTTTGGCGTCATTTCGGGGAAGTTGTTGGGATTCATTGTCAGTCAAGACGGCATCAAAGTGTACTCTAAAAAGGTGAAGGCTATTCAGGAATTACCTCCTCCAAAAACAGAAAAAGAAGTGAGAGGATTTCTCGGCAGAATTCAATATATCAGCAGGTTCATCTCACAACTCACTATGAGATGTGAACCTATATTTAAGCTGCTCAGAAAAGGGGTATCCCATGAGTGGAATGAAGAATGTCAGGAAGCTTTTGATTCTATGAAAGAATACTTTTCAAATCCACCTGTTCTAATGCAACCTAGACCAGGAGAACCTCTGATTTTGTACCTCACTATCACAGGATCGGATATGGGAGCTCTCTTAGCCCAATATCAAGAGGGAACAAAGAAAGAGGTTGCCATATACTATCTCAACAAGACATTCCTTGAGTATGAGACAAGATATACCCCACTGGAAAAAGCATGTATCGCCTTGGTCTATGCCACGAAGAAGTTGAGGGATCACCTTCAAGCTCATACTACCTATCTGATCTCAAGACTTGATCCAATCAAGTATCTGTTTGAAAAACCCATTCTTAGTGAAAGATTGGCAAGATGGCATGCTATGCTTTCTGAGTTTGATATTCAATGTGTCAGCCAGAAATCTGTTAAAGGACGAGCCATATCTGAAGCCTTAGCGGAAGGACCAATGTCAGGAGATGAATATGATGATGCATTCCCTGATGAGTACTTATTATTCATTAACAGTCCACAATGGTGCTTGTACTTTGATGGAGCTTCTAATTGGAGAGGTAATGGAGCAGGGGTTTTGTTAGTAGATCCCGATGGAGTCCATATTCCATTTGATGTCAAGCTGGATTTCCCAATAACAAACAATATAGCCGAGTATGAAGCCTGCATATATGGAGTAAAGGCCGCCTTGGTAGCAGGGGCAAGACATCTCGCTGTGTATGGAGATTCTAATCTCATCATATCTCAAACAATAGGAATTTCGAGGGTTAGAGATGAGAGACTTCAGCTCTACACAGTGTACCTTCAAGAATTGATCCCTTATTTTGATGATATCAGCTTCAAACATCTTCCTCGAGAACAAAATAGTTTCACTAATGCTTTAGCCAATCTTGCTGTTAATTTAACATGGGAAAATGGTACAAAGATCCAGTCAGTTTTAATTGAAGAAAGGAAGGGACCAACAGTGACGGTAGCACAAATTGTCTCCGCGCTGGTTCAACAAGATGATGATGATGTCTGGTATCAGGATAACAAGAATTTTCTGGAAACAATGCAATATCCAGAGGGAAGTGGCAAGAAGGACGACATAGCCATCAAAAGGCTAGCTGCTCATTTTCTCATTCTAAAAGGCAGACTATATCACAAAGGGTTTGATGGTACTCTGCAACTCTGCGTGAATGACAGCGAAAAGCAAGCCATCATGGAAGAAGTTCATGGGGGAGAATGTGGACCCCATATGAATGGAAGAATACTGGCTTGTAAAAATTTGCGAGCAGGTTTCTATTAGAGTACTCTAGAAGGCGATTGCATCAGCTTTGTCCGCGCCTACAAGCAATGTCAAATATTTGCTAACCTCAATCATATGCCACCTGTGTCATTACATAATATGACTTCTGCTTGGCCGTTTTCAAGTTGGGGCATAGACATAATCGGACAAATTCATCCAAAGGCTTCAAATGGGCATCACTATATTCTTGTAGCAATTGATTACTTTTCGAAGTGGGTTGAAGTTGCATCATTTTCAAAGCTAGGGGCAAAGCAAGTCTCGAAATTTGTGATTAACAACATCATATGTCGGTATGACATACCTTTTGAAATCATCTCTGATAATGGATCAAAATTTGAGGGTCATCTGAAGACCACTCTCGTAAAATATGCAATCAAGCATCATCAGTCCTCACCTTATTGTCCCCAAACAAATGGAGCGGTGGAAGCAGCCAATAAGACAATCAAGACTATTGTTGCCAATCCGACCAGTTGAGGTGGAGATACAATCTCTCAGGGTCATAGCAGAAAGTGAAATCTCGGAAGACCAGTGGCACAAAACTCGCTATGATGAGCTTGCATTTGCAGATGAGCGCCGACTACAAGCATTGCATAACATTCAACTCTATCAGCGGAGAATTGCTCGTGCATTTAACAAAAGGGTTCGAGATAGAGACATTCAAGAAGGTGATATAGTCTTAAAAGAAAATAGAGCTCCGTTGCATGATCCTCGAGGAAAATTCAAGCCTAACTGGTCTGGACCATTCTTGTCAAGCATGTCACCACGGCTGGAGCAGTGAAGCTAATGGATTTTGATGGAAATGAGTTCACCCATTTCACTAATCTTGATCAGTTGAAGAAATATTACGCTTAGGCATCAAAGTAATTGTAATTGTCATGATCAAGTAATTTTCGGATAAATAAAGATTTTGAAAAGAAATAAAAATAACAAAAATCGCCATGCATCGTGGAGCGCGAGTTTCATTCCGTCACACGATTTTCGATTTTTTCGTATTAGTTATGCAGTTTCGGCTTAGAAGTATAATTTTCGTGAGTCGTAGTCAATAACTACAACCACCGTTCTAATAAAATAATTCGTAGTATAATCATGCTCGTCTTTATTAATTTGACGAGTTTTCGTTAATTGTCTTAAGTTAGTCTTTCGGAAAAATGAAAAACGAGTCGCGATTAGGCGTCGGGATTTTAGTCGTATCCCAAAACCGGCATTAATCAGTTTTCTTGATGGTCAAGTCATTGTCCATTGGATAAAGAATAAGAATATACACTTTATCCACTAAACACATCCTTTATCCATTAGTTAGAGAATAAGAATCATGAAAAGATGTGAGAATAAGAATCAAATCCCATGTGTAAGAGGGGAAAAATCCGGATTTTTTCCGGAAGAATCAAGTGTGCGCCAAGCACACAATCACGCGCTAGACGCATGATTGTGCGCCTAGCGCACAAGCATGTACTGCGCGAGACGCTGATCCTTGCGCCTAGCGCAAAGGCGCTGTGCCTAGCGCAACTTCCTGCGTTAGGCGCAGTGTTTTAATCAGTTTTGTTTTGGACGTTTTTCGATGCATTTTTTTACGTATTAGGATGTTTAGGGAAGAATATTTTCTGAAAATCTGATTTTGCCTCATTAATGAGAAAATCCAAAAAGAATAAGAATATTTGTTTTTCCAATGAGATTTGATGATGTCATTAGGGTGAGGTCATTAGTGTGATGTCATTAAGGTGATTAAGGATGAAGAAAATCAGATTTTTTGGGTGAAAAATCTGATTTTCTCCCTCTTTGAAACCCTAGTTCACCTCCCTCATTTCTCTATAAATACCCTCCTCTTTTCACTTCAAAACCAAGTTGAAAAAAAAACACAATTCAACCTCACAACATCTCTCTCTACTACTCTTCTCCTCCTTAATTTTTCCATCTTAGCAAAAGTCATAATTAATAAGTAAAGAAGTTGAAAAGGGTTCAACTTAATTTCACTACTTCTCTCATCTTCTCTGCTCCATTCCTCTAAAGAAATCACACTTAAAAAAAGAGAAAGTAAAAGTTAGTAAGATAATTAGTAAGTAAAGAAGTTCATCAAAAGAAGAAAAAAATAAAAAAATAAAAAAGAGTTTAAGTTAGTAATTATAAGAATTTAGAAACTCACTTAGAAATTAAGAAAATCACAAAAAAAAGGTAGAAAAATTTGCAAAAAGGAAGTGCATCATTGAGCTAGCAAGGTAAAGTGGAAACTCTTGTTCATTTTTGATTATCTTCTTAATCATTTACTAACTTCTTTCTTGTTTTCATCATATCATTTTTTTAATCTTTGGAGTGATTTGGGTATGTGGAAGTCCTAATAGGTTCCCAACCTTAAATCACCCCACCTAGAATAGTCACCTCTAATGGGGTGACTCTTAGGAAATAATGTGATTATGTGATTTTTCCTTAATCAAGTTGTTATTCATCACCAAAAATGTTTTCATAAAAAATTCAAGACAAGTTGTGCATAAACATCTCCATAAAAAAGAAAGTGTGATGTTGTAATTATAATCAGTTTTAATTTCATACTACATTTTATTTTTCGTCTGTATTATAAGAATAGTTTGTAGGATTTAATATTTTTCCTATGAAGTGCACGATGTTTCCAGCCACAGGGCTTTGGAATTTCTAAAAAAAGAATTTTGTGGAAATAACTAAAAATCATAAAACTTTGTTGTGCAAAACTGATTTTGTCTAGTACCACCAAAGCTTGTTCTGTCAATAAAGTTTAAAATAAAATCATTTAGATAAAATTAAAAACATCAAGTTTGAAGAAAACATCAGTAGCTTTTCAAAAATATAAAAATCATGTTCATATGAATTTTTATAAAATTTTACATCATTTTTACAAAAACGTTTATGTAAATCACTGAATTCCAGAATACTGATTTTCTGTTCAGTTAAGAAAATAAACAAAAATTGGCCTTAAAAATGTCCAATTTAATTAAAAATTTCCATTCTAGTCTTTAAAAGTGTCTAAAATATTCATACCAAAATTCACTTTAAAATAAGTTCAATAAGGTAGATCTCAAAGAACAACTTCAATTAAGGTCCTGTTTTGACCAGTTTTGACATAAAATTCACCATAATTCAAGTTGTCACTAAAAACTTGTGAAATTTTGACACAAAATAAAAAACTCATAACCTATCCATAGATATATCAAATTCTCAATTTTACACTTTATACAGAAAGTTATGATTTTTGTAATTCAGTGCAAGAACAAAAATGCAATATGGACAATGAAATAAAGTGATTAACTCAACTTTCATAAAGAAAAATATTTTCTTTTCACACGAAAATGTTAATTAAAAGTCATTAAATTTTAAGTTTGTCTTAAAATGGGTCATTTTATCATGTAAATAAAGATCAATAAAAATTGTCATACAAAAAATCAAAATCAAAGAACTTAATTAATCTTTAACTTTCACAAATTCACAAATAAACATGAATTCCAAAGCCCATTCAAGGAGATGAAGATCAAGTAGCATCATGGTGAAGATCAAGATTGAAGATTTGTATAGATCATAGATTTTGAACATATTGTTGTAATAATAGTTTCTTTGTAAATAATTATTGCATCACTCAAATAATAAAAAAAAACATGGAGATGTTTATGCATAATGTTCATAAATAATTTCACAATTCTTTTTAATAAAATGAGCAACCAATGTTACAAATGTTGCATGTTGGGCCTAATATGTCATAGTACATGAATCAAATGACCCAATCTCAATTAAGAGCAATAATTGCAAATCTAACTAAGTTAAATTTTATGATGATCCATCTTACATTTTAAAAAATGTGTTCTCCATATTCAAATGGATTAATCATATAATTTGACATAATTAGATTGGTAATTATGATCTCCAAATTGATTTTAGGCCATTTCACGTGTCTCACTTTAAATGGCCAAATTCCAACTAGCCAAACACAATCTCCAAATTTGATCTCAAATTGATCATTTCTCTTCAAATGACTTAATAATCTTCAATTAAGATTATTTCTCAAAAGCCTTCAATTAGGAAGCAAACCTTCCAAGACCTCTTGAAAATCATAAACGTAATCACTAATAAAGGTGGTTATTTCAATCCTCGATTAATCACTAATAGGCAAAACCACTGCGGTTTTTCCATGAAACCGCAGCGGTTTGTTCTTTGCCGCCAACCTCTTTGTATGCATTGGAACATTAACTGATGCGGTTCTCTTAGTAAACCGCATCAGTTAATGTTATATATATATATATATATATATATATATATATATATATATATATATATATATATATATATATATATATATATATATATATATATATATATATATATATATATATATATATATATATATAATATTTGTATATATATAATATTTTATTATATCTAACCTGCTATAGTTGACACAAATCCCACAAGCGCGTCGTATACAAGTCAAATTAATATATATATAAATATAAAATTTGGAGAATGTACTACAAATGAAGTTGTACTAAGTACTAAAATCCAAAATAAACATCAATTATATTATTGTACCTAAATAACTAGCAAGTAGAACAATAAGAACAAATAAACTCAAAGTCGCGGCATCATCTTCACATGCAAACTTCGGTAAGGTAGTGTGCTAGCAAATCCCGAACCTCGTTTATCTCGGTTGTGGTGAAAGAACTCTCCCTTTGGTTGAATACCTTAAACATAAGGAAACACACATAATATCAGTTTTAGTTTGAGTAAGACCTTAGATAATTCTAAAGAGATTAAAGAAATCGAGCTTCAAAAGCCAAAATCGGTTAAAAATGACAATCATTTACCCAAAATGGGTTTCAAAGCATATAAGTGGCGTTTAATTGACTCTTATTGTTATATATGTACCTATTGGAACTATTTATGACCTAACATGTGGCTAAATGCGGGAAACTAAGTGAAATGAGCTTCGAAGGCCAAAATCGGCCCGAAACGGCCTTCATTTACCCAAAATGGGTTTCAAAGCATATGAGTGAACTTTAATTGACTCTTATAGTTATATATGTACCTATTGGAACTATATATGACCTAACATGTGGCTAAATGCGGGAAACTAAGTGAAATGAGCTTCGAAGGCCAAAATCGGCCCGAAACGGCCTTCATTTATCCAAAATGGGTTTCAAACCATATGAGTGAACTTTAATTGACTCTTATAGTTATATATGTACCTATTGGAACTATATATGACCTAATATGTGGCTAAATGCGGGAAACTAAGTGAAATGAGCTTCGAAGGCCAAAATCGGCCCGAAACGGCCTTCATTTACCCAAAATGGGTTTCAAAGCATATGAGTGAACTTTAATTGACTCTTATAGGTATATATGTACCTATTGGAACTATATATGACCTAACATGTGGCTAAAATGCGGGAAACTAAGTGAAATGAGCTTCGAAGGCCAAAATCGGCCCGAAACGGCCTTCATTTACCCAAAATGGGTTTCAAAGCATATGAGTGAACTTTAATTGACTCTTATAGTTATATATGTATCTATTGGAACTATATATGACTTAATATGCGGCTAAAGGCGGAAAGAAAACAAAATTAAGTGAATTGAGCTTTAAAGGCTAAAATCGGCCCTAAATGACATACATTTACCCAAAATGGGTTTCAAAGCGTATGAGTGAACTTTCATTGACTCTAATAGTTATATATGTACCTATTGGAACTATATATGACTTAACATGTGGCTAAAGGCGGAAAGAAAATAAAACTAAGTGAATTGAGCTTTAAAGGCTAAAATCGGCCCTAAATGACATACATTTACCCAAAATGGGTTTCAACGCATATGAGTGGAGTTTAATTAATTCTAATAGTTATGTATGTACTTGTTAGAAGTGTAGATGACCTAACATGTTGTTAAATGCGGGAAACTAAAGAAATTGAGCTTAAGAGGCCAAAATCAACTTTAAATTAATTAAGCTATGTATATTTGTTTTATATGTATATATACATATACCTTCTCAATATCCCCGACTTCCTTGCAACTTGAGGCTATATCGAACATGAACCTCAAAACATAATAGCCACACTCGGTTCCCCCTGGTTGCTGAGCACACTAATCATAGAATTACATAAAAAATAATGTAATTAACATACATGGTTATTTTTTGCTAAAAGAAAGAAGTACGTAGCTTAACTAATATGTATTACCTTCATTGCTTTCCATTCAGGTATTTTTACCGTGCTCTTAAATTTCTTCAAAGAACTGTAGTTAAGTTAATTTCATGTGAGAAGTGGCCAAAGAATGAAATTAGTAAAAAGTGTAATGCTTATTAGCATTTTAAATAACATATATACCTATTTATGCATGATTTGAGGAATAAGTGTCGTGGTGGATCTTGAGCTACAGAATCAAAATGATATACTGTGTTGTTTGAAGGACAAATCACAACGAGCGACCAATGGAGACTAAAATGCCAAAAAAGTAAGGAAGCAATCATGTGAGTACTTCTATTGTATATATAATCATAATTAATGTGGTAAAAATAGATACAAGGTTAAGAACTATACTCTTCAAAACAAGGGGCAAGTATGAACTTATGTTGTGCACGTAGAGATGTTTTGATACATAGCCAAATATACTCCTTCACCTCATTTGTGTTTTGCAAACAATTGTCGGCTCGGGTGAAATTTGGACATAACCACCCAAATTGCTCTTGTATGCTCTTGCGTCCACAACGATCATCTTGGAGTAATCTTTAAAGCACAACCAACTTCGTAACATAAATATATTATTGTATATTGCAAAGCATTTTTATTTACTTCAAAAGTACAAATGTTTTACCTCATGAAGACTTGAATCAAGGAAACATTCAACATCTCTCCGCAAAGGAACTCTTTCAAATCACCCATAGACACCCATGTCGATGTATCCTCAAAGTAGTTGAATTGCGTGGTACCCAAATTCACCTCGAGAGGTGGATCATCCGACATATCACGCGCATTTGCATGTAGCCATATGCATGCCTTAGTGAGACACTCGATCTTTGGTTTCTCGATCCAAGTATATGTAGTTGGTTTTTCTTGGTGACTTGAATCTTGCATTCCTTTACCCAAAATGGCCTTCTTTGGCCCGCTTGAACCCTTCTTCTCTGAACCCTTCTTCGCCTTCTCTAGAGGAGGTGAGTCCGCCTTGCTTTCCTTGGGCTTGTTTATTCTCTCCAAAACCTAATAATTCAACGGTAAAAACATTCAACTTAGTTAGTAGGTAGGTATGAAACAAATCATTATGAATATGGATTTAAGGTACTTCAATTTACCTCGTCTGAAAACCTCACCCATGCCGATGGCCACAACACATAACCACCACGAGCGTCGGTCAAGACATTTATATCAATTGACGGTTTAGGCAGCGGAAGAGCAAAGTCTTCGTAACCAGGAGTAATAGTGACTACACTAACCGCCAAGTGCTCATTGTCCACAGGCTCATGATGGACTATTGCTCGTTCACTTCGTGGTTGTGCATTTCCTACAGCCACCACAATCAAACTCTCATCTTTTACATCTAGTAAAAGTTGGCAAGGCGTTTCTTCCTTCAAAAAATAAATGAAATTGAGGTTACGAACATGCAATTACAAAATATAACATGTTACTTAGTTTTAACAATTATAAGGATAATAGTTACCTCAAACTCAAGTATAGATGGTGGGGATTTTTGTGTGTTAGGATGGCTAGCTTTGTCCTCCAAAAGACGATCCAGTTTAGGTTGATGTATCGCCGATAAACCAAACTGTGAGAGGACCGCGTTGAAACTCTTCGTGAGTTTCTCCGTGACTTTCTCCGTCACTTTCTCCGTGACTTTCTCCGTAATTTCCTCTGTAAGCTTCTCCCGAATAGCTTGTGTCATAGCTTCCATATCATGTGGTTGAGAGCGTGATTTTGTACCCATGGAGTAATCTTTAGAATACGCTTTTGTAACACCTAGACGAATACCACCTAAACCCCTCAAACGTCCACTGTGGTCCTTTCCCAAAGTCTCATAAAGGGCATCTTTGTTGGCTTGGGGAGTGAACTCGCCGCTAACCTCTTTTTGCTTGAGCCCCATCTATAGAGAAATTAACAACGGTAAGTTAAAAAAAAATTCAACATCATAAGCGGCAAGGGGGGGGTGGGGCAAGACCGTGCGGGCGGAGTAGGGGTGGGGGGAGTGTGCGAGGGGGGGGGGGGGCAGGGAGGAGGCGGCGGCGGGGGGCAGCAAGTGGGGGAGGAGGGGGTGGGGGTAGTGTGCGGCGTGCGGGGGCGAGTGTCTGCTGGGGGGTGTGGCTTTGGAGAGTGGGGATGTGTGTGCGGGGAGTGGGGGATGTGTGCGAGGAGTGGGGGCGGTGTGTAGGGGGTGGGGGGCGAAGTAGGAGTGGGGGGCGGTGTGCGGGGAGTGTGTAGTGGGGTGGGAGTGTGCAGAGGTGGGGGGCAGTGTGCGAGGAGTGTGCGGGGGTGGGGGCGGTGTGCGGGGGAGTGGGCGGTGGGGTGGGAGTGTGCGGGGGGCAGTGTGCAGTGGGTGGGGGGATTGTTAGGTGTGTGGGCGGTGTGGGGGGGAGTGTGCGGGGCGTGGGGGAGTGTGCAGGGGGTGGGGGGATTGTTAGGGGTGTGGGCAGTGTGGGGGGGAGTGTGCGGGGCGTGGGGGGAGTGTGCAGGGGGGGGGGGATTGTTAGGGGTGTGGGCGGTGTGGGGGGGGGTAGTGTGCGGGGGGGGGGGGAGTGTGCAAGGGGGTGGGGGATTGGTAGTGCATGTACTTACAACGGCATTGGCTATCTTCAAGGTTCCCGGATCTGAAATGGTCATTTGATTGTTGATATCACGCCTATGCATGGAGCACCACCAATCAGCGACACGATCAACTTTGACAGACGGCGCGGCCTTAGAGCTAGAAGACGGCGTTGTGGTTGTATCGGTAGAAGGGTAAAATTTCTCGTCAATCCACAACTTTCTCGCGCTCGCATAAGTATGGGAACCCATATGATGGTAGTGCTTCCTCTGTCTTGCACTGAGTGAATGTTTCTCACGCTTAGCCAATAAATTCACATGGGCAATTAGAAAACAGATGTAATTGTATTGAAAGTGAACATGCAAAGTCGAATATATATAGTTTAAAGTGCAATACTTACCACTATCTCCGGCGTAGTATTTTGGGCAACAAATGCCTCCCAATCTTCTGGTTTTATATGTCCCTAAATCTGATGAGGCAAAGAATCCGGTTGAAATGTATCTTCCTCTCCCCCTTCCTTTTCTGTTTCTTATTAGGCCTCCTTGTCCGTCTCACCCTCATTTTGCTTTGATTTTTGAAATTTCCTCCTCTTTATAGTCCTCTTTCTCCGTTTCGTGATCCACGCACTCACTAGTTTGCTTTTGAAAGCTCTAAATCTTTCAGCCACCGCGGATAGAAACGCCGCCTTTTTTTCCTCATTATGAGTAATATGGAACGTATTCTATAAAAACAAGAAACAAACAAAAAGGTACCCAAAATGTGTTCCAAAGCATATAAGTGGAGTTCAATTGACTCTTATAGTTATATATGTACCTATTGGGACTATATATGACTTAACATGCGGCTAAATGCAAAAAACTAAGTGAATTGGAGTATAAAGGCCAAAATCGGTCCGAAATGGCCTTCATTTACCCAAAATGTGTTTCAAAGCATATAAGTGGAGTTTAATTGACTCTTATAGTTATATATGTACCTATTGGGACTATATATGACCTAACATGCGGCTAAATGCAAAAAACTAAGTGAATTGGAGTGTAAAGGCCAAAATCGGCCCGAAATGGCCTTCATTTACCCAAAATGTGTTTCAAAGCATATAAGTGGAGTTTAATTGACTCTTATAGTTATATATTTACCTATTAGGACTATATATGACCTAACATGCGGCTAAATGCAAAAAACTAAGTGAATTGGAGTGTAAAGGCCAAAATCGGCCTGAAATGGCCTTCATTTACCCAAAATGTGTTTCAAAGCATATAAGTGGAGTGTAATTGACCCTTATAGTTATATATGTACCTAATGGGACTATATATGACCTAACATGCGGCTAAATGCAAAAAATTAAGTGAATTTGAGTGTAAAGGCCAAAATCGGCCCGAAATGGCCTTCATTTACCCAAAATGTGTTTCAAAGCATATAAGTGGAGTTTAATTGACTCTTATAGTTATATATGTACCTATTGGGACTATATATGACCTAACATGCGACTAAATGCAAAAAACTAAGTGAATTTGAGTGTAAAGGCCAAATTGGCCCGAAATGGCCTTCATTTACCCAAAATGTGTTTCAAAGCATATAAGTGGAGTTTAATTGACTCTTATAGTTATATATGTACCTATTGGGACTATATATGACCTAACATGCGGCTAAATGCAGAAAACTAAGTGAATTAGAGTGTAAAGGCCAAAATCGGCCCGAAATGGCTTTCATTTACCCAAAATGTGTTTCAAAGCATATAAGTGGAGTTTAATTGACTCTTATAGTTATATATGTACCTATTGGAACTATATATGACCTAACATGTGGCTAAATGCAAAAAACTAAGTGAATTGGAGTGTAAAGGCCAAAATCGGCCCGAAATGGCCTTTATTTACCCAAAATGTGTTTCAAAGCATATAAGTGGAGTTTAATTGACTCTTATAGTTATATATGTACCTATTGGAACTATATATGACCTAACGTGCGGCTAAATGCAAAAAACTAAGTGAATTGGAGTGTAAAGGCCAAAATCGGCCCGAAATGGCCTTCATTTACCTAAAATTTGTTTCAATGCATATAAGTGGAGTTTAATTGACTCTTATAGTTATATATGTACCTATTGGAACTATATATGACTTAACATGCCCCTAAATGCCGGAAATAAAAGTAATTCAGTTAATAAATAACTTACACAAGTGTCTTCCCATAATGATTTCTTCATTGCATCGAGCACATCTTTCCACCCCACCAAAATGCTCAGTTTGCGCACACATAACCCTAAATGCTGTCCATACTTTTTACGCCATTAACCACAAGGTTGACCCATATCATCATACTCGAGGGTCATAGGGGTGTTATAATTCAATCCCTTGGTCGCACCCCTTCCTTTCCGCTTCTTTGTTGCAACTTTAGTTGGAGTTTTGGTACTAAGAACCTCTTTCCCCGCATTTTTGTGTGGCACAATGACGGATGAAATACAAGGATAATCTTCCCTAGCATTGTTGTCAATGGGGGGAGCCTTATCGGCTAGCTCCTCATTTATTTCAGCCAAGTGAAGTTCCCTTTCACGCAAGCGCTTCTCCTCATCATGCGCTATGTCTTCCGGGTCACCTTTATCGTTCTCCTTCTCCGCATCATACTCATCATCATCATCCAATGACTTATCATAATCATCATCGGTTTCTTCCTCCACAATCACATTATCTCGGACCATGTTTGAAACTCCTGAAATTTTAAAAAACGAGATTGGAAACGCATTAGATTAAACAAACATATGATTAGAAACCCCCCGCACAACCCCCACCCCCCAAGCACTCACCCCACCCCTTGATCGCCCCCTTGACGCCCCCACATGCCCCGCCCCCCACCCCGCACGCCCCGCCCCCCCCCCCGCACACCCCCCGCACACAACCCCCCGCACACGCCCCCCACCCTTTCATTCCCCCTGCACAACCTTCACCCCCTGCACTCCCCCACCCCTTCACTCGCCCCCTTGATTGCGCCTCCCCGCACAGCCCCCACCCTCGCTGCACACTCCCCCACAACCGCACACTCCCCCGAACCGCACACTCCCCACGAAGCCCCCCCATCCTTCATCGCCCCTCGCACCCCCCTTCACCGCCCCCCCGCACGCCCCGCCCCCCACCCCGCACACCGCCCCCCTTTCACTCCCCCTGCACTCCCTCCACCCCTTCATCGCCCCCTTGACAGGGCCTCCCCGCACGCCCCCACCCTCGCTGCACACTCCCCCGAACCGCACACTCCCCCGAACGACCCACCCTTCACCGCCCCCTGCACTGCCCCCCTTCACTGTCCCACCCCGCTTGCATAGCACCCCTTGCACAGTCCCCCCCCCCATAATAATCCATAATTACACCCTAAACGACATTCATCTACCCAATTCGGTTTTCAAATCATGTGACCCGACTTTAAGTGACTCTAATAGGCCCGAAATGACATTCACTTACCCAAAATGGGTTTCAATACATGTGAAGCGAGTTTTGTTAATTGTAATACATATATATATACTAATAAGAACTATACATGACCTAACATGCGGCTGAAAGCGAGAAATTAAGTTAATTGAGGTTGAAAAGCCGAAATTGGCCCGAAATGACATTCACTTACCCAAAATGGGTTTCAATACATGTGAAGCGAGTTTAGTTGATTGTAATACATATATATATACTAATTAGAACTATACATGACCTAACATGCGGCTAAAAGCGAGAAATTAAGTTAATTGAGGTTGAAAAGCCGAAATTGGCCTGAAATGACATTCACTTACCCAAAATGGGTTTCAATACATGTGAAGCGAGTTTAGTAGATTGAAATGCATATATATACAGTAATAAGAACTATACATGACACTACATGCGGCTAAAAGTAAAAAATAAAGTAAAATGACATTGCAAAACCGAAAGCCGGAATTGGAACCAAAGAAGTCGAGCCTATTGTTTACTTTTGCCACCTTCATTTAAAGTATCAACCATTATCCCTTCCCCGTGATCTGCACGCATGTAACTTGTCGCTAACTCCGCATCAGTGACATCGGATTTGGGAATGGTGAAAGGCGGGGTGTCTTCAAACGCATCATACTCCTCCTCATCCTCAACATCACCAACTCCGAGTATACTTTTTTTCCCGGAACAACAATTGACCACTTGTTATCAGAAGGGTCAGTTACGTAGAATACTTGCTTAACTTGTGATGCAAGCACGAATGGCTCTTCACTATCACGCAACCGACCCAAGTCTACAAGAGTAAATCCACAAGGGTCATCTTTTCTTATGTAACGCCGGTTATACTCAACCCACTTGCATCGAAATAAGCGGATCAGTGAAACCCCGAGTAGTCAAGCTCCCATATATCTTGAACTTGTCCATAGTATAACAATCTAGCATCAATAGGAGACTTGTCTTTGGCACTTGCATACTGTGTAGATGATGCCTCTACTGAAACACCACTATTCTGGAGAGATGTCGACTTTTGATCTTGACGATCTGTCTAATACGTATATCCGTTAACATCATAACCCTCATAGGAGTGCACAACTTTTCGAGGACCAAATGCTAGCCACTTCAGAGTTTCAGAAACATTGGAATCTACTTCACGCATTACTCGGTTATGGAACCAATCAATAAACATCTTATTATGCAACTGCATCAATGCTCTAGTCCCTTTACCTGGATTCTGGTCACGCAACTCCTCCAAATGCTCATCCAAGCACGGATGCATCTGTACCATATGCTGCAATACAAATAAGTGTGCTTGTATGCGCCTTTCAACAGGAGGTACTATCATTTTGGAGCCAAGTGTACCTTTACCCGCGAGTCTGCCCTCGTGTCGAGATGTAGGAAGTCCAATAGGATCAACATTAGTTAAGAACTCGACCACAAAATTACCGACCTCTTTACTCACAATCCCCGAATTATACTTCCTTACAGTTCTTATGTGGATTCCTTACTTTATCTTTCAAAGAGCCCATATGTCTCAAAGGGATAGCACCACCTCAAAAACACCGGACCACATAGCTTAATTTCTCGAACTAGATGTACAACCAAATGGACCATAATGTCGAAGAAAGCAGGTGGGAAGTACATCTCAAACTTGCACAAAGTTTGTATCATGCTAGCCTGCATTGCATCAAGCTTCGAGGGTTGTAACGTTTTGCAACATATAGTATTGAAAAAAGAACACAGCTCTGTTATGGTATGTCTCACATGTTTCGGCAATATCCCTCGAATTGCAATCGGTAAGAATACTTGCATCATTACATGACAATCATGAGACTTCATGCTCAATAATTTCAACTCACCGTCTAAGGTTACAAATCTTTTCATGCTCGATGAGTACCCTGATGGAACCTTAATGTTGTACAAACACTCGCAAAAAAGACGCTTCTCAGCTCTAGATAGAGTGTAGCAAGCCGGAGGTAAATGGTTCCTATCATCATCCTTCACCGTTTTCTTTCCTTTTCTTTCAATTCCTGCAGGCGACCCTTCTTCTTGTTTCTTTTCTTTTCCCTTTCCTTTTACTTTTCCAGACACTTTATATTTTTTCTTTCTTTTCTTAGTGTCCCTCTTTTGAGCCCATTGTTCTGGTCGAAGCCCCTCACTTTCCAGATACAATCGCACCCTTTTGCTATCCTTTGTCTTATGTGGAATATTCATAAGTGTCCCCAGAATGGCGTCACATACATTTTTCTCGAAGTGCATGACGTCGAGACAATCTCTGACCTCTAGATCTCTCCAATATGGAAGTTTCCACAGAATAGACTCCTTTTTCCAAAGTCCCTTATCACCAACACTCGCTCCTTTGCCGAATATCGTTTCAATACCCTTGACTTGATCATAAACCTCAATACCAGCCAATGGTCTACGAGCAACCCCTTCCTCAACCTGTTCCATCGAATGCCTTCTTCTTATTACGATAAGGATGGTCGCGTCGAAGGAACCTTCGGGTGCGCATATAAACATCTTTGTGACAAGTAGTAATGTATTTAGATGCTGTGTCGTCCAGGCAAATCGGGCATGCTTTCTTCCCTTTGTTCTTGTACCCGGATAAGTTCCCATAAGCAGGATAGTCATTAAGAGTGAATAAAAGCATGGCACGCAATGTGAATACCTCATCGCATGTGCGTCATACACGAAAACTCCTTCATCCCACATTTTTCTCAAATCATCAACAAGTGGTGGAGGTAGACATCTATGTCGTTTCCGGTCAAGTTTCGCCCCTGAAATAAGAATCGACAACATGATGTCTTTGCGTTTCATGCACAACCAAGGAGGCAAGTTGTATATAACTAGAAGAACCGGCCACGTACTATGTTGAGAACTAAGATTGCCAAATGGGTTCATTCCATCCGTGCATAGGCCAAGCCTCAAATTTCTGTCCTCGGCACCAAAGGTCTTATGACAATGGTTGATACCTTTCCACTCAGGAGAATCAGCCGGATGTTTGAGAAAACCGTCCTTTTTCCTTCGTTTTGCATGCCACCTCAAGTTCTTAGCATCTTTTTTGATTGAAAACATGCGCTTGAATTGTGGTATAATCGGAAGATACCACATCACCTTTGCTGCTGGACCTTTCTTATCACCAACCCCTGCGCGCCTGTAACGCGACTTCCCACATCGAGGACACTCATCCATATTTTCATATTCATTTCGATATAGCACACAATCGTTTGGACAAGCATGTATCCTCTGGTACTCTAAATCGAAGGGACACATCAATTTTGTAGCATAGTAGTTCGACTTGGGTAGTTCATGGTCGTCCAACAACATATCACCAAATGCTTGGAACAAGGAAGTGAAACAAGAGTCACTTATACCGACTTTCGTCTTGATATTAAAGAGTGTTATCACGGCCGTCAGCTTGGTGTACCTCGTACAACCGGGATACAACGGTTTCCGAGATGCCTCGTCCATGCACTCAAAAATACAAGGCCGTTTGGCAGAATGATCTACCCCCGCCATCATCTCCTCGATATGATCCCCTTCATCATCATCATCTTCTACTTGAATATCCTCATATTCATCCTCGATGTTGTCATTCTCAATGACATCAAACTCACCTTCTTCATGCACATCGTTAACAATGGCATTTCGACCATCATACATACCCTCCTCACCGTGCCAAACCCATACATAGTAGTCTTGTCTAAACCCGTGACGAAAAATATGCTCCCTAAGCGACTCAATGCTGCTAACGATGCTCACATTACCACAATCAACACAAGGACAATAAAACCCCTCGGTTCCCTTTGCAGCCTGATGACTTAATGCAACATCACAAAATTCAAAGACCCCATCCACGAATTCACACGTGTCACGACTACCATACATCCATGCACGATTCATTTCAACCAAATCTAGCTCTAACTAAACACAAGCAACAAGCACTCAATGTCAATGACGAATTTCACTACATTATTAGAGTTTATACATGATATATATTTTTAATGAAATTAGGCATGCTTTCCAAGGGTCCTTATCACTCCAACCTAACCCATCCTTAGATGTCTAGTCTCACTAGTGAATGTATTGCCTTCAGTTCGAATCTACGGAAAATCCGGCAAAGATTTCCCTACGCTTCTCCAAATACACGATGTAGATATATAGTTATTTATATCTACATATGTACCCAGAGAACAAAAGTAGGGAAACGACGAGCCAAGATTTTCCTCTAGAATCGAACTAAAGACATACATTCACCATCTAAGTGAGATTAAACATCTAAGAACAGTCCCAAACCGGGGACTATTCAAGACTTACTCCTAATGAGTAAGTCTCGAACGGGAATCTAGGCATATGATATGATGATGCAAACATAGGTTTTTAAAAACAACAAAACATTTTACATCTAATCTCAATTCAACGATAAATATATACACATTTGCACATATATATAAACCAATTTACTATGAAAGAAAGTTAAATATGAGTGATAACATACCAATATCAAGGTTGTGAATAGGGAAATCGAGCTCAACACTCCGTCCCTAGCTAGCTTCAATAATCAACAACAAAGTTTAAAAGTTAACATTAGTATAAATTAGCAATTCAAACAAAACAAAACTAAACTAAGCTAAACTAAACTAATTAAATAGCTAATTAAACTCAAATCAATCAAATTTACAACCTTTAACTATAATACAACCTAATTTCACTGACAATTATTCATAAAACTGCAATTAATTATAAAACTTGAAGCTTCAAATATGAGATTCAATAAAAGTTGAGAAATTTTAGGTACCTAAGAAGAGGAGGAGGAATGTAGGTGTTAAGGGCACGGTGGAGGTGCGGCGGTGGAGCTTCTAGGGCACGGTGCAGCCGCGGAGGAGGACGCACAGTGCAGCAACGGAGGAGGACGCCGGGAATTGCTGTTGTTGATGAAAAGAAAGGAGGGAACTTCTAGGGTTTGTTGTTAATGAAGTGTGGAGGTGCGGCGGTGGAGGTGCGGCGGTGGTGCGTCGACGGTGAGTTATTGAGAAGGAAGGAGGGAAACTTCGAAAATTCAAACCTAAGGAAGGAGGGAGTGCAGGGAGTGTTCGCACAAGAAATGTACTGAACTCGACCAATTTCACGCGGGATTTAGGAAAAATAAAAAAATAAACCGCTGCGGTTCATAAAACCGCAACGGTTAATAGAGAACCGCAGCGGTTAACTGTTAACCGTTGCGGTTTTATGAAAACCGCAGCGGTTTGTTAGGCCACTTTTCCCACCCAAATTTTCGACGATTAACCGTTGCGGTTCTCTTAAGGACCGCAGCGGTTTTGTTGTGACATAAGCGTTTTTTCCACTAGTGAATCCTTCATATTTTATCACTAATTAAAATGATTATCTCAATTCCATTTCAATCATTAATGGGAGTGATTACCTCATTTCAGATAGATTTGTTTAATTCTAAAGGTGAGTTATTCATAATCTATTCCCTTCTCTTCTTTCCCCAGTGGAATTGGCCATTTAAGGTGAGACATAAGCTCGAACTGCGATGGTTTTGATCCATGAGTGGATTTCAATCCCGCAATGATTGGTACGTAGTGCAACTTCAGTGCTCAAACCTACCATGTACAAATGATATATTGGTCCTAAATAAAAATGGTTAATGTGTATATGTGCAAACTATGTGCTTTTCTTACTTTTGAATAGACATGATTACTTTAAAATGGAAAATAAAGCATTTAGTAAGAGCCCGTTCTGTAGAACGGAAGAGGAGACGAGTTCCAGACGTTCGCACCTCTTAACCTAAACCCCGAATCCTATCTCATGGTATGAATGACCAATTTTCAAAAAGCATTATCCATATGAAGTCATCATCGTTTTAAATGATATTTCTTGAAATTGATTTTAAAACGATATATTAAATAAATTTGTCCCTATTCAGATATTAATTGGGTGGCGACTTCCAAGTTTTCTAAATCTCATAGTCCAATGAGAGACTTTCGTGGGATTCAGACCGTTAATTAAGATAGTCAAAAATCGGATACCACAATTAGTACGTTCTTCCATTTCTTATCAATACACCACTCCAACGCATACAAAATTCCCCGAAGTTCTGCCTCCAATGCTGAGATTGCAAAGAGGGATTTTGCAATGGCTTCAACCCATATCCCTTTATCATCCCTACAAATTGCTGCCGAAGCGGCCATTATAGATTCTTGAGCAAAACAAGCATCATAGTTAATTCTTAACCAACCTAGAGGGGGGGTGATCCAACTAGAGGGAAGGGGGGGCTTGCTATAGGTTGGCTTTGAGAATAAAACCATTCAGTAGAGGCCCATTTGACAGATTTTTTTGTGGATTGGATTAGAAAGTTTGTTTTTCAAAATACCCATGCATTTCTCCGAGTCCAAAGAAACCAAAGGGAATAAACGAAAGATAATCTGGAAGGAATATTCGGATAAGGGGGCGGAGCCTTCGAAATTTCCAAGGTAATCCAGTCTAATAGATTAACCGAGGGATGGGGGACAACTCCCTAGAATTCTCTAGCTCTAATGCATTCCTTAAAAATATGGTCCGCGGATTCAATGGCTTGGGGACATAAACTGTAAAATTTATTATGGTTGGGCATGATTTTATTGATGTTTTCATTACAAGCTATTCTATCCCACATAATTTGCCAAAGGAAAAGCTTGATTTTGTTAGGGCAATGGATATTCCATAACGCTCTCCAGTTCTTCCCCACTTCCTGGTTCCCTCTTATAAACTTAAGAGCTTTTTTCGAGGCAAACTTAAAACCATCAGACCAGTTGGAATAAGCAAGATCATCTCTTTTAGAAGGCTGGATGGCAGCCAATCTATCCACTACATATCTAGGAATCTGTAAAGAGATATCATCTCTCCTCGCTCTCAACACCCCCGCCAGACTTTTCTCCTCTTCATTCAAATTAAAAGGCCCCGAAATCATCTCCCTAACACTCTTATCTCCCATCCATCTATCCTTCCAGAATTTAATGTCCTCCCCGTTCTCTATCCTCCAAACAAAACTGTTTTTGTACACTTCCCAGCCCACCCCAATGCTCTTCCACAAATGGGACCCCTTGTTAAAAAGCCTTATGCATCTTTTCTTTGGTTATATATTTTTTCGGAAAAACCTGCTAGCAATTAGTATTATTGTCTAATTTCCAGCAGATTCTAGCTAACCCCAGCTCATTTATGGTATTATTATCCAACAAGCCCAAACCCCCTTGGTCCTTATCTTTACAAATTTTCCTCCAAGCTATCCAATGCATTTTCCTCCCCGCTTCACTACTCCCCCAAAAGAAATTTGCACAGATGGAATCAAGTTTCTTTTTGATGGAGAGGTGAAAATTTATAGGATGCATAAAGTACCTTGGAATAGCTTGGAGGGTTGAGGTAATTAGCACTAGTCTTCCCTCCTTAGAAAGTGCTTTGGCCTTCCAAGAAGCCAACTTGTTCATCATTTTATCAATGGTGAAGCTAAGCTTGGCTCTTGAAGGCTTATTCGCACACAAAGGAAAGCATATATAATTCTCAAGGTCGATGGATTTGTTAATATTGAGCTATTGCTCAAACTCATCAATGATTTCCATGAATGTATTAGGGGAGAACAAGAGAAAGCTCTTGGCCTCGTTCACTTTTTGACCAGAGAGATCAAAGAAAGTGTCAAGAACAGATTTCATGGAGGTCAGCGTGCTCAGGTTAGCCTCACCAAGCAAAATTACATCGTCAGCAAAGAGGAGGTGGGATATCTCAATCTTTTCTCCTCTAAGCTTAAACGGGTGCCAAGCTTTCGTTGAGCAAGCATCATGAATCATTCAAGTAAATATTAAATGCAAATTATGAATAAATAAGGGGATAAGGGATCTCCTTGACGGATACCCCTTGAAGGCCTGAAACTCTCTCCTTTAATCCCATTGACAATTATAGACGAGTTGACTGACGATATGCAACTCATGATAAGGGAGATAAAAGACTCTGATGTGACCAAGTTATGTGCGATTATAGAGTGTTGAGAAGTCCATTTTACTAAGGTTTAAGGTTTAAGAAGGAGAGTTTTACTCATCTATACCTTAGTGTGGAGAAGAGGGAGTTATGATGAATTGGCGATATTAGAGGAGATTTAAGGATTTTGTGGTTATATGTGTTTATGATCATTTACAGGTGGATTTCCATCCCGTGTTTGCGATCCATTCAACATAAAAAGATCACAAAGTTCATTGGAATCTAGAGTTATATGGTGGAGGCATCCAAGTTCATCCTTTTTGTGGCTCTACGGCATTATTTGCCCACCATGGGCGTTGAAGAGCCCACCTCGGGCATTTGTGAAGAAGATATAATCATGAGCAGTGGCGAGTGCCCGAGCAAGGCACCATACACGCACGATCCGCGCACTTCGAGCGGAAGCAGGTGCTTGGCAGCGTCGAGTGCCTGACTCGCGCACCATACACGCACGATCTGCGCACTTCGAGCGGAGGATGGAAGTAGGCAGTAGCAAAGGCACGACTCGCGCGCAAGACATGCCCGAGTCGCGCATATCGAGTGAAGGCTGAAGCTTGGCAGCAAGAAATGCCCGAGCCGCGCACCAGCATCGCGCGAGCCGCGCACTTCGAGCGAGGAGTATTGATATGCAGCAGCGAAGGCCCGAGTCGCGCGCCATTGATGCCCGACTCGCGCATTTCGACGCGGCTACGAATCTTCGGCAATTTTCAGCTTTCCTTAGGTTTTATTAAGGAGAAAAACGCTTGGTTTTGATATCTTGTAATTTCTGAACTGAATTAGAGAGGAGAAAAAGAAGAACCCTAATCCCTTTTTCTCCCTTTTTGAGTTTCTAATCATGAGTTTGAAGATTTGCTTGATGGATGCTATGTCGATTGTAGCCTAAATCTAGTCTTGAGAACGGTTAATCAAGCTTCGGTCTATTATTGTGAGGTTTCTCTTTGTTAACTTTTTCTTAATTATAATTGTGATTTCTTGATTTTAATCTATGATTGTGGTATGTATTGCTAGGAGTACTACTAGTTTATACATTCGATTAATCATTTGCTAGGATTTAGAATTGATGCGGATTCATCTGTTCTTCTTTCATGAGTAGCAATCTAGGGTTTGATTAATGAATCTGATTATTCTTGATTAATCACTAGAGAAATCACAAGTTCCAATTTGAATATGTTGTGCTAGCAATTTGTTAATTGGCTCATTGTTTCCTAGTTCGTTGATGTTCTATTGATTTGAATTTAATCTCTGATTAGATTAGATTAATCTTTAGTTCAAGTTTTATGATCATCTGATTGTGATTGTTTAACGGTATTTTTGAGGGAAAGGAATTTGATTTCCAACCTTGAGTAATTAAGAGTAAAGTTACACAATTGAGAAACCAATGATCAATAGTACGAATCGAAGTGGTCATTAACCGAACTCAAGATTCTTCTCTTCTTGATTACATTACTTTTTGATTGTTCTTTAGTTCTTCATATTTAGTTATTCAATTCTTTAATCCCAAAACCCCCATTTGATTTATTATAAGCACGAGTTAGTCCCCAAGTCTCTGTGGATTCGACCCTACTTGCCACTTACATTTATTTGTATTGGAAAGAAGGAAAATAAACTTTTATCTTTGGTAGCGCGTACGACCGCGTCCCACCAAATTTTGGCGCCGTTGCCGGGGACTTGGCAACTACTAAAACGTGTTTATTGTAGATTGTGTTTTGAAATTTTACTTTTTGATTAGTATATGGTTGGCACCCGTGCTACTAACCAAGATTGTGTGGATTACGATCCCGAGTTAGAATTGAATCTTTTCAGGTTGCGAAGGGAATTGAGAAGAAATTTTCAAGAACTTCCATTTTCATTGAATTTGGAAGAAGAAATGCCACCTAATAAGGAGTTTGAACCATCCCCGGACTGATTGTGGGAGGTATAAGGTCGAGCTAACGACTTTAAACTAGCGCTACTCGGGAGGCAACCCGAGCCCCTTTTTCTTTTCTTCGTTTTTTTTTTTCTGTTATATTTTTCTTCCTTTTCTTTTCCTTCTTACTCTTCAACCTCACCATTTTTGGTACTCCATCACAACAAATTATCCTTCACCCACCCTTCCCCCTCTTGCTTCCCGAGCTATAATTCAAAATATTTTTAGTCAATCATAATCCAACTTAAGCCAAAATACATCAAAAGACCTTTGAGAGGTGTCCATTTGAGAGTCGTTGGTGAAATTGGAGGGTCGAGATTGATGAAAGAGTTGCGTAGGCAATGCTTATGAGTAATGATGCGCATTTGCATAATGGAGTTGGTTCTACTATAAGGTGTACATTCCGAAATTTTATTCTCCCCATGAATTTAATTTTGGATTAGTCATTTACATGGCTGTTATAGAGAGTCGGGTTGTGAGATGGTGTGTGTGTTTGTCGTCGTTGTGTTTTCTTATGTCACTTGGGTGTGATTTGTTTTTGATGGGTATTGTTGAGGGAGTGAAAATTTTTGTGAGAGTCGGTTTTTGAGTGTTCCCCTTTTCGTTTCTTGTGTTTTTCTTGTACTTGCTCTCACATTGAGGACAATGTCTTGATTAAGTAGGGGGGAGGAATTGCTCATTGTTTTATTTGATGTTTTCTCGTTCATAAAAATAAAAAAATAAAAAAAAAATATACGAAAGCCCGCTGAGTTGAAAACCCGCAAGGGCGGGCGACTCAGGCAAAAATGGGGGCCCGGATAGGTTGAAAACCCGAAAGGGCAATCTATGCAAAAAAAGTGGCTAATTGGAGCGGGTGAGATGGTGAGCTCATAAACGAAAAAAAAAATGTGTGCGAAGCTAGGATGAAAACCCGAAAGGGCTCCTAAGCAAAATGAGAGATAAAAGAGAGAAAATTTGAAATCATTTGCCGGAGGTGGTGTCATAAGGTGGATTGGTGATATAAGGAGTGCCTTGGGTAGGTTTTTCATCTTGATTTTCGGAGTTAGAGGTGAATAGGTTAGAGCTCGCTCATCATTGGAGGACTAAGGAGTTTGGTGGTTGTGATTGTGTTTAGATGGTCCAAGTTCGAGTCCTTTGAGTTTTGTCAGGATTCGAATTTGTTTTTGTCATTTCATAACATGAGGATGGTTGTGGTGTTGTGCAGTTTGGAATGGCTTTGAATCCTTTGAGATCTTTCGGGGTTCAGCGTCATGTGTTTTGGTTATCTTGGTGTTGAGCATAGTATGAGAGTGCTATTTACATTTTTTCAGCAGAGCTTTTAGTTCAAGTGTGGGGGTGACTCTTACCCTTAAGCTTGGCTTTAAGCGAATCGGGGGGGAATAGCAAACTTTTATCATACACTAGGATGGAGAGATAAGGGGAGTAGTGAAAGGTGAGCAATGGCTTGGAAGGGGTGCCTCATTGATCTTTATTTTGAGTTTACTCGAGGTCGAGTAAAGTTCAAGTGTGGGGGTATTTGATGTGACCAAGTTATGTGCGATTATAGAGTGTTGAGAAGTCCATTTTACTAAGGTTTAAGGTTTAAGAAGGAGAGTTTTACTCATCTATACCTTAGTGTGGAGAAGAGGGAGTTATGATGAATTGGCGATATTAGAGGAGATTTAAGGATTTTGTGGTTGTATGTGTTTATGATCATTTACAGGTGGATTTCCATCCCGTGTTTGCGATCCATTCAACATAAAAAGATCACAAAGTTCATTGGAATCTAGAGTTATATGGTGGAGGCATCCAAGTTCATCCTCTTTGTGGCTCTACGGCATTGTTTGCCCACCATGGGCGTTGAAGAGCCCACCTCGGGCGTTTGTGAAGAAGATATAATCATGAGCAGTGGCGAGTGCCCGAGCTAGGCACCATACACGCACGATCCGCGCACTTCGAGCGGAAGCAGGTGCTTGGCAGCGTCGAGTGCCTGACTCGCGCACCATACACGCACGATCCGCGCACTTCGAGCGGAGGATGGAAGTAGGCAGTAGCAAAGGCACGACTCGCGCGCAAGACATGCCCGAGTCGCGCATATCAAGTGAAGGCTGAAGCTTGGCAGCAAGAAATGCCCGAGCCGCGCACCAGCATCGTGCGAGCCGCGCACTTCGAGCGAGGAGTATTGATAGGCAGCAGCGAAGGCCCGAGTCGCGCGCCATTGATGCCCGACTCGCGCATTTCGACGCGGCTACGTATCTTCGGCAATTTTCAGCTTTCCCTAGGTTTTATTAAGGAGAAAAACGCTTGGTTTTGATATCTTGTAATTTCTAAACTGAATTAGAGAGGAGAAAAAGAAGAACCCTAATCCCTTTTTCTCCCTTTTTGAGTTTCTAATCATGAGTTTGAAGATTTGCTTGATGGATGCTATGTCGATTGTAGCCTAAATCTAGTCTTGAGAACGGTTAATCAAGCTTCGGTCTATTATTGTGAGGTTTCTCTTTGTTAACTTTTTCTTAATTATAATTGTGATTTCTTGATTTTAATCTATGATTGTGGTATGTATTGCTAGGAGTACTACTAGTTTATACATTCGATTAATCATTTGCTAGGATTTAGAATTGATGCGGATTCATCTGTTCTTCTTTCATGAGTAGCAATCTAGGGTTTGATTAATGAATCTGATTATTCTTGATTAATCACTAGAGAAATCATAAGTTCCAATTTGAATATGTTGTGCTAGCAATTTGTTAATTGGCTCATTGTTTCCTAGTTCGTTGATGTTCTATTGATTTGAATTTAATCTCTGATAAGATTAGATTAATCTTTAGTTCAAGTTTTATGATCATCTGATTGTGATTGTTTAACGGTATTTTTGAGGGAAAGGAATTTGATTTCCAACCTTGAGTAATTAAGAGTAAAGTTACACAATTGAGAAACCAATGATCAATAGTACGAATCGAAGTGGTCATTAACCGAACTCAAGATTCTTCTCTTCTTGATTACATTACTTTTTGATTGTTCTTTAGTTCTTCATATTTAGTTATTCAATTCTTTAATCCCAAAACCCCCATTTGATTTATTATAAGCACGAGTTAGTCCCCAAGTCTCTGTGGATTCGACCCTACTTGCCACTTACATTTATTTGTATTGGAAAGAAGGAAAATAAACTTTTATCTTTGGTAGCGCGTACGACCGCGTCCCACCAGACTCGATGAAGTGAAAATAAAGGATGCAATGGTGGATGAATGACCATTCAAGACGGTCGTAAGCCTTCTCAAGATCGAGCCTTAGGGCAAACAAACCTTTCTTACCTTTCTTCTTTTTCATACTGTGAAGAATTTCCGTTGTGATCACGTAATTGACGTTAGACCCCCTACCCGGGATAAAACTGCTTTGGTTTGGGGAAATTAGCTCTTTGAGGAAAGGTCTTATTCTAGAAATTAAAATTCTAGAGACGATTTTATAGCTCGTGTTTACAAGGCTTATGGGTCTGAAATTTTCCACCCTGAGGGGGTTGGCAATTTTTGGGATTAACACAATAAGAATACTGTTCATCGCTTCAGGGATGGCTTTATTATTGAAGATGGATATTATAGAATTGCAAAGCTCGTCTTTAATGGTGTTCCAGAAATGTTGGAAAAACATTGCGTGGAAACCATCGTCACCCGGGGCCTTAGTCCCTGCAAGATTTTTTACGATCATATCAATATCTTTTTCAGTGGGATTGGCACTGCAATCTATTTTATTCAGAGAGATAAGATTAGGAACAAGGTTTCTGAGGTGATAAGTGAATAAGCTTTGAAAATGATTTTAAAATTCTTTACAAACCTCACTTTGAATGATAACCTCATTTCCCACAGCATGTTTTAACATCATAATCCTGTTAGTGTTTTTCTTAATAGTGGCAGAG
Source organism: Beta corolliflora (assembly GCA_947648045.1). Taxonomy (NCBI): domain Eukaryota; kingdom Viridiplantae; phylum Streptophyta; class Magnoliopsida; order Caryophyllales; family Amaranthaceae; genus Beta; species Beta corolliflora. Next base: position 401,669 of record CANSZD010003378.1, on the reverse strand, counting down.
AGATGGAAAAAATGGGAGTTTCTGTCCCCTTCAAGAAGCCAATTAGAACGCGCACGAGTGTATCAATAGGTTTCCTCCTGGTCTAACAGGCTTTCATACTTTTCCCCAAGAGATTGCTCTAGGTTCAGTAAGAAAGGATCAAAAGGTTTGCTTTCTAGGGCATTTTAGGTTCCCTTTAATCTAGCATGGGTGCGCTTTTTATCCTTATGTAAGTTATCAATTAATTTGGCCCATTGGACCATGCTTGATCCCAGGTTACCTAGGTTATCCTGAATAGGCCCATCTAGGTTTACCCATTCCTCCTCAACCCAAGGCTTAAAAGAAGGGATAGACAACTAATGAGGTTCGAACTCAAAGATCTTTGGCCCAAGAACGTTTGGCCTTATCCTAAAGGTCAGCAACACCGGGTTATGATCAGAGGAGCTAGGTTCTAGGAAGGTTATTAACTTGATAATTGTGATGAGCAAGAATCCAATCCGTGGAGGCCCAAAACCGGTCCAGTCTCTTAAATATGGGAGCGTTCTTCCTTTTGTTGTACCAGGTGAATTTGTTGCCCACATAGCCCAGATCAGTTACTTCACAATAATTCATCATTTCTTTGAAGATCCTCATTTTATTTTCATTTGGTCATTTCCCACTAATTTTCGTGAGATTCTGTTATTTGGCTGAAATCCCCCCAATGATCCATGGAAGGTTAACACTTTCTTTTAATTTTTTCAGATTTTCCCACATAATGAGTCTCCCTTTATGCTTTATATGAGCGTAAATAGCAGACAAGAAAAAAGGTTGAAATTTTGTTACCTTGATTATGTCGTGGATGGTTCGCTCTTCTTTTATGATAGCAGTGAAAGAAGTAATCCCACTGTTCCACAAAATGAGAATTCCCCCGGACATACCAGCAAGGTCAACAGTAGTGTACGAGTTGAAAGGCAGATTTTCCACGACCTCGGCAATATTCTCCTTACCCACGTGAGTTTCAGTGAGAACTACTATATCAGGGTGGTGATCCTTGATCAATTGTTTCATGTTTCGGCGGAAACTGGGGCGCGCCACTCCCCTTGCATTCCAAGGTAAGATTGACATACCTCACTCAATCGGCGGGGTTCCGGCTAGTTCCCGAGGAATTTGCCCTTCGGGAAATGCTTCTTTTGTTAGGTCTTCCGATTCGTTGATTCTCATTATCAACCCCGACATTGGAAGATCCCTTTCCTTGGAGAAACCCCATGCACTTATCTCTATTTGATGGCAAGTTGACGTTACATGAAACAGTTTTGCGTTGCTTGCTGCTCCCACTAATTGCACCATACGACAATTCTCAGTAATTGCGAGAAGTTTTCGATATGTAAAATTCTTTTCCTACATGAAATGTCTGGCAAGGGGAGCTGGGATTCCAAAGCTTCTTGATTAATGCCCCATAATAATCCGACGAGAAGGATTTCCCACATGCCTTCGAAATTATAGCGCATGACCATGATGAACATAAATCCCTGTATTCACAATCCAAAATCGGGAGGAAGCTATCTGAGGACTCATTGAATATTAGAGGCGGGGAAGATGCATGGGGGGTGGTACCTTCAAACTTTTTTCGATTACTTACTGCATCTTTAGAAGATCTTTGCCTTGGACTGGGAGAAAGACGCGCCTTTCACACGTACTAGAACTCGACCTGGTCGGGGGCACCGACGTAACCGGGGAGAAGGGCAAGGGCGGGGAGGGGGAAAGGGGGAGGGGAAAAAAGAGGGGGAGGGGAAGGGGAGAGAAGAGGGAGCTCATGACATTTTAACTATGTTTTCAATTTTAGCAATGTTTTCTTTGTGACTTTGAGGTTACAAGTTCGAACCCTACTAAGGCACTAACTTCTTGTACTTGGGAGTAGAGATTCCCTTATATCTTCCATACTCTCAAGCATTGACACCGTAGGCTGGGTTGGGCGACTGCGAGAGGGCTTTGGTCTAGTAGGGTCCTTCTTCTTACCAAGGGGTTCCCAGTGAGGATCCCAAAAAAAATCTTAATTTTCACCCGTCTTTTTAAAATAATTTCAACATTTGATTATTCTAAAATAATCCAAACTTTAACTTATCAAAATAACTTATCAAAATAATACCAACTATTAAATTTCTATATACTATAGACCTCAAATCGATTAATGTAGGCAAGAAAATTGATTGTTCATATAATTTTCAGAAGATCTCCTTAAAAGTTACGATTATTCTGCCATAATCCAATGTTGGCTTATTTTGAGAAGATAAGTGAAACCGTGAAATTTGAGATTATTCATATCAATTTTTTCGTAGAAATTACGTACATATTGCAAGCGTGCAATTAATTTCAGTGGAGTATGGGGCTAAGTGATGATGTTTTAACATCTAAGCATGAGAATTTAATTCGACTTTTACAAGAGAGTTCTGGTCCTCCCCACAAAAAATTAATATTAGAAGTGGTAAGAATATATCATTTTTATTATAATTATTGCCCACACATTAATAAATTTTATTTATACGTGTGCATGGATAAAAATTGTAACCAATCATGCATGAATCGCCGTATAGTATTCAAGATCTAGTTTGTGGGTTTGATTTCAACATTAAAGACATAATTTCTTTCTTTTCTTTTCATTAGATCGAACATTCATTTATGCTGGTTGTGGTTGTGCTCTGTCTTTTTCTCGGTTGCTGGCCAGCGAAAGAAAAATAAATTGGATTGCTACCTTTATTATTTGTCAATCATATAATTATCTTAAAAGTTTATCAGTAGTACATTACAATTGCTAGTTGTGCATATTGGGAAGATAAGTTAACATATTCCATTGTTAACATACCATCGTGTACATGGTCGTGTGTAGCAGATTTTATACGAAAACCTTTTTTTTACACGACCTCTAATTATATTTTAATTATAGGCAACTGTAAATAAGTCATTTACGATGTTATTTTGGGAAGATCCTTGTCATTATTATTAATAACTTCATGTTTGCACCGGTTTAAGAGGGAAGTTAGAGTGTGAAACTTGTAGATCTCGATTGTATTTCAAGGTTGTCCTTTCTTCCATTGATGCAGGTATTTTAATTTATTCTTCTTTCCGATCCTCTTTGTTTTCTATTATGCAGGTATTTTAATTTATTCTTCTTTCCTATCCTCTTTGTTTTCTATTATGAATTTGAAATACTTTGCTTACGTTTTTTTTGTTTTTTTATTTCAAATATGCTTGATCGAGTAGTTCTTTCATCTAAGGGTAGGCTGATCCCTAATATGGACTGGTGTTATAATTAGATTACATTATTTCTAAATTGATTGATATTTGATTTACCTTTGTTAGGGTGGTTTCATCATCAATAATTGACTAGAAATAGTTTTTTATTGGATTAATTGACAAGAAGAATTCCACCTTCACCCAAAATCCTATTCATAATATGAGAATAATCTATCCCAACTTTTGTGTATAACTGCCCAGAATAAGTCATTGCCTGCTGGTAACTTACAAATGCAGGTTTAGTACCGTAATTGTGTAATTAGGAACTAATTTAATATATTTTAAAACTAACTTTTTAATTAAATACCTAAATTTATAATTAACTAAAAAAACTAAAACACTACCCGTCCCCTCCCCTCCCCTCCCCTCCCACCACCACCCCTCCACACACCGAAAGCCCGAATACCCTTCAAAACTACCACCCCCTTCCTCCCTCACCCCCGCCACCAATAGCCACATCCTCCTTCCTCTTCCACTAGCCCCCCACCCCCGAAAAGCCCCCCACGTAAATCAAGAATCGTGTTTCCCTTTCCCACCCATTAAGACCTAGAAGAGGATAAGATAAGAGCGAAATCCGACCCTGATTACTGTCTTGGGCCGATATTCGGGGCCCCAAATCTCTCTTGGAACTATATGGTACTTTGTGTGAGTCTCCCCCGCCCATTTAAGTCGTGACTCGGGGTGTGCACCGATCCAGGACCGGACCGGAACCGGCTGGACAAGTGGACTGGGATCTGGGATTTTCTTGGACCGGGACCGAATCGAAAAAATTCCGATTTGGTCCGGTCTGGACCGGAATTTTTTTGGTCCGATCCGGTTTTGGACCTATTGGACCAGAATCTATTTTTTATTTTTTTTATAAAAACCATTTTTTTTAATTTATGTAAATATATTTATAAATTAGATACATTAAAAATTAATAATTTTAATAACAATAATGCTAAAGTAATAAATAGTAGGGTTTTAACTTTATAACTTTCTACCTTTTAAAACTTTTTTTAACATATAATTTTTTTTACTAAATTAATAGATTTTCTGGTCCGGACCGGAGTTTTTCGTGTTTGGACCGGACCGGACTTGAAACCCAGAATGATGATTTTTTGTGGACCGAGGACCGGACCAAAATCTTCAGTTCGTTCCTGTCCGGTCCAGATTTCGGTCCGACCCTGGTCTTTGCACACCCCTAGTCGTGACCCAACAATGCGCCAACATTATTGTTACATTTCTTTCTCTCTCCTCGGATCCACAACCAAAACTGAAACTCAAGATGACAAAATCACCACCTTAAGCCAACACATCTCCGACGTTCGAACCTTCTTATCCTTCAAATCATTATCCACTTCAAACCCCTTCACCACCATAACCACAAGCATCACTAACGACAAATGTGGTGGTGCTTCCTGTTTTGAGGCCATGAACAATGACGAATTTGACCATTGGTTGATATCGAGGTTGTGGGGTGGGTGATCTGTGGGTAGGATTTGGATTTTAGGGTGAGTTATCTATGTTCTGGGGTAGTATGATGTTGTATTCTTGTGGGGGTAGGTGGGACTTCGAACGGTGGTGGCGGTGGGGAGGGTGGGTTGGGTTGTGCTAGTGGTGGATTCAAGTGGTGGAGAGAGAGAACAATTTTTGAGGAATTGAAGTGGTTGAATTTGACTGTAAAAAATGAGAAAATAGACTTACTCAATCAAATGTAACCTGTTCAACAGGTTTTAGGTAAAATGGACCAATTTAGAAGATAAGGTATCAAAGCCGGCATTGTTTTGAGATTATCGAAAGTTAGGACTATTTTGAGCAAATCGACCAAAGGTGGGATTATTAGAATCAATTATTTCTATTTTATTTTATTATTGTTATTCAATGTGATTAGGTTTATAAATAAAATTGCCTCTTAATGTATGGACATTAGAACCTTAATCAAAAGTAAGTTTTATTGACATAAAATAGTGAATAATTTTTTTTGCTAGAATTTATGAGATGTTATGCTTAATGCCTTTAATATGTATGATTCCATGAAAATATGTACGACTGCTTATTAAGGAAGTTATGAATTTTTTGAAACAGGTTAATAGTATTAAGGGTATGTTCTCTTCAACATAAATTTACTTATTTTTAGAATAATTTCGAAAAAATATATAGGTTTGTATTTACTTCTTTTCAGAATATAACTTTAATTAGCATTGGTCCATATTAATTAGTAGGGATATTTAATTAGGTTTGATGTCTTTAATTATCTATTAGTAGCCTTAAATGCATGCAATGCATGCGAAATCAGGTAAAGTTTTACATAAAAATATAGTAGGTAACAATTATTGGAAGGGAGATGAAGAAGATTATGGAAGGGATCGGAGAAGAGAAAGAATTGATAGTTAGTTTCGGGAGTTTTCTATTTTAAAAAAAATAAAAAAAATATAAAGTTGCATGTAACATGTTAATCATGGAGATGGAGCCGTGCCATTAAATTAGGGATTTGTATTAAAAAGAATTAAGTTCATAATATTCATCTTGACACTTAATGTTTCCAAGTAAATTAAGTAGTTAGTTTGTTTATAGTTTGGTGTTTTTGTCATTTTTTTAGTAAAGTTGAGATATAGGGGTTTGGAGACCCTTCCCCTTCCCTTGTAAAATAAATATTATTAGTAGAACTACTTTAGGTAATCATAATATAGTTTTACATTATTGTTTAACTTTACCAAATGGATAGCTAATAATAGAACAACGTTCTCACTGTGGGATGAATCCAAACTTACCGTACTAAATACTTAGGAGGATTATTCAGATTATTTATTTATGTTATATATGCGACAGACCTATATATATTAATTAACTATGAATTTTTATTACAAATAAAAGCTATAGCTTTGTAGTTGGAAAATCATTTTCTAAATAAAGTGGTTTTGGGTTCAAAACCTCATAAGAATCTTTGATTGTCAATATACATAACAAAATTTTCTAAGGAGATTGCATATTAAGGCTCTGTTCTTTTGGACTTATTTTCAGCTCAGTTCAGTCCAGTTCAGTTCAATTCGGCTCACTTCAGTTCAATTCAGCTCAATGTTTTAATTTTTTTTTTAATAAGTCGTACTATTATAATTATTTTTATGTTATTATTATTATTACTATTATTATTATTATTACTATTATTATTACTACTACTATTATTATTATTATTATTATTATTATTATTATTATTATTATTATTATTATTATTATTATTATTATTATTATTATTATTATTATTATTATTATTATCTTCATCATCATTATCATTATTGTTGTAAACTAAAAATGAAGGGCTGATGAGTGGACACGTGGACCAATCAGAGGCCTCCACGTGTCCTTGAAATTGGAGGGAAACTAAGCTTTTTAAAAAAGGATTATTTCCTCCGATATTTTAGGCCCACTTTTGGACAAAAGGAAAAATCAAAGCCTAATTCCCAAAGGCTGCATATGATTAGCTGAAATTCAGCCTCCAATCATTGTCTGCCACGTGCCGAATTCTGATTGCTTAGCCAATCAAATGCCCTCATTCTAGGGTGACATCAAATGGCAGCTTTCGGATTCCAAATACTATATATATTCCCCTCAAAATCACGTAAAAGGTAGATCATTGAATATTGTGCCATTACTCTGCTAAAATATTCTCTCTTTCTCTCTCTATCTCTAGACCTGATTCCATACCTAAACTGACTTAAGCTTTGGAGGGGGAACTACCACCCAAACCTCCAGGGATGGTTTCCTTTGCTGCAGGTTCGGAGCAAGGAGCAAAGGCACCGCGTGCACAACTCTCCCCAAGAACATATCAAAGGAAGAAGTTGCTTGACTCTCAAGTTGACATAACATTTGGAGCCGTCTGTGGGAGACGCAGCAATGACTGACTGTCACTCGTCCAATGTAGCTTGAAACCGCAGTAATCAGATTCGGGTTGAAGACACTGTGGAATATGATCTACCACCTCGAGGAAGGGATATGCGTCCATCCAACGTTCCTGATGAACATCAAGTGCCTGTCCTCTAGGAAAATCTTAAACGTCATGTAACTGCTGAAAATTAGACCAAGATGGCAGCAGTCGTCCAAGAACAGATCAAGAACAATATGCTGTTTTTTCAGGTGAATCCAGAGCCGGTTGTTCCTCATCTAGCTCCTCCCCGGGGACGCTCTCAGGAGAATGTTGCAGGTCCAAGTCCACCTTCGTCCAGAAGTTTCTAGAAGGGAAGCCAGAGAAAAAACAGCCTGCATGTAGTGAGCAGTGAAGGAAGATGGACTAGAACCTGGTGGTCAGGTCCCAAGATGATCGCCGTCCGAGTGGGCATCGGATGGAAACAGATGCTCGAGACTATCTGGAAACAAAAAACGCTACTGCATTACAACGGTCGGCCACAGGGTCTACCCCGTATTTGAGAGATCCACCTTTGAAGATATACTCTCGGACAGAAGGAAGAAGTCTGGGTCCTTCCCTTCTTCGTCCGCGGCAAGAGAAAACAGTGGTGTAGCCGATGGTCTATCGACGTGCAGCCTGAACAAATACCTCATCTAACCCTTTTTTGAAGGAGTATCATAAGGAGTTCATACCCATCGAAGGCACCTGGGAGCTCCCCATATCAACTGGCCAACTCCCTTCTCAACCAGGATAATGGAGGCTCCCCCTTTCCCAAAGGTTAAACTCCTTATAATTGAGCCATTTGATGGAACAACTGATCCTGACGATCATCTTTCCGCTTCCAAGCATCAAATGTATGTTCAAGCAGTAGATGATGCTACTCGGTGCAAGAATTATCCAGCTACTCTGAAGGGAGTAGCTCAGAATTGGTGTAACAATCTTCCCCTAACTCAGTTAACAATTTCACTGAACTCAGTTACTTATTTATAAGTCACTTTGTAGCAAACCATCAAGAACAAAAGATTAACATGCATTTAGGAAAGGTCATTCAAGGTCCAAAGGAAGCTCTTCGGAGTTTTGTTAAGAGGTTCAATCTAGAAGATTTGCAGATCTAAGATCTTAATGTTGGAGTGGCCTTTGATGCCTTTATTAGAGGGCTACGGCCAGGAAGTTTTAAGTTTGATATTGTCAAGAAGAAAATCATTAGTCTTACAGAAGCCCTGAAGGAGGCTAAAGCATTTATACATGCGTATGAAGTTTGTGCTGAAGCTAAGCACCCATAGTCCAAGAAGCCTGAGGAAGTGGTTCCGGCAAAAAAGAACAACCCAAAGAAGGTTAAGACTTGGGTAGTGACCTCCACAACCACCTCGTCCAAACGAGGAAAGAGAAAAGAATCAGAAGCTTCAGCTCACCCAATAGATTTAAGCAAGGATCAATATTCCATTCTTATGGAGATAAAGGATCAATATGAGCTCAAAGCTCCAGCTGAGACGAAGACTCCCTATAGAAACATGAAACTAATTAGTGTAAGCATCTTAGTAGGGCCTTGGAGGATTTGGCCCAGCAAGGAAAGATGAACTCGTATTTACCCCGAGGGGGAAGGAAGTTTCAGAAGAAGGATGATCGCCAAAGCAAAAAGAAGAAAAGTGAAAGCACGGACGAAGATGTCGTCCTCACTACTACATTTTGGAGCAATTGCAACGGTCTAATGCAACGGTTAACCATAAAGCAACGGTCTATTGCAACGACATATGCTAATGCAACGTTTGATGCAACGAGTATTACAAATGCAACGCTTATTGCAACGGTTACAGTAAAATGCAACGCCATTTATATATATTACAACGGTTAGTACAATAACCATTGCAATAGTATTTATATCGTTGCATTATCCTAATAGCTAATGCAACGGTGTTCGATTAACAATAAGTGCGCTGATTTGCTTTCCCTCTCGATTTCATTAAAAATTCTAAAATCCCCAACACTTTTTTTTATTGTTGGTTAATGACCAAAACCCTCAAACCCTCACTTAATCTCTCTCTCCTCCGCCGTGGAGACCCAAACCCATCTCACCTCTCCCCCGATCTCCCTCTTCTCTCTCTCTCTCGCGGCTCCGCGCCAATATCACCATCTCACTCGCACCATCCGGCCTTCTCGCCGGAGCTCACCCTGCAGCTTGCGTTTTCTCTGTCTCATCGCCTGTTCGCTGCTCTGTTTCACCGTTGCACGCGACGCCTCACGCCGCTGGACCGCCCCGTGATGCCACCATGTTGCTGCCAGGCACGCTGGTGCCCGTCGCCGTTGCCGTTGTCGGAGCTCAGTTCTCCTCCTCCCTGTTGTGCATACTTCCCTGCTCGCACCTTTCTCTCTCCTCTCGCTTGATGTTGCTGCTCCCATCCTCCCTCTCCTCGGTTTGTGCGGCTGGCGCCTCCGCGCCCCGGCGATTCTGGTGGCGGTGTTGTTACTGCTTTCTTCTCCATCCCCTCTTTGCTCTATGAGGTACTACCCTTTCCAATCTCTCTGTTAATTGGATTTAGTTTCATTTGTAAGTTTAGAATATTATCAGGAACTTGATTGCAAATAATGCGTATAATTGAAAGGATTTGGGTTGATTGATTATATGGGTGTGATTATAATTGGTTAGTTTTTTTTTTCTCTTGAATTTCTTACTTTAAATTTATTTGGGTGCATTTTGCTTTGACTACTAATTTTTCATGTCAAAGTGTGATCTTCTTATGTTAAGTAGTTATAAAATGGGTGATAAAGTATTGATTTCTTGAAAAAATAAAGCTTTTATTTACAATTGCAAGACATGAAGTATGACTATATGAGGATCAAGAATGACAAAAATTTCACAGAATCCATCAGTTAGTAATCTATGTTGTTACAAAATTCAAAAAATACTTTTATGAATCAAACTCTTTTGCTAGTTACTCACTAAATAAATGAGTAATGAAGTCTTAAGAATAAATTAAAGGCATGAAGCAAACTAGTGATGAGCAAAACGAAATAATTTAGCGATTCATGATGGACGAACTTGGATGAATTGGGTTCTTTTGCAGGAGAGAGAATAAGAGAAACAAGAGGAAATAACAACCTTCATTGTAATATTCAGATGCAAGCAGTAGAGATGAAAATCTAGCACTAAATAAATCAGTACTGAATGATTCCTATTAGAAAAAAAAAGGTAATGAATGATTCCATGAATGATTGATGTGCTGAACTATTGAAGAATGAAGATAAAGATTACCAGAGGCACAAAAGCTGGAAATAAGTACATATCGTGAGATAGGTGAGAGAGGTAACTCACGGGTTTTTTCAGAAACCAAAAGTCCGACAAATGAATCTGATCCAAGAATATGAGAAGTAGCGCTCTGAATTTCTGTTACTGGGTCTCATGGGCTTCTTTTTGGACACTTGAGTTGATTGGTTCTTAAAGTACATTTGGTCCAGATATCCAAATACTGTTCTCAAAAGCCATATAACTTGTCAATTTGGCTAAAATCATTAGGAACTAGGAAGGCTGAAATTTCTCAGAAGATTAGTAGTTTAGTGCTCTGTGTTGGAACTGTATCAATGAAATTGTCATGAACATTTGTCTTTTTGGGGGTGGGGGCAAGATGAAGCTATTAATCGAGAACTTGGACTTCATACTTATATGCAGTAGCTTCTCGAGTGATTATGTTATTTGTGGTTCCACATTGTTTTCGCAACTCACATTTTCAAGATATTAGTGTTGAGAATAATTACTTTCTTCCTCTCTGTGAGAATTTTAATTGTGAAGTAGTATTAAGTAATTTCTTTTGTTATGAACATGGATCAATTGTTTACGAAGGAATGAAGAGGTTCTAGTGGAGTACTAAAAACAATATCCACTAATTCTTTGATTTACTCGTATAGGTAAAAAACTAATTATTGCAAACAATATACTTGTGATAACTTTTATATAATTCTATAGGTACATGAAGGAGCGGAAAATGTATCACATGAGAAACAATTGGTATCGCGCGAATGACAAGCTTTTGGTTGTGGAGCTCGCTCAAAAGTGGAGCATGGAATTGGAATTAATTAGGCAACTAGCTAGTAATCTTATTTTTTGGTAATATATTTACGCTAGAAGTAGATATTTTTTGGTACATATATATTTTGGGTTGGAAGTAAATATGTTTTGGTGATCAACTTCTATTGGGATTTGTTATATATATGATAGTACTATATTAAGTACTTGGTATTGTAAATCTTCAAACTATTGGATGATATTGAATATGTTTATAGGTCTTTTTGGAAATCTAAATTTGTATCATCAGGATTATTTGGAATTTTTAGAATTATTTTAGCTCTGCATCAACACAAATTAACAGGTATACATATTTATAGATCCGTTGCAGTAGCCTAAATATGCAAAAAAAGGAAATTGCAACGGTTATTTGTATACCACAGAGGCGTTGCATTAGACTTTGAAATGATGTGTTGCATCATATGTAATGCAACGGTTCATGGGATACATACAGGCGTTGCATTAGACTTTGAAATGTGTTGCTTAGTATGTAATGCAACGGTTCATGGGATACCATAGAGGCGTTGCATTAGACAATAAACATGTGTTGCATTAGATCTATTGCAACGGTTTATTGGTGTTAGAATCGGCGCCGTTGCGGTAGGTGTTCAAGACCGTTGCTTTAGAGCTAATGCAAGGGCAGCAACAGCAACGGTTGTCTAACCGTTGCAATAGAGCTATTGCAACGGTTAACGAGTCTATTGCAACTGTTTTTAGGGGTTGCAATTGACCATTTATGTAGTAGTCTGGTCATTTCAGGATGGTTTCCAGCTGGTGTATCTACCAATCAAGGACACAAAAACTATCTCCGGGAGCTCGGCCAAATTTTGTTAACTGATCAGACAAAGGCCGAGCCCTTTCCAAAGGTGGTGGTCAGTGAGCAAGACCGGGGGAAGTTGAAGACCCCTCGTGATGATCCTCTAGTTGTGGAGATGAAGATATCAAATCTATGGGTAAGAAGGATTTTAATTGACACTGGAAGTTCGACAGACATCATCAGTGCAGATTGTTTGTCGAGGTTGAAGTTTGATGAGAAGAAATTGGTTCCCGTTCATCACCCAATCATTGGGTTTCGGGGAGGAGTTATTCATCCTATGGGGACGGTTACTTTGCCGGTCCGAGTAGGAGAAAAGGATATCGCGAACTTTGTTCATCAAGTTTCTGGTCGTCAGAGATTTAACAGCGTACTATGTTATTCTTGGACGACCAACTCTGAATCATGTTTAAGCAGTCATTGTTACTCATCTTATGCTCATGAAGTTTGAAATGTGACGGAGGGTATATAGGGACGCTTTATAGGGAACAACAGGCAACCAGAGAATGTTATTTAACTACTCTGAAACCATCGTCTTGGAAGGTCGAGGAGAAGGACCTGATGAAGGTTGCTTGTGAAGGGAAAACGGCCGAGATCATAATGACGCAAACAACCTCGCTAAGAAAAATAATTGAAAATTCTCAGACGCAGGTTGCTCCCTCATGGAGAACGGCCGAAACTCTCCCCCTGGAAGAAGAGGAAGTATGTGCCAGTAAAGGAAGAGGCCTACTCATCTGAAGAAGTTATAGCCATAATGGGTTTGGCCCTTGAGCGTACAGAACCTATTGAGGCCCCAGAAGACATATGCTTAGATGATGCTCGTCCAAAAAGGACCTTGAAGATTGGATTTTCTCTTTCCCCTGAGTTGTGGGGAACTTTGATTATCTTACTCAAGGAGTATCAAGATGTGATTGCTTATAGTGTTGAAGAGATGCCTGGAATTGATCCAGAGATAGCTGTTCACCGATTGAATGCTGATCCAAACATGAAACCAGTTCGTCAGAAGAAAAGACATCTAGGACCAGCCAGAAATCAAGCGGTAGATAAGGAGGTGCAAAGATTATTAGAGGCCCGTTTCATCAGAGAAACTTATTATCCAGATTGGCTAGCTAATGTAGTCATGGTGCCAAAGACTAATGGCACATGGAGGATGTGTGTGGACTACACTTATCTCAACAAGGCTTGTCCCAAGGACAGTTTTCCTTTGCCTAAGGTTGATCGGCTGGTTGACTCCACTGCCGGCCATGCTTTGTTGAGCTTCATGGACGCCTATTCCGGTTTCCATCAAATTCCTATGCGGCCAGATGACCAGGATAAGATGTATTTCATAACAAAGAAAGGATTGTATGGTTGGCTGTGATGCCTTTTGGACTCAGAAATGCGCCGGTCACCTTCCAAAGACTGATCAATACAGTTTTTCTGCCGCAGTTGGGTAAGAATATGGAGGCGTACATAGATGATATGATAGTGAAGAGTCAGCAAGAAAAGACCACATTGGTGATTTGCGAGAGACCTTTGAGACTCTCAGGAAATATAAGCTAAAGTTGAATCCCAAAAATGTGTTTTAGAGTCATGGCCGGAAAGTTTTTGGGGTTTCTAATAGACCAGAGGGGAATTGAAGCTAATCATGCCATTCTGGATATGAAGTCACCGGCTAAGATTAAGGAAGTGTAGCGTTTGATTGGCTGCCTCGCGGCTCTTGGTCGGTTCCTTTTTAAGTCTGGGGACAAATGTCACCATTTCTTTGCTACAATCAAGAAAAAAGCTAAGTTTAAATGGACAACTGAAGCAGAGCTGGCGCTTCAGCAAGTCAAAGATCATCTTCGTCAGTTACCCAGGTTGGTCAACCCAGCCGAAGGGGAGAAATTGTTTAGGGTTTTTCTACGTAGTGCCCCTGTGTTTTTTGAAATTTTACGTTGTACCCAACCTTTTTGAACTCTCATATTGTACCCCTAAACTTTCTAAACGTCACACAAAATACCCTTACTAATAGAAAATCCTACTCCAAACCTTACTTAGTCTTCAATTTATCAGATCATATCCCAAACCTCAGTCAAACTAACAAGGCTAAAAAATCCTACTCTATGCCTACAGGGTAAGAAAGTCCCAAAATCTACTGTTTGATATCGTGTATAAGGGTATTTTATGTAATGTTAAGAAATCTTAGGGGTACAACGTGGAAATTTTAAAAATGTCGGGTACAACCTAGAATTTCGTAAAACACAGGGGTACTATGTAGAAAAACCCAATTGTTTATATACTTAGCAGTATCCTCAAGCTGTAAGCGTTGTCCTGCTGGTCGAGCGTGAGACGGTACAAATTCCGGTATACTTTATGAGTCATGTGCTCAAAGATGCAGAATGCAGAAATACTTTGGTCGAGAAGTTTATATTGACACTAGTCATGGCCAGCCGAAAGTTAAGACCTTATTTTTTAGCTCACCACATACTGGTCTATACTGATCAGCCTTTAAAGAAAGTATTGCAAAAGATGGAGGTTGCTGGACAAATGTTAAAATGGGCCGTTGAGTTGAACATGTTTGATATAACTTTCGAGCCGAGGAAGGTTATTAAAGGCCAGGCCTTAGCTGATTTCATAGGCTTGCTCGACCAACTATAGACCCGATAACTGATCCAACAGAAGGCAGGAAGTTTTGGACTCTTATGGTAGATGGATCATCAACTGCTAATGTATGTGGAGCAGGAATTATTTGTCAATCTCCGGAGGGAGATAAGTTTGAATATGCCTTCAGATTCCAGTTCGAGGCGTCCAACAATGAGGCTGAATATGAGGCCATGCTAGCTGGAATCAAGATGTGCACAGCGGCAGGGGCTTTAGAGGTCGAGGCCAAATCGGACTCTCTCTTAGTGGTCAACCAAGTTGTAACACCCCGACAATTCTCAATTATCCAAAACACCTTTTTCATATAAAACTTAGAGAACTATCAAAGCATTATCGCCCATTGTTGGCGTGTTTTTATTTCGCCTACGCGGGATGAACACGTATTTGATTTGACTACCCCACTGTAAAGGTTTTATTTAAAACGTTTTGAAGTCGCCAACAAGTCTTTAAAGGAAGACTCATAAACCAAATTGGATATTGGAAAACCGTAGGGACAAATTAGGGACTTATCCAATGTAGATTTTCCCGTCCTGACTCCATAGATGGTCAAAATGAACCAAAGATTGAGTTCGGGGGTGAGGGTACGAACACAGTCAGGATGAACCACATTCGCCCATTGCTGGCCTCTACTCAATATCGATTCATGTCAAGTTTTACGCAATTGAATAACCAAATAACGTTTTAAGTAGCCTAAAAATATTTAGTCTAGGTTGGTTCAGGAAAAACAAAAAAAGACTATTTTTAATGATATGTTATTAGACAATCAATTTACAGGGAACCTAGCAGGTTGTCCAAATTAATCTGATTAATATTAGAACATTTCTTTAGGTCTTGATTAACAAAAATAACATGTGGGTGATAGAAGCAATAAAGCAGGACAATCATATAATATGCGTAGAATAATCATGCAAAGCATATAATAATATATAAAACGGTTTTTTCACCAAATACCCCTGACAAATCACGAAATTCACCATATACCCTCAATGTTTCAGATATTCACCATATACCCCTGAGTTTCCAAATATGTTCACCAAATACCCATTTTCTAACGGACGTTAACTTGCCGTTAGCTTTATTTACCATTTTGCCATTATTAACCCCTAACCCTAAAATATAAACCCTAATCCCTAACCCTAATCTAAACCCTAACTCCTAAAATCTAATCTAAACCCTAACCCTAAAATATAATCCCTAACACTAACCCTAACCCTAACCACCCCCTCCCCCTCCCCTCCCCTCCCCTCCGCAGCCCCCCACCTCCTCCCCTCACCCTCCGCCGCCCCCCCACCTCCTCCCCGCTTGGACATACCTTGAAAAAGGAGTTAGGGTTGATGAAAGGTTGAAGAGTTTAAGGCTTGAGGTTTAGATGAAAGTTTAATTTGTAGGGCCAAGGTAGGATCATAGATTTGGAATATATAGGCTAAGGTTTTGATGGATTGAAGGATTTAAATGAAGGGTATAACTTGTGTGCAAGCCCCCTAACTTAACTTATAATCTCTTTGCCTTTGGCCTTTTCTTTTTTGTATTTTTCTCTTTTTTTTTTGTCCTGTGCGTTTTCTTTTGCTTTTGCTTTTTTTTCGCACTTTGAAATTATCATTTTTTTTTGTTTTGTTTTGTTTTGTTTTGCCTGGCATTGATATATTATGATGTAGTAAGGCTTGCACACAAGCTATTGGTTTAGGGTAGTGGAAGGTTTGATGGTTGTTTGTGGAGCTTTGATTTTAAAAGGCTATTTGGCTAAGGATCATGGAGGATGATAGCTTAAGGAATTTTTTACTTTGGATTGCATGGAGATGGCTTATGGATGATGGAGGGAAGAGGGGAATAACTCCTAATCCAAAGTATGTCCATTTTTCATTTTTCTTTATTTTTTTATTTATTTTCAGATTTCTTTTTATTAGTCAAGATCATTAGGTGATTCCAGTTTCATCATTGAACTCGAAGCATAAATGATGGTGAAAGGCCAATGAAAAATAAAATGAAATGAAAATGGAAAGGCTTTAATAAATGAAGGTCCTATAGTGACATAGACTCGATGGGAAATGACAGAAATGGCTTAGGGTAAGGACTATCTGACTCATCCTAGGAAACTAAAAATAAAAGAGTAAGCCTTTGAATTGTTGATGCATTGCCTAAGGGGTTGTTGGTGATGTTGATTCTCGTTGTAGCAAGTATTAAAAGTTTGTCGTCATCAACCATATTTTGCGGTGCATTTGTAGGATCCTACACTAGGTGTCAGATGTTCATTATTCTGTTGCAATTCGTAGTAGAAGTTTAGATTTCATCGTCTGGATTATTTTTCTTTCACGTGTGGGGTTCGGAGTAAACCCTATAGAATAATCACACCTCTGTTGTGAAGGCGGTCAAAAATAATCTCCAGACGCCTCTATTGTGAAGGCGGTAAAAAATAATCTTCATGACTCTATATGAAGTCGGGCTGGTGATAGTGCGATTGATGAGCTTTAGAGTAGGCTCACATTTTGTTCCTCCTTTAGGCATTCCTAAGTTATAATCTCTCGATCGGTCATGAACAGAATCGAGTGGACCTCGTAAATTTTAAGAAATAATGATTTCTAAATGAGAAATGGAAATGAGAAATGGGAATAAGAAATGGAAATGGAAATGTAGATGTAAATGGGAAATGATTAGAGATGGGTATTATTTTGGACTAGTATGGGCTTGAACATGATGGAGATATGGGCCTAACTAAATGCACATGCAGACATGCACTAGTAGAAAAATGTAAATTTGCGTCCCTGGATCTGCGTCGGGCATTTAAGGAGCCGACGCAGATATATATTATTTGCGTCGGATATGAGACAGATCCAACGCAAATTATAAGTGATATGCGTCGGATTGGCTAGTGCATTCGACGCAAATCACTACTGCAAATGGGAAAAAATGAGTTGCGTCGGATGGACCAAGAGATGCGAAGGAAATGATGGGCCATGATTTGCGTCGGATGGGCCACTACACGCGACGCATACCATGGGCTTTCATTTCCTTTTAATAAGCATGCTTAGGGTTTCTTCAAGTCTTCATTTCTCCCACTCTCTCACTTTCTCACTCCAGCCATTTCGTCCGCTCCAGCCACCTTCACTCTCCCCATTTTGTCCTTCACTTCACTCTAACACCCATCTCCGTTCGTTCTCTGAGGCGACTCCCCATCTCCGTTCGTTCTCTCCGGCGCGCCTCTCAAACTCGAAAACGCACTCTAACCTCTCCTTTAATATCTCTCTACCAAAAAATAAGGTGTTGTGGAGACGAAGAAGAGTACAACTTCCTCCATCAGCCCAAAGAAGCGACGATTTCTCCAATGAATTCCAACTTTTCAGCTCTAATTTGCAGAGATGTTCTAAAAATCATCTTCGAGAAGCTTCCCATCGACGATTTAGCACGCACTGGTTGCGTTTGCGGGATTTGGAGCTCCGTTGCTTCTGATAGAGAAACTCAAACGGCGGCGTTTAGGACGCCATGGAAATTGAAGGAAATTTTTGGAAATTCAACTTCTGGAAGCTTCTGGAGAGATAATAGCTTGAATAAATTCGCCATTTCTCATCGCATTCTTCGAGGTGATTCCGTCGCTAGTCTCGCTCATATCTTCGCCGGCGAATGTTCTATTCCGGCGAAGTCTTGATCGTTCTTCCTTTGATTATTCTCCAATGTTCTAGATTCAGATTTACTGTTACATTTTCTTACATATTTCCTCAATACAATCCACGTAAGTTCTTGTATATTTTCAATTTCAATTTTAGATCTGGAAACTTGATTTTTTCTTTTTTGTTGTAAATTGTAAATTGATAATATTGGTTTGTTCTCTGTAAAAATAGTTTGTTCTCTTTGTCTCTCTTAGTTTTCTTGATTAAAGAACTTTTCGCCATTGTTTTTTTGTTTGTGTTTGTCGAATTTTTGAATTATTTGAGTGTGAGTTGCGGTGATGAGAATAATTACTTGAGGTTTTGGTTATCTGTTTGCTGGTATTGCTTTGAACTTCAGATATATTATAAAATAATTGAACATTTGTTGTGTATGTATTGATGCTTATGAATTTATATTTTTTTAAATAAAAATACGACAATTTGCGTCGCATGATGAGTTATTTGTGTCGCACTATGGCTTGGTTCGACGCAAATAGTAAATGAACTGCGTCGTGTCTTATTCGATGCAGATGATGTATCCATCATCTGCGACGAGACCTGTGCCGTCGGACCTATGTCCGACGCAAATGGGGGTCCCAGGTCCGACGCAAATTGACAATTCTGTACTAGTGATGGACTAGACTGGACTATGCAAGCAGACTGAATGATTGGACATTGCTGAATACTAGACTTTGCACTTACAATAAGCAGACTAGACTGAAAGCAAGGTAGACAAATAAAGGTGGTTAGACTTAGGGGATGCACTTTTATATTCCTAAGACTTAAATTTTATAGTCCAACGACTGACTAGGGTTTACATATAATGCAAACTAGACCTAGGGAAATTTTATAGTCCTAATACTCAACTTTGATAGTCCGAAGACTGACTATGGTTTACATGTAACACCCCAGAATTTCAAAGCGGAAAAGAAAGAAATAACAATAGTATTATAGGACGATGGCGGAAACATCGTCTTCTGGGAATGCCACTACTAATACAAAGGTATTTAAATAACTATGTGAAGAGACCAACTTAAATAAATAATATAAATAAATAACTAATTCAGAGTATTCCAAATTAAATGAGAAAA
This sequence comes from Beta corolliflora, assembly GCA_947648045.1. Lineage (NCBI taxonomy): Eukaryota > Viridiplantae > Streptophyta > Magnoliopsida > Caryophyllales > Amaranthaceae > Beta > Beta corolliflora. Next base: position 382,312 of record CANSZD010003378.1, on the reverse strand, counting down.
AAATCTAACGAGAAGTCTAGGCCTAAAACAACTATCATTTCAATGCTCACAACTCAACCCGAACCTAAAACCAAAGAAGATTCCCATCAACATAACCTGCAAAATATATAACAACAATCCACAATCAGTGGGGAGTAACTAGCAGTTCTCCTAGAACAAAAGAAATCAAAGCATGATTCAGACATAGATTAATAAGAAAGGAAAGCATACAATCATGATAACAATAACATGCATCCAAAACCATAAAGCTCACAAGTGATACAAGTGATAGTCAACATCAAGTATACAAGATATAGTGAGCAAATCAACTCTAGAATACTTAAATAATAATAAAACAAAAGTACAACAAGTTATTGAGTCAGAAACCGAACGCCAGTGAATCGCAATTCACTTCCTAAGGTTTGTCAGATCGCAATCTCCAGGTCAGTCTATAGGCTTACGTTCCCCACTGTCTGTGTCTAAGAATGGCCAAACTCCCGCTGCAGGGTAGAACACGCAGAACCCTGGCCTCTCGGACGACAACAATTAACCCAGGTGTACCCCTAGTTCGCAAACCAGGTGGTTGGCATGTTCTTCACCGGGCACTACATCTATCCCACCGAATGTTCTTATCTCAAAATAAAATCATACATATCATCAAAGTATCATTCATCTCAAAAATATTCGTCAAAAGGGATGCCACCCGGCCTTATATCCATAATTCATCAAAAACAACTCTTCATAATTCCTCAAAAATAATAACTTACAACAAATGTCTCCAACAATAAACACCTTGAACATCTCTAAGCATCAACAATGATATTAAATTAGTTTTTACAGCACTAACAGTTCAATCAAAAATGCATCACCAATTAACTCCAAGGCTTATTAAATAAATAAATAGCACACAATTAATCATTTTTACATAAATCAAACATAAACATAATGATACCCAATAATACTTACAGCAACCTTCTAAACACCAGCATCCAAGAACATAAAAGATCACAAATAATTTCTGATTAACAAGCTCTTAAATAATTTAAAAGAATATCCTCAAATTCAAAACAAAATCCAAATAATAATTATTAAACTAATAAGTACGATCAGTAAAATAAAAAAAAAATTATCATACGACCCTAATGGCTCTACTGACATGGTAAAATTTTTATTTATAATTTTCGGACTCTATAAGTATTTTTAAACGTTAATTTACAGAATACCCAATAAAGCCAATATAATAATTAAAAATAAAAATAAACGCCAAAAAATTACCAAATATTCACATAACATGCATAAACTCATGGAAATACATAATATACAAAGAAATGAATTTTTTAGCCTCTAAAAATAATTTTCAAGATTTATATACTGACCGACACGAAAATGCAAAAACAGATAAACCAATTAAATAAACCTGTAAACAGTAGGAAAAAGTTATTCCAAGGCATGAAATACATACTAAACATAAAAAATGATTCACGAAAAATAATTTCAGAAATTTTCACATTCGTTCAATAATTATTTTGCAATTAAGCCAAAAACGCACAAAATACCAAATAAATTGAATAAATACTAAAACTCAGACGAAAATTATTTTTCTATATACAATATTCATACAGCATGCATCAAGTATATTCATGTCAAATTTCGTCAATAATTTCATTCAAAAAAAATATTTTAAACAATTCCTAGCGTAATAATCTAATACCGAATAATACCCTAATCACTATTGTTCTAAGATAACTACTAGTTACCTGGAACGTCGGGAGGAGAGCTGAGTCTAAAGGGATTCGAAAAATATGCGAGCAATCCAATTCCTCCATGAACGATAATTGTAGCAACAAGTCACTAGGCGTTTTCTTCTTGAACGTTGAAAACTCTTATTTCGTACTGCCCTGTTCCGACCATGCTTTCCGGTGATCAAAACCTCGGAATCTAAATCTCTCCAATCAAAGTGAATATAAAGATGTTATAAACGTGCTGTCCAAATTTGAAGACGATCCAACGATTAGATCTCCGTCTACGGTTATTTTTGTGAAGGTGTGACAGGATAAACCGGGTTGAACCTTTCTCTTCTTTTCCTCTTCCTTTTCTCTCTTTCTGTTCTTGAAAACAGCGTGGGTTAAATGAGAATGATGCTGAACTTCTCTTATTAAAAATCGTAATTTTATGGCAAGGAAAAATGAAGGGTTTAGGAGAATGTTAATGAGGGATTAAATGAGCGGTTACAAGATATTCAAAGGTTAGCTTAATAAGCACCAAAACTCTTCATCCTCCACTCCATAATTGCTGATTTTAGGCCAGCATGACACGCCACATGTGATGCAACATTTCATCACCCAACTCGGTCCATCAACGTTACAAAAACGCTACGCGACAACACTGCATCCTAAACGCCTAAATAAATAACGAAACTAATATAACCTTTAAAATAATTAACTAACAGCTTAAAATAAATATATAAATATATCACAATATATAAATATATATATACACATTTTCACAACACATTCCAAAATAATTTAAATAATAAATTATTTATATTTGAAAAAAAATATCATTTTAAAATAAACAAACACCAAATAAAGGGTGAAAATTACGGGGTGTTACATTACATATAATGTAAACTAGACATAGGGAAATTTTATAGCCCTAGGAATGAACTTTTATAGTCCGAAGATTGACTAGGGTTTACATATAATGCAAACTAGACCTAGGGAAATTTTATAGTCCTAAGATTGAACTTTTATAGTATGAAGACTGGCCAGGGTTTACATATAATGCAAACTAGACCTAGGGAAATTTTATAGTCCGAAGACTGAATTTTATAGTCCGAAGACTGACTAGGGTTTACATATAATGCAAATTAGACCTAGGGAAATTTTATAGTCATAAGAGTGACCTTTATAGTCCGAAGACTGACAAGGGTTTACATATAATGCAAATTTGTCCTAGGGAAATTTTAAAGTCTGAAGACTGACTTTTATAGTCCGAAGACTGACTAGGGTTTACATATAATGCAAACTAGACCTAGGGAAATTTTATAGTCCTAAGACTCAACTTTTATACACTAGTGGAAAAAACCTTATATGTCACAACAAAACTAATCCGATACTCTCAAAATCGGATCAGTAAATCCACCAAATTATGGGCGCTAAATTTTGGGCCAATTAACTGATCCCGTTGGGAGGAAAACCGGATCATTTTTCATTAACTGATCCGATTCGTACCAACCGGATCAGTTAATTGACTCAAAATGAGCGGCCCAAAATGAACGGCCCAAAATGACAAGCCCATCATCCAAATCTCTCGCTCACTCACGCTAGCAGTACCCCCCTTTCCTCTCTCATTTCACCCTACCACACCCCTCTCTGCTCTTTCTCTCTCCTCCATTTCCCACAAAACAAACACCAACCTTCCCAAACCCTAATTTTCACATCACCCCCAAATTCCTCAGCAATCATGCCGTTATTTCTCTCCGACGACGAATTCGAGCGCATCAAACTCTTCGGCGATGCTTCATCTCAAATTCGTAAGTTAAATCATTCATTGCTTTTTGTAATTCTGATTGTATTGTAGTATGTTTATGTTTGAAAGTTTGTGAGATTTGGTGTGTATTTATTCCTTAATCTAGTTGTTTTCTATTGCGAAGTTGTTAAGCGTCTTCCCCAAATCTTCATTGTTGTAACTCCCGAGCATTCTCTCTCCTCCGAAAATGTTCGCTCGTCGGGTGGCCCAATGAATGTTGGAGATCCGTCATGTTTTGCGTCAATCTCCTCAGGTAAATTGAAAATTATGTCTTTCTTTTTCTAATTTATTCTTCGAATTTTTTTTCTCGCATTTTTCAATCCAATCAAACGACATGGAAACTTCTGAGATGCTTTTCCTCTCCTTATTTGTAGGCTTCTCGATCGTTTTCTACTGCTCTTAACTACGTAAGTTGTTGATTCATCATTTTCTTCTTATTCAACTCATTTCTTCAATTTTCGCTGATTTTTTGTGGAAAATTAGATGTTAATTTGAATGTTAAACTTACTTTGTTTCATCTATTTATGTGACAACACCTTGATTCACCTGATAACAATCCTAACATTAATTGGAAGTTCAGTGAAGCAAACTAACAAAAGGCCGGTGATTAATATGATCTTATTTTTTCTTTAAATAAACACGAATTTCACCATTTACAGCTGATTATATGAGCATTTCTTGTTGCAATTATGGTCACTTTTAGTCTAACATATTTTGATGTTATAGTCCAGCATCTGGGTATAACAAGTAGGAGTATATCATATTGTGTTACGGAGGCCTCTTGGGACATCAGACCTTACAAGTATATGTATTCAAACATCATATGTCTTTGAGACTGTAGAAGGGTGGAGATAATACTAAGTGGCTTCAGTTTCAGCTGGAAGTTGAACTTGCCTTGTAGTGATTGGTAGTCAGTTGGTTTGGAGATATGGTGAAAAGTTGAGGATGTGCGTTCTTGCATCAATAAGATATCAGAGACATCTAGGGTGCATGGCTTTCATTAAATTTAAAGATGGATCACTTGGTCATAGGATAACATTTTATTGCCATTAGGGTCTTTTCACGCTATAAGTTGACTTTAACACATTGATAGGATGACATTTACTCAATTATGGTGTGACTTTAAGTATAAAATTCTCTTGTTTTGTGCTATAATTTCCAAAGTTCATGTGTGGATGTTTGCTTAATAGTTGCTGCTATCCTGCACAATTGCCTATTTTCGACATTCTTTGTCGCTAACTTTCTATCTCTTCCTCATCACATGTGTCCTATTTTTATTTCTTTGTATCTGTCTCCTCACATTATATGATGTCTCTCCCCTTATGTTTCAACTAAAATAATTTACAGGAAGTATTTGATATTTGTTCAAATAATTTTGTGCATGCCTCTTTTACACGGTTTACATAATATTTGTATATTTTTGTTAGTTACTAGAAGAAGGAACAATGGGAAAGGACAAAGGAGAAAAAGAAACCCTTGCTTGTCTTGTCGGCTCCATGCAAGAAAACCTTTTCCTTCATTCATGTGTTTAAAATTGCCTTCTCTCAATGCTATGCACGAAAAAAACATCTTTCCATGTCTCTGCCTGTCTACAATTGGTGATCTATCAGAGACATTGCATTGGTGGTAAGAGTTGGCTCCTTACCACTGCAGAATGCAGATAGATCTAATGCTTTTTATTTATTGCGCTCGGTGCAGGTCTGTGCGCTCAGCACAGGCTGGTGCGCTCAGCGCCCCGCCTTGTTTTTGACACGTTTTGACAGTTTTTTTTTGATAAAAACGCGTTTTAATGATTTCCTTTTATCTTTTATCTCCGAAAATCTGATTTTACGGGATAAAATCCGATTATGAGAATATCTTTGAAAATATTTATTTTATTGAAATAAAACAATTAATTATTATTAAATAATTAATTGGGCTTTTCAAAAGACTGGGCTCAAAATACAATTATTTATCATGAATAATTAATTGGGCTTTAAAACAGGACTTTAACACTTTTTCAAAATAGTTTTGAAATGGCTTTTCGGACTGTTCTCCCCTTGGGCGGACCGATTAAGACTGGGGTATGTTTCAGCATTGGGCCCTTAAATGGGGAGACACGATTATGTGTCTACACCCATGTGATAACGTATCGGCTTATTCAAAATTTTGCAGCGAAAATAAATAAATACCTTTGAAAACTTAATAACTTAGTAAACCATAAGTCAACTCCATAACCCAAACTAAAAGTCAACAAACTTAAAAGTTAACTTGTCAAACCACAACTAAATTCAAATCATAAAAGTATTAAAAAACTAAACACAAGCTCTCCACGAAACCCGAAATCATGATGCATCATCTTCAGACCTGGAATGGTCGATGCTTTATTGATCCTGAAAAACTGCTCACTAAATGGGTCATCACAGGATCAATAAGGCACAACCATGTTCGACATACAGAAAAGCACGTAATCAGCAAAGCTGAGTACTACATAATAATTGAAATATAAAACCTAAATGATACTACTAAACATCATACTCAAAGATAAATAATAATATAATAAAATAACAGACTGACTATATTGAACATGACTCCACAACCAATAAGTTAATTATAATTAAATTGAATAGGCAATGGATTGAGTTGTCCAAACCAAACCAATCTTCAATTTAGAACACGAAGTACGGGTGCGACTCCGTACTCTCGCGACCAACGATATCGAGGTACTAATTTAAATAATATAGAACACGGTGATCAATCCGGTCCCAAGAAAAGCCATGGGCTACCACCATGTATTCCAACTCATACTAGTCCAACACTTCAGACGTGCACAAGTGTAAAGGTTATTGCTATTCACTTTCCACTTTAAGTTATTAATAAATTATTTACTTGTTGTGACCCACAAAGTAAGACAACCAACATAAATAACATGGATACACAAAGCTTCCATTTTATCTTTGGATTAAATAGTGTGATCATACAACTCAAATAATCCAAGAATAATTCCAATACTTAGTTTAATAACCAACCAATATTTATTTGTTGACTTAAATCAACAATCGACCAACCTTTCCATAGGTGAATATCCAACTTATGAAATAAGACTCACGGTCCTCATAAAGTAAATATAATAAATTTATCCAAAGGGAACAAAATGATCCAACTCATGATCCAATAAAAAATATAAATATTAATCCCTCATGTGAATTAATAAAATAAAGTTCCCAATCCCACATGCTTGCCTCAATCATCCATACAAACATATAAGAACCATCATAGGCAACATGCTTCACACAACGGCATAAAACATGCAATTTCACTTGAATATAAGCCACATATGGACTATAAAAAGTTCCCTATGCATGATACTACATCAATCCTAATCTTAGGACATGATACTATTCTAATAACACATAGGTATGTACGTACCTTGTGTAGAAAAAATGAGAGGCCACTTTCACAACCTTAGAAGTCGCCTAAAGAATATTCTCCGCCTACCAAATACCAACATAACCAAGAAACAATACTCTAATAAATTTCCAACAACTTTAAAATACTTTAAACCTTCATAAAAAGTGTTTAAAAATCCTCTTAACCAATAAAACTTCCACTATTAGTGTCCCCTAGTATAGTACTACCATACTAGTCATTGAAAACCCTTAAAAATCCATACTTTGATATTTAAAAGTCCATCATAAGACTACTAATAAAATTTCCAGCAACTTACAACATGTTTAAAACCCTTTTAAAGTCACTCTAACATAGTTATAAATATTAAAGTATCCAATTTTCATAAACTATAACATAGTACTACAATTTTCAACTCTTAAAACATTAAAAAACCATGCTTTGATGCTTAAAACCCTAACTTGAACATATATAAGAAATATGAAATTTAATTACTTTACTATACCAATCATATAATATGAAATTTGTATTTAAATCATCAAAGTTACAAACTTTAATCATGAAAATATTAAAACAATACTTAAACATGAACCTAACATTAAAATAATATAGAGGAGGAAGAAAATAAACCAAGAAGAGGAAGGAGGAGGAAGATGGCACAAGGAGGGAGGCGCAGCTGCCGACGGGATGCTGCTGCCGGTGATCGGTGGCGGTGGTCCGACCGTTGGCTGCCGTGGAGGACCGAGAGAGAGAAAGGAAAACCGAAGGGGAGGGGGAGAAAACCGGTGGAGGAGAGAGAGAAAGAAAAGAGGAGAGAAAAATTAGGGTGGGTAATTTAGTGTGGGGATTTTTGGGCTCTCATGGGGTTTATGTAGGTTTGCCACACTAACCCTTGTGGGCTTAGGGAAGTGTGTTTGGACTTTTTAAATTAGTTGGTTGGGTGCTTGAGTTGAATTGGCTCCTCTAACCCATTTTAAAATCTGTTATACTACAACTCAAAAATAATTAAACTATTAAATAACTTTCAAAGTATGACTAAATAAAATATTTGATTATTTAAAAACATTAAATAATCTCTTTGACTGTAAAATAGTCAACATTTTAAGAAATTTATTATTTAAATACTAATATATATATAAATATACATTAAAATATATTTATAAAATTCATAAAATTGTGGGGGATTACACAAGTAAATGGAGATTATGAATGCATGGAAGCATATATGAGCAAGTACATGCATCTTATCAGAGATGAAATTGAACCTTTAAAGCGGTTTACGTTGGAGCAAGTACCAAGATCAGAAAACCATCAAGCTGATGCTCTTTTAAAGCTAGTCAGTTCAGCTGATTGTGATATACCAAAAATAGTGTTCTAGGAAGTTAAGTCAAAGAAATGTATTGATAAAAAAGAGGTCATGTTCCTAAGCCGATGAACAGTATGGATGGTGCCCATCATAAACTTCAAAAAGACGGGACAATTACCCTCATACCTTGTGGAGGCTTAGTATGTCAAGGCCAGAGACAAGTGGTTTAAACTATGGGATGTAAATTTATATAAGAAGTCTTTCAATCGTCCTCTACTTAAGTGTATCACTCGAGAAGATGGACTGGAAGTTTTGAAGGAACTCCATGAAGGGGACTGTGCATCTCATATTAGGGGAAGAGCCTTAGGAGAGAAGGCCTTGACAAATGGGTACTATTGCCCTACCTTAAAAGAAGATGCCCTTACTTATGCTAAGAAATGTGACAGTTGTCAAAAGCATGGAAATTTGCACCAGAAGCCGTCCAATTACCTAATTCCCATTTTGTTCCCGTGGCCTTTTGCTAAATGGGGCATGGATATCTTGGGACCCTTTCCTGTGGCCGCTGGACAAAAGAAGTTTGTGATTCTGGATGTTGATTATTTTACTAAGTGGGTAGCAGCGGAGGCAGTGCGAGGCATAACTACCAATGATGTCAAGAATTTTATTTGGAAGAACAGCATAACTCGGTTTGGCATGTCGCAATCAATTGTCTTCGACAAAGGTCCACAGTTTGAAACGCCTAAGCAGAAAGATTAGTTGTCAGAAAGAGAAATCAAGGCATATTTTGCTGCAGTAGCCCACCCACAAGCTAATGGGAAAGTAGAGTCCTTCAACAAGATCTTGTCAAATGGCATTAGAAAATGCTAAGGGGCTATGGGTTGAAGAACTACAGCTGGTCTCATTTTCAATTAGAACCACGACTAAGAATTCTAGGGGCAAGACACCTTTCATGTTAGTCTATGGAATTGAGGTTGTGTGTGCACATGCATTGAGATTGAAGAGCCCACTTTAAGAGTCATGTTGTACACAGAAGAGGCCAACTGGGTCGCCTTGCGCACTGCCTTGATCAGTTACTAGAGGTAAGGGGCAACGTACTGTTAAGAATGCAATTGTACAAGCTTCGAATGGCTCGAGAATTTAACAAGAGGGTTACCAAACGGCCGCTGAAAGTTGGAGATTTGGTTGTGAGGAAGATGGAAGCTATAGGACGAGCCAAAGAACAGGGTAAGCTGACAGCAAATTGGGAAGGTCCTTATCTGGTTGTGGAAGAAGTAAGAGGTGGAACATTCCGTCTTCAAGATCTAAATGAACGACCCATACAGCGAACCTGGAATTCAGACACTCTGAAGAACTACTATGTTTGATCTAAAGTAGTGCTCAGTTATGATAGTTTGTAAACTAGAAAAAGTGCCATGGCACAAAACGATAATTAGGAATGTATGCATGTACCTTGGTGCTTTGCCAAGCAAAATTCACATAATTTAATTTCTACCTTCTCTCTATTCTTATGATTGTTTCTGTATTTTACCTAAGTCATTCACTTTGAGGCATTTTACCATTGGTTAACCATTGGTCTTAAAGTGACATTAACTTAGCTAAAAATTGATGAAACCAATAACGTCTGAAGGAAGTAAGCCAATATAATTGGCCTAAAAGAATGAATAACCCCAATAAGGGACAATCCTTTTTATGACGCACATTGCTTCCTAAAGGAAGCCGACCTGATGATAATAAACCTTAGTAAAGGTATCCTATTGTCAAAAGCAAGGTCGCCCAAGTAGTAATGACCCAAGTAAAGGAAGCATTATTACAAGACAAATACTGCTTTCTAAAGGAAGCCGGCCTGAAGATAGCAAACCATAGTAAAGGTATTCTATTTTTAAAAGCGAGGTCGCCCAAGTAGTATTAACCCTAGTAAGGGGACCATTATTACAAGATGGACACTGTCTTCTAAAGGAAGCCGGCCAGAAAATGATAAGCTCATGGATGCAATCATATTCAACAAGGCAGTCAAGTGAGATTATTATGGGCAAAAACTAATTAAGCACGTCCAATTACGGGTCATAGAAGTTCGACCTACGTTGGCCGGGTTCCTTCTTGGAACACGGCTCGTCTTGAAAGTTCGGACAACCCAGTTCCAGCACTAGTGGAAAAAACGCTATATGTCACAACACAACCGCTTCGGTCCTTAATACAACCGAATCGGTAAATCCTCGAAATTTTGGGTGGGAAACCTGGGAACACAACCGCTGCGGTCCTTAAGAGAACCGGATCGGTTGACAGAAAACCGCTGCGGTTTTCTGTTAACCGCTCCGGTTCTAATAACCGCAGCGGTTAATCGGCCCAAAAGTTGTGACCACGACCAGCCCAAAAGTTCTCGACATTCTCTCTTCTATCAATCCCAGCCCCCTCTTAATCTCTCTCCTCAACAAACCCTAACCCCTCTCCTTCTCTCTCACCCTCTGTCCTGGCTCAACCACAAACTCCATTCGTCCCTCACCACCAACACCACTGTAACCTTCTCTCTCACCCTCATTTCAAGCCTCGTCCCTCACCACTAACCACCACCAGCTTCAATTCGTCCTTGTCAACAACCACCGGCTTTAATTCGCTCTCGTCTTCTTCTTCTTCCTGCTGCGATTCCGGCAACATTACCAATTCTCCGGCGTCTTCTGTAGCCGATCAATCGTCGTCGATCGTTGATAACCTAGCATATGGTTTATAGTTGCATATGCAGGTATTTTTTCCAGTATTTAAAAAAATTTAAGCCAGATTTTTTTTAATAACTGATTTTCACATAATTTTAAATAAGTGATTGTGATTCTTTATTTTTTTGTTTTTTTGCTGTGTAGATGGAGATGGTCGTATCACTAGAAATGATGCAATGAAGTTCTTTGCCATGTCTAATTTATCTCGATCTGACCTTAAGCAGGTTAATATACACAATTTGACACACTCTTATGTAATTGTTTCTAGGGTTTTTGTGTTGATTGAAGGTTTAAATGGAAATTTATGTTGTAATGTGTAGTTTGGATTTTTGTTTCATGCTTTGATTTATTGTAGTTGTAGTATTGCTAGGTTGTTTTATTTTGAACTTTTGTACTCACAAGAAATTTAAACACATTGCTGAAGTTTATTCATTAAGTTATATTTGGAAGTTGGAAACGTCTCAATTGTTTAGAATTTGAAGTTTTTGTTGATTCGCTGAAATCAGCTGATGGTGGGAGTGGAATTCTTTGATACTCGGTGTTGGAGGTGGCGTGGTATTGTTTAATATTTATGGAATTTGTTCTATTTCGTCTCAATGAAGGTTGATTGTTGTTTATGTGAATGGATTTCGTAGAATTCTTATTTTAATGTAGGGTGATGTTGTTGCGTGAGAGAATCCCGTGTAACTCCATCCAATACAGTTACACCAATTCTCTCACCTAGGATGGTGTAACAGAGTAACTTGAGTTACTTTTATGATAGGTGTTAATCAGAATTTTGTCTAAGTTTTTAATAATCAAACAATTGATAATGCCGTTGAAAGTTTTGGTGTTCAAGTTATTTATCATGCAATATTGCAGCTGTGATAATTGATAAGTGATAATTGATAAGTGATAATTCTTGGCATGGCTCTAACACATGCTTTTTTAAGGTTTGGGCGTTTGCAGATACCAAGAGGTAGGGTTACTTGGGCTTTAAAGAGTTTGTTGGTGCGATGCAGGTTGGGACATATTGATTCTTTGTAGATTAAAGGCAACTTGTAGTACATGCTAAGTTAACCATATACGGTTACGTGACATATGTCTCTGTGATCTTTGATTAATTGTTTTTTTATTTCATTATTTCAGCTTATATCTTTGGCTCAAGCTGGACATGAGCTGACTTCTGATCTCCTTAGTAATGCAGGTAGATGAATTTTTATTTTCTTCAATTTAATAGTAGATATAGCCTACATTGCAGAGATTTAGCACTTTCCTTCTCTTTTGTTTGCTCACCCATTATTCTTTCTCTTCTACTCAAGATATTGTGCTGTTTGGCTTCTTGCAGTGAGATTGTAAATGGCTCTAGCAACCTATGGTATTTTGCATAACATGACTAGCCTGATCTGACTGTTGTATATCGCTTGTGGAATTATGTGATCATGTTTTTATGTACAACTCGTTTTGCTTCAATAAGTTTTTGTTTATGGGTGAATTTAATTTATAGAAATACAGACTTGTAATTTTTCTTGGACTTTCTGAACTTTGAGATGGGTGGCTATCTCAAGATGGAATGTTCACTCTTTTTTCTTTCTTTTTCTTTTCTTTTATTTTAAATTATTGGGGGTGGGGATGTTGGTTGGGTGGGTTGAGTTTCGTTGAAGCTAACATCAGAGTAGCAGAAAATGAAACCTAACTAAAAGAGAACCTATGCACACATTTCAATACATCACCTGAACTTGAAGTTTGATATCAATGAAACTATGTATTCTCCAAGGCGTCTGTCTCTCCAAATTCTATGGGCACACACTGCCACTGGTGCACTGGTGCTCTTTTATCTTGACGTTGTTGTTTTCCGTTGCATGACTAAGAAACCATCTCCTTATATGAATGAGGGACTAGTTCCTGGGAGGAATGGATAGCCAGTTCAAGACAGTAGCCTAAACCTGGCTGGGGGACCTGTGCTTGAATCACCATTCTACTTAAAAAGGTTCTATAAACGATGTCACAAAAAGAAAGCATTGTGGAAGAGATGTCTAGGGCTGCCAGGAGAACATCCTTAATGTGTAGTGTTGTTGGCTTAATGAGATGCAAAGTTATATGTAGTTAAATTTTTTTGTTTTAAATATTAGTGTAAGACTAATCTATTTCCTTTTTTTTCCCGGGTCGCTGGGGGCAATACAGTTATGGAGGACATCCAACTCCCAGCTTTGGAAGGGCTGGATGCTTTACTAGCTGTGAGTGTCATTAATAAGCGTAACCTGATTTAAATCTCTTCATAGTTAATGTATAACTAATATACTTGTTCTGCTTGTGGAAGAAGAAAAAGACCACGGCAACGTATGTTGAACCCGAAATAAATGGTCAGGATTGTTCATTTGTCAATTCTAGGAAATCATTGGCCATCTAAATCATTACAAATATGTGAATGTTGCATGATCTGCTCAAAATCAGTCAGCAGCTACATCAGCTTGGTTTAGTTCAAAGTCCTCAAAGAAGGTAATGACATGTTACTTATATCAAAAATTACACAATTTCCTCGCACTAATTTCCCCATTCTTTTCGTAAATTTTTTGTGCGTGATAGTATTGGAGTTTTTGTTTTGTATGAGAAGTCTCACAATTATGTTTTCATATTATATTGTTTACTGTTATATTACTCTTATTTTTCCTGAAGTTACCCACATGTTGTTTTTTGCAAGGTGTTTCCATTGTCACTTGTAAATTAAGTGTTTCATTCTTTGTTAGATTTCCAATGGAATTGAGAGTGATTATCACTGGCCTTTTTTTTGCTCCATGATGCTGGATAAGACCATTTTTGTCTTCATACTGTTTCAGTATTATGATCTCAGCATTATCAACAAACCAAGAGGATAAATCTTTTTTTATCTAAGTATAGAGGTTGCTTCTTCATATTTTTTCATTTATTTTCAGCACGATTTCCCTGATTTACTGCACTTGTGTTCTTAATGCAAGGCAATTATTATCAGTAAGGAAAAGCAAGCATGAAATGTTTAAACCAATGGTGGCCAAGAATCAACAAGGGTCTAGGCTTCTAAAAGTTGATGAGCCATTCACCTTGATCACAGACATATATGCAGGAGGAAAAGTTGAAGAGGCTAGAAAGAGTGACTTTTCTGAGCCTGAAAATGAACAAGGGCTCTTCAATTCACCTGTAGTAAGCAGCAAGTCTCGATTAAAGAAGTTGCGGCCTAACTCCACTAGGAGTTCCCAGTATCTTGAACCAAGGGCTTCTTTTCTTTTTCCCAGTTCTAGAGCTTACACAAAATTTCCTAGTCTAAGATAAGCTTTGTCATTAGGGTGCTAAGTTGAGCAACATTGATAGACATTGTAAAGGATTTTTATGCTTCAATTGAGCATAGTATGCTTAATAAAATGAGTATTGATTTATACTATTGATTTTGTATCTATTAATAATGAAAAAATGCAAAAAAAAAAATAAATTTTTTTTTTGGTTTTTGGGGTGGTCAACCGCTGCGGTTTTGGGTCAAAACCGCAAGAGCTTAACTCCGCTTAACTGCTGCGGTTTTGACCCAAAACTGCAGCGGTAAATTATTAACTGATCCGGTTTAGGACCGGATCAGTTAATATTTGGGAACTGCTGCGAGTCCAACCGATGCGGCCCAAAACCGAAGCGGTAAGCCCGGTTTTGACCGCAGCGGTTGAACTTTTTTCCACTAGTGCAGGAAGGGGGGGAAGTGACGAAGCCTTGGACTTCTAGGACATACGCATTCAGGACGAGTGCCTTTGGACTTGGGCATATTTGTTGAAGTTCATTAATCGTCTATCATTCATGATGAGTGCTTTGGACTTGGGCAAATTAGTTCAAGCCATAATCATCCAGCTTTGGACGAGTGCCTTTGGACTTGGACATATTTGTTCAAGTTCATTAATCGTCTATCATTCAGGACGAATGCTTCTCGACTTGGGCAAATTAGTTCAAAGTCATCACCATCCAGCATTTAGGACGAGTGCCCCTTACTTGGCTTGGTAATTGAAATCGCAATTGTCAAGTATTTAGTCTTAGGACGAGTATATTTGGACTTGAAACTGTTTAAAATCATGGTCGTCCAGTATTAAGTTCTAAGACGAGCAGAGTTGGCCGTAAGTAATTAAATAATAAAATAACCTTTGCATAACATAGGATATTCATTGCCAAAATAAGGTAGAATTATAAGACTAGCCTAATTGTTAAAAAAGATAAACAAAGTAAACCTAGATTAAAAATGGCTACAAGGGTGGCAAATCAGCCAAGATACAACAAAAATAATAGCCTAAAAGCTATTCATTCTGATCAGCCGGGTTGCATCTTCGTTGTTCGCCGGTCCTCAGGGGCTTCCTGGCCGTCCACCTAGCCCTCAGGATTCTCCTCGTCATCGTCCTCCTCTTCTTCGTCATAATCTGAGAAGTTTGGGGGAGTCTCACCAGCTATCTAGGCCTTGTTTAAGTCCTGCTGAAATAGCAAGTGGCGCTCAAAGCGGGAAACCTCTTCAGGCTCGGCCATCATCTCGAAGGCTTTTAGAGCCCAGCCTTTGGAGGTTTCGACGATGTCGAGCAGGGACTCCTTGGCATCATTGAAGGATTGGACCGCTTCCTCCTTCAGACGAGAGTTATCCTCATTAAGTTTGAGGTTCTCTTTTCTGAGTTTGGCAACAACCAAGAGAGTTGCGTTTCTCTCCTGCTTCACGTCGTCCGACACTGTATCCAAGGCCAGCTTCAACTCGTCCTTCTCTTTGATCAATTCATTGATCTCGACGAGGTATTTTTGTTGCTAGACTCCATGGTTGCCAGACGACTCTCCCAAGATTCCTGGGATTGACGATGGAGAGTCCTTAGCATCCCGCAATCATGTATGGTCTTATCCCAGCCATAGTAGCCTGGTGGATGAGCTGATTATTTTCCTTCCTCAGCTCCCTGGCCCAATCCTCAGTTATTATGCTCCGAGCGAAAAGCTGCATAGACGAAAATATATAGTTAGTAGACGATGTCAAAGACAATAAAATAAATACAAGTGTAAAGCTAGAACGGAAAAGTTAAATAAATGACTGTACCACGACAGCCAGTTGGTACATATAGCCAACATGTCTAGACGAGGCTCCCCGTAAGCCCTTGATGTAGGACTCATGCAGGATTTGAAAAGCTCATGTTTCAGCTTGTCCCTCTCAGCCCTGGACATCATGGCAAAGGCCGGTGAAGACTCATCAGCCGAGTCTTCAGCAAGAGCAGTTGGCTCTACTGCGGGCCCTTTGCCCGTATCTGAAAATGTGGAAGAGTCAGTTAATTTGATGGGAAAAACTACTGCAAGTCTGTTGAACGGACTCGTTGGACGTCCACCAACTCACAGCGTCCGAGCAATGTTTGAGTAGTACGACTCACCCGACGATAGAGAAGCGGATCTATAAGCAGGGGGCATTTGAGCCACCAGCTGTGAAACCGACCTGCTAAAGGTCGATACATCCTTGTCAGCCGCGTCCGGCTGAATCTTCGTAGCTATAGCCGCTTCCGGCTGGTTTTCGTCTAATCAGCCGCGCCCAATCGATCTACTGGGAGGAAGGGGGAGATATGCCCTTCCTCTCCCAAAAGAGGAGATATGGTGGACGAAACATCCACCACCATCAAAGATTTATCGACAGAAAGTGGACGAGACCCGTCTCCCGCCTTCTGATTGACAGGAGTGGTTTTTTGAACGGACGAGCTCGTCCGTTCTGTTTTTCTTCTTAGGGACAAATCTCGTTGTCTTCTTCGCCAAAGGAGCATCCCCGGCGGTAGTAGATGGCCTCTTCTTAGACGAAGCTGGTTTCCCAGCTAACGTCTTAGACGTTGGGGCATTCTTCTGCAAAAGAAAAAATGGAACAAGTCAGATGGAGAGGCCGGCCAAGTCTAGTCGCCTTCCTTCTATGAAAGATCTTCGTCCAAAAATGTTAAGTAAATCCTAGATGAACACCATCCGCTGAAGGAGGCCGACCAAGTCTCGACGCCTTCCTTCTATGAAGGATCTTCGTCTAGAAAAGTTATATAAATATGGAGAAGAATGAATCTAGAAGGTCGGCCAAGTCTAGCCATCTTCCTTCTAGTTTAGACCTTCGTCCAAAAATTTTGGTTTAAATGCAGACGAAGATCTAAGCCGACATGTCGTCCGGTTAAAAAAAACCCAGGGACTGACCAAAGTATCAGCCCGCTTTTCGGGCCCCGTCGTGGAGTACTGCTTCCAGAGGTTTGCGCTGAATTTTGACATATCTATGTCGCCCTTCCAAGACTTGCAAAGGAGTGCTCTGACCGCTTCTGCAAAGGAAAAGTTAAGCTGGTTAGTAAAAAAGGTTTTTGGACGACTTACTTTACTTAGAGATTTGGTGAATTACCTTTATCTCTGTCCAACCACAAGCCAGCGGCGACCAAGAAGTTGTCATCAAAAACCATTTCTTTAAAAGGGATCCAGTTAGCTGGCCCTTTCAAAGTTGGATGATTAGGCTTGGTGTACTCAACTATCCTAAAGTACACCACTACCTCGTCGTCGTGCCTATCTTCGAAGTCCAAGATAGGAGCTCCTATGATACATATGGATTAAGCACATGAGAGCATTAGTTAAGAGAGATAAATAATCGGTTTAAAGAAGAACAAAGAAAACAAACCCGGTTTGTCTATGACAAACAACCACCACTTTAACAACCCAACTAGCCACCAAACAAGGCTAAGACAAGGTGAAACAACTATTCCTGCAACCTACTTCATGAGCTTAGCTCTCACCTCAACGGATGACAAGCAAACAACAAAGATTTTAGAGAAACAAAACCAAATCAGATTTTGGACTAGAAAACACACTTGTTTTCAGTTTGAGAGAACTCTCACGTTTTTAATTAATCCAGTCTGAGATCTCAGCTAACAAAGATCTAGAAATACTATTAAAATAAGCTAAAATTTGACTGAGCTGCTGAAATCCGGTTTTTAAGGACCTTTCTCCATCTTTCTGCAAATATCTCATGATTAGCTGATCAAACGTCCAAAAACCCAATGGGAGGTTTCCTACACTTGAAGAAGTTTCCATCCATAGGTCACACGTCCCCAAAATATGGAGAAATGGCTGCTGCACATTAATTTCTTCTTCAGGCTTTTTACACGCTGCCCAGCAGCGTTTCTGGACTTTTCTTCATTCTTCAAGCTTAGGAAAGCTTTTGAGTGGCTCTTTAACAAGCAGATGCCTCATGCTTGGTAAACAACTAGCTTAAGCACATAAGTGACTAAGCACCTTACAAAAATTCAGAAGAAAATCTTAACAAAAATGTTACAAAAGTGGTTCTAAAAACAGCTAAGTAACTAACATTGTTTAACTAACACTCTATGATACTTAGTGCTGATTAAACCTAAAAACCGAACTTCTAATGCATTGTTTTCATTATTTACAAGAAGATTAATAATAGGATTAATGGAGCTAGATGCTCCTGGATCATTCTCTCCCTCTTGGGAAGAATCTTCTTGTAAATCAAAGTCTTCATCTACGAATGGAGCTAAATCACCAACGTTGAATGTTGCTGAAATGTTACCCATTTCACTAGGTAACTCAATCTTGTAAGCATTGTTGTTGATCTTCTCCAACACCTTGAAAGCACCATCACTACTAGGCATGAGCTTGTTCTTTCTTCTTGATGGAAATCGTTCCCTCCTTAGGTGTAACCACACTAGATCTCCTGGTTTGTAGAACACTTCTTTTCGGTTCTTGTTTGCTCTAATCTTGTAGGCTTCATTCACCTTCTCAATCCTGGTTTTGATTTGTTCATGTAGCTTCTTTATTTCTTTGACCTTCACTTCAACTTCTTTGCTACTATGCACGTCAATAGGAAATGGAAGTAAATCAATAGGACTTAAAGGATTAGTCCCATAGTTTACCTCGAATGGTGAGTGTTTCGTTGCATAAGTTGGAGATCTATTGTAAGCAAACTCAGCATGAGCTAACTTTAGATCCCAATCTCTTTGAGACTTGTTCACCAACGTCCTTAACAAGGTTGTTAAGGTCCTATTCGTCACCTCTGTTTGGCCGTAAGTTTGAGGATGAGCCGTAGTACTAAAGAGGAGTTTAATTAGTACCTAGCAAATTCCACAAAGTCTTCCAAAAATAGCTTAAGAACTTTATGTCCTTATCTGAAACAATGGACCTAGGAACACCATGAAGACGTATAACATCTTTAAAGAGCAAATCAGCAATATGAATAGCACGTCTTTGTGTTAATGCCAAAATGACCAGCTAGGCCTCCTCCATGCACTTCACGTATCAATGGCTCCCTTAGGGAACACTTTGGAATGCAAAGCTTGTTGTTCTTGAAAAGAAAGCCATCTTGCAATGAATTGGCGCCAAATGCACCTTCTTTGATGATTGGAGAGAAATTTGGATCTTCCAAATACAACTCTTTAAGATATAAAAATCCAAGAACTCGTGCCTCTATAAAAGAAAGCATATAATGCTTTCTTGATAATGCATCTGCAACAGTGTTAGAAACTCCAGTTTTGTATTTTGAAACAAAATTAAAAGATTGGAGAAATTCAACCCATTTAGCATATCTTGGATTGAGCTTATGTTGGCCATTGATGTAATTTAGAGCTTGGTGATCCGAATGCAACACGAACTGAGCTGGTCTCAAATAATGAGTCCAATTCTCCAAAGCTCGAACCATGGCATATAACTCCTTGTCATAAGTGCTATAGTTGAGTCTTGAATTATTAAGCTTCTCACTAAAGTAGGCAATGGGACTCCCACCTTGAGTAAGAACTGCTCCAATTCCAACTCCACTTGCATCACATTCAACCTCGAACACTTGATTCAAATCTAGAATGGCTACGATAGGGCTTCACTTAGCTTGTTTTTAAGAGCTTCAAAAGCTCCTTGGGCTGCTGGCGTCCAAGTAAAGGACCCCTTCTTGATGCACTCGGTTAATGGAGCTAACAAAGTGCTAAAATCTTTGATGAACCTCCTGTAAAATGAAGCTAAACCATGAAAACTTCTCACCTCCGTGACATTCTTAGGCGTAGGCCATGATTTGATTGCCTCCACCTTGGCTTCATCCATTGCTATTCCATCGTTGGGGATAATGAACCCTAAAAACGAAACACTAGGAGTGAAAAACTCGCACTTCTCTATCTTAGCATATAGCTTCTTTTCTCTCAATTTGAGAAAAACTTTTCTCAAATGTTGCATATGTTCCTGTTCATCTTTACTATACACAAGAATATCATCAAAATAGACTACAATAAATAGTCCAATGAAGGGCCTCAATACCTCGTGCATAAGTCTCATGAATGTGTTAGGAGCATTAGTTAAACCAAAGGGCATCACACGCCATTCAAACAAGCCTCCTTTGTAGGGATGGCAATGGGTCCAGGACCCTACCCAGACCTGCCCAGACCCTACCCTAAAATTAAGGTATGGGTCTTAATTTTTTGGACCCTATGGGTAAGGGTAGGGTATGGGTCTTGGTACTATCGGGTAAGGGTAGGGTAAGGGTCCACTCCTCAAATACCCAGTCCCTACCCAGACCCTACCCATGGACCCGCACCAATTATATTATATATTTTTAGTTTTTTAAAATTAAAATAAATAAATATATATATAAACATATCCTTCCAGTAAAACTAAAACCCTCCCTCACCCAGGAACCCTAGCCGCAAATCGCAATCATGTCTCATCTTTCACTTTACTCTCACTCAGATCTCATTCTCTCACTATCACAGTGTCACTCTCTTGCTCTACTCTCACTCTCTTTCTATACTCTCAATCTCTCACTATCACAGTGTCACTCTCTTTATTTATATTTTGATGTATGATATTTTTGGGATGTGCAAAAACTATGTATTGCTATGGAATGTGAATATGTGATATTATGTATGCTAATTGCAAAATTAATATATAAAATTGTGCTTAACGATTTTATATACACGTGAAAATGTAAGCGGGATTTTTTTTGTGTGTTGGACCCATTTTATACCCTAGACCCTACCCATACCCTATCGGACCCTACGGGTACAGGTAAGGGTCCTAAAATTTTTTACCCTATGGGTACGGGTAGGGTATGGGTCTACATCTAAAAACTAGGGTATGGGTACGGGTCTAGCCTTACCCTACCCATTGCCATCTCTACTCCTTTGGTTTTAAAAGCTGTTTTCCATTCATCACCTTCTTTGATTCTGATTTGGTGATAACCACTCCTTAAATCAATTTTAGAAAAGATTTTGGAACCATGTAGCTCATCTGACAAATCGTCAAGTCTAGGAATAGGATACCTCTACTTAACTGTGATATTGTTAATGGCTCTGCAATCAACACACATCGTCATAGTTCCATCTTTTTTTGGCACTAAAAGAACCGGTACAACACATGGACTTAAACTTTCCCTCATGAATCCTTTAGCTAAAAGTTCATTCACTTGCTTTTGTAACTCTTTATCTTCTTCAGGATTACATCTATAGGCTGGTTTATTTGGTAATGGGGATCCAGGGATAAGATCAATTTGGTGTTCAATCCCCCAAAGAGGTGGTAAACCATTCGGTAAATCATTAGGGAAAACGTCCCTAAATTCCTTTACTAATGGTTTCACTCTTTCATGAATTTCGGTCACAACTAATTCATTTTCATCCAAAAACAACAACAAGTACATTGTCTTACCCTTTTCAATAGCTTTTTCAATTTATGGTTTAGAAAGGATTAAGGTCTTTTTGGTGCTGGTTTGTTGTTTAGATGTAGGTTTTTTTTTTGTGGTGCTATTGTATGTGTTTGGTTTAGATGGTTTAAGAACAATCTTTTTAGAGTTATGCATAAAGGAATAAGTGTTAGATTTTCCATTATGAATAGTTTCTTTATCAGATTGCCAAGGCCTTCCTAATAACAAATGGCATGCATCCATATGTAATACATCACACAACACTTCATCTTTGTAAGAATCACCGAAAGAAAAGCTAATTAAAACTTGTTTAGTTACCTCAACATTACTGTCATCATTAAGCCAATGAAGCTTATATGGTTTTGGATCATTGAAAGTTGGATGGTTAAGCTTCTCCACCAGGATTGTAGATGCCACGTTGGTGCAGTTACCTTCATCAATGATCATGGAACAAAGGCGCCCCTTCACAAGGCACTTTGTTTGAAAAATCTGGTCCCTTTAATTAGGAACCTCTTCCATTGCTTCTTTTGTGTGAAGAACCCTTCTCAAAACAAGAGAAAGATGCTCCCCTTCAACTGGTTCAATGATCTCCTCCTCCTCTTCCTCATCACTTTCTCCTTGCTTAGCATCCGGCACCTCTGCACTTGAATGGATTTAATGTCAATAAGAGTCATCACCCTCTTATTTGGACATTCAGCTTGGTAGTGACCATAACCATGGCACTTGAAATACTTCACGTTGGATTTGTCATGTGAATCAACCACCTTCTTTCCTTTATCCACCACCTTGCTTGTATCCCCTTTTGGAGTGTAAGGAGAATTGGTTGTGAAGTAGTTAGGACCTCCTTTAGGAGTGTAAGAAGTCCCGCTCTTTTACACGCCCTTCATCTTCTTTTCAGCTTGATGTTTCTCCACTTTAAGAGCTAATTTGAAGAGCTCATCCAAAGTAGTGTTAGGTTGCAGCTCCTACTTCCTTGAAATGCTCTTATCAAGGCCACTAATGAAACGAGCCATAGTTTGCTCATATCTTTCTTGCACATCCAGCTTCATTATGAGTTTTTCAAACTCATGAATGTATGTTTCAACACCCTTAGAACCTTATTCTAAAGATGAGAGTTGATTATAAAGATCAAGAGTATAAGTAGATGGTAAAAATCTCTCCCTCATAAGCTTTTTAAGCTTCTCCCAACTACATACCTTACTCTTTCTTTTTCGGTTTCTAAGGAGTACTACATTCTCCCACCATAATGAAGCATACCCCTTAAGTTTTACTACTGCTACCTTGAAATACTTCTCATCATCATATCCTTTCAGCTTAAAAATCCTATTACACCTAGTAACCCACTCCAAAAATGAATCTGGATTAATGTTTCCATCAAATTTCGGAACATCTAGCTTAAGGTCTTTAAACTCATCCCTTGGCCTAGGTGTTCTTCTCCTCTCAAAGGCACGTTCAAACTCCTCCCCACTAGTATCATAACCCCCCTCATCTTCTTCTTCCTCCCTCCTTGGAGTTCCACACCTTGCCCCCACTTGAAGGTCTCTTAAGTGAGTTAGAACATCTCTAATCTAATCCGTGAGTTGTTCTACTTTGTTCTCCACTCCAACCAACCTAGCTTATTCTAAAGTCATGTTTCTTCTAAAGTTTGTGCCATGCCCTTCCTCCATATCAAAGAAACAGCACAAAACTCCAAGAAAGGTTGGATATTTAGAGGTTTAAAGGTTTTCAGTTTAGGCGTTTTTGTAGGTATGTGTTTAGGCTTTGTGTTTAGGCTTAGGGAATAGGTTTAGGAGGTGTTTAAGATGCTCTCAACCAACCTACAGCTCTGATACCAAATTATACATATGGATTAAGCACATGAGAGGATTAGTTAAGAGAGAGAAAGAATCGGTTTAAAGAAGAACAAAGAAAACAAACCCGGTTGGTCTATGACAAACAACCACCACTTTCACAACCCAAATAGCCACCAGACAAGGTTAAACAACATGTCCTACAACCTACTTCACGAGCTTAGCTCTCACCTCAATGGATGACAAGAAAACATCAAAGATTTTAGAGATACAAAACCAAACCCGATTTTGAACAAAAAACACACTTGTTTTCAATTTAAGAGAACTCTCACGTTTTTAATTAATCCAGTTTGAGATTTTACAAGCAAGTAGCTAACTACTTATACTACGACATGTCAAAAGATCTCCGCTAACAAAGATCTAGAAATACTATTAAAATAAGCTAAATGTTGACAGAGCTGCTGAAATCTGGTTTTTAAGGACCTTTCTCCATCTTTCTGCAAATACCTCATGATTAGCTTATCAAACGTCCAAAAAACCAATGGGAGGGTTTCCTACACTTGAATAGCGTTCCATCCATAGGTCACACGTTCCAAAATATGGAGAAATGGTTGCTGCACATTAATTTCTTCTTTAGGCTTTTCACACGCTGCCCAGCAGCCTTTGTGGACTTTTCTTCTTTCTTCAAGCTTAGGAAAGCTTTTGAGTGGCTCTTTAACAAGCAACTGCCTCATGCTTGTTAAGCAACTAGCTTAAGCACATAGGTAACTAAGCACCTTACAAAAATTCAGAAGAAAAGCTTAACAAAAACGTTACAAAAGTGGTTCTAAAAACCGGCTAAGTAACTAACATTGTTTAACTAACACTTTATGATACTTAGTGCAAATTAAACCTAAAAGCTGAACTTCTAATGCATTGTTTTCGTTATTTACAAGAATATAACAATAGGATTAATGGAGCTAGATGCTTCTGCATCATCCTCGTCCGGTGTTTGTTGCCGCCCGGCTGCGGTAACGATATCCCCCGGCAATGTCCTTGCTCGGAGCCTGGAGAAAGATGAAATCTGCCTTCTAATCGTGCATCTTTGAGGGTTTATCCCAAGCCGTGATAAACCAGCACGGTTGCAGATGGTGAACTAGGCCCCCTCAACAGTTTTGGGAACTTTAGAGACGTAATGAAGATGGGTAAAGGCTGGTAAGGAAAGAGACAAGTCGCGCAACGCGTAGACGACTATAAAAGTTAAGATGTTATGCCAGGAGTTCAGCACCAATTGATTATGGCCGAGGTTATAATGCCTTAGCACATCTTCGATAAAGTCATAGAGGGGACACCTCAACTCTCTGTCCAAGGCTTGTTTATAAACGGCGAACTGACCTCTGGGAGCACTTAAGATAGTCTCCTTCCCATCAGAAACCACAAATGAATAGCCTGGCATGGGCAAGGTTGTGGATATGTGGCTATTATAAATCCTGGGTCAGAAAGGGGACCTAGACGTCTGCTAATTTCAGACGATGATGTGGAAGGATCATCTAACTCCTCCGCAGAGCTAGACTCGCCCTCATCACCCTCATTGTGGGCTTCTTCCATCTCTACATCTCTTCCAGACAGGCATGCCTCCGGATTGGTTTGATTAGGATTTCCTTCCCTACTACCCTCATGAAAAGAAAGCTCTGCCGCAGGCCGAGCACTTTGGGTCCCCCTTTCCCTTATTTCTCCCTCAAGAACGCAGCCAGTGGACTCTTCCATTTCAGAATTGGAAGTAGGTAGTATCAACCCTCATCTTAGACGGGATGTTTGCTTGACGCGTGCCAGATTACCATGCACAGGTAATGACTGGGTCGTCTGACTTTGTTGGCCAATTTCATAAAAACAGGGATATGTATAACCGGCCAGAATAGGCCCAACCCTAGAACGCGCCGAAGAAGAAATACTACAGTTCTAGTGTCAAGACAAACTCTTAGACGGCCGGGGTTATTCGACGAAGAGGAAGAATTCATTTTTTATTGCTTTTTTAAGAAAAAAATAAAGAATTAGGAATAGCGAGGAAGAAAAAGGAGATATCTGACGAACGTTACAGATGCTTGGACGGTTGATGTCTCTGATAAAAGAGCAAAACAAATATGGACGAACGCACCCTCTCTCTAGAAAAGTTAAAAAGTTCCAGAGTCTCTCTCTAGAAAAATTACTCAAGGTGTTGAAATGATTTCAGAAAGGACAAAATGAAGTATTTATAGGGGGAGTGAAAACCTACCCAACCGGTAAAAATGACCGGACACGTGGCCTTCCAAGGAGTAGACGCGTAACTACCCTTCAAAATTGGGTGACTTCTACTGGTAAAAGGAAATTGATCAGTTTTGCAACAGATAGATCCCCTTTTAGGGGGCAAATGTTGTAACCTAAAAATGAAGGGTGGATGAGCGAACACGTGGACCAATCAGAGGCCTCCACATGTCCTTGAAATTGGAGGGAAACTAAGCTTTTTAAAAAAGGATTATTTCCTCTGATATTGTAGGCCCACTTTTGGACAGAAGGAATAATCAAAGCCCAAATCCCAAAAATCGGCTGCATATGATTGGCTGAAATTCAGCCTCCAATCATTGTCTGCCACGTGTCAATAACTGATTGCTTAGCCAATCAAATGCCCCCATTCTAGGGTGACATTAAATGGCAGCTTTCAGATTCAAAACACTATATATAGTCCCCTCAAAATCAGGTAAAAGGTAGATCATTGAATATTGTGCCATTACTCTGCTAAATGATTCTTTCTTTCTCTCTCTATCTCTACACCTGATTCCATACCTAAACTGACTTAAGCTTCGGAGGGGGAACCACCACCCAAACCTCCAGGGTTGGTTTCCTTTGCTGCAGGTTCGGAGCAAGGAGCAAAGGCATCGCGTGCACAAGCCCAAGAACATATCGATGGAAGAAGCTGTTTGACTCTTAAGTAGACATAAGAATTATTATTATTACTATTATTATTATTATTATTATTTATTTTATCATTATTAATATTATTATTATTATTATTATTATTATTATTATTATTATTATTATTATTATTATTATTACTATTAATATTACTATTATTATAATAACTTTATTATTAATTTTATAATTATTTTCTTATTATTATTGTTATTATTATTTTCCTTTTAATTATTATTAATATTATTATTATCATCATCATCATCATCATTATTATTATTGTTATTTTATTTTATTATTTTATTATTATTATTATTATTATTATTATTATTATTATTATTATTATTTTGATTATTATTATTTTTTGTTGTTGTTATTATTATTATTATTATTATTATTATTATTATTATTATTATTATTATTATTATTATTATTTATTATTATTATTATTATTACTATTATTATTATTATTATTATTATTATTAGTATTATTATTATTATTATTATTAATACTACTATTATTGGTTGGACAAGTATTTAAAGGAGGCAAGTTGTTTTATGGTTATCAAATATTATTTTATTAAAAGGTTGATGTGATAGGTTTAGTGGAATACTTTTTATAGAAAGAAAGAGAAAGTTAGGTATTTTCATAGAAAGAGATAAAGTAGAGGACCCTTGTACTTTAAAACTTTTGTGATAAAGTGGGGTTAGAAAATTAATATAATAAAAGTAGAACCATGCTAAAAATAGAAGTCTTCAAACTAATTAGGGAGAAACAAAAAAGTAAAGTGTTCACTCTATTCTGGGACCAAGGGAGTATTATTATTATCATTATCATTTCAGTTCAGTTCAATTCAGTTCAGCTATGTTCAGTTCAGTTCGTTTTAGTTCAGTTTCTCCTAGTCCAAAAGATGGGAGCCTAATAGTGACGTCTTACCTTAACATCATGTCAACCTTTGATACGAAGCGCCACATGGCGGTTTCTAATTTTTCACCATATTTTTTTAATAATAGCTAGTTGTTGGGCCAGACGATGTCAGGTTATATGATAAGACAAAAGGATGAATTGTTTGGAGTATCATTTTGTGTTACATAGAAGTCATAGCTTGGTGGTTGAATAAAAACTTGCACAGTGAGGCGCCAGGAATTTGAGACCTCTTACAAACATTTTTCTTAATAATATAAATAATATAAGAGTTTTACAGAAATGTCATGTCACAAGGTGACATTGCACCGTGTATGCATTTGAGAGAGAGGGGGATGACATGTGGCAGGCTACAATTATTGGCCACACATTTTAATGGTGCCTATTGATTCAAGATTTAGTAGATGAACTAGTTGTTGGCCCAGGCAATGCCCCGTATCATTTTATTTACTAATGTAGATTAGATTTTATACCATTATAAAATAATCTTGGAACCTCACATTTTGTGACAGTTGTAGTAGTGTAATATATTAACTTGAACAATTAGCCATCTTCCATTACTAACAAAATCGGGTCCTAATGTTACGGGACAATCATCAAACAAAAACCTTTACTTATTTATTTTTCGTCAAAGCCAAACTAAAACCCTTCAACAACAAAGAAATGACGATAAGTCAATTGATACACACTTGTATAATTGTAGTAAAAATGCACTCGTAACTTAGACTGTATCTATTTTTTATTACTGGTCTAGCAAATACAATCAAAATTTTAATTAAGCATGATGATGAAAGCTAATCATACAATTAATAGTCCTTTGTAAGATTAGGATTAGTACTCTCAAAGCCAGTAGAAAGTTTCATATATAATTCCTCTTCAAGATCACCATGCATGAAGGCATTATGAACATTCATTTGATGAAGTTCCCAATTCTTTGAAGCATCAATAGCAAGAAAAGCACGAAAAGTAGTCATTTTGGCCACAGGCGCAAAGGTTTAATTGTAATCAATACCGGGTTCTTGATGATTTCTGAGAACGACCAAACAGAACTTCAAGCGTTCAACATAACGATCAAATATATATCTGGTCATGTAAACCCATTGAGTACCAAAAGCATCGAAACACATTAACTGCCAAAAGCACGTTTAATGTTCAAGTCGCATTATTTTCCAAAGCACGAACTTCATCATGCATAGATGCTTCCAACCATCATGTTTCATAGCCTCCTTATAAGAACGCGGATCACTGCTACAAAGTAAAGCAGCCAAGAAAGCACGATAATTGACAGAAAATTTGTTAAAATTTATATAATGTGCTATAGGATAAGGAGTACCTGAGGAAACTAAAGGACATGGAATGGAGGGAGATGGGCTTTATGCAGAAATAGTGAGTGACAAAATCACGTAGAAAAATGGAAGGGAATTTGTCCCTTATACCACGACACAAATTATCAGGAGCAAGCGAAGAAGAGCCATCAAGAGAAGCGGGCCCAGATGCGTCGGAAGTTTGAGAGGATGGGGGTTAGCAGGAGTGGGCCCAATAACTATAGTAGTGGTGTCATGCAGGAGCTTAGTCCGTGTGAAAGACTGAGAGTCTGTGTGTTTGGGGGAACGATGTGGGGAAGCTAGTGAATGGGCCTGGTGGAATTTAGTAGTAGGCGTGGATGGGGAAGGGACGCGAGCCTGATTTGAATTTGTAGTGGGTGTCGATTAGGGTAAGGTAAAGGTTCCTCAACATCAGCAAATTCATCTTCAATATAGTCATAATTAGGGACAATGGTTTGAGGATTTATATTGGTGTCTTTAGGAACTTCAAAGGGAAATACTTCCAGAAAAATTCACGTCGCATAAAACGAAAAATTACTTAGTATCTAAATTAAACAATCGCCATTCCTTTTTGCCATTGGGATATCCCATAAAAACACATTTGCGCCTTTTACTAGCAAATTAATCACCTTTGTTTTTCTGATTATGAGCAAAGCAAAGATAGCCAAAGGTACGGATATATAGCACTATAAGAGGGTGGTTTGGCAAATAGTATTTCCAAGGGGTTTTTATTTTAGAGCATAGGGGAGGGTGTGCGATTAATTAAATGAGCAGTAGCTAAAATGATTTTCCCCCAAAATATAGATGGCCAAATGAGCTTGAAATTGCAAAGCACGCACCACATTTAAAATATGTTTATATCTTCGTTCTACCATTTTGTTATGGGGTACCCACACAAGAAGTTTGGAATATAATACCAGTAGAGGAGAAGTAATCTTGCAAGTAATTGAATTCAGTTCCATTATCACTTTGAACCACTTTTATTTGTTGCGAAAATTGGTGTTCAACCATAGAGAGAAAAGACATGAACATGCGAAAGACCTCAATTTTATCAATAAGCAAATAGACACACAGCACGGTAGAAATTATCAACAATGGATAAAAAATAGCGAGCTCCACAAGAGAAAACATGTCTCTAAGGACCCCACAAGCTACAATGTATTTTCTCAAAATTTCGTAAGGCTTTATTGTGGTGAGAAGGTTGGGGAAAGTTATTAAAACTGAGTATGTAATAAAAAGTGATTTTAAACTTCCATGAAAGTGAAACGTAGTGAATTAGTAAAGGACGAAGATAGTATGTTGCAGTCTTGCAGGGAAGGAAAAGAAAAGGAAAGTGACTTGAGTTTCAAAGGCATCCATAAGGAAGATTTAGGGAAACATGAAGGTAAAGAGTTTGAAATTCATGAGGATGAGGATGATCTCTATTATATAAGTGAAGGGGGGAGGAAGATGGTGTCCCCTTCTAAAAAGTCAGATATACCCTTAATGAATTTAAATTGTTATATATATTAAATAATCTTTTATTCTTCCTACTTGCCATACATATTAAACAAGTCAACAATGAAATTGAATTTGAAATTTCAATTAAATATTAAATTAAGGAGAATAATTTCATCTTCTTACATATATGTGAAAAACTCAAATCAAAAATTAAATTGACAATTTGATTGACACAATCAGAAGAAAAAATAATAACTTGAATTTCATACTAATAATATACTGGTAATTTTTTAAAGCCTAAATGTTGATCATTATTCAGTAATCTCTATTATATAAATCAAACTCTTCCACTTTATGAATATTCAACGATTGAACCTGATACACAAATTATTCCTCTTTATTAGAGCACAAGCTTTCTTCTACTTTATATTTCTTTTTCTCAATACTATATTTGAATAATGATTAACAAATAAGTAAAAAAAACCAACGAAACATTGATTTAAGATCAGTTAAACATATTTAAAAGCTAAAACAAATTATAAATATCTATTAGTACTAATTTTTTTGTAATATTGATAAATAACTAATTGAGAAGAAAAACGTTGATATGAGACGCACGCATAGCGTGCAAAAAATGCTAGTACTGTTAGAATGAAAGGATATTGGTAACTTCTTGATGATTTGGAACTACATGTTTGTATCCAGATCAAAGAATCAACGATAATAGCACGTGTGCTATACATGATTACATGCTACTTATACAAAGGTACTCATGTTTTATAAAGTTCACTTTCATTTCTCTATTTCACATTCAATTATCTAAATATATAGAAAGTGAAACTTCCTAAAATGTAAAATAAGATAAAACAACATAAGATTACTTGTGCTACTTAATAATGGCCGGATAGGTTCACTCAATATTATATCTCTATTATAAAAGGGAAGGGGGGAGAAAGATGGTGTCTCCCCTCTGAAAATACTAAATTACCCTTAATGATCTAATGGAATGACAAAAAATTACAAAAGAATTAAAACAATTTAAGAACCATTTCTCGCTCTTTTCAACTTGCTATTCTAAACAAGTTAAAAATGACATATGCATCAAATATTTCAATCAAAAAATTAAATGGACAAAATATTTGACTTTTTTTTATAAGAAAAAATAGTATACATGACGTCCACCTGAAAAATCTGAAACACTCACTACCTTTGATAATCTTTAATTCAGTCAAACCAACTCATTATGTCTATTCTTTTTGTTCAAAAGTCATTCACAAAAAATTAATATTAAAATTTACTCACAACCTTTGTTAGTTTTTTACATTAGCGAACTACTATATCTAAATTCATTTAACTATTAATCTTTCACATTTTAAGTGTAATCATAACTATAGTACGGTGGAGTATATAATATAATAACAAGTTTTGAAATTAACGCATGCATTGCGTGCATAGAAGGTTAGTATTATTGTATTACATGGTATCTTATGTTGGGTATATGATGTCATATGGAGCTCAATGTGTGTATGGTGTGGAGATGAGGTTGCGTGATGCTTACTTTGTCGAAAATCGACTGGTTTGAAGTCCCGCCCGATGGCATCGGGCGGGGTCGATCTTCTTGTCTGGTGCATTGAAGTTGGTCGCCCGATGGAATCGGGCGGTCTCGCCCGATCGGGCCAGGTACCGATCTTCATCGGGCGAACGACCGGGCGAAGGTCGCCCGATCGGGCCCGAGAAGTGTTTTGGTCTGGCGTATAACCGCCCGATCGGGCGGATGTCGCCCGACCCGATCGGGCGGAGGTTTATTTCACGCGGGGAGGCGATTTTCCGATTTAAGTTATATTTAGGTTGAACCTATTGCCATAACTTGATTATTATTCATCATTATTCTTAGATTCAAGAGAGGAAAAGTTAGAGAGAAATCTTTGAGAGCTTTTGTAACCTTTCTTGAACATTCATCGATTCCTAGTGCAGATTCGTGGTTTTTCTCCCAGTTCTTGGGTTTCCACGTAAAAGTTCTTGTGTGTTCTTTCCTGCTTTGTTATTTGTTGTTCTATTATTGTTTGCTATTATTTCTAGATTGATAGTCAATAGAACTTACAAGTGGTATCAAGAGCCAGGTTGGTTTATTGTCTAGATCAAGAATAATTAACAATGGAGGATGCAAAGATTAGAATTGAGAAGTTTGATGGAACAGATTTTGGATATTGGAAGATGCAAATAGAAGACATCTTATATCAAAAGAATCTGTATTAACCTCTGTCTACAAAGCCAGATGACATTGAAGAGGCTAAGTGGAAGGTACTCGATCGGCAGGCACTAGCGGTGGTGCGATTGACATTGGCTCGGACTGTGGCGTTTAATGTCAAGGATATCAAAACAACGGCGGAATTAATCAAAGCACTGTCAGATATGTATGAGAAGCCCTCGGCAATGAATAAGGTATATCTGATGCGCCGTTTATTTGATTTAGAGATGAATAATGGTAGTTCTGCTGCTGAACATATTAATGAATTTAATTCAATAATAAGTCAATTATCTTCGGTGAATATTGTATTTGATGATGAAGTGAAAGCCTTAATTTTGTTGTCCTCCTTACCTGTTGCTTGGGAAACTGTAGTAACTGCTGTTAGCAATTCTTCTGGTAAAGAAAAATTGGTGTATGATGTTGTCCGTGATCTGATTTTGAGTGAGAGTATTCGAAGGAAGGAGAGTGGAGAATCATCCGGAGCATACGATGCGAGGGTAGAGGGAGAGGAAAACAAAAGGGAAAAGGAAAGAATTTTCGGGGTAGATCAAAGTCTAGGGGCCGGAGTAAGTCAAAAGCGGGGCTAGTATTACCTGTTGGAATTGTGGTGAGAAGGGTCATCCAAAGAGGGAGTGTCCACATCCCAAGAAGAAGGGTGGAAAGTCGACCATAATGATAAACAGGAGGATAGTGATAACTCATCGATTTATTATGCATCGAATGAGATTGAGGATGCTTTGGTCCTAAGTGTTGATAGTCCCATAGAGTCGTGGATCCTAGATTCGGGGGCATCGTTTCACTCTTCGCCTATGAGGGAGCTGTTTCATGACTTCAAAGCAAAGAAGTTGGGTAAGGTTTATCTTGCTGATGACAAGACCTTGGATATCATGGGGAAGGGAGATGTGATTGTCGGGGCTAACGAACTGGGGGAACTTTAAAACCGCATGATGTTAGGTACATTCCAGGCCTAGCAAAGAATCGATTTACGTGAGTCAACCTGGACTCATGTGGCTACAAAACTGTGTTCGTGAGGGGAAGTGGAAAATTTCCAAAGGTTCCATGATCTTGGCTAGAGGTACTAAGATGGGAACACTATACACTATTGCCGGGTGTACAGGCATGGCAACTGCAGCTACAGTGGATGAGACTAAGTTATGGCATACTAGACTTGGTCACATGAGTGAGAAAGGGATGAAGATCTTAGCTTCAAGTGGCAAATTGTCAGGGTTGAAATCAGTTGACATGGAATTTTGTGAGAGTTGTGTCTATGGCAAGCAGAAAAAGGTGACTTTCACAAAAGCCAAGAAAGAGTTGAAAACTGAGAAGCTAGAGTTGGTGCACACCGATTTGTGGGGGCCTTCCCCGATCAGATCCCTTGGTGGCTCACGTTACTTTGTTACTTTCATTGATGACTACAGCGGGGAAGGTATGGGTCTACTTCATGAAGAGGAAATCGAGCTTCATGAGACCTTCAAGAAGTGGAAGGTCGAGGTAGAGAATCGGACCGGAAATAAAATTAAGTGCATTAAGTCGATAATGGAGGTGAGTATGAATTGGCGAGTACACAAAGCTCGTGAGGTGAATGGCATCATTCCCAAGAGGACTGTTCCAGGGAAACCTCGACGGGAATGGGGTTGCGAGAGAGGATGAACAGGACACCGGCCGAAAGGGCTAGAAGTATGAGGTTGCATGCGGGGCTACCTAAAACATTCAGGCGGATCGGTTAGTACAGCGGCTTACTTGATTAACGGGGGACCATCGGTTCCATTGGAGTTCAAGCTACCGAGAGGAGGTTTGGAGTGGGAAAGAGGTAAATCTTTCTTTTACGAAATTATTTGGTTGTGTTGCATATGTTAAATCCGAGAAACGCGACAAGTTAGACCCAAAGGCCGTTAAATGTTATTTTATTGGGTATGGTTACGAGAAGTATGGGTATCGATGTTGGGAACCTAAAAGTAGGAAAATTTTGAGACAACTGTTATGTCACTTTTGATGAGACTAAGGTGTACAAGGATGTTTATGGTGATAAATGCGAGATTACCGATCTAGTGGGAGCTCGGGAGGAGGAGTTTGTGGTGGCCGAAGGCATTGATGGAAGAGATGTCATTGTTCCGGAACGGGTTGAGCAACATGAAGATGAAGCTCACACTCCTACAGGGTCGATTCGAGATGAGTCGAGATAACTCACAAAGAAGGAAATTCGAGATGGTGCTCTTTGTCACACCAAGAGGCTCCAGTTCCGAGTACAGGAAGAATAGTCTCTCAAGTTGACTTGAGAAAATCCGCACGGGTGTCCAAAGCACCAAATCGATATTCCCCTTCTATGTTTTATTTGCTACTAACTGATGCAGGTGAACCAGAATCATACAAAGAAGCAATAAATTCGACCGACTCATCTAAGTGGGAGTTTAGCCATGAAAGATGAGATGCGAGTCCCCGGAAAAGAATCGGAACATGGGAGTTATGCATTACTGCAGGAATGAGAGCTCGAGCAACAAGTGGATCTTCGATTGAAGAAAGAGCCCGATGGAAATGTCATGTATAAGGCAAGATTAGTGGTAAAGGGGTTCCTACAACGGAGAGGCATTGACTACAATGAGATATTTGCTCTCGTTGTAAAGTTGACTACTATACATATCTTGCTAGCTATTATTCTTCTTGAGAATACTGTTCTTAGAAACGAGATGGATGTTAAGACCGCGTTTCTACATGGTGATCCGGATGAGGAGATCTACATGAAGCAACCGGATGGCTTCCAAGTTCGTGGAAAAGAGAACTTAGTGTGCAAGCTCAAGAGGAGCTTATATGGATTGAAGCGAGCTCGAGACAGTGGTACATAAATTTTGACACCTTTATGTGTAGCGGTGGGTTCAAGAGAGCGATAGCGATCATTGTTGCTATTTTCGAGAGGTATGTAAATGACTATGTTTATTTACTTACGTATGTTGATGATATCTTCGATTCTTTGATACGAGCA
This sequence comes from Beta corolliflora, assembly GCA_947648045.1. Classification (NCBI taxonomy): domain Eukaryota; kingdom Viridiplantae; phylum Streptophyta; class Magnoliopsida; order Caryophyllales; family Amaranthaceae; genus Beta; species Beta corolliflora. Next base: position 347,129 of record CANSZD010003378.1, on the reverse strand, counting down.
TGGAGGTGATAAATAGTGTGAAGGGATAAGCTGTCACAAAAATTTGAGATGAAGGATTTGGGTGAATCTACACAAATCTTAGGTATGAGGATTTTCAGGGACAAGTCTACTGGCATGTTGAAATTGTCTCGGGAAGATTATATTCTAAAGGTACTTAAGAGGTTTAATGTGGGAGATGCAAAACCCGAAAATTTGCCACTTCCTAGCGACCTCAAATTGACAAGGAGCACTCACCAACTGCAAGAAGAAAAGGAGCGGATGGCCACTTGTTCCCTATGCTTCGGCGGTTGGTAGCTTGATGTATGCCATGGTTTGCACATGGCCGGACATTGCTTTTGCGATGGGAGTTGTGAGTAGATTTGTTTCTAATCCGGGTGAGAAACATTGGGATGCTTTGTGAAGTGGTTACTAAAGTACTTGAAGGGCACTTCAAGTATGGGGCTTTGTTTACGGAAGAAAGGAGTGAAGCTTGAGGGTTATGTTGATGCTTGATCTCGGTGGAGATATCGATACTAGCAAAAGTACGTCTGGATATGTCTCTGCTGTTGGTTGTCTTGCGGTGAGCTGGATGTCCAAGCTACGAAGTGTATCTCTCTGTCTACTACAGAGTCCGAGTATGTGGCTATGTCCGAGGCGGGTAAGGAGATGGAATGGCTTATTGGTTTTCTTGAAGAGATGGGCATTAAACAGGAGAAAGTGATACTTTACAGTGATAGTCAAAGTGCAGTGCATTTGGCTAAGAATCCTATGTATCATTGTAGCACCAAACATATTCGTCGGCGCTTTCACTACATCAGGAGTTTAGTGGAGGAGAATGTGTTGTGTCTGGAGAAAGTGTTGGGTGCTAAGAACCCAGCAGATATGCTCACTAAGAGTGTGAGTTGTGACAAACTAAGGTTGTGCCGAACCTTAGTTGGCCTTCGGTAATTGCTGATGAAGGTGGTGCTTTAGGAATTGAGATGAATGAAAAGATGATGATAGTATAAGTTATTCTTCACTTACACCTATCTCCAAGTGGGAGATTGTTGGGTATATGATGTCATATGGAGCTCAATGTGTGTATGGTGTGGAGATGAGGTTGCGTGATGCTTACTTTGTCGAAAATCGGCTGGTTTGAAGTCCCGCCCGATGGCATCGGGCAGTGTCGCCCGATCGGGCGGGGTCGATCTTCTTGTCTGGTGCATTGAAGCTGGTCGCCCGATCGGGCCAGGTACCGATCTTCATCGGGCGAACGACCGGGCGAAGGTCGCCCGATCGAGCCCAAGAAGTGTTTTGGTATGGCGTATAACCGCCCGATCGGGCGGATGTCGCCCGACCCGATCGGGCGGAGGTTTATTTCACGCGGGGAGGCGATTTTCCGATTTAAGTTATATTTAGGTTTAACCTATTGCCATAACTTGATTATTATTCATCATTATTCTTAGATTCAAGAGAGGAAAAGTTAGAGAGAAATCTTTGCGAGCTTTTGTAACCTTTCTTGAACATTCATCGATTCCTAGTGCAGATTCGTGGTTTTTCTCCCAGTTCTTGGGTTTCCACGTAAAAGTTCTTGTGTGTTCTTTCCTGCTTTGTTATTTGTTGTTCTATTATTGTTTGCTATTATTTCTAGATTGATAGTCAATAGAACTTACATCTTAGTCACCAATGTATGCATCTTCCATTTTGTACAGAACCAAAATTTTACAATGAATAATAAAGATATAAAACAACTATTTAATTTGTTTCATATTTTGGAAAAAAATTAAATAACCTACCTAAAGAAAAGAAAAGTCAATAATGCATTTACAGATTTAGTTTACATGAAGTTAATTGATTGAACTTCATAATTGGAGGAGCAAATCTCAACAACCTTGTTAACGTACCGGGCATGAACTTTCTCGCAAACAAGTAGCAAATGTCAGTCTTTCCCCCATTATACTCACAAGTTCCATTCCTCCTTAAGCTTTGTAGAAGTTGAGGAGTAACTTGAGGCCTTTGGAACACACCAAGATGAGGCTCAGTTTTGGACCAATCAACCCAAGTTAAGCTCCTATTTGAGTTCCTCCACCAAAACTTAATGCTAATAAATGTCGGCAAATAGTGCTCATCTCCATAGCATCCGCGTGTGCAAAATTTCTGAAACAATGTAAAATATTGTTGATCCGATATAACTTCGACTGCAAGAGCACGATCCATCTCGAACCACTGAGAACCCTTTCGCCATTGTGATAGTGTGAAGGAAAATATCTTGCCTTGCCTTCATTAAGAGATAACAAATAATATATATACACCCTAAACTCTTACGTGGGCTTAATTATATGCTTAAGTGGAGCCCAAGATAAAGTACATAAACTAATAACACAAAGCCTAATACAAAGTCTAAGTATATACAAGGTATATAATCCCAATACCTCCCCTCAAGTTGGAGCATGGAGATCACAAATGCCCAACTTGCGAAGGAGATAATCAAATTGTTGTTTTCCCAAGGACTTAGTGAAAATATCCGCCAATTGCTCATGAGTAGGCACATGGGACGGATGTATCGTACCATCTAAGATAGCATCACGGAGAAAATGACAGTCGACCTCGATATGCTTTGTCCGTTCATGAAACACAGGATTTTGAGAAAGATAGAGGGCAGACTGGCTATCACAATACAAGTTCATAGCACGAGGATGCTGGACACCAAGACTATTAAGCAACCCCTTCAGCCACTTAAGTTCACAAGTCAAAGCCGCCATAGACCTATACTCAGCCTCTGCAGAAGAACGTGAAACTGTAACTTGCTTCTTTTTTTTCCAAGAGATAGGAGAACGACCAAGAAAAACAAGCCATCCAGACAAAGAGCAGCGTGTAAGGGGGCAACTCGCCCAATCAGAGTCACACCATCCAGATAAATGTAGGTCACAATCAGCACGAAGAAGAATACCTTGATCGGGGCTATGCTTCAAGTAGCGAGCAACACGCAAAGCAGCATCCCAATGATCACGACGAGGAGCATGTAAGAACTGTGACAAGACATGAACGGCGTAACCCAAGTCTGGACGAGTGAAAGAGAGGTAAATGAGACGACCAACCAAGCGCCGATAACGCTCCACATGCTCGAACAAAGGACTAGTGGATCGTCCTAATTGATGATTTTGCTCCATCGGGAAAGGAGCGGGTTTGGCACCAAGCAAGCCAACCTCGGAAATGATATCAAGAGTATACTTGCGCTGACATAAGAAAAGACCCTCGGGACTCCGAGCCACCTCAATACCAAGAAAGTACTTAAGAACCCCCAGGTCTTTCATATGAAAACAGGAGCACAAATATTTCTTAAAAACAACAAGAGCAGCGGAATTGTTCCCAGAAACAATCAAATCATCCACGTAAACCAGCACATTAATCTGAACTGTACCTTGATGGAGAGTAAACAATGAGTAATCGGAATATGATTGTTGAAAACCATACGATTTCAAGGAATGAGCAAGTTTGGCGAACCAGCAACGCGGAGCTTGTTTCAACCCATACAAGGACTTCCGTAGACGGCAAACCTGGTTCGATTGAGCACTATGGAAACCAGGAGGCAACTTCATATAGACTTCTTCTGAAAGATCCCCGTGCAAAAAAGCATTATGCACATCCATTTGATGCAGTTCCCAATTTTTTAGCGAAGAAGAATAAAGAAGAAAGGCACGAACAAAGGGTCATCTTTGCAACAGGTGCAAAGGTATCAGTATAATCAATGCCGGCTACCTGATGATTTCCAAATACAACAAGACGAGCTTTGAGGCGCTCAACGCTCCCATCAGAGTGATATTTAACTTTTGTACACCCAACGACTGCCTAGAGCACGTTTCCCGGGAGGAAGAGATTCCATGGTCCAAGTACCATTATCTTCCAAAGCGTGAATCTCACGCTGCATGGCTGCTTGCCAGCCAGGGTCTTTCATAGCTTCCTTAAAGGAACGGGGTTCACTACCTGCAGAGACAGCTGCAAGAAAATTTCTATGTCCCAGAGAAAATCGGTCACAATTCACAAAATGTGCAATAGGATAGGGCATACCTGAGGCGTGATGTGGAGCAGAAGAACTGGAGAGAGATGGATACAACTTTCGCACGGTGTTAATAACAAAGTCACGCAATTTCACAGAAGGAGTCTTAGTTCTCTTTCCGCGACCCAAATCAAACACCGCAGGAGGAGAAATAGAAGAAGCAACCCCCGAATCAACCACAGGAGTAGCTACAACATCACTACCACTCACCCCATCAATCACCGCAGGAGGGGAAATAGAAGAAGCAACCCCCGAATCAACCACAGGAATAATATTATCAGGAGAATCAGAAGGCGAAAGAGGGGTATCAGTATCATGAAATACCTCATAAGCAAAGTCATCATCACCACCAACCAAAATAGAAGAGGACACACCCCCAACCTTGCTGCTATCAGTCGAAACAGCTGCATAAGGAAACTCATTTTCATGGAACTGCACATCCCGAGAAACAAAGAACTCCTTGGTATCAAGATCAAATAACTTCCAACTCTTCTTATCACTAGGATAACCAACAAAGACGCATCGCCTACTCCTACTAGCAAACTTGTCCCCTTTGCTTCGTTGATTGTGAGCATAACACAAAGACCCAAAGACACGCAAATGATCGAAAGGGGGAGGGGTGCCAAACAAAATCTCATAAGGAGTTTTGAAACCAAGCAAAGCAGAAGGAGTGCGATTGATTAAGTAGGCAGCACCTAAAATACATTCACCCCAAAAAGAGATGGGTAAACACCCTTCAAAACGTAGAGCACGGCCCACATTCAAAATGTGCCGATGCTTACGTTCTACTCGCCCATTCTGCTGAGGAGTACCTACACAGGAGGTCTGAAACAAAATACCATTCTCTTGAAAATAGGACTTCATGCAATTAAATTCAGTCCCATTATCGCTCCGTACTTTCTTGACAGTGCCCCCAAATTGACGCTCAACCATAGCCAAAAACAACATGAACATAGGATGCACTTCAGTTTTATCATACAATAAGAAAACCCAAACAGCTCTAGAAAAATCATCCACAAAAGTCAAAAAATATCTCGCTCCACAAGAGGAGGGAGTATGATAAGGTCCCCAAAGATCACAATGTATCAACTCAAAACAACAAGTAGCTTTACTGTCACTAATCGGAAATTTATCTCTAGTTTGTTTAGCTTGAGGACAAATGTTGCAAGCCTTATTCAAATCACAACTCAAATTACATAAAAAAGGAAGAGCCTTAACTACTTTGGCAGAAGGATGACCCAGTCGTCGGTGCCACAAATCAAACGAGTTCGAGCTATCAACAGCCAGAGTTGTAATTTTGGGAACACCGCGAAAGTAGTAGAGTCCATCTCGTTGTTCACCTACTCCAATCAGCATCCTCGAGGTGCGGTCCTGTATGACGCACAAATTTTTAGCGAATTGTACAGCACAATTGAAATCATTAATAAGATGGGAGATAGAAATTAAATTGCAATTTAATTGAGGGACGTAGAGCACATTAGTTAACACAAAGCCATCACTCAAAACAACATCTCCGCACTTTGAAGCATTCGTCTTTTTGCCATCGGGAAGACCAACCGGGCAATTTGGCATATCAATGACATTAGTTAAAACACTAATATCTCCTGTAACATGGTGCGAACATCCAGAATCAAGAAGCCAAGGATGCATAGGGCACTCACCAATCATACGATCATCCGAAGTAGATTTTACCGTGGTATTGCCGAGCATGGAAATAAGCTGCTGCCATTGTTCATTGGTGAGAGAAGTGGCTGCTGCCCCTGCATTCCCACTATCCACGGCAGCGACGGAGGCACCACGCCCCCTGCCAGAATCAGCAGACCCCCGACGTGGCAGTCAGAGAGCCCACGCCCCCAGGCCCACAACCTGCAACAGACCCCAACGTGGCAGCAGCCCCGCGTCCGCGGCTCGACCCTTTGCGATTCCGGGTGTCCCACCACTCGGGATAGCCGTTTTTCGCAAAACAATTAACCACCTCATGACCACCTTATGACAGTAAGAACAAACAAGATCAGCATTATCACGATAAGCAGAGCGCGATTTACCTCGTTGCGTAGGATGAACAGCAAAGGCCATGACATCAGAATTCTCGTGGACAGGCCGAGTTGAACTACGTAAATTCTCTTCTTGAAGAAGAGTCTGGTAAGCCCTATCAAGAGTGGGCAAAGGATCTTGGGCCAATAAACTCGACCTGACATTACCATAAAGTTCCTGGTTAATGCCATAGAGAAAATCGTGCAATCGATCTTCGTCAAGCCGTTGTTGATATAATTCGCCAATCTTGCAGGTGCACAGCCCACACTTACATGTTGGAAGTGGATAGTAGGTGGCCAACTCGTCCCACAGGGGTTGAAGAAGACCAAAGTATTCAGCCACGGGCATATTTTTGGTCTGCTGACAAGCTGCCAGGGCAGCCTTGATGTGTTGTTTGCGTGGGCCATTGCCGACGTGAAAACGAGCCTTCAGCACGTCCCATAAGGGCTTGACTTCTTCAAAGAAAGGAACAGTTTTTCGGACAGAAGGATCAATGGTGTGAAGAATCCATTGAACAAGGGTAGATTGCACGCAATACCAATCTTCAAGTTGTGCCGGGTCCTTCGGTTTGAGGATGGTGCCTTCAATGAAACCAAATTTCCGACGAGACTTGAGGGAAAGACGCATCGAACGCGACCATTCTTCATAATTATGGCCTTTCAAAATGACATTAGTGACAATATTCCCCGGATTATCTTGCGTCCCAAGGTAAAACGGAGAAGAAGGATCAATTTTAGGAGTTTTCTCACCACCAGGCATGGTGGCAGAGAGGAAGAAGAAGACCTGCTAGGGTACAACGACAGTCCGTCGAGAAGAAGAAACCTAGCAGCCGTGTACGTCTGATACCATGTGAAGGAAAATATCTTGCCTTGCCTTCATTAAGAGATAACAAATAATATATGTACACCCTAAACTCTTACGTGGGCTTAATTATATGCTTAAGTGGAGCCCAAGATAAAGTACATAAACTAATAACACAAAGCCTAATACAAAGTCTAAGTATATACAAGGTATATAATCCCAATAGATAGCCTTACTTGTGGCATCATGTGATAACTATAGCGCCCACGCCCTGTTGAACTATCTGAATCATACGCCTCAACGTAACTCTTGTTTGAATTCATGAGGTACGAATATATAGTTGAGAAATTGAAGAGTGGTATACATGACTCTGATAACAAAATTAATCGTTGATTTGATATATCAAGAAGAGCGTTGGCTAGTAGTCGACGTTCTGCTTCAACCATGTTCAATTTTCCCCATTCAACTTCCTTCATTCAACAAATGTAAATTTAGATGGCTGTAATTTTAAACAACATATATATAAATATAGATACACATTTTAAGTAAATAATTAAGCAACATACGCTCATATATAATTTTATATTCAAAACTTTGGATTTATTTTTAGAATTTGAACTCCAAAAAAATAAGTTAAAATCCAATTTGATATGTTTTGGACACGTTAATTTGAGTCTACATCCAATTCAAAAGTTTTCTTAGTTTAGACCAATTCAATTACTTTGGATTAAATTCTAAATATCGTACACCCTTGTATTTGTTGTTCAAAGTGGCGTATATTCTAAGTAAAATAAGATAAAAAAAATGCTATCTAGGTTCTAGAGTGCCTAAGCTTTAAGAGAGTCATGGACCACGGTGTGCCTGACTCCTTAAGACCACGGTAACGAAAATGGGCAAATACTTTGCGTCTTTTCGTATGGGCTGAAAGTCATGTACATAAGTTTTAAAGCCCACACCTCAGTCAAAGACAATGAGCACATGTATACAAAAAGAATAATAATTGCTTAAATAAAAGCGGCTTTATTATATTAAATTGCCAAATGCAAAGAGTAAAGTCGAAGGAAAACAATACTTGGAGCTTTGCTTGCATGTAGGTTGATACTAAAGTCCAAATGTTTGACATCGGCAGCAAGATCTACCTTAGTTTAGGAGTACCTACTATTAAGATTAATTCAAAGTATATTGCAAATATTCCACAGAATAATGTATTAACGCAACAATTAATTCCATCACGTAGTTATACTAGTATGAAGTATAAAAAGATGGCACTACTTTTAAGATGTATGGATTTTAGGGAACAGAGCTTTGCATTAAGTCAATATTCTAGCTTAAGCTTCATTTTCCTTTCTTTTGCCTCAAGATTTTGCTGAACTTTGGGGGATCGGAGACTGGAGAGGAAAAACAAAACTTGAAACAAATCCATGACTTATTTCTATAAAGTACTTTTAACTCAATAAAGTAAGCTTAATGACTTGACTTCATGGAATAATTGGGCTATTTTGCTACATTGTTTTGAAACTTGATTAGCTTGTTCATTGAACATTTTTGATTTGTTTCTTTGCTAATGGGTGTGGAATAACTAGGTTATCACAATCTATATTTTTGCTAGCAGTAGTGTCTAATATTCTTTTATCATAATTTACTTAAATGATTAAATAAGCATTACTTTTAAGCTTTCGAAAGTTTTTTTTATTATACCAGTATTGAGAATTTAGTTAACTTTAGTTAAACTTACATGAACCGTATAACTATAGTAACATAAGCTAAGGGAAGGAAAATAAATGGTGTAAAAGTGCAACATTTTTGTTTTATTTAAATACGAGACAAAACATGGTTGTGAGATCAGAATGTAGAATTATCTATGTTTAACAAGTGGAATAAAGTAGTGCGCGAAAGATCAAAACTTTAAATAAGGAATGAAGTAATAGAAGGAAGATATTAGAAACCCTCTTAAACGAAAAGTAGGAAGATTAGTTTTAGATAATGGAGAGAGTATCTCTATTATACTTCCGCCATTGTGGAACAAGTAAAATGTTTTTCTCAAAAAGCTCTCACATAAATAAAGAAGTGTTTCACCTTATTGAGAACGGATGAAGTATAAAGGAACTCTTGAGAACTTGGTGTTCATGCAAAGATAAATATACTTAAAAGACACAAACTCAACTTTATCAACTTGAGCACTATGATCTATCTTCATTGCTAATTTTCACATGTAGCGATACTAATGCTTTGAAATATTTAAATATATAAGTGTTAAATGGATTAAAGGAGTTCATTTATATGGGGAATCTTAACCTAACTAACTTAATGAGTTTATTTGTGCAAACACTTATCTACCATATGGGTAAAAATGTGCACCCAAATTTGCGACCATCAAGTTAAATGACGTTGTATTAACTAATGTCGAGTCATCATGTATGATCAACTTTTGCCAACTCCATATATAAATTAGAAAAATATATGCATTATTGTTATAGAAAAAGAATTGGGCTGATCATAATCTCACCTCATATCAATAGTCAAACCAAAACGTATATTATGCCAAGGAGCTTTAACTATGAAGGGATCCCATTTTAAAATTTTATAAATATGTGAAAATATATGTACATTGTGAAATTTTAATAAAAGGACAATAAGTTCATTAATTATCATGACACAACTAATAGTATTTTTTCTTCTATTGGTTGTGCTTGTTGCAGTACTCACAACAAAACTAAGACACACTACTTGACTGAGTAAAAACAATCCCAGATATATTGGGTATGATTTCTGCTTGATGAGAAATTCACTACAACTAATTTCCATTTGTCCCTAATTTGGCCAAGATTAAGGAAAAAGTAAAGGTAAAGAAGCATATCATCAGAGACTTATTCTCCGCAATACAAGCCTCGAACAGAAGTAAAGAAAAAAAAAATACCAGACATTAAGATTAAACATAACAGAACTAACAAATAGGCAACAAAATTGGTATTAAAATTAAAGAATAATAATGAATAATTAAAACAATAAAAGTATATAACTAACCTTACTATGAATCCTCCTGCCATGGAAGACTGAATTGGTGGGGTAAGATTCATTGTAAGAATGAAGAGAATGAACATAAATGGTATAATAATCTTCACGTCCTTTGAAAAATATCTCCCAAAGAGGTGCCAATGGCAATGACCCTCTAACTAAGAACAAAAAAGCAATCTTATTTGTTACAAACTTTGATGAATAATTCTCCCCACCTATTTTTGGTACCATGGATGCTCTCCATAATAATTCTTTATCCTCCATCTCATGCATATAATTGATCTTAGTAGAATTCGACATCGACGACGAAGAAACATCAAATTGATCTTGGGTTGAAGATGATGAGGATGTGACGCTGAGAAGTTTAAGGGTCAAGGGAGATGTGTAACTAGGAGAGAAATCATGTCTTAAAAATGTGCTACCAATGGTTAGTCCAAATGCAAATATGACCAAGTAGGACATAAGATGATTGAGGTTTATATGGACATTCAGGAGTTTGTAAGTTGAGGAGTTTGTGGGTATATTATTCTTCAATCTTCATTGTAGGAAATGAAAATATGGTGTCATGTTTGGAATATCATGAAGGGGGTGTAAAAATGATGATCATATATGAAAAGGTGTACTGTCTCGTAAACGAGTTTGCTTTCTACAATGAAAGTTCACAGAAGTGAAGCATTATTTAAGTCTAACAATAGCAGCCTTGCTCATGAAGAGAACATATGAATTGAATAGTCAACGTAAGAAAGCCACACCAAATTTCCTTTTTAGTACATCTAGTTTCATGCCAGCATTCTTGACCGACCTCTTCAAAATGGAGTAACAGTTAACACTAACATTAAAATGAAAATGCATTAACAGATTTTTTTTTTAATACCCTACCCCTATCCGTAGGATCTAAAAAACTTAGCCCTTCAACCATGCGTCCATGCCCTGATGCCCATAGGTCCCTAGAACCTAGTAGGTTTAGGGTAAGGTCTGAGTCCAAATAAGTCTAAAAAATAATTATATATTGGGTTTTTCTATGATATACCCCTGTGTTTTATAAAATTCTATAATGTACCCCTAATGTTTTTTTATTCTACACTGTACCCCTGTGTTTTTTTAAGTTTTCTACATAGTACCCCTAGTGTGTATTAATGAAAACGGACGTTAAACATTTTCAAATTCACACCCAAACCTCCCCATCCCCTCCACCCCAGCCCCTTCCCCCTCCCCCTCCCATCCCCTCCACCGCCGCAGCCTCCCAACCCCCCCCCCCGCCCGCCCAAACCCCCTCCCCCCTCTCCTCCACCGCGGCCCCCACCCCCTCCCCCGCGCCCAGCCCCCCACCCCATCTCCTTTGATTTCCCGCAGCCCCAACCCCTCCCCTTCGATTTCCTGCGCCCCCCACCCCTCCCCTTCGATTTCCCGAGCCCCCCCCCTCCCCTTCGATTTCCCATGCCCCCCCCCCCCTCCCCTTCGATTTCCCGTAGCCCCACCCCCTTCCCTTCGATTTTCCGCGGCCCCTACCCCCTCCCCTTCGATTTCCCATTGCCCCCACCCCTCCCCTTCGATTTCCCGTTGCCCCCACCCCATCCCATTCGATTTCCCGCAGCCCCCACGATTGAATCGGGTTGATTTTTATAAAAAACATTGGTGGTTGCGGCGGTCATGGTGGTTACGGGGGTGGAGGACTGGGCCGGGCGATGGTCATGGTGGGCTGCGGGGTGGGAGGGAGGGTGGTGGCCGGGCAATGGGCGGCAAGGGGGAGGGTTGAGAGAAGCTCGGGAATGCAAAGAGATAACGGTAAACGTTACGTTCATTTAACGTAGGGGTACTATGTAGAAAATTTAAAAAACACAGGGGTACAATGTAGAATAAAAAAACATTAGGGGTACATTATAGAATTTTAAAAAACACAGGGGTATATCATAGAAATACCCTTATATATTTATGGCCTTTTAATTATCATTTTTTAAATGGTCCACATGAGCCTTGAGTCGAGCCATCTATTTCAAGTAGAATCTCAACCCATTAAAGGACCCTCCCAACCCCCATTCTCTTGATGCACAAGAATCGAACCCTGGGCGGCTAGGCCTCACGTGCGTTGAAGATTCAATCCACAATTTTTATTTTCTCTCAAATTCTTTTCTTTTATTTCGGAAATACTGCCCACTTAGTCCCACTTGCTTGCGTACATGCTGCCATGACGAAGGAAAACTAAGGCCAAGCCTCTACTTCGCCTCATACTACGTTTCACCCTGCACAAGCCGTGAGTAATATTAAGAATGAAATCCCCATAATTCTTGAACAAGAAAAAACTAGATATTCCAATTGGGTAGAGCTATTTGAGATCATTGTCATGCGTGTGGTGTTTTAGAGCATATTAATCCGAAAACTCCCCACCCCAAAATCCCAGATGAACTACGAAATCGTCTTGACTCGATTGTGGAAAAGAGGATTTATTGTACTATCTCACCAGATCTCATACAAGGAATTCTCTACCGCGGCGCCACAACACAAGAAACATGGAACCATATTCAAGCAATTTTCCAAACACACTCGGGTGGTATACTTGGAAATCAGTTTAATATCCTCCAATCTCTCTAATTTTACCGACACATCTGCCAATTATCAACAACTCTAGAATCTAAAGGATCAATTAGCTTGTTGAACCCTAGTTTTGATGATGACAAAGGAACAAAGATGCAAACTAAGTATTGGACTAATAAGTTATTTAAGTGAATGAATTTCAAGGTATCAATGAAAGGAACAAAGAGAATACTAAGTCAAAGAAGAAACCAAGTTTGGATTTTGAAGACTAAGTGAAGATGTTCAAAGATTTGGTACTAGAGCAGCATTGGAGCAAGAAGACTAAAGAGAGGCTTTTTGTTTCTAGTTCCAATGTAAAGGAACGAGTAAGAATGGTAAGAAACTGTGACAATTTAGAATGAGAATGAGCGTTTGTTCCTTTGTAAGGAACATACGAACTGGCGCTAACATAATAAGTTAAAGGAACTAATTATTAAAAGGAACTAGACCTAGGATGAAGCAGTACAACAGTTTAATATGTATGTTGAGTAATTTATGCCTAGATTCTAGGTAACCGGTTTATTTAAAGTAAAATCTGATTTTAAGGAAAATCTTTTTACGGAAAAGATTTTATTTTTATAAAGATAATAAATATCCTTTTCGGTTTTTATGGAAAATATTTTAAAGATAATATTTTTGGTAAAAGGATTTTATTTTGGTTTTATTAATTAAAATATTTTTAATTAAATCATATTTTCGAATTAATGTTTTAAGTGGTTGCTAAAATTAAGGGAGCAATAACATGTTTATCTCCCACATTTAACAGTGATCATGGAGAACATGGGTTTAAAGAGGAACGTGTTCCTTCAAGTAAGGAACATCATGGGATAATGGTTTTACCACTAACACATGTTTTAATCCCACGTTCTAAGTTATTACCACTATAAATACTAGTGTCTAATGAAGTTCCAATTTGTGTCTGACCAAGTGATTTAGTGAGTTTAACTAAGTAAAGTGTCAGTGCCTTCATTCTCTGATAAAAGCCATTTGTTCTTTGCTCTTCTTACTCTAATTCCACTAAGTTTAATTGATCTATTGTATTTTGGATTTTGGGGTAAGGGGACTTTGAGTAAAGTTCTGTAAGAGAGAAAGCTTTGAGTGAAGCGAGTTAAAGTGAGAAAACTTCAAGTGAAGTTGAGAGGAACAGCTGTTAAGGGAACAATTTTTCAGGAACTTGAGTTTAGGAACTCAAGGTGTGGCCCGTGAGTAGAATTAGGTTGTAACAAAGTTGTTTGGCCTAATTAGTGAAAGTGTTGAGTTTGAAATCCCTAGTGGTCGAGGTTGTTTCTTCCTGTTGGGCCCAAGAAGTTTTTCCTCGTAAAAATCCCTTGTGTTCCTTTAGTTTGTTTCTTTGTTTAAGTTTAAAATTTCGCAAAAGTTACGTTTATTTCTACACATACAATTCACCCCCCCCTCTTGTATTGTTCCTAGTGAAATAACAATTGGTATCGAGCTAGAACTCACGAAAGATAAGAAACCCTATTGAGAAAAAGATCCCGAGAACAATGAATACCACCGAGAAACTTGAGGAAGGTTATTCTACGCAAAGGCCTCCTATGTTCAATGGGAAGTTCTATTCTTCTTTGGAAGAACAAAATGGAGATATTCATCAAGGCCGAAAACTACCATGTATGGAGAGTCATTGAAGTTGGTGATGTTGAGGTCACAACTACTAATGACAAGAATGAGGTAATTCCTAAACCCTTCTCTGAATATGACAAAGTTGATTTCGAAAAAATGGAAGTTAATGCTATGGCTGTTAAACTGTTGCATTGTGGACTTGGACCCCATGAACACAATAGGATCATGGGATGCAAATCCGCAAAGCAAATATGGGATTTACTAGAAGTAACCCATGAAGGAACTAATGAAGTCAAGAGATCTAAAATTGATTTACTAATGAATCAATATGAACTGTTCTCCATGAAGGCCAAGGAAAGCATACAAGAGATGTTTACTCGTTTTACTAACATTATTAATGAGTTAGCTTCTCTTGGTAAGTTTATTTCATCAGAGGAACAGGTTCGAAAAGTTCTTAGGAGTCTTCCTAACGACAGATGGATGGCTAAGGTCACTGTTTTACAAGAAACAAAAGACTTCACTAAGTTCAACTTGGAATAGCTTGCTGGATCACTTATGACTCATGAGCTCCATCTTGATACTGAGTATGGTGAAAGCTCTAAGTCAAAGTCCATTGCCCTCAAAGTAGATGATGAAGATGACTCTGACTCATAAGAAGAGGAAGCAGCACTCATGGTCCGAAAATTTCGAAAGATGTATAGGAACATGAAGAATGGGAACTTTAAAGGTAAAACTAAAAAGTTTTCTAACAAAGCTGCTTGTCATAAACATGGTAGTACAGATCATTTCATCAAGGAATGTCCACTTTGGGAAAATGATAATACCAAAGAAAGGAACAAGGAACGCTTCGCTGAAAGGAACAAGGAATCTAAAATACCTTTCTCTAAAGCGAACGTTAGAAAAGCTATGATAGCAGCTTGGGGAGATTCAGAGACTGAAGAGGAAGAGGAACAACAAACTGAAGAAACTGCAAATCTTTGCCTCATGGCAAACATTGAAGAAAAAGAAGATGAAGAAAATGTTGAGGTAAGCCAACATGGACTTGAATCAGACTTAGATGGAAAAACTAGGCCTGAAATTTATGATCTTCTTTATGATGCAATTCTTGAATGTAGAGATGAACGTGAAAAACGTGAACAAACTGAACATGTTGTTAAAATTTGCAAAGAGCATATAGAATGGCTTAAGAAAATGAGAACGGATGTTGAAAGTAGGTTCTTTGATTTATTTGATAAGAATTTAAAAATCAAAGAATTATATGAGAGTGTGAAGAATGAAAATTATCTAATCAATTTAGAAATTTCACACTTAAAGGAATTTGTCCCTGTTCTAAGTTCCTTTGATATTAGATCAACTCCCTTGAAAGGTTGCAGATCTGAAATCGAAAATTTGAATAAAGAGAAAATTGTTTTAAAGGAACAGATCTGTAATCTCAAGAAGGAACTTGTTGTTGCAAGGAACAGAGGCAAAGTGATGGTTGTTCCTAAGTGGATTGAGAGACCACATACTAAAAGAAAAGAAGGTCTTTGTTTTGAAAACTACAAGAAAAGGAACAAGCCTAAGAAATATGTTGACCTACCTAGTGATAAAATTTGCATGTACTGTGGAAAGATAGGTCATTACATAAATCAATGTCAACTAAGAACTAGAATGATTAGAAAAAATATAAAGTTAAGCAACATGAAATGGGTTGCTAAATCAAATGCTAGTCAAGAACAGGAACCCATGAAACAAGGGGTTCCTACAACTAACAACTAGTTGATTTTTGCATGTTGGAGTGAGGGGGAACAACACTTGGTATCTTGATAGTGGTTGTTCTAAGCATATGACAGGAGACAAATCTAAGTTTCTCTCACCCTCAACCTATGAAGGTGGAAGTGTGACTTTTAGTGATAATAAGAAAGGTAACATAGTTGCCATGGGTAAGGTTGGTAAGTCACCATCACATTCCATTGATAATGTGTTTCTAGTTGAAGGTTTAAAGCACAATCTATTAAGTATTTCCCAATTCCGTGACAAGGAAAATGTTGTTAAATTCACCCCCCCCTCTTGTATTGTTCCTAGTGAAATAACAATTGGTATCTGAGCTAGAACTCACGAAAGATAAGAAACCCTATTGAGAAAAAGATCCCAGGAACAATGAATACCACCGAGAAACTTGAGGAAGGTTATTCTACGCAAAGGCCTCCTATGTTCAATGGGAAGTTCTATTCTTACTGGAAGAACAAAATGGAGATATTCATCAAGGCCGAAAACTACCATGTATGGAGAGTCATTGAAGTTGGTGATGTTGAGGTCACAACTACTAATGACAAGAATGAGGTAATTCCTAAACCCTTCTCTCGAATATGACAAAGCCGATTTCGAAAAAATGGAAGTTAATGCTATGGTCATTAACCGTTGCATTGTGGACTTGGACCCCATGAACACAATAGGATCATGGGATGCAAATCCGCAAAGCAAATATGGGATTTACTAGAAGTAACCCATGAAGGAACTAATGAAGTCAAGAGATCTAAAATTGATTTACTAATGAATCAATATGAACTGTTCTCCATGAAGGCCAAGGAAAGCATACAAGAGATGTTTACTCGTTTTACTAACATTATTAATGAGTTAGCTTCTCTTGGTAAGTTTATTTCATCAGAGGAAAAGGTTCGAAAAGTTCTTAGGAGTCTTCCTAACGACAGATTGATGGCTAAGGTCACTGTTTTACAAGAAACAAAAGACTTCACTAAGTTCAACTTGGAATAGCTTGCTGGATCACTTATGACTCATGAGCTCCATCTTGATACTAAGTATGGTGAAAGCTCTAAGTCAAAGTCCATTGCCCTCAAAGTAGATGATGAAGATGACTCTGACTCATAAGAAGAGGAAGCAAAGACTCATGGTCCGAAAATTTCGAAAGATGTATAGGAACATGAAGAATGGGAACTTTAAAGGTAAAACTAAAAAGTTTTCTAACAAAGTCGTCTTGTCATAAACATGGTAGTACGAGATCATTTCATCAAGGAATGTCCACTTTGGGAAAATGATAATACCAAAGAAAGGAACAAGGAACGCTTCGCTGAAAGGAACAAGGAATCTAAAATACCTTTCTCTAAAGCGAACGTTAGAAAAGCTATGATAGCAGCTTGGGGAGATTCAGAGACTGAAGAGGAAGAGGAACAACAAACTGAAGAAACTGCAAATCTTTGCCTCATGGCAAACATTGAAGAAAAAGAAGATGAAGAAAATGTTGAGGTAAGCCAACATGGACTTGAATCAGACTTAGATGGAAAAACTAGGCCTGAAATTTATGATCTTCTTTATGATGCAATTCTTGAATGTAGAGATGAACGTGAAAAACGTGAACAAACTGAACATGTTGTTAAAATTTGCAAAGAGCATATAGAATGGCTTAAGAAAATGAGAACGGATGTTGAAAGTAGGTTCTTTGATTTATTTGATAAGAATTTAAAAATCAAAGAATTATATGAGAGTGTGAAGAATGAAAATTATCTAATCAATTTAGAAATTTCACACTTAAAGGAATTTGTCCCTGTTCTAAGTTCCTTTGATATTAGATCAACTCCCTTGAAAGGTTGCAGATCTGAAATCGAAAATTTGAATAAAGAGAAAATTGTTTTAAAGGAACAGATCTGTAATCTCAAGATAGAACTTGTTGTTGCAAGGAACAGAGGCAAAGTGATGGTTGTTCCTAAGTGGATTGAGAGACCACATACTAAAAGAAAAGAAGGTCTTTGTTTTGAAAACTACAAGAAAAGGAACAAGCCTAAGAAATATGTTGACCTACCTAGTGATAAAATTTGCATGTACTGTGGAAAGATAGGTCATTACATAAATCAATGTCAACTAAGAACTAGAATGATTAGAAAAAATATAAAGTTAAGCAACATGAAATGGGTTGCTAAATCAAATGCTAGTCAAGAACAGGAACCCATGAAACAAGGGGTTCCTACAACTAACAACTAGTTGATTTTTGCAGTTGGAGTGAGGGGGAACAACACTTGGTATCTTGATAGTGGTTGTTCTAAGCATATGACAGGAGACAAATCTAAGTTTCTCTCACCCTCAACCTATGAAGGTGGAAGTGTGACTTTTAGTGATAATAAGAAAGGTAACATAGTTGCCATGGGTAAGGTTGGTAAGTCACCATCACATTCCATTGATAATGTGTTTCTAGTTGAAGGTTTAAAGCACAATCTATTAAGTATTTCCCAATTCTGTGACAAGGAAAATGTTGTTAAATTTAATAGTGAAAAATGCTTGATCGTTAACATTAACTCTAAGAATGTCATCTTGGAAGGAACAAGGAAGGGGAACACATATATTGTGGATCTTGATCTTGTTCCTAAAAATAATTTGACATGCCTGAGTGTTATTGAAGATGATCCACTCTTATGGCATAAGCGTCTAGGACATGCTAGCTTTTCATTACTTGACAAACTTCGATCAAAAGATCTTGTTTTGGGATTACCATCTATAAAATTTCATATTGATCAAGTTTGTGATGCATGTGCCAAAGGTAAGCATATTAGATCCTCTTTCAAATCTAAAACTATGGTTAGCACCACAAAGCCATTAGAATTAATTCATATGGATTTGTGTGGTTCCATGAGAATTCAAAGTAGAAGTTGCAAGAAGTATGTGCTAGTTATTGTTGATGACTACTCAAGGTACACTTGGGTTATTTTTCTCTCTAGTAAGGATGAGACTTATGATGAGTTCCTTGTCTTTGCTAAAAGAGTTCAAAATTTGAGTGGTCACAAATTGATGCATATAAGATCCGATCATGGTAAAGAATTTGAAAATTATAAATTTGATGACTTAAACAGAGACCATAGCCTAGATCATAATTTTTCTGCCCCTAGGACACCACAACAAAATGGGGTAGTAGAAAGAAAAAAAAAAGAACTTTGGAGGAAATGGCTAGGACTATGTTAATTACTAGTGAACTTCCAAGGAACTTTTGGGCTAAGGCTGTTAATACTGCTTGTCACATAATAAATCGTGCCATGATGAGACCTATCAAGCCACCGAGGTTCATGTACACATAGAAGTTAGAACGGTAGCGCCACTATATATATTATCAATGCTACTATATATATACATTAAAAACTTTTCCATGTTATCAACTAATGACGCCGCTTTAAGAATATATATATATACTAGTACGATATCGGTTCGAGAGACTGCTATGTTCTGATGCAAGTGTATGTGCATCCTCGGTATTTAAATTTAGGCCTTGTTCCCTACCAAAATTATGAATACTAGCACCAGTAAATCTTCGTATTTAGTGTGTGTGCAGCCGTTTCGAGAGCATATCCCCAAAAAGAAATCGGAAGATCAGCAAGACTCGTCATTGATCGAACCATATCTATTAAGGTCTGATTCCTCCTTTCAGACACACCATTTAATTGTGGAGTTCCTGGTGGAGTCAATTGTGAAAGTATTCCACAATCCTTCAAATGATCCTCGAATTCTTGGCTCAAATATTCGCCACCACGATCGGATCGCAATGCTTTTATTGTCTTACCAAGTTGATTTTGTACCTCATTTTGGAACTCTTTGAACTTGTCAAAAGATTCCGACTTATGTTTCATTAGGTAGACATACCCATATCTACTTAAGTCATCAGTGAAAGTAAAGAAGTAACTAAACCCACCTCTTGCCTTTGTACTCATAGGCCCACAAACATCAGTATGTATGAGGCCCAAGAGGTCACTGGCTTTTTTACCCTTTCCAGTAAATGGTGATTTTGTCATTTTCCCCATTAAGCATGATTCACATACATCAAAAGATTCGAAATCGAATGATGGACGCATTCCATCCTTCTGTAACTTTTGGATGTGCTTTTGGTTTATATGACCCATTCGACAATGCCAAATATAGGTTAGGTTTAAATCATTCGACTTTTGTTTCTTGCTTTCTATGTTATAGACCTGTACTGACCTATCAAGCACATATAAGCCATTAATCAATTTTGCACTAGCATAGAATATGTTATTGTAGGAAATTGAACAACTCTTGTTCTTTATTTCAAAACAAAAACCTTCATCATCCAAAACTGAAACTGAAATAATGTTCTTAGTAATTGACGGAACGAAATAACAATTATTAAGTTCTATTATTAATCCAGAGTTCCAGACAGCAAATGTAGACTGTAACTTCCTAAGGCAAGTGCAGCAACTCTTGCTCCATTTCCAACGTGAAGCTCCACCTCGCCCTTTGCTAGTCTTCTACTTCTTCTTAGTCCCTGCACATCATTAACTATGTGAGAACCACAACCGGTATCCAATACCCATAAAGAAGTAGAAGTCAAATTGATTTCTATAACATATATACCTGAAGTGGAAGCACACGACTTCTTTTCCTCCAAGTATTTGGAAACATTTGCTTTCCGCTGCTGCTTTTGGCTTCGCATTTGGCTTAGGCTTTTACTTTAGGTTGAGAACTCTTGCATCCATGTTACTTGGCATTTATGTGTGATTGCAATTTTTGCCTGCTGCTTTATTAACACATTGATATACCTTACACCTAAAATTCGCTTCTAAAATAGATCGTAATTTTCATTCGAACTTTCGCCAAATCGCCAATATGCATGCCGGGGAGCAGTGTGCCAAACGCATTTACTTGCAGTCTATTCGTCCCATGTTTATTTTAGTATGGCCATTGTTTCGCGTCTAAAAAAAAAAAACAAAACAAAGTTTGTGAAATCACCAGTAGGTGTTGGTCTGTCAAAATTGTTGTTATCATTATGTCAGTCGTAGCGTCCCGAAATCATGTAGAATTCGCTACAACATCGCCTAAATTGCAAAAAAAATGTGTCTATCTCTGTGATAAACCTTCTTAACAACCATGCATATCGCATCCCAAAAAGCCATAAAAGACAAACAAAGCCCGCTAGGTCGAAAACACATAAGGGCGACTTAGGCAAAAGTCAGGGCACCTTCTCATTCATTAGCCTGAACTACGAATAGTCTGATTCTGCTAAAGATACGTAAGAAACCTCACCCTGAGGTCTGGCCGCTTTAAACCAAACCAAACCTACATTATTTTCCACCCTTGCCAAAGACCTCTTCTAAATCAATGCCTAATTCATTGCAAATGGCTCCAAAGCAAAATGCTCAGCCACCAATTAAAACATTAAGAGCTTTGACTGGCCTGATTCCATCATGGATACGGAGGCAACCTCTTTTGAGGGCCGACCATTTTAATTCAAAACATATTTTTAAGGCTCGCCTAGGCCCATGAGAAAAGCGCGATCTCCCCAAATCATGAATTTCCAATGCTCACCCCTACCCTTAGAACTAGACTGGGATTTGAACCTGCATCATTAGCCTACCTCATTGAGTGAGTCAATTCATTATGGCTCCGCCCTTTTCTTTTTCTTATCCCTTGTCGTTATTCTGAACTACATTATCGCTTCTAAGCCAATCTTAGCATAACCTTTCAACACTCAGCGCTATGACTGCGGTTCATCTTTTGAGTGTTCCTTTCTTTGGCCTTTCTTGTCTTTTTCACCTTGGGAACCCTATATGGAATCTTTGGTCGAAACTTCCACTAAGCGTGACGAGATATCTTCAAAATCAAGCGATTAAGCAATTAAGTTGGGTACTTCATCAACTCTATCTTATTGGGGACGTCATCACTGGTTCACCCAGAAAATCATAGGCTCCAAGTCCATACCTATTGACAGACTTCATTACGAGTCCATATATGACATCTTGGGTTTTAAACCCACCTAAACCCACACGGATGCAACATCGGATTTATTTATGGGTTCGTTTAGGCCCTTGGCACACGAAACTCGAAGCATATACAACTCAATCATTACGAAGACTACAACGTATTTCAAATCCAACATCATCCATTAACTAAATGAATCATCCTTGGGGGCTTCCCATTTCTCCCCTTTCATAGGCTTCATGTGTACCTTGATAAGGACTTCATTACGAGTCCATACAAAATATTGTGGGCTCCAGACCCATACGAGATCCTAACTATTTTATGGGTTCACTTAGGCCCGTAACAAACTAAACTCAAAGACTCGTTCTACGACGTGTTTTGAGTCAAGCATAACCTACATGGATCATCCTTGGGGGCTTCCCATTTCTCCTATTTCAGAACAGTTTTTCAAACGAAAATTTGAGCTTAGAGGAACAACAAAGCATCATATCATAGCTCGGCATTAGTGTCATATCTCTACATTTGCATTACATATTTGCATCGTCCAAACACTGTGTCAAGCATTGCATCCTTCGTCCTTAGGATCCTAGCATCAATCATCGAGTCACACACACACACACACACACACACACACACACACACACACACGTACGCACACACACATGCACACACGATAGAGAATGAGGGAGTGGAAGGGTGGTAAGCCCTTTCATCTTCCACCCACATGTTGCGGGTTCGATTCTCATCGGGGGGTTTGGGGGGCTTTGGGGTAGGTTGTATTTAGGTGTCCTGTGAGAGGGCGTTAATGTAATTTATCTTACCAATTTAAAAAAAAAAACATGCACACACGATAACACCTTTAAGTCTAGAGTATTAGAAGTCAGGTCATTTCCTGTCCATACACTAGCACCCACATCACGGGACACATGCATGTCTCCTATTTGTTTGTCTGTATATCTGTGTATTCTTTGTATTTACAGGTACCCAACATGGAACAACTCTATACGAGTTATATTTCGTCAGGTTTGCGGACCATTATGAACAGAAAGGCGGAGGACTACCGTCAGGTCTGCAAACCATCACCAACCAGAAAGGTGGAGGACAACTGTCAGGTCTGCGGACCATTACCAACCAGAAATGTGGAGGACAACCGTTAGGTCTGCGGACCATCACCAACCACAAATGCGGAGGACAACTGTTAGGTCTGCGGACCATCACCAACCACAAATGCGGAGGACAACCGTTAGGTCTGCGGACCATCACCAACCACAAATGCAGAGGACAATCGTCAGGTCTGCGGACCATCACCAACCGTCAGGTCTGTGGACCATCACCAACCGTCAGGTCTGCGGACCATCACCAATCAGAAAGGCGGAGGACAATTGTCAGGTCTGCGGACCATCACCAACCAGAAAGGCGGAGGACAACCGTCAGGTCTATGGACCATCACCAACCAAAAAGGCGGAGGACAACCGTCAGGTCTGCGGACCATCACCAACCAGAAAGGCGGAGGACAACCGTCGGGTCCAAAGGAAGAGTAATCCAACAAGCTAAGCTCAAAATCGGTTTAAAACCATAAAGTCTATTTATTACTTCCAAACCCACAACACAATATTAATTAAAATAGCGAAATATGAAATTACATTATAATAATAGAAAATTTTAGTTATGTTATTATTAATGAATTTCATACAACATAATTGATAGGCGTGTCTCGCACCTACAAAATAAATAAACTAATCCTCCTAATTATGTAGTAGGGTAAGTCAGGTTCGATCCAATAGAGAGAAAGTTATTCTATGGTTAGAACTTAAATAATGGTAAGACTAAATGAAATTAATATTAATGATGGACGAATCAACTATACTAATCAATATATAAATAAAAGACTCTAGAGTTAAGTTTCCCCACAAGCATGAATTAATAGAATAATAATTCCTAACCCAAACTAGTCAATTAAATGTTCACAAGGAAAAGTACACCTAGAAAATACCATAAACCTCTCCCGAGTATCTGTGGCTTTCCTAATATGTACTCAAGCCTACTCCCTGGAATCATACAAATTAAAGACATTAAACGTGGCACTCTAACTTCCTAATAATCCATTCTACCAACTCCCGTGGAGAACTTCAGGTCCTTAATTGAAATACTCAAATCCGTCAAAACCCAACTCCCGTTGTGATCAAGACAATGAAATGATAACAATACTAATTATCCCTAATCTAGTATTCGAAATTGCACAATCAATTAAGCAAGAACAAATAAAAAACTAATTTGGGAATTTAAAGGAATACATCACATATTAATCATGGCTAGGGTTTGCTTAACCCTAGGTTAGAAACCTACTCACATATAATAATCAAGTAAGCTAAATAAAATATAAAAAAAAAAACATAAATTATAATAAAAAACATAAAAGAGGAGAAATACTTGAATTGATGATGGAAAGATGAAGTCTTGAATTAATACTTGAAGAACAAAAAAAAACTCTCAAAAGAAAACAAAATATTACGTCTACAATATGAGAAGGAGAGAGAGAGTCTCAACAATGAGTGATTCCTAATTAGGGCTGGCAATGGGTCGGAGATGGGTCGGGTGGACCTCAACCCGCCCTATCACCCGCTAACCAAATCCCCATCCACACCATCCATCACCCGCCAAAAGTTCCATCCATATACGCCCCATCCATCAACCGCAAATGGAGCGGGTGGGGCGAGTAGGAAATGGATAATACTAGAAAAAGTTGTTTCTATACTTATCAACTTTGAAAAATTAATAAATGAAAATTTAGCCACCGATTAACAACAAAGCGACTAAATATCAATTGTCTATTCTTAATACATAGCAAAATTAAATACTAATCATAATATATATAGTAGTATATTTTATAAATAATTATAAATATATATAATAATTTATAAAATATACTACTATATGGATGGAGCGGGTGATGGATCAAAAAAATCTCACCCATCTCCAACCCGCCCCGCCACCCGTCCGTCACCCACCTCATTGCGTGTTTTCACCCATTTATCTGAGGCGGGTGGGTGGATAATTTACTCATTCATGGATAATTGTCAGCTCTATTCCTAATATATATAAGACTAGATACCTAATATAACTACGAAAGTAAGTTATAAGATAAGGAAAGTCAATTAGGTCATTAAATGAGCGCAGATAGGAAGATCAAACAGGGCCAACTTGCGAAGCCTATATCTCCCATAATATAACTCGCCTTGGGCCATGCAGCCTATCATTGGAAATCTGTTCCAGCCTAGTTTCCAATGATGCTTGAATCATCCAATTATCAATATCGAGTCAAAAGTTATGGGTAAAAGAGTAAACATGACTTAATTTCCACAATTCTTTTATCAAAATCCAAATTTGCTTTGGCTCCAATTTGCACTCAAAGACATTCATAAAGATCCTTATCGATGTACGTTCCTTCCAGTTGCTCCTAATACTCAAGCTTGTCCAATCATACTCCAATTATGTTCTTAATACCTGAAATTCATCAAAGAACATCGAAAACGCACAAAAGGAATAATATTCGAAACTTAAGTAATAATATGCAATTATGAACTATAATGCACCTATATACTCCTAAAAATGCAACCTAAATGCACTTAAAACTATATATAAGTATGATACATCAAACTCCCCCAGCTCAATCGTTGCTTGTCCTTAAGCAATTAGACATAGACATTGGATAAGGAAGATGACATACAATATGGGACTACGATAGGGCCAAACACGCAATTGAGAACACAAGAGATGTAATTACTACACTGAACCAAGCATAGAAACAAACTCGAACAAAACCGCATAGTACGTCATGTAATGCAATCAACTCTCCAAGCATACCACAAACCATCTCCCCCAAGCTGGATTTAACTGAACCTGATAGACCTCACTATAGTCATGTGCACTCATACTCTCATGTGTTTATGGCAAAATCAATGACTCTCAACCTAAAGCATGTCAACTTAGATGAAAACATATACTCTTTAACTTTGACTATCGACTCACTTTCCACTTGAAATTAGAAAGCAAATAGGTTATAAGAACTTTAGAGGGTTGTAAGCGTGGCTAAGGTAAGGGTAGGAAATATACTTGGAAATGTGGTGCTAAAAGCCGATTAGTGGAGGAAATAACATTTATAACATCTATGGCCATTAGATGCAAATGCCACAAAACATCTACTAGAAGTTCAACAACACATTGCCATTAAATCAAGATAGTACCCACCCTTATCAACTCCAACAATTTTCATTCACCTTTTATACAATCTTTTTTTCACTTTTTTTTTGCAATTTTTCAGAATTATTTGTTTATCAACTTCTTCATCATTCTTTTCGTTTTGCACTTTCACACTATAACTTCAAGCATTTTTTCTTTCAACATGTTTTCTTCCATTAATTACCGCAAAACCACAAACACAAGCTCAAAAAATGAACTTTAATGCTACTCCACTTAACAAGGCTTTGTTAGAGAAATCATAAAAGGCTATAGGCTTGTAATGTAGGTTGATCAAGAGAAGGAGATATCAAAGGCTCAACATGGGCTAATTAAAAGGAATAATATATATGAAAAGAAAATATGTCTGGAGGCTCAAAACAATGAAAATAACGCCTCAATCCTATAAAATTGCTTATAGCCAAGTGTCAAAGAGTATCAAGTCAAAGTCAAGATCAATGCAACAAATGAGGAACTAATCACACATGAAAGGACAGGATTGACACATATACGTTAGTTTATAGGCACAAAAGCTCACTTGGGTTAAGATGTCTAAACAGTAAGGTTAAATCAAGCCAGAGAGAGATCAACCAGTCTTACCACAAACAATTAATCGCAATACAATCGTGCTATGAAGAATCATGATCGAGATGAATTACGCTTAATACTATAGTAAAAATATCAACAAGATTCTCAAATAGTGCTAGCAATAGTCCCATAGATGCAACTAACATGAGATGAAATCTAATATGCTAATGCAACTAAGAAAGCACTACAATTTTTTTCGTTACACGTAAAGTCCAACTCTTAGTGAGCGGTAAAAACCGTGCAACATCCTACAAAAGCAATAAAATCTACACTATAAAGTAATAAAAGATAGAATATCCCTCCCTTAAGCTAAAAATTGCAGTGTCCTCACTGCAAGAAATGATATCAGAGAAGGAACAAAGTTGAACCCCAACAGTCACTGATTCACCAATTATGCCCCACCAGAATCCACAATTCACCACTCAGACCATACACAAGCTCCAACAATCCAATGAAATCAAAGTAGTCACAGGAAATCAACAATCATGGCATATCAAACATCAATTCAAGCAAAAAAATAAAGGAACTTATCAAAAGTATGAACAATATAAAATTTAAAAGCTTACAACCCACTGGAGGAGTCGAATAAGCTTAAAAATCACATCGCAATTCTTTTTGAAGACCAACTTGAACCAATTTGTAGCCACGTGAAGGAATCTGTAACAATCAAGAATGAAAAGAAAAAAAGGAAAAAAAATTACAAACAAAAAATAAACATGTTCAGATCTAAAAATCAACAAAGGAATTAAAAACAAAATTTCCAGAATAAATTATGAAACAAATTAAAAACGAAAAACAATAAGATAAATTACTTCTAAATTCGCAACTAAATTACAACAGTATTTGAAATTTGCAGCCACAAATTACAACATTCACCCATTAAAACGACAAAGTTTTCCTAAATTCGCAACTAAATTCAATTATTACGGCTTTAGGGTTTAGATGAATTACGAAAGAAATAAAAGACGAAAAATTAGATAATAGAAAAATCAATTATTACGAACCCTAGATTTGGAACATATGGTGACGACGTTGTTTTTCTTTCTTCGCTTCTTCGTCTCTTACCTTCTTTGTTTCTTCGTCTCTTCACTTGTTCCTTCGTCTCTTTGTTTCTTCGTTTTTTTGTTTTTTCGTCTCTTCACTTATTCGTTGGCATTTCTTTGGTTGCGTTGTTGATGGTTGAGGCTTTAGATCTTGAAGGTGGTGGTGGCGTCGCGTTGGTCGTGGTGGCGGCTTTGCGTTGGTCATGGTGGTGGGAGACGAATTGAAGCTCGCGTGGTGTGGTGGGAGATGAATCAAACCCTAGCAGAAGAAGAGAGGAACGGAGGATGAAGTTGTGGGTGGTGAGAGAAGAGAGGAGAGAGGAGAAGGGGGGTTGTACCCCTATCCCATGAGAGAAGAGAGGAAATGAGGGAGAGGAGATGAGTGAGAGAAGAGGAAATGAGTGAGAGAAGGAGTGAGGGGCTTATAACAGCCCA
This sequence comes from Beta corolliflora, assembly GCA_947648045.1. Taxonomy (NCBI): domain Eukaryota; kingdom Viridiplantae; phylum Streptophyta; class Magnoliopsida; order Caryophyllales; family Amaranthaceae; genus Beta; species Beta corolliflora. Next base: position 319,118 of record CANSZD010003378.1, on the reverse strand, counting down.
ACCCAATAGTTACAGATCCGGGTGAAGGAGCCCACAGGTCAGTTGAATAAGTGAGGAGAGTGGTAAGCCCAACGCTTTACCTAATTGATACAGTTTAGGGAGGCAACCGGATCAGTTGGCTTTAACTGGTCTGGTTTCTCCTAAACCTAATCAGCTTTGTTGTGTCAATTGATTTTTTTCTACTAGTGATTTAAGGATTATACTAAAATCAAAAAAAATATATGACATGTTTAAGGATGTCGAATTCAATTACATTAACCAAAGATATATTGTTTGACTTTATACCGTTTAATTTTGGGGTCAAAAGCAAGTATTGTGCTTACTACATTTTTGTAGGCTAAATCACATGTGAGAACTTTCAATATGTATATTTTTGTCATAAAATCATCCATTTGTAATGTTTTTTTTTTTGAGGGGAAAAGGCCAAAGCTCTTAGAGATTATTATTAACCAAGCAAAAATCAGCAGCTATTACATCATCCCTTTGTAATGTTCATTTTCAACTAATCAATTTACTCCATGTGGTAAGGGTTTCACTATTTTTTTTAAAAGGTATTCTTTTATTTTGGCAAAAAAAAAGTAGTCAATGCAAATTCCTTACATACATCATATACTCTCAAACGACCGAAACGAAAGACAAACAAAACAATATTGTTCTCATCCAACAATGTTGCAAACTCCAATTTTGGTATTATCATTTGTTTATATCCGGATAATTCTATGATTTTTGGTGCATTCATCGTATTTATTTGGGGAGTTGATTTGTAATAAATTCGAATTTTATGAAAAAAAAGTGGTTCCAACATCCTTTATATATAAGCACAACAATTGAATAATTATGAAAATATTTGATTGATTACTTGATTTAAGGATTATTTAATTAATTATATCACTAATTGATCCTTGATTTTAGGAATAATCTTCCTAATAACAATTTTTGTGACAAACTAAAAGGCCAAAACCAATGCTGATTAACTAAAAAATCTCGCTGGAGGTGATATGCGAAGGATTTGTTATTTACTACAGCTATATGTGACACATGTTACCAAAGACAGGGCTACGCGGCTCAAGAAACGAATCAAAACACTTTTAAGCGTTACACGTGGCGACATTATTATCCCAGGCATAACATGTGGCCTCACTCGCTACTTTTATGCTAAGTGGTAAAAATGATTTTGCTTTAGATAAATATATAGATTGAAACGCATGGGCAAACATTACACGCCGCTATGTGTCAGTGCACCTTACATATTCACGTGGTGCTACTTTGCCTCCAACATGGCATACATAAACTAGTATAGCATTGAACAAAAATTTGCATATTAGGTGTTTAGGTCTGCAACTCCTGACCTCTTACTTTGTAATGTCATTATCTTATCACTAAACTATGACTTGAATTTGTAACAAAATATCAACATCAAAATATACATCTTTTTTGTCTTATTAAATTAGGCAGAATCCAACAACTAGTTGCCTCATTAAATTTACAACATGTGGAATTTGGAAGAAGAAAAGTTTACTAATTTAGAAGTAATTCTCTCTTAGTGACTAGTGTAACTTTAAAAATTGTCCTAAATTCCCTCCCACTCAATCTATATTCCTCCCTAAAAAAAGCAACACCCCACCCGTTTCCACTTTCCCCTTTTTCCCCTTTCCCCACCTTCCCCCTCTCTCTGCGAAAATCATGGCAGCACTAGTTTCAGACACCTCAAACTCCACAATTGGAGAATACCTAAAATGGCGAAAACCCAGAAAACATCAATCAAGAACAACAGATCCAAACCCAGAAATGTCTTCAATTATCCAGTCTACTCGCTGCAAATCCACCATTTCTTCTCTTCTTCTTTCCACTTTCACCAACCATGAAAACACCCACAACAAAAATTACACCAAAAAAACTTTAAAGAGTTCAAATTTGAGAGGTTTTGGGTGTACTGCTCAACCTCAAGTCACTGTTCCTGCTGTTATAAGGTCTTCTGCTGATTGGGAAGAGAATGAAATGAAGCAAAAAAAGAACAACAAAAATGGTGGTAATTCTAGTTCGACCAAGAAAAAGAAGAAAAAGAGTCAACAATTGCAAAGTGTGATAATGGAGGAATCTTTTGGGTCAGTTGGTGTTCAAGATTTATGGTGTGGTGATGCTTCTGCTGCTGCTTCTGTTGATTGTGTCAGACCTGTTGTTTCTGGTGGTAGAGGCAAAATTGATCTTGATAAAGTTCATCACAGAGAGGTTTTTTTCATCAATTTACTCTTTAATCACTGTTTTTTGTAATGAAATTCTCTTTTCTGGGTTGAAAAATTTCCTTATTTGGTCCATATTGGTGCATTTTGATGCCACATTTGAGGTGATTTTGTGGTGGGTTTCTAAAAGATGGAGAAATTTAAGATTTTACTCAGGTGTTGATCCTCTTTAGAGTTTTGATGCATTGATTTTTGTTGAATTTCTTGAACTAAATGAACTTTCTCTTTTTTTGTTCTTCCCTAAAAGAAAATAAAATTTGAGCCCACATTTAGATGCTATGTGTAAATTTGGAAACTTTTCATTTTGTTCTCAGGTATTGGTCACTTGAGAGTTGAGAGTTCTATGAATAGTTATTTATTTGCTTAAAGTTTCTTGGATTAGTTAAAGTATGACCATAAACTGTATTAATAATTTGGGTTTTTGTTCCTGCTTTTTAGCTTCTTTTTGTCTCTGCGAAAGCATATTCTATGCAGTAAAAAACTATGACATGGTTGGAGATTGTGAATATGATGTGCACTTTATTTAATTCATTAATACTGAGACATTCTGGAGTTTTCTCACTAATAATTGGAGTTCATACAAGAAAGAGATTGGATGGCTTGACAATTTGCTCAAGGCTTCATCTCTTTGTCCCAACTTATTAGATTATTATAATAATATGGGGTTAATAAACTATTAGTAATAGTTTGGTTCTTTGTTCATTTGAGCTTTGTTTAGTCTACATTTTTTTTGAATATTCAACTCTTGGTTGTTCTTTTGGATTGTGTGTTGCTGTCTTTCCTTTCGCTTCTTTAGGTTTGCCAGTATTATTTGACTACATTTCAGTGTTTGACTATAATCTGTCATTAATTTGTAATTTTGTCTTTTTGCAGCGTGCCTCGACTTCTAGACAGAGAGTGAATGCTGAGCATTTTGCTGCCCCGGGCCTGGATTCTGCCTTCGAAATTCCCTCATTTGGGCCGGATGTATTTGAAGCCCGGTACTACCATCATCTGCATAATCGATCCCCTGAAGGGTTAGCAGAGGTTCGAAAGTCTCCTTTCATTATCTCCTTTCAATTGTTATATGTTTATTCTGCAACTTTGTTTTTGTATCTTGTGGTGCTTATCTCTGAATCTCCAATTCGTAGTTTGCTTTCTGTAAAGTAATATATTGCTTCGCAATATACTTCTGTATTTTTGTTTGTTTGTCTAGTAACTTTCAATTGATGATGTTTAGGCTTTTAGGTATAATTTGGTCCCTTAATCATGATCTTCTGTATTTCCTTATGTTGTGGTATCAGTTCTTTTTAACATTAGTGTTTTGCTTCTTTTTTAAAAAAGAAAAAAAGAATTATAGTTATTTATCATGAGATAACATGGATGTCACTCTATTCATCAGTCATCATTAGGTGCAAAGTGATATTCCACCAACATCTTGCTTGTTGTTTAAACAATAACCTATAGGGTGTCCCATTTATTATTGCAAGACTGTAACCGGGCCAACTCTATACCACCACTCCCACCCACCCCACCCCCCACCCCCCCCACCCCCAAAAAAAGAAAAGAAAAAGAAAACGAAAGACTTTGTTGGTGCATTTGTACGTTTAGAAGAGGCTATTTATGTCCAAAGTTACCCAGCCTTCTTGGACAAGGAAGACGATCAGCTCAAAAAGTTGGTTAGAGGATGCTAGCATTATCATTGGAATCTATAGTGAGTAAATCTGTGTAGACTTTTTTTAAATGTTATGGCCTTCTTGAACTAAAAACTTTGTTTTACGATTACAATGACAAACAACAACAACTAAGCCTTATTCCCAAAGTGATTTGGGGTCGGCTAACATGAATCGTCAACTGAAACCGTTACCAGAGGAGATGGTAACGACAAGAGTGATAAAAAGGTTTTTTTTTTTTTTTTTTTTTTTTTTTGAAAACAAGGTTTACACCAACAAGTTTTAAAAGAGGTTTTCAACAAAAGGTTTTAATACCAACACAATTGAGAAAAACAAATAAATTTAGTAATCACACCCCTTCCTCTACATGGACACTGTCCCTCCACCCACTTCTATCCAACGTCATGCTCTCCTCAATCCCAAGTAACCTCATATCACTTTCAATTACCTTCATCTAAGTCATCTTAGGTCTTCCCCTACCCCTTACAATTTGATTACTCCTCCACTCTTTAATTCTTCTCACTGGTGCATCACCTGATCTCCCTTTCACATGACCAAACCATCTTAACCGATTCTCCCTCATCTTTTCTTCAATGGATGCAACTCTAACTTTCTCCCGGACCACTTCATTTCTTAATCGGTCCTTCCTCGTGTGGCTACACATCCACCACAGCATACGCATTTCCGCCACGTTCATCTTATGAACGTGGCATTGTTTCACCGCCCAACATTCGGTGCCATATAACAAAGCAGGCCTAATTGCCGTACGGTAGAACTTTCCCTTCAAGCTTTGGGGAATGCCTGAATCACAAAGGAATCCGGTGGCGCTTTTCCACTTTAACCAACCCGCGTTAATTCTATGAGCCACGTCTCCATCCAGTTCTCCATCCTTTTGTAGAATGGACCCTAGGTAACGGAAGACGTTCGATCCTTGAACCACTTTGCTATCCAAAGTGACCGCCCTCGCCTCGCTGCTTGTAACCCCACTGAACTTGCACTCCATATACTCCGTCTTACTTCTGCTCAATCTAAAACCACGGGCTTCTAATGTATGCCTCCACTTTTACGATTACAATGACATTTTAGGTAAATAGTTAGAGTTCACCAAGTTTGACCATTTACTCCATCCGTAATTACTTGCTACATTGTTGTGGGCACAAGTATTTCGGAGAGTCAAAAAGTGTGTTGAGGATCATAACTTTATGGAAAAATGACAAATATTTGGGAATTATAAATAAGAAAATGACAAAAAGTAAAAGGGAATATTGGTGTCTTTTTGTGGGAAATAATTACCAAATAAAGAAATGTAGCAAAGAAACATTCTTTTATGGAAATTATAGCAGGTAAAAAAAGATAGAGTGAGTATTATGAAGATATATATAATTCCTCTGTTTTTTAGTACTTGCAACATATTTTTTCTTAGGATGTTTCACAATACTTGCAATATCTCTCTCTTTGGTTACTTTTCACACAAAGAAAGCCTTATTCTATTATATAGGCACGTGGGTCATGTTTCATTATCTTTCCTCCTTGATTCATGTGCCATTTATAAATGTTGTAAGTATTAAAAAACAGAGGAAGTATTAAGTTATTGTATTAAAATAAAATATCCTTATCTATCTTGGAAAGTAATTTCTGTAAGATTATGGTTTAATTGTTTTTACCTTGATATAGTGCAAGGAACTATGAATGATTAAAATGAAGATTCGACCATTAAAGTCAAATGTGTAGCTTCCTCGTGAACTCTTTAGCTACTTCCAACCTTCTCTTGAGGGATAAAATAACCATTTTCAAAGTGTGTGTAAAGAATACTCTTTTAGGGTTGGGGGTTTGTCCAGTTGGAGAATCCTTACCTGCTACTTATATTTCATAGTAATTTATATTGTTAGAGTGACTTTTTTGGGAAGCTACATGAAAAGTTGATAACAATAGTGACATGTGAGGAACTCTGTAACAGTACTTTTTCTTTCTTTTTTTGTGAGAAAAATATATTGAGACAACGGGTAAGTTACTGAAAATGAAACCAGCACCATGAAATTAATGAAAAGAAGCATGGATTCTCTTTTCAGTCACCTGATTAAACACACTCCAAAGTGGAATTGAATACTGTTTTTTACGATTATGGTGATTAACTATTATATCAAAGCATGTAATTAGAGAATGCAGTCCTAGTTTCCGTCTCCTTTGTCTTTCCATCCGCATATTGGCCATTGAAAAGAATGGAGTTAGCAGTTCATAATAATGCCCCATAATACTTTAGGTAAAGAGTTGACTTTTGGCGAGAAACCTTCAAAGCTGCATGCGGTAATGATCTTACAATCATCAATTCAGGATGAGGCCTTTTATTCCTAATGCAACAGAGGATCCTCCTAACATTATCTTTTATGAATAGTGTAAATCCTGTGGGCTGTGAAAAATGAATTCTCTTGTGTACTGTGTAATTTCCTTGGCGTTTTTTTTTGTATCACATCGATGTATATAGCTGCATGAAATTCATTTTTTACTTGGTGGGGCTTTGCTCAAGCTTGACTTGAATAGCATGTAATTCTCTTTCCAAGTAAATTCTTTTATGTTTTCAATTGAACACAAGCTGTATTCAATCTGAAGCCCGGTGTGGCTATTCAGCTTCACTATGTGAAATTTGGGTTATATTGGGTGATGTAAATCATGGTTCTAGTGCCAACAAGTGCAGTATCTTTTGTGTCTACTGGGATCGTATTGTATCCTCGTCATAACATGTTTGCGTAGGGGGTGTAAGCGGATTGCTAAAAGTCCAGAATTCAATCCAGTCCAGTCCAAACTTGTCGGACTCGACTGGACTGAAATTTTTTTGGACTGGACTCGGACTCAAATTTTCGAGTCCAAATATTTTCGGACTGGATTTGGACTCACCCCTTTGAAGTCCAGTCCAGTCCAAAAATATTTTTATATATAATATATATTTAATATATATATATATATATATATATATATATATATATATATATATATATATATATATATATAATGTATATATATATTTAATATTTATATATATAATATAAAAGATGTATGTGACTTATTTTATGGAATGAATATAATGAGCTTAATTTTCAAATTTAATTATGAGAAAACGTTGTGAATCATTGAATCTAAATCGGGGAAAAAATATAATATAATAATCGGATTGACCGACTGGATTCGGACTCAAGAAAAAATTATCGAATTGACTGGATTGGATTTAAATAATATTTGGATCGGACTTGGACTTAATTTCTCGAGTCCAAAAAACTTTGGACTGGATTTGGATTTGGCAAAGTCCAATCCAGTCCAATCCACTTACACCCCTATGTTTGGGTATGAAGAATATAAGTAATCATGGAAATATTTATGATTATTTTGCATGTTTGACATGAACTTATGGACATGCTTTTGGAGAAATTATGGAATTATTTATGAAGAAACCATGTTGAGTAAATGTGACAATTGATATATGGCCAACCTTACGGGGATTTACTTGGATGCAGATCATACTGTTTCAAAATGGTGTGCTGACGAGCAGAAGATCATGTGGTCTTGATAGATACCAGGACTGGAGACTAGATGTTGATAATATGACATACGAAGTATGATGATCTTTCCTTAGACCCTTGTTATCTCTTGATTTTCTGTCGAAATATTCGGCGGGAGTGTGGTTGACAATCTTGCTTATATAATGCTACATTTCTTTCTGTGATGGTTGAAATAGGAGTTACTCGAACTTGGTGATAGAATTGGGCATGTCAGTACTGGACTGGGAGATGATCAGATTGGCAGATGTTTAAGGAAAACTAAGCTATCTGTCCTAAATGAACTGCGCGCACAAGCCCACATACCAGCAGAGATGGAAGGAAAATGCAGCATATGTCAGGTTAGTAAATTGCCACCTAACCGAGAATCCGAGATACTCTTAATTTATAATTGTGATATGCAACTAGTACTTGTCGTCGTGGCATTTTGGGGAAAGTGGGGGGTAAAATCAGTATTACCAAATTCGCTAATCCCCCTGCTAATTGCAAATTGAGACAAGCGGATTATGGTCAGTTTTGGTTTATTTTTGGCCCATTTTGGATGAATTGCAAATTCAAAAGGCAAATTGGATAGCGAATTAGGTAACACTGGGTAAATTTCTCTATGAACTTCCTAAATACCCGCTATCATACTTTCGCAGAATTCTTAAAATGCCAGTCACTTATCTCAAAATTACAGAAGTGCACTGTAATATGAATCCATGTGCAAATCACAATTATGAACTAGGAAGTCCTCGCCTGGAACCCAATCTGAACTCACCAAGCTATAATAATTGAAAGCCAGAACATATTTGAATTTCAGTACCTTTTCATGGAATTAAAGGTTGCAACTTGTATATGCTACCGATTATGCAGGAAGAGTATGAGGTGGAGGAAGAGGTGGGGAAACTGGAATGTGGGCATGGTTATCACTTGCACTGCATAAAGCAGTGGCTTGTGCGGAAAAACGCTTGCCCTGTCTGTAAAGCGGAAGCATCTTCTCTATAGGATTTCAAGTGGGTTGTGTTCTGTGATTATTGATATTTTCCCATTTGTATAGTTTTAAATTTAGCGGTCATTGACTCATTGCATACTACTAGAGTTTGTTCATCGCTGTGATGCGAGTTTGTTGGCTGTTGAAAAGCTTGATTTCCCACTTCAACTAAGCGGGAAATTTTTTATCAAATGGGTTTTTTTTTTTCCATTTTTTTTCCTCTCCGCTGAAGAATTTATAAACTGTACAAGAGAGTTTTCTTTCGTGTTATTGGTTCGATAATTTTTTTTTTATTCTAAAGTATTTGAAATTCTGTTAGATCTGAATTTGGGAGACTTTAATTTGAATTAACTGATGCTGGGATGATATTAAAGTGGATGTTAAAGATAGTATGACTGAATTTTCTTGCCAGCTCCTTGCTTTAAGCCATAAGGCTGCAACCTAATTTCTTTTTACCAACATATTTTTGTCTTCAATCAATTTTGGGGATTAAGAGCCCAAGATATATAATTTTGTGAAAGCTTTAATGCATGCTTCCAGAGTCTTTTCCTCCTTTGCTTATCCTTCTGTCACTCGTGTCAGTTCGAGAGCAACTAAAAAAGAAGACATGATAATAAGAATTTAAAATGTTATGTTTGAATATGGGAAACATCTACATGCGCTCAAAGAAGCATCTGGATTCTGGACAATGGGAAGATCAATCAACAAAGTCAACAAGCAAAGGTTTCTCTTCTTCTATGCAGGGAGAGTGCTGGTAACACATTGTTAGAGTTTTTCAGAGACTCCAACAAGGATAATTTTGTAATTTTGCATGGTAAAGTGTTAAAATGGTACCTTATTTGACTCTTAAAATTAGAGTTGGTATTAAATTAGAGTTGGTATTAAATTAGAGTCAAGTTGGTATCAAATCTCTCTCTGATACCAAGTTAGAATTTGGTTGCAAGTAAATTTGGTATCATATTCTAAATTGGTACAGCTTGACTCTATATTGGTATCACTTAACTCTAATTTGGTACCAATATAACACCAACAGTGAATCGTTTATAAAAGCCCATAAACGTTTACTAAACTTGTAAATAAACAAACCTAATACTGAACTCGAAGTGATCCTACCCTTACTGAATCCAAATGACATGCTTGTCACCTCTGCTTACTATTATGATGTCTTTTAATACTACGAAATCTTTCGATTTACTATGAAACTTGTATTGGTACATAGGATAAAGCATTCTAGTTGTACTAATAAACCGTCCCCTTGTATTAGAATCTGGAATTATCTATGTGGCACCATTAACATTTGATGGACTCCAAAAATGGACTCATATTATTATTGTTTAAAACTTTCTTCAATGAAATGTACGTTTTTTAAGAGATTCATGTGATAAGAGATGATAAGAGAGAGATTAATAAAGTCCAATAGGAAAGTTGGGCCAGAGTGAACAAAGTTGACGTTAGACTGAACCATGTCAAAGATAGGGTAAGCTGGGTTTGCCAACATAAGGGCGTACTTTTACTAGGTTCCACCGGTACTTAGCTTGTGTCGAGCCAAGACGAGGGTTGCACCAAGTGAACCTGGAGAGGATTGGGTTTGGTCAACAGACTTTAGTGGGTCTCGACTTTTTATTTATTCACACTATTGCACAATTTAGCTACAACCGAGCGGGGGGGATGCCACGGGTGGCCCTGACTTGATTGGCTGAAATGCATGTGAGGTGATTTGTCCGGCCCACTAGCCTCCTCTAAGATAGATGCATATCCTGTCCATGAGATGAGAAGATGGAGATAGAAAAGACATCAACTAAAAAAGGTTTGTCGTCACTATTATCTTTTGAAATTAACTAAAGTCATAAGACATCTACAATAGAAATCAAATGAAAAATTCTTAATAACAATCATGTGTTTTTGTCAGATTCTCAATGTTACCCAAATTATAGTAATTATTAGAAATGCCCATCAGTTATTGAAATTCACTATTAAGCAACATTACTGAGCAATTTTTGTTCAACATTGTTAGTTTTGTGACCCAAATTTTCGTGGTTTGGGTCCGAGTCAAAGGATTTCAGACCCAAACCCACCCTTGACCCAATTCATAGATCCATTTATAATTTTTTTTTAATTGTTTACAAAGTTTTGTCGAAATTACTCTGATCTCCTGATTACTTATATATGTTTAAAGTGTACACAACATGTTTTATTGTAAAGCCGATCTCATTAGATTAGCGATTTTTTCTTATTTGAAAAAGTTCTAGAAGTTACTGATCTCATAGTGTTCAACATTGCTGGTTATTTTTTAATTTTTTTTTCTGAATAGAAGGAGCTAGTTTCTTGTATTTTCTTTTTTCTGGTTAATATTTTTTATTTAAATAAAGTAGTTAATTTCTTGCATTTTCTTTTGCTGGTTTTTTTAGTTTATTCTTACTTTTTGGTGTCCCCTACCTATTTCAATGTATACTAGAGATAAAAATATAGGTGATAAAAAAAGAAAAAGAAAAGTAACTTAAGAATTCACTTTATTTCCATTTTGGACATAGGACCTGCTAGATCCAATGAGTTTAAACATAAGCCTGAAATTTTTGAAGAATTCACTTTATTCCCATTTTGAACATAGGACTAGCTATATCTAATGAGTTTGAATATAGGTATGAAATTTTTAGGTCCACTTCAAAAATATGAGTTTCAGTCTTATTAAATTCGTCCTAAATCTAACCTATTACCATCTCTACTCTCTGTTGCATTCACATATTAAAATTGTACAATTAAGGTAAATCAACGATATGGTTTTTGTTAGACTAGATACACGATACATCCACACAAATAATGCAGGTGCGATGATATAATACTAATCGCACGTAGTGGTGTCAGAAACAGATCTGATCGATGGGTCAACCTAATACTGACCTGACTTGAACCTGGTTTGACCTATGAAGGTCAGTCCCCAGACCTGAACGAAACCTGACCTGGGATTACCCAGACCTGACCGGCACCCGACAAGATCATATTCTGACTTAACCACACAGACCTGCATTCAAACCCGAACCTGACTGTAACCCAACCAGATATTAACCCAAAACCCGACTAAACCAAGTAAATACCCAATTTGTTTATAACCAACCCGAATTCAACTATTATTCAGGTTAACCAGATAAAATAAGATCAAGTTACTTTAAGGGTCGCCTGTTTTGAGGCAACACAATAGCTCACCAAAAAATTTGTATCCTTAAAGGAAGACTCATTATACCAATAAAAAACCAATGTTTCATTTATAAATTTTGGTCCTCAATGCAATAAAAATCCATAAATGAAGCTGACAATTGGTAAATAAAGAATAAGAATTTCATATTTCACCATTAATTTACATCATAATATAAAATCTACAATACAAGAATCTGGCGAAATAAAATCTTAAAAAACTATAAATAGAACATTTAAAACTATATACATTCATTCCTAAAAAAATAAAAGACTATACATTCATCTACAATAGAATAAATATTTACAACATATGAAGAATGCTTGCGTAATACTCGTTGGAATTTTTGAAGCAGACCATATGCATATGCCTTCATCTTCTTTTCCAGCAAACTTCCAAATCTGGGAGCATTTCACTAATGACATAAAGACACCAAAACTTCAACGTAGAATAAGATAACATAATAGTGCAAATCTCCTATTTCTTCAAAGCATAAGCAGTGTCAATAATCTAGACTTTAAAATATGGAAATACCTCAGGATAAATATCCTAGATCTAATACTTTTTTAGAAGAAAAAAAAAATAAATAAAAAAATTTAAAAAGTAAAGGAAAAATACAGTTACCTTATAAAGTTCCTGATGTCCAACCTTCAGTTAATTTTTCTCAAAATTCTTTTATATTCTTCGGTAATCTTAAAGCAACAATGCACAAGAAAAAAACGAAAACATAGAACAATTACAAATCTTAAAATATCTGAGGATAAACATCCTAGATCCAACTTCTAAAAAAAACAGAAATGAAAAATCAAAACGATTGAAATCGAGTTTAAGAAATGAGCTTCAACCTGCTTATGAGAGTTCAATCTGGAAAAAAATCATATCAATAAGACAAAAGAAATTATATAGAAATGTTTGGCAAAGTGCAACAAAACCTTGCCTTCACAGGCTTCCTTAAACAAGCCCTTTGGAGCTTCTTAACCTGCAAAAGAGAAGACCTTATTATTATTAGTATATAAACAAAATTACCTGATCACTATCAAAATTACCTGTCAATACAAGCACACAATTCAATTCCTACTACCAACAGGCTGCCAAAGACAATCAAATGGAGGAATTATCATGAACTTTGTGATAAGGAGGGAGGCGTGTAAGATGGAGAATTTCAAGGTTTTCTGAGGGAGGCTGGTGAGTTAGGGTTTGTTGTAGAGAGGGTTTTTCTTTTTGGTGGGAGGGAAGATGGCATGGGTTGATGCAAGCCGTTGGATGTGCTTGTAAGTTGTAATCTAACAGACTATATTATTAATTCGTGTATCCACTTATGACTCATTTGGATCGTAGATCTTTTTCATCCGAAGGTCATTCTGGCACTTAAAAGACCTTTGTGGATTATACCTTTAGATAACAACTTCTGTTTTTTTTGAAGAAAGATAACAACTTCTTTGATATAAATTGTTATTATTATTATGAACTACTAGTATTATAATTTTACTATTATTTTTAATTAGTATTATTATTATTATTATTATTATTATTATTATTATTATTATTATTATTATTATTATATTGCATTATGTTTATTATTATTATTTTACAACATATAAACTGTCGTTACAATCACTCGGGGTATAAAAAATCACTTATGTGACATATGTACAAAATTAAGAAAATACAGTAAACACTATGCTATTGTTAATTATAGTACAACATATGAGTAGAATGCAATAGATAAACTGTTGTTATGTTTATTATTTGTTATGTTTATTATTATTATTGTACAACATATGAACTCTCGTTATAATCACTTATGCCTCATATGAACCGTTGTTGTAAACACATGGTTGTCATTTGTTATAATATTATAACATATCAAGAGTCGTTGTACTAATTTATAATCAAGATAGAATTATAATGGTTTTACAATTATTTTAATACCAATGTACTACTAAAATGATTAAACCTATTGATAAAATAGTTTGTTTATACTTTATCATATATAGTCACACCATAATACATATATACCGCGTTATATTTGTTATTGTTATTGCTATTATTTGCATTGTTGCTACTATTACTGTTAGTATTTGTATTGTTATTGTTAGTATTCTTGTTCTTATTTGTATTATTATTGTTAACTTTGTTACTATTACTGTTATTATTATTATTATTATTATTATTATTATTATTATTATTATTATTATTATTATTATTATTATTATTATTATTATTATTATTATTATTATTATTATTATTATTATTATTATTATTATTATTATTATTATTATTATTATTATTATTGTTTAGTATGCTTGTCCAGCAAGTAAGCTATGTGTTTAGCCTCCTTGTCCGGCAAGTAAACCAGCTTCCTCTTAGATGTTCTTTCTTGAGCCTGCGACTACAATGTGCCGAACTGTCCGAACCTCGAGCTTCGTTCCCGAACCTGCAAAAAGGGACCCACCCTGGAGGTTTGGGTGGTGGTTCCCCCTCCGAAGCTTAAATCAGATATCAGGAGTTGGAAGGAAAAAGTAGAGATAGAGAGAGAAAGTGAGAGAGTATTTTTACAGAGTAAGTTTGCACTGTTTGCATTGAATGATCTTTCTCTGAGGGGTATTTATAGTGTTTGTAGTATGACTGCAATCCTTAAAGGTTGCCCTAGAATAGTGGCACCTGATTGGCTAGGCAATCAAACTATGACACTTGGCAGGCTTGGATTTATGAGGGTTTATCAATCAATCACCTGCAGCCACCTTTTAGGATTTGGGCTCTAACTAACCTTTGGGCCAGAAAGGTGAGTCATTTCCCCCAACTGGGTACAACCCAATGGTTAAATCTTTTTCCTTTATTTTCTCTGAGAGGACACGTGTACGGCCTTGATGGACCCAAGTGTCTCTAAAGGAGCCGTAGATTTTTTAGGCTACAACAATTGCCCCTAAAAGGGTTTTTACTGTTGGCCTATCTGACAGTTAAGACCCTTTTACCCGAGGTGGTTAATTCAAAATAAAAAAAGAGACAAAGACGCGCCCTTTTCTGGGCTTTACCGGTCATAGTCGACCGTTTTAATCTTTTCCGGTCATTCTTAACCGGTTCAGCGGGTTTTTTACCTCCCTATATATATGCTTGGTGTGTCTTCATTTAATCATTTCACACCTTGAGAGAAATTTTCTAGAGAGAGAGGCTCTGCATTTTTCTAGAGAGAGTGAGTGATCGTCCAATCTCCATTTTCTTCACCGAATCGTTCAAGCGTTTCGTCGAGTATCTTTTCTTTCTTCTTTTTTATTTTCCTTTATTCTTTATTATTTCTTAGAAAAAATCAATAAAATGGAATCTTCTTCTTCTTCGTCAAATAATCCTGGCCGACCAAGAGCTTGTCTTGACCCTAGAACCGAGAGTACTTCTTCTTCGGCACATTCTAGAGTTGGGCCTCTTCTGGCCGAGTATATATATTTTTATGGTTTTGGCCGGAAAAGTCAGACGACCCAGTCTTTACCTGTGCAGGGTAATCTGGCGCGCGTCAAGTAAGCAAACGGTCCGTCTAAGAAGAAGAGTAATTCTCCCGACAGATAGTTCTGAAATGGAGGAATCTACTGGACGAGTTCCAGATGAGACGAGGGAGGCCCAAAATGCTCAACCTTTAGGCGGGCCACCTTCCCCTAACCACAGTTTTGGAGATCCTCAAATAAACCCTGAGACAAGTCCTTCTGGCAGGGACATCAATATGGAGGAAGCCGGCGAGGACAATAACGGGAGTGAATCCGGCACTGCCAAAGAATCGGACGAACCCTCCACTACCTCGTCTGAGATTAGGAGACGCTTAGGTCCCCTTTCTGACCCTGGCTTTATCTTAGTTAATCGTAAATGGTTAGAAAAGATAGGTCCTGACCCCAGCTACTTGTCTACTTATATGCCCATGCCGGGCTTTTCTTTCATCATTCCAAATAAGGAGGCCACAATTCTGAGTGCTCCCAAGAACCATTTTGCCGTTTACAAGCTAGCCTTGGACGCGGGACTGAGGTTCCCCCTCCACGATTTTATAGAACTGGTGCTAAGGTATTACAACATCGTCCATAATTAGTTGGCGCCTAATGCCTGGCACAACGTGCTGACCTTCATAGCCGTCTGCGAGCTACGCGGCCTGGCTCTTTCCCTGCAGGCCTTCACCCACATTTTTATTATGCGGCTAAGGTTCCAGGGGCTGTGGACGGAACATGGCTCAGCATCTGCAACCGCCCCGGCTTTCTCACTGCTTGGGGCAATCCGTCGAAGATGCACGACTGGAAACCCGACTTCATCTTCCTACGAGCGGCCAACGACTCCGCTACCGAGGGCTACCGTTTTTATAATCGAGCTGTCACGAATACTGGGCGAAAACAGTCTTGGTTGGAGTTGGAGGACCAGTTTGACGAAGAAGTGGTGGACTACTTTAGAATAAAGGAGTATTCCAGGCCGGGTCAGACATCCTTTAAAGGGCCAGCTAACTGGATACCCTTTAAAGAGATGTTTTATGACGATAACTTCTTGGTCGCCGCCGGGTTGCGGTTGGCCGATGATAAAGGTATACATTCAAAATTTCTAAGTAAAATGCCTCGTCCATAGCCCAGATCGGACTAACCCCTTTTACTTCTTCTTTGCGGGTTCGACGAGCACTTCTCAAACACTCTTGGACGGGAGATATCAGTATGTCCAAGTTCACTAACAACTTGTGGAAGGAGTTCGCCAAGAGTAGTGCTGAGAAAAGGGCTGAAACAATGGTAAGTAAGTTTCTTTTTTGGACGAGGATCGTTCTGGCTCGTCAAATATCGATTTCAAATTCTTGGACGAGAATCACCCGAAGAAGGAAAGCGTCCAAGCTTGGACGGCCAAACTCTTTGGGCTCTTCTCGTCTGAGATGCTGAATGGCCTTGGACGAGGACCACTCGGGTTCGTCCAAATTGATTTCCAATCCTTGGACGAAAATCACCCGAAAAAGGAAGGCGTCCAAACTTGGACGACCACCTTCTTTGGGCTCTTCTCGTCTGAGATGATGAATGGCTTTGGACGAGGACCATTCGGGGTTCGTCCAAATTGATTTTCAATCCTTTGATGAACATCACCCGAAGAAGGAAATCGTCCAATCTTGGACGACCACCTTCTTTGGGCCCTTCGTGTCTGAGCGATTTTGATGGCCTTGGACGAGGATCATTCTGGTCCGTCGATTTTTGGACGGCTTCCTGCTTTGCACCACTCTCGTCTGGTCATAAATATTACTTTGGACGAGGTTCTGTTAGGAAAGGTTGTCCATACTTGGACGCCTTCCTTCCATAGGTGATTCTGGTCCGGAGCTCAATAGTTTAATTATAGCTTTTGTTCTTTGGACGATCCGGTTAATAACTTGTTTTTTTTTGCAGAAAAATGCCCCTACCAACAAGCCCCCGCATGGGAATTCTTCTTCGGCCAAAAAGAGACCTACAACGGCCGTGGATCAGCCTCCAGCCAAAAAGACTAAGGGCTTTACAAGAAAGAAAACGGAGAAGAAACTACTCCGTCTGGGCAGGGAGTTGGGGAGAAAGCCATGCTTCCTCCAAAGGACAAGGTTACGAAGGAGGAGCCGTCCCACCCTTCTACCGGCTGCGGAGGAGAAAAGTTCTGCTCCTGCTGACCAATTGGATGTAATTCCAGTTGATCTTACTAACGTCGGACCAAACTCGGCTCTGGCACTGGTTATTCCAGAGCCGGAGACGACTACAGACGCCCTACCCGGCTTCAACGGCTCGGTAGCGAAGCTGGTCTCTCAGATGCCGTTATCCATTAGGACGGCATCCTTATCTTCGGGTGAGTCATATTATCCTAATAGAGTTAGGACGGTGCTGGTCGGCGGACGGTCAATAAGTCCGTCCAACAGACAAACCATAGTCATTTCTTTCAAGAGAACTGACCCCCCCTTTCAGATAAGGGCAAAGAACCCCGGCTTCATCTCGCCTGCTTGTTCCCCAGTAGACTCGGACGAGGAGTCTTCGGCTGCTTTTGCCAAGATGTCCAAAGCTGAGCGAGATCGGCTCAAACAGAAGCTGTTCAAATGCTACCCTGAATCCAATATAAAGGGGTTGAGGGGAGCTTCAGCTGGGCATGTGGGCTACATGTCACAACTTGCTGCTGAGGTACAGTTTATTGCCGTTGTTGTTTTGTACTTGTACATTTCCTTTTTTATAACTCGTCTAATGACTTGTTTTGTTTTCGTTGTTCCAGCTTCTGGCTTGCAGTATTTTGACTGAGGAGTGGGCGAGGGAGCTTAGGAAGGAGAATAAGCAGCTCGTCCATCTGGCTACAACGGCCGGCGACAAGGCCATTCATGACATTGAGATGGCGGAGACTCTTCACCGTCAATCAAAGGATGCTTTGGAGAAACATTCGGCCGAACTGGAGGCTAACAACCAGCAGCATCTCATCACCATCAACAAACTGTACAAGGAACAAGACCAATTGAATTTGGCCTTGGACACCATCTCAGCCGAGTTGAAAGGCGAGAGAGATACCGCTCTCTTGGCTGCTGTTCAACTGAGGAGGGAAAATATCCTTCTAAGGGTGAGGAATGCTCGTCTGACCAAGGAAGCAGCCTAGGCTTTTGACGACGCTAAGGAAGGTCTCAATCAGGTTATTGAGACTTCCAAAGGTTGGGCAGTCAAGGCCTTTGAAATGCTGGCAGAGCCTCATGAGGTCCCCAGCTTTGTTCGGCGTCTGGATTTCCAGGAGAGCGTTCACAATGCAATGGTGACTGCTGAAGAGGCTCCTGAGTTCTTGGAATCGGATGAAGAAGCTGCGGACGAGGACGGATCTCCTGAGGACGACCAAGAAACTCCTGCTGAATGAGATGCCTAGTTTTAGGTTTATTTTTCTAGGTTTCTTGGCTTTTTTGCCGTCGTAGCTTTGTCTCCTCTTGTTTTATACTAAGCTGTAAGCTACTTTTACCAGTATATAATGAAATGACCTTTTGCCAATTTCTTGCCTTTTCATTTATTGCACTTAACTTTCCATCAAGTATAACTAAGACTCGTCCAAATCTTCTTGGACATTTTTGCAACTTAACGAAGCAATACATGCCTCTTGCCCTTGTCTTTAGACGGCCTTCAAACATTCCGCAAATTAGCGCAAGTACAGATGGGACTCGTCCTACTTGTCTTTGGACTTCAAGTTTTGTGACGGAAAGGGTTAGTATCAACCTTGCCTTTGGACGATCATCGAACTTCCCAAAATGTAGCCGAGTATAAATTGAGACTCGTCCTGACTTTTGGACGGTCTGCGGGGTTTGCAAAGGAAAGGGTATCATCCTTGTCTTTGGACGATCATCAAACTTTCCTAAATGAAGCCAAGTATAATTGTTCCCCGTCCTTCAAACTTGGCTCGTCCTAAAAGTTCCGAGGTTATTCCCATTCTTGGACTTAGCGCATCCTTGTATTCTGGACGAGCCTTGTCCCAAGAAGGAAAACGGCCAATATTGGCCGAGCAACCCTAACCTCCTTTGTTCAGGACGAGCTTAGTTTCTTATGGATGATTTATGTATTGCGGTTTATGGACGAGCCGTACTATAGCCGGCTTCGTTGAGGAGGCAATCTTCGTCCTGAAGTAGCGAACCCTTACTAGGGCTTTTATTGCTTAGTTCGTCCTGGCCTTTGGACGACCTTTGACTTCCCTCAAAAGAGGCCAAGGATAACTGTGGCTCGTCCTACAGACTTGACTCGTCCTAGTAAATTTCATGGTGTATAGCGTTATCCCCCCCTTCTTGGGCTTAGCTCAACCTTGTAATATGGACGAGCCATGCACCAAGAAGGAGAGCGGCCAACATTGGCCGAGCCTGCTGAAATTGTTTCGGACGAGCCTTGGATTAATGGACGAACCATGTTTTGGCTGGCTTTCTTGAGGGAGCAACACTCGTCTTGAAGTAGCGGACCCTTACTAGGGTCTTTACTACTGAGCTGTCCGTGTATTCGAAAGTAAGATTCCTTTACTAAGGGTTGCTTACTTCAGGTCAGCTTTCTCTTAGAGACCTTGACGTTTCTCTTACTAGAGATTTTTGTCAATTTGCTGACCATATATGTGATCTAACCTTTAGGTTTATTACACTTTGGCCGGTCTCTTTGAGGGAGTGATGTTCGGCAGAGAAGTGAGCATTTTTGACGCTCTATTGTTCTTTGTAATTTTGTCCAAGTTACCGTCACTTTTAGACTACGAACTAGTTAAATGACCCAAAGTGAATCAACTTGGTAAAAAATAAAAAAGATGAGAAGGAAGTAGAGATTGTATTATATGAATTTTGCTTGACTAAATGTCAAGATACATGTTTACAATTCCTTTTCCCTTGTTTGTGCCATGGCACTTTTGAGTGATTAGAAACTACTTGCCGTTTTTTCTGGCGATTAACTGAGTTAGACGTGGTACTTCTTCAAAGTGTCCGAGTTCCAAGTGCGCTGTATTGGTCGTCCATCCATATCTTGGAGACGAAAGGTTCCGCCTCACACCTCTTGGACAATCAGATAGGGTCCTTCCCAATTTGGTGTTAGTTTCCCCAGCTCCTTAGCTCGTCCAACTGCCTCCATCTTCCTTAGAACCAGGTCCCCTACCTTGAGTGGTCGTCTAGCGACTCTCTTGTTGAAGTCCCGAGCCATTCGCAACTTGTACAATTGCATTCTCAGTAAAGCATTGCCCCTGACTTCTGGTACTTGATCCAAAGCTATGCGCAATGCAGCCCAGTTGGCATCTTCCCTGTAAATCATGACTCGCAGGGTGGGTTCTTCAATCTCAATGGGCAAGACGGCTTCGGTGCCATAGACTAACATGAAGGGTGTCTCCCCTGTAGAGTTTTTGACGGTGGTTTTGATGGACCATAACACCAGCTGTAGTTCTTCAACTCATTGTCCCTTAGCATTATCCAACTTTCTTTTGATTCCATTGGATAGAATCTTGTTGAAGGACTCTACTTGCCCATTGGCTTGTGGGTGCGCGACTGCAGCGAAGTGGGCTTTGATTTCTCTTTCTGTCAACCAATCTTTCAGCTTAGGCGTTTCAAACTGTGGATCATTATCAAAGACGATGGACTGCGGCATACCAAAACGAGTTATAATGCTCTTCCAAATAAAGCCTTTGACGTCATTCGTTGTTATACCCCGCATGGCTTCAGCCTCTATCCATTTAGTGAAATAGTCCACATCTACAATTACAAACTTCTTTTGCCCAGCGGCTATAGGGAAAGGTCCCAGAATATCCATGCCCCATTTGGCAAAAGGCAGAGGGAACAAGATAGGAGTTAAGTAATTGGACATCTTCTGATGCAGATTTCCGTGCTTCTGACAACTGTCGCACTTCTTTGCATAGACGAGAGCATTCTCCTTTAAAGTAGGCCAGTAATACCCCGTCCTTAAAGCCTTTTCTCCCAATGCTCTTCCTCCAATGTGAGATGCACAAGCTCCTTCATGGAGTTCCTTCAGAACCTCTAGACCATCTTCCCTGGTGATGCACTTGAGAAGAGGACGATTGAATGACTTCTTGTAAAGGGTCTCATCCCACAATTCAAACCATTTATCTCGGGCTTTCACATACTTTGCCTCTACAGGGTCTGCAGGCAGTCGTCTTGTCTTCTTGTACTCTATTATAGGATCCATCCAAACTGCCCCTCGTCTAAGAAACATGATTTGTTCTTTGTCGATGCTCTTTTTGGTTTAACTTCCCAAAACACTTTTTCTTGGCGCATCACCTTCGGCCCGTACGCAATTTTGAAAGAGCGTATGCTTGATGATTTTCTGACCTTGGTACTTGGTCGAGAACAAATCGTTTCAAAGGCTCAATCTTATCCTTGATCAGACGCATATATTTGCTCATTGATGCTTCTTTACATTCGAAGTCTCCATTGACTTGACTGACGACCAAGAGAGAGTCCGATTGGCCTCAATCTCCGAGCTCCAGCCGCCTTACACATTTTGATCCCAACGAAAGTGCTTCATATTCGGCCGTTATTGGACGCTTGGAATTGGAACCTTAGGGCATATTCAAACTTGTCTCCTTCTGGAGATTGACAAATGATTCCTGCCCCACATCCGTTGACAGTGGACGATCCATCAACCATGAGCATCCAATGCTTCCTCTTTTCAGCTGGATAAAGTATTGGTTCTATAGTTGGCCGAGTAAGCTCAACTATAAAATCTGCCAAAGCTTGCCCCTTAATGGCTTTCCTTGGTTCAAATGATATATCGAACATGTTAAGCTCAACAGCCCATTTTAGCATCCGTCCAGCGGCTTCCATCTTTTGCAAAACTTGTTTCAAGGGTTGGTCAGTGTAGACGAGTATACTGTGAGCCAAGAACTAGGGCCTTAACTTTCTGCTGGACATGACGAGTGCCAACCCAAACTTCTCGACCGGAGTATACCTATTTTCCGCGTCCTTGAGCACATGACTCACGAAGTATATTGGGACTTGCACGGATTCTCTTTCAGCCAGCAGAACAACACTCACAGCCTGAGTGGACACAACTAAGTATACAAACAGTTTCCCCCCTCGGCTGGACTGACTAATCTAGGGAGCTGAAGAAGGTGATCTTTGACTTGCTGAAGTGCTTGCTCAGCTTCTGCTGTCCACTCAAACTTGGCCTTCTTCTTGATAGTAGCGAAAAAGTGATGGCACTTGTTGCCCGACTTAGACAAGAAACGTCCAAGGGCAGCTAAGCAACCCGTCAATCGTTGAACTTCCTTTATCTTTGACGGGGATTTCATGTCTAGAATAGCTTGGATCTTCTCAGGGTTGACTTTTATTCCCCTCTGATCTACTAAGAAGCCTAAGAACTTCCCAGACAAGACGCCAAAGACACATTTGCTGGGGTTCAATTTCAGTTTGTACTTTATGAGAGTTTCGAAAGTTTCTCTCAAATCACCAACATGACCTTCCTCTTTCCGACTCTTGACGATCATATCATCAATATATGCTTCCATGTTTCATCCCAACTGTGGCTGAAAGACAGTATTAATCAATCTTTGAAAGGTGGCCAGCGCATTACGGTTCCCAAAAGGCATCCTCAGCCAGCCATATAGCCCTTTCTGGGTAATAAAGGACGTTTTTTCCCGATCCTCTGACCACATGGGGATTTGATGAAAGCCTGAATATGCGTCCATGAAGCTTAACAAAGCATGGCCGGCCGTGGAGTCCACCAGTCGATCCAACTTATGCAAGGGGAAACAATCCTTGGGACGAGCCTTGTTGAGATCAGTGTAGTCCACACACATCCTCCAGGTGCCATTAGGCTTTGGCACCATGACCACATTCGCTATCCATTCTGGATAATAAGTCTCTCTGATGAATTTTGATTCTTCCTGGTCGACCGCCTGGTTCCTAGCCGGTCCTAAATGTCTTTCCTTCTGACGAACATGTGTTAAACTTGGATCAACATTCAGCTGGTGGACGGCTATCTCTGGATCAATTCCAGGCATTTCTTCAACACAATAAGCAAACACGTCCTGAAATTCTTTTAGCAGGTTGATTAAAAGGCTCCTCAAACCTAGAGAGAGTGAAGACCCAATTTTCAAGGCTCTTTCTGGACGGGCTTCATCCAAACAGACATCTTCTGGGGCTTCCACCGGCTCTGGACGTTCTAGTGCCAGCCCCATGATGGCCATCACTTCTCCTGACGAGGGTGGCTCTTCCTTGACGGGCTCATACTTCCTTTTCTTGCTGGGAAGATGCTCAGACGTTTTCCTTGAGGGAGCAACCGGCGTCTGAGGACTCTCAATTGCCGTTCTCAGTGAGGCCACTTGGTCCTTTACCAACTCGGACGCCTTCCTTTCGCCAGCAGCCTTCGGCTTATCATTTCCAAATTCAGACGTGTTCCTTCCGCCAGCAATCTTCGTCTGGTCTTCATTGTCTGCTTTCCATGATGACGGCTTCAGGGTAGTTAGGTAACATTCCCTAGTCGCTTGCTGATCTCCATACAAGGAGCCAATTTGGCCACCATCGCATTCAAACTTCATAAGCATCAAGTGAGTTACTATTACGGCTTTAACATGATTCGAGTTGGTCGGTCCAAGTATGACATTATAGGCCGTCAAATCTCCGGACGACCAAGAACTTGATAAACAAAGTCCGCGAGGCATCCTTCTCTCCAACCCGAACGGGCAAGGTAACTGTTCCCATAGGATGAATGATTCCTCCCCCAAACCCTATGATGGGATGGTGGACGGGGACCAAGTTCTTCTCATCAAACTTCAATCTAGACAAGCAATCTGCACTAATGATGTCTGTCGAGCTTTCGGTGTCAATCAGAATTCATCTTACTCTTAAGTTTGCTATCTTCATTTCTACAACCAAAGAGTCATCATGCGGAGTCCTCAGCTTCCCCCGATCTTGCTCACTAACCACCACCTTTGGGAAGGGCTCGACCTTTGTACGATCGATTAGTAAGACTTGGCCGAGCTCCCGAGATAGTTTTTGTGCCCTCTATTGGTTGGGTCCTCCAAACGCAAACCCTCCCGAGATAACAAGGACAACATCCTCGTCAGTGCTTTCACTCTCCTTCTTCTTGCTCTGACGATCATCTCTCTTCTGAAACTTCTTTCCACCTTGGGGTAAGTATGAGTTCATCTTTCCCTTTCGAGCTAGATCATCCAAAGCCCTCTTAAGGTGTTTACATTCATTGGTCTCGTGACCACGGTCCTTGTGGAAAGTGACGAGTATTTGCTTTTGTCTACATTTTACGTAAGGAGTCTTCATTTTAATTTGGAGCCTTCAACTCATATTGGTCCTTTATCTCCATAAGAATGGAGTATTGGTCCTTCTTGAATTCAATATAGTTGGTGAAGGCTCGATTCCTTTCTCTTGCTTCTTACGGGCGAAGTAGTGGTTGAGGTAATTGCCCAGTCTCGGCCTTTTTGGGGTTTGCTCTTCTTTGGTTGAGCAACCTCTTCAGGCTTCTTGGACTCGGGGTGCTTTGCCTCATCACATACTTCAGTGGCGTGTATAAAAGCTTCGGCTTCCTTTAAAGCTTCGGCAAGAGTGGTGATTTTCTTCTTCACCAGGTCAAACTTAAAACTTCATGGCCTTAGTCCCCTGATAAAGGCGTCAAAGGCCACACCAGCATTGAGATATTGAATCTGAAGGGCTTCTAGATTAAATCTTTTAACAAAACTTCTGAGGGGTTACTTGGGTCCTTGGACGACCTTACCCAAGTGCATGCTTGTTTTCTGTTCTTGCCCATTGGCAACAAAGTGACTAGTGAATAGGTAACGAGCTCGAGAAAATTGTTGGCCGAATTAGGAGGGAGATTGTTAAACCACTTCTGAGCTACTCCTTTCAGAGTAGCCGGGAAATTCTTACACCATGTAGCATCATCCACTGCTTGGACGTACATCTAATGCTTATAAGCGGATAGGTGATCGTCTTGATCGGTAGTTCCATCAAAGGGCTCTATGGTAGGAAGTTTTACCTTTGGGAAGGGGGGCGCCTCCATGATCCTGGCCGAGAATGGGGTCGGCCAGTTGATCCGGAGGGCTCCCAGCTGTCCCTCGATGGGTATGAACTCCTTTCTGTGTTCTTTCAACACAGGGATAGATGAAGTGTTTGCAGGGGATGGACGCCTATACACCATGGGCTGAACCACCGTTTTTATTGTCTTGGACGAACAAGAGAAGGGCCCAGACTTCTTCCTTCTGTTCTGGACGGTATCCTCAAAGGAGGGCTTCTCAAGTACAGTGTAGACCCTGTGGCCGACCGTTGTAATGCATCAGCTTTCTTCGCCTCTAGGTACTCCCTGGCATCGGTTTCCATTCGGTGCCCATTTGGACGAACATTATCCTGGGTCCTAACCATCAGGTTCCAGTCCATCTTCCTTCGCTGCTCACTAACTTCTTGCTGCTTTTCTCTGGCTGTTCTCCTAGAGGGTTCCTGACGAACAGGTCGACTTGGACCTGGACGGTTATCCTGGGAACGCCCCCTAAGAGGAATTGGATTGTTAGCTGCTGGCTCTTGATTTATATGAAAAAATAGCATGTTGTTCTTGATCTGTTCCTGGATGACTGCTGCCATCTTAGTCTGAAAATCATTCAAGACGTTCTCAAGATGGGCAGCAGTCACTGGACGTTCTAGATTCTCCTGAATAACAGGTTGTTGGCTTTGTCCAGGGACATTGATGATGGATGGAAGTCTATCCCTTCCTCGAGGCGGTCTCTCATGATCTACTGTATCTTCGACATTGATCTGAAAACTTCGTTTTCTAGCCACGTTGGACGATTGACAGTCAGTCATCGTTGCGTCTCCCCACAGACGGCGCCAAATATTTAGTATCCTTGTCCAGCAAGTAAGCTATGTGTTTAGCCTCCTTGTCCGGCAAGTAAACTAGTTTGCCTTAGATGTTCTTCACTTGGAGACTTGTGCAACAATGTCTGAATCTGCCTTGTCCGAACCTGAGCTTCGTTCCCGAACCTGCAAAAAGGGACCCACCCTGGAGGTTTGGGTGGTGGTTCCCCCTTCGAGCTTAAGTCGGATATCGGGAGTTGGAAGGAAAAAGTAGAGATAGAGAGAAAGTGAGAGAGTATTTTTACAGAGTAAGTTTGCACTGTTTGCATTGAATGATCTTTCTCCTGATTTCAGGGGTATTTATAGTGTTTGTAGTATGATTGCTATCCTTAAAGGTTGCCCTAGAATAGTGGCACCTGATTGGCTAGGCAATCAAACCATGACACTTGACAGGCTAGGATTTGTGAGGGTTTATCAATCAATCACATGCAGCCACCTTTAAGGATTTGGGCTCTGACTAACCTTTGGGCCAGAAAGGTGAGTCCTTTCCCCCAACTGGGTACAACCCAATGGTTAAATCTTTTTCCTTTATTTTCTCTGAGAGAACACGTGTACGGCCCTGATGGACGTGTCTCTAAAGGAGCCGTAGATTTTTTAGGCTACAACAATTATTATTATTATTATTATTATTATTATTATTATTATTATTATTATTATAATAATTATTATTATTATTATTATCATTATTATTATTATTATTATTATTATTATTATTATTATTATTATTATTATTATTATTATTATTATTATTATTATCATCATCATCATCATCGGTTTATGTTTATTAATTATTATTATTGTTATCATGATCATCATAGCTATTTACAAACTTATATATCAATAATAATGCTTATAATAATAGAGTCATTTATATAAATCTTGGAATTGATCATTTACTCGTTATTATTGTCGTTGGTTATAATATTATCACATATGAAGAGTCATTATACTCATTTATATATTAGAGTAACTTTACGCAGTTGATTAGTCCAAACACAAGTTGACTAATAGAAAACACTAAACATCACGGTAAACAATATAGTGTTTTTATTAGTTTTTCGTTATCATCCATATATTTATCGCATACACACATATGTATATATATGTATGTCGATCTTAATACTTTTGATAATATGATTCGTTTACAAAATCTATTACAAAATCAAAATTGATCATACCTCTATAGTAGTCATAACTCGATCTTGAAACTATTTGATAAGTGATAATTAGTTGATAAATAAGGTAACAACATGATATTAAATGACCCGATCCGGAGTTTAAACGAAGTCGAGGTGGCGGTCATTAGAGTGGTTTTACGCAGTTGATTAGTCGAAATAAGAGTTGACTAAGAGAATACATTAAACATCACGGTAGACAATAGAGTGTTTTTATTAGTTTTTCGTTATCATCCATACATTTATCGCACACACACATATGTATATATATATATATATCGATCTTAATACTTTAAATAATATGATTCATTTACAAAATCCATAACAAAATCAAAATGGCCCGATCAGGAGTTATCCGAAATTGAATTGACGTTAAATAGTGAATGGACCCGATGCTTCACAATGATCGAACTAAGGTCATTAGTGTTTCAACCCGAGTACACTTAACTCTACCCAAGCATACATGAAACCCAAATACGACCTGCGCAAACCCTGTTAAAAAATGTCTACGGGCGATCATACCCGGGAATGGATCGACTTGTAAATGGAACGCTCAGACCTGTTCGGCACCCGGCAATCCCATGATTCAAATGTGATCGACCCAGTTGAACAAAACTTGACCAATCACGACATGGGTCACTTACTGTTAGAATCCTGACCTGTCCGGGTCTGACCTGGTTCGCCGTGGGTATACCCAGAACCTGTTTGAGAACCTGTTTTGACACCACTAATCGTACGACATCGAAATATTTCAATCAAACAATCATCAACCCCACCACAAAGAAATGAAGAGGAACCAAAGTAAAGCTCCACAATAACTTTCTTGAGCACTTAAACAAACTTAAATTGGTCACTGACAAGTTTAATGTGGCCAGCATCATCATAACTCGACATTCAAACAACTTAAGTTGGCAAAAGTTCGATATAAAATTAGTAAATTAATATGATCAAGGAAAAATTAATTCTAATAATCCAACCTTTACACCGTTCGCTCAAATTAATCTCACCTTTTGATTATTTTTTAATAATCCAACCTTTAAGCACAATCCGCTCATATTGAACCAGGAGATCGGTAACCTGCTGAAGTTGTAAAATTAATTTTTTTTTTTTTTTTTTTTCCCATTTTTCTCTTTCCTACTCTAATCTCTCTGTTTCTCTCTCTTACCTCCCTCAATTTCTTCCTCCCCCCTCACCACCCCTCGGTACTCGACAACGCCCCACCCCTACCCCACCCCCGCGAACAAAACCTACTACCTCAACCCCGCCACGGGGTCACCTGCGAGCACCCCCTCCCTTCCCCTTCCCTGTGAGCACCCCCACGCCCTTTACCCGAGAGGTTGCGACCCTCTCCCTCTCCCCCTCTCCCCTCTCTCCTCTCGCCTCTCCCCTCTCCCCTCTCATGTATTTCTTCGCCTCTTCTTTGTGGCTTCATTAGTAAAAGCCACAAAGCTGCTTCAGTTGCAATTCATCATCCATAGCACCAAGATTTTTTCAATCTTCTGATGTTTGATTCATAATCAAATTAAATCAATTGAAAAATAAAACCCCAAACCCTCTTTATCCCCGATCCTCCCTATCTTCCTCACATCTCCCCTTCCCCTGCCGGATGCCCCACCTCCGTCGGCGTTTCCTTCGTCGCTGGGGATTGTCTCCTCTCGTCGGCGCTGCTATCGCACCCTACTCCTTCTCTCTTGCGCGTGGTCTTTTCTCTTTCCTCTCTTTTGTGTTCGTAATATTATTGTTAGGTGGTTGCCGTCATTGTTGCCGTTGTTCGGTTGCTGCCGCTGCGCGGCTGCTGTTGCTCATGGCTTCTCTCACCTCTGGAGGTGCTGCCACCGTCCCATAACCATTCTTCACCATCGCTGATCTCTATCTCTTCTTCTTACTGATGCCACGCCTCCCATCTTGGAATTTTGAAGTGGAGTGGTGGGGCAGATTGTGCAGAGGTTTCGTGGCGGTTAGCAGTAGTGCGGTTGTGTGGTGGTGGTGTGGGGCGAAATGGGGGTTGTTGCCAGTGGTGGTGGTGGGGGTGCGGTGTTGTTGGGTGGTGTGGTGTGTTTGGTGGTTATTTGCTTTAGTTATTTTAATTAAAATTAAAATTGATTAATTAGATTATAACGAATTAGAATAAGACAAGTGTTCAATTAATCTATTCTAATGGTCACCAACCTGTTTCAACAGGTCATGGTTCAATATGAGCGGATTCTGTTCAAAAGGTCGGATTACGGAAAAATAATCAAAAGGTGGGATTAATTTGAGCGAACGGCCCAAAGGTTGGATTATTATAATCAATTTTTCCTATCATTAATTATGTAATTTTAATATAGTAAGAATGGTTTGAAAAAACTTTGTCTACACAATGGGTAATCCACCCAATAGAGATAAGACATTAATAATTAGTGGGAAATATTGATTCTAATAATCCAATCGTTGGGCCGTTCCCTGAAATTAATCCCACCTTTTGTTTTTTTTTTTCACAATCAAAGTTTTAAGCACGATCCGCCTATTCTGAATCGTGAGACGGTAGCCTGCTGAAATGATAAAATTTAATATTTTTATTTTCTTTCGTTTTTTTTTTCATTTTCTCTTTTCTTTTCTAATCTCCCTTTGTTTCTCTTCCTAGTTCCTTCCCTGCCTCACCAACAACCCCCACCCCTAGTAAGAACCCTCACCCCC
The DNA here is from genome assembly GCA_947648045.1 of Beta corolliflora. Lineage (NCBI taxonomy): Eukaryota > Viridiplantae > Streptophyta > Magnoliopsida > Caryophyllales > Amaranthaceae > Beta > Beta corolliflora. The sequence continues at coordinate 289,365 of CANSZD010003378.1, read as the reverse complement.
TCCAACCACCCCTCCCCCGCCCTCCTACGAACAACCTGTAACACCTCGACAATTCTCTCTTTTCTAAAATATATTTTTAACATAAAACTTAGGGAATCATCAAAGTATTATCGCCCGTGTGAAAACGTATCGGCTTATTCAGAATTTTGCAGCGGAAAACATAATAAATAACTTTATAAATAAAACTTAGTCAACTACAAAGTCAACTCCAAAATTCAAACCAACAAAAGTCAAAGTCAAACTTAAAAGTCAAAGTCAACTACGAAAAGTATAAACTCAAAGTATGATAAATAATCTACACAAGCTCTCCAATCCCGAAGCCATGATGCATCATCTTCAAACCTGTAGATGGACAATGCACTATTGATCCCTAGAGACTGCTCACCAAAAGGGTCATCACAGGATCAATAAGGCATAGCCATGATCAACATACACACACAAAGCACGTAATCAGCAAAGATGAGTACTACATAATAACAAATAAATAATCCTAACATGATACTAATATACGATAAGTAGGAACAAATAATAATATAATAACCGTGCAAATAACTTTTACTGAACTAAACTTCACAACCAATATTTTAATTACTTTAAATGGGATAGTCAATGGAACGAGTTGTCTGACTAAAATCAGCCTTCCCTTTGGAAGACGAAATACGGGCGCGACTCCGTATTCCCATGACCTACGATATCGAGGAACCTTTTAAATAAAAATAGGACACGATGATCAATCCGTTCCCAGGAAAAGCCATGGGCTACCACCATGTACTCCAACTCATACTTGTCCAACACTTCAGACGTGCACAAGTCTAAAGCTATTGCTATCCACGTTTCACTTTACATGATTAACAATTTATTACTTGTTATGACACACAAGTAGAACAAACATTATAATCATCAAACAATCATAAACTCCCATATTGTTATTTCACTAGGAACAATACAAGAGGGAGGGGGGTGAATTGTATGTGTAGAAATAAACGTAACTTTTTGCGGAACTTTAAACTTGAACAAAGAAACAAGCTAAAGGAACACAAGGGATTTTTACGAGGAAAAACTTCTTGGGCCCAACAAGAAGAAACAACCTCGACCACTAGGGATTTTAAACTCAACTCTTTCACTAATTAGGCCAAACAACTTTGTTACAACCTAATTCAACTCACGGGCCACACCTTGAGTTCCTAAACTCAAGTTCCTGAACAACTGTTCCCTTAACAGTTGTTCCTCTCAACTTCACTTGAAGTTTTCTCACTTTAACTCACTTCACTTAAAGCTTCTCTCTTACAGAACTTCACTCAAAGTCCCCTTACCCCAAAAACCAAAATACAATTGATCAAAATAAACTCAGTGGAATTAGAGTAAGAAGGCAAAGAACAAATGGCTTTTATGAGAGATGAAGGCACTGACACTTTACTTAGTTAAACTCACTAATTCATTTGGTCAGACACAAATTGGAACTTAATTAGACATTAGTATTTATAGTGGCAATAACTTAGAACGTGGGATTAAAACATGTGTTAGTGGTAAAATCATTATCCCATGATGTTTCTTGCCCGGAGGAACACGTTCCTCAATCAACCCATGATCTCCATGATCATTGTTAAACGTGGGGGAAAATTGAGTTACTGCTCCCTTAATTTTAGCAACCACTTAAAGCATTAATTTGAAAATCTGATTTAACTAAAAACATTTTAAATATTAATACCAAAATAAAATCCTTTTACTAAAAATATTATCTTTAAAATATTTTCATAAAACCGAAAAGGATTTTTATTATCTTTATAAAAATAAAATCTTTTCCTTAAAATTAAAAGATTTTCCTTAAAAAAAGATTTTTCATTAAATAAAACGGTTACCTAGAATCTAGGCATAATTTACTCAACTGACATAAATAAACCGTTGTAATGCTTCATCCTAAGTCTAGTTCCTTTTAATAGTTAGTTCCTTTAACTTATTAGTTCAGTGCCAGTGCGTCTGTTCCTTACAAAGGAACACACGCTCATTCTCATTCTAAATTGCCATAGTTCCTTACCATTCTTACTCGTTCCTTTACATTGCAACTAGAAACAAAAAGCCTCGCTTTAGTCTTCTTGCTCCAATGCTGCTCCAGTACCAAATTATGAAACATCTTCACTTAGTCTTCAAAATCCAAACTTGATTTCTTCCTTGACTTAGTATTCTCTTTGTTCCTTTCATTGATACCTTGAAATTCATTCACTTAAACAACTTGTTAGTCCAATACTTAGTTTGCATCTTTGTTCCTTTGTCATCATCAAAACTAGGGTTCAACAATTTCCCCCTTTTTGATGATGACAACAAAGTTACAAACTAAAGAAAACAACAAATAACATAAGAGAATGAACAAGATAAAATAATAATTTATATAATTTAATTAAGGCAGATTAAGGATTTAAATTTTTATTTTTTCATGTTTTTCAATTTTTTCATTTTTCAACTTAGTTTGTTCTTCAACTTAGTTTGTTCCTTATCTTTTCCCCCTTTGTCATTGTCAAAAAGATCAAACACTTGGTGATTTTTGGAAGACTGATATGTACAAGACCTTGAGACCATTAACAAGCACCAAAAATGGTTAAGATAGGAATTTCAAAGGTTAGACTTGCTCAAACATCAATCACATAATACTAGCCATTCCAAATAAGAAATTATGCACATAAATCATAAACGAAGACAAATATTGCAAAAGTCATCTATTTATAGCACTTGTTCCATTAAAGTACAAAAGAGAAAACGAAGAAAAGAAAAGAAACAAAAGCTAAGAAATCTTGTTCCTTGAAGAGAAACAAGAACTAGACATTAGGAAGGGAAGGGGAATGGTGTTCCTCGACGACTTCTTCCTCAACCACTTCTTCCAACATCTTCATCACCTCTCCATGTTGCCCATCAAGTTGTTGCTTCAAACTGTTAATGGCTTGGGCCATCATCTCCATGTTCTTTTGTTGTTCAATCACAGTATCACTAAGGACTTTCATTAAACCCATCATTTTATCAGTTTTAGCATCCAAAGTCCAGTGAAGATGATTGTAAAACTTAATCATATGTTGAGCAGGGAGACATACTTCATTAACCCAACCAAATTCATCCGAAGGAACATGTTTCTTTCCCTTAGAACCAGAGGCAGATGATGGTTTAGGTGGAGGAACTGGGGTGTTTTTTTGTGAAGGACCTGCTGTTCCTGGGAGAGAAACAGAAGGTGAGGTGGTGGTGTAAATGGAAGGAAGAAAATGTGGTTGTGGTGGAAGGTCAGTCGATGTAGAGGAGAAAGGATTTGGTTCTTTCATCTCAACTTTCAACTGTTCATAACTGGAAGGAACAGAGAAGGATGAGGGAGAGATGAAAGGAATGGCGGTGAGGGTTACTGGTATTTTTGGTGAGGATGGAGGAGTAGGTTCCTTAGGTAAATTTTGATCCTGTTCCTCTGCATCAGAGAGGACTAAAGGTGAGTCATTATTTGAAGGAACAGGATCAGTTTTAGCAATTTTCAACCTAGTGCTTTGTCTAACGTTTTTAGGAACAGGAGGGGAAGGCTTTTTGGCAACAGTTTTGCGCCTCTTGGGTTTATGTTCCTTTGGTTCTGTAGGGGTAGGAACTTGTTCCTCCAGTATGACTTCCACTGGTTTCTCTTCTACTGCCTTAGGCAGTTTTCTCTTGTGAGAGGAACTAGGAGCAATCCTCCCTCTTGGATAGAGAGGTCCAAACCATACAAAGTCTTTTCATTGAGAATATTTCCTTGTTTTATTCCCAAGGTAGGCCAACCAGTAGTCTTCACTTTAACGTGAGAAAGAAGAGAGGTGATCAATGCACCATAGCCAACAACACAATGATTTTCAATGCAATGAGTTAGATGTTGGATAAAGAGAGAAGGGAAGTTTATTTGAATGTGGTGGTCAAGGCAAAACATGTAACACATATCTAAGAGTCCCACCTCATTCCTCTTTTCGGTTTCGAGGAATGAGTGCTCTCCAAACAAGATTAAACGAAATTTTGTGGACGGGGAGAAAGAAGATTGTGATTTATTTTGTTTTGGCCAGGTTCCCCAAAAGATTCAACAATGTCATCTTCGGAGAAATTGGGAAAGGCAACAATTCCTTTCCTCTTAAAATACAGATCAGTTCCTTTGCAAGGAATTTCCCATATTTTTGCTAAAGTTTCTTGGGAAAATTTTATTTATTTCCCCTTATGTACATACTCCATCAGTGTTGATGAAGTTTGCACAAAATTCATCCATAGCTAAAGGAACCAGGGCATTGTTAAAAGCGGTTTCAAACAAGTATTCCATACCTTGTTCCTTTAGTATGTCGGTTAATTCATTGAACCTAACTTTCTTGGCCCACTCCAAATCAACACAAAATCCTAAGACATACTTTGAATCACTTCTTTCCACTCGTTTCTTGGAGGAAAAAGCAACGGTTCCTTTGGAAGGAACAGTGTAGCTTCTTCTTCCCCCTTAACTTGTTCAGGGATTCTTCTTCATCATCTTCCCCAATTAGTTTTCTTCTTCTCACACTTCTCCTAGGTGACTCCAATTTTTGCTCTTCTACCGCCATTGTTGTTTCTTGAGATTTTTCAATTTCTAGGGTTTTGGATGGAGAAGAGGGGTTTTCCATTTGAGAGGTTTTGGGATTTTTTGTTGTTGGAAAAGGTGAATTGAGTGAGGTTTTTTGCCATTTGGTGAAAAGAATTTGAGGTTTTATGTCTTGCGAAGAGGTGTGAAGGAGATGAATAATGGTGAAGTTGAAGCGTTTAAGGAACACGGTTTGGAATGGAAGAATGAAGAAGATGCATGTAACAGTGAATGAGGAGTTACACGCGTAGAAATTAAAAGGATAAAAAAAACAAAATTAAAAGATAAAAATAAAAGAAAAGATAAAAAGGGAATCATGACTTGATTAAATCTGATTCCTATATTTTTGGGATTTTTGGATTTTTGATTTTTATGGACTTTTTAATTTATGGAAAGAAAATAAATTCTAAGGAACTTGTGCTATAGGAAAAACTTATGCTAAATGTCAACATTCTTCATATCATGCATGTTTCTTTAACTTAGGAACAATAAGGGGAGTATTATGTGACATTTGTGAGTTGCTTTATTCCTTTGAATCCATGTACATGTGTTTAACATCTTAATTTGCAATGGTATTAGGCAATTAATCACAGTCACTTAATATCACATAGAGTAAGACAAATCAATTCAGACACGGGGAATTGAAATAGGAACAATTACTTAAGTTTTATTAAACCTAACTCAAGCCTTAATTTTTCATATCTATCTCTTTGTAGAGGCTTAGTTAGTATATCAGCAATCTGATTTTCAGTTTGACAAAACTCAAGTTTAATCAAACCTTTTTCCACATTTTCTTTTAGAAAGTGATGTCTGATATGTATATGCTTAACTCTTGAATGATGCACTGGATCTTTTGAAATACTAATAGCACTAGTATTATCACAATAAATAGGAACACAATTTAAGATTATTCCATAGTCACAAAGTTGTTGTTTTATCCAAAGCATTTGTGAGCAACATGTAGCAGCAGCTACATATTCAGCTTCAGCAGTGGATAAAGCAACTGTGTTTTATTTCTTGGTACTCCAAGAAACTAAACTATGACTAAGAAATTGAACCATACCTGAGGTACTTTTCCTATTTACAAGATCCCCAGCATAATCAGCATCAGCATATCCTCTAAACTCAAATGTATCACTTCTTGGATAGAAAAGTCCAAGATCATCTGTTCCTTTAAGATATCTAAGAATTCTCTTCACGGCAGTTAGATGAGACTCCTTGGGATTAGCTTGAAATCTAGCACACAAACCAACACTAAAAGCTATGTCTGGACGACTAGCAGTTAGATACAAAAGTGAACCAATCATGCCTCTATATTTTGTTTGATCAACACTTGTTCCTATGGAATCTTCATCTAATCTAGTTGAAGTTCCCATAGGAGTGTGATTTATCTTTGAATTTTCGAGGCCATATTTCTTTAGCAGTTCCTTTATGTATTTTTGTTGGTGAATAATTATTACTTTTTAAGTTTGCTTAATTTGTAACCCAAGAAAGAAATTTAACTCACCCATCATACTCATTTCAAATTCATTACTCATAAGATTTGAGAATTCTTTACACAGTGATTCATTAGTTGCTCCGAAAATAATGTCATCAACATATATTTGAACAAATAGTATGTCAGTTCCTTTGGATTTTAGAAACAAAGTTTTATCCACATTTCCTCTTTTAAAGTTGTTTTCTAAAAGGAACTTTGATAATCTCTCATACCATGACCTAGGCGCTTGCTTTAACCCAAAAAGAGCCTTGTCAAGCTTGTAGACATGGTTTGGGAGATCATTGCTTTCAAATCCAAGGGGTTCTTCAACATATACATCTTCATTTAAATAGCCATTTAGAAATGCACACTTAACATCCATTTGATATACTTTAAATCCCATATAAGCAGCAAATGCAATTAGTATACAAATGGCTTCAAGTCTAGCAACAGGAGCAAAGGTTTCTTCATAGTCAATTTCTTCTTGTTGATTATAACCTTTTACTACAAGTCTAGCTTTGTTCCTTATAATTTTTCCATACTCATCTAGTTTATTTCTAAACGCCCATTTTAAGCCAATTACATTTTGTTGTTTAGAAGAGGGAACTAGATACCATACCTTGTTTCTTTCAAACTCATTTAATTCAGCTTGCATAGCAGTGATCCAATCAGTATCAGTTAGGGCTTCTTCATGATTTCTTGATCCTATCATTGATAAGAACGCATGAAATGCACAAAGATTCCTTAACTGAGATCTAGTTTGCGTACCTTTGGATATATCACTTATTATGAGTTCCACTGGATGTGATTTTTGATGTCTCCATGGTTTTGGTTGAAACTCCCTTATAGGAACAGGTTGTTTCTCTTGAGTTTCATGAGAGGATGAGGAGCTTTGTTCATTTGTTCCTTTTTCAGCAAATGTTGAATCAGTTCCTTCAACATTCTCGTTCTTAGTAGGAACAGGAACAACTCCATCATCTTGAGGAACAGGAACATCATTATTATGAATGTTTTCATCTCCGTCGTTCCTTTCCTCTTTTATTTCTTCTTCCTCAATTGAATCTGAATCTTTCTCATTTGGTCGTACCAAACCAATCTCAAAGTCATCAACCTGTTTGCTTGGATTAAAGTTGTCAGATTCATCAAAGATTATGTGGACACTTTCTTCAACACACATAGTTCTTTTATTGTAAAATCTATAGGCCTTACTATGTGATGAATATCCTAAGAATATTGCTTCATCACTCCTAGCATCAAATTTTCCAAGATTATCTTTCCCATTGTTATGAACAAAACATTTGCAACCAAATGTTCTGAAATGAGTAATATTGGGTTTCTTTCCAAAATAAAGTTCATAAGGAGTTTTGTTAATGATAGGTCTCATCATGACACGATTTATTATGTGACAAGCAGTATTAACAGCCTTTGCCCAAAAGTTCCTTGGAAGTTCACTAGCAATTTGCATGGTCCTAGCCATTTCTTTCAAAGTTCTATTTTTCCTTTCTACAACCCCATTTTGTTGTGGTGTCCTAGGGGCAGAAAAATTATGATCTAGGCTATGTTTTCTGCTTAAGTCATCAAATTTATAATTTTCAAATTCTTTACCATGATCGGATCTAATATGCATTAATTTGTGACCACTCAAAATTTGAACTCTTTTAGCAAAGACAAGGAACTCATCATAAGTCTCATCCTTACTAGAGAGAAAATAACCCGAGTGTACCTTGAGTAGTCATCAACAATAACTAGCACATACTTCTTGCCACTTCTACTTTGAATTCTCATGGGACCACAAAAATCCATATGAATTAATTCTAAAGGTTTTGTGGTGCTTACAACAGTTTTAGATTTGAAAGAGGATCTAATATGCTTTCCTTTGGCACATGCATCACAAACTTGATCAATATGAAATTTTATAGAAGGTAATCCCAAAACAAGGTCTTTTGATCGAAGTTTGTCAAGTAATGAAAAGCTAGTATGTCCTAGACGCTTATGCCATAAGAGTGGATCATCTTCAATAACACTAAGGCATGTCAAATTATTTTTAGGAACAAGATCAAGATCCACAATATATGTGTTCCCTTTCCTTGTTCCTTCCAAGATGACACTCTTAGAGTTAATGTTAATGATCAAGCATTTTTCACTATTAAATTTAACAACATTTCCCTTGTCACAGAATTGGAAAATACTTAACAGATTATGCTTTAAACCTTCAACTAAAAATACATTATCAATGGAATGTGATGGTGACTTACCAACCTTACCCATGGCAACTATGTTACCTTTCTTATTGTCACCAAAAGTCACACTTCCACCTTCATAGGTTGAGAGTGAGAGAAACTTAGATTTGTCTCCTGTCATATGCTTAGAACAACCACTATCAAGATACCAAGTGTTGTTCCCCCTCACTCCAACCTGCAAAAATCAACTAGTTGTTAGTTATAGGAACCCCTTGTTTCGTGGGTTCCTGTTCTTGACTAGCACTTGTTTTGGCAACCCATTTCATGTTGCACAATTTCACATTTTTGCCAATCATTCCAGTTCTTAGATGACATTGAGTTATGTAATGAACTAGCTTTCCACAGTACATGCATATTTTATCACTAGGATAGGTCAACATATTTTTTAGGCTTGTTCCTCTTCTTGTAGTTTTCAAAACCAAGGCCTTCTTTTCTTTTAGTCTGTGGTCTTTCAATCCACTTAGCAACAACCAGTTCCTTCTTGAGATTACAGATTTGTCCCTTTAAAACATTTTTCTCTTTATTCAAATTTTCGATCTCAGATCTATAACCTTTCAAAGGAGTTGATCTAATATCAAAGGAACTTAGAACAGGGACAAAATCCTTTAAGTGTGAAATTTCTAAATTGATTAGATAATTTTCATTCTTCACATTCTCATATGATTCCTTGATTTTAAAATTTTTATCAAATAAATCAAAAAACCTAGTTTCAACATCCGTTTTCATTTTCTTAAGCCATTCTATTTGTTCTTTACAAAATTTAACAGCTTGTTCAGTTTGCTCACGTTTTTCACGTTCATCTCTACATTCAAGAATTGCTCATAAAGAAGATCATAAATTTCAGGCCTAGTTTTGCCATCTAAGTCTGGTTCAAGTCCAAGTTGGCTTACCTCAACATTTTCTCCATCTTCTTTTCCGTTTGTAACACCCGACCCATCCGGAGTCGAGTATATTGTCACCAATGCGCATCTAGGGCCAGCAACTGTCCTTAATAACCAACACAAGTTCTTTCGGCGCATTTTGTCCTCACTCATGCACACCCTGAGAAACTTCCCAGAAGGTCACCCATCCCTGGACTACTCCCAGCCAAGCACGCTTAACTGTGGAGTAACTAAGGAATTAAGCTCCCTAAAAGAAAGATGCATCTTGTTGGAATGAGTAGCCTGCTAAATCCCTTTAAAGCAATCATGAGGGGTATTACATACACCCTCACTTGAGAATAGCAACGCCCTCGTTGCGCCTGAGGACTCCACATATTCGGCATACGGCCTGTGGGTCGCCCCAGCCTGACGACTGATCGTCGGAGACTCCAGATATTCGGTCTGACGACCTCTGGGTCGCTCCTTATGACAATGCAGCCCGAGAATCCTCCCCCACTAGGCGCCTGAGGACTCCTAATATTCGGCCTTACGGCCTTAGGGTTGCCCCAACACGCGGTCGCAGGGTTGCTCTGATACCATTTGTAACACCTGACCCATCCGGAGTCGAGTATATTGTCACCAATGCGCATCCAGGGCCAACAACTGTCCTTGATAACCAACACATGTTCTTTTGGCGCATTTTGTCCTCACTCATGCACACCCTGAGAAACTTCCTAGGAGGTCACCCATCCCTGGACTACTCCCAGCCAAGCACGCTTAACTGTGGAGTAACTAAGGAATTAAGCTCCCTAAAAGAAAGATGCATCATGTTGGAATGAGTAGCCTGCTAAATTCCTTTAAAGCAATCATGAGGGGTATTACATTAATAATGTTAGTAAAACGAGTAAACATCTCTTGTATGCTTTCCTTAGTCTTCATGGAGAACAGTTCATATTGATTCATTAGTAAATTAATTTTAGATCTCTTGACTTCATTAGTTCCTTCATGGGTTACTTCTAGTAAATCTCATAGTTGCTTTGCGGATTTGCATCCCATGATCCTATTGTGTTCATGGGGTCCAAGTCCATAATGCAAGAGTTTAACAGCCATTGCATTTACATCCACTTTTTCGAAATCAGCTTTGTCATATTCAGAGAAAGGTTTAGGAATTACCTCATTTTTGTCATTAGTAGTTGTGACCTCAAAATCACCAACCTCAATGACTCTCCATACCTGGTAGTTTTCGGCCTTGATAAATATCTCCATTATGTTCTTCCAGTAGGAATAAAACTTTCCATTGAACATGGGAGGCCTTTGCGTAGAGTAACCTTCCTCAAGTTTCTCGGTGGTATTCATTGTTCCTTGGATCTTTTTCTCAATAGCGTTTCCTATCTTTCGTGAGTTCTGGCTCTGATACCAATTGTTATTTCACTAGGAACAATACACGGGGGGGGGTGTATGTGTAGAAATAAACGTAACTTTTTGCGGAATTTTAAACTTGAACAAAGAAACAAGCTAAAGGAACACAAGGGATTTTTACGAGGAAAAACTTCTTGGGCCCAACAAGAAGAAACAACCTCGACCACTAGGGATTTTAAACTCAACACTTTCACTAATTAGGCCAAACAACTTTGTTACAACCTAATTCAACTCACGGGCCACACCTTGAGTTCCTAAACTCAAGTTCCTGAACAACTGTTCCCTTAACAGTTGTTCCTCTCAACTTCACTTGAAGTTTTCTCACTTTTACTCGCTTCACTCAAAGCTTCTCTGAGAACTTCACTCAAAGTCCCCTTACCCCAAAAACCAAAATACAATTGATCAAAATAAACTTAGTGGAATTAGAGTAAGAAGGCAAAGAACAAATGGCTTTTATGAGAGAATGAAGGCACTGGCACTTTACTTAGTTAAACTCACTAATTCATTTGGTCAGACACAAATTGGAACTTAATTAGACATTAGTATTTATAGTGGCAATAACTTAGAATGTGGGATTAAAACATGTGTTAGTGGTAAAATCATTATCCCATGATGTTCCTTGCCCGGAGGAACACGTTCCTCAATCAACCCATGATCTCCATGATCACTGTTAAACGTGGGAGAGAATTGAGTTACTGCTCCCTTAATTTTAGCAACCACTTAAAGCATTAATTTGAAAATCTGATTTAATTAAAAACATTTTAATTGTTAATACCAAAATAAAATCCTTTTACTAAAAATATTATCTTTAAAATATTTTCATAAAACCGAAAAGGATCTTTATTATCTTTATAAAAATAAAATCTTTTCCTTAAAAAGATTTTCCTTAAAATAAGATTTTTCCTTAAATAAAACGGTTACCTAGAATGTAGGCATAATTTACTCAACTGACATAAATAAACCGTTGTAATGCTTCATCCTAAGTCTAGTTCCTTTTAATAGTTAGTTCCTTTAACTTATTAGTTCAGCGCCAGTGCGTCTGTTCCTTACAAAGGAACACACGCTCATTCTCATTCTAAATTGCCATAGTTCCTTACCATTCTTACTCGTTCCTTTACATTGGAACTAGAAACAAAAAGCCTAACTTTAGTCTTCTTGCTCCAATGCTGCTCCAGTACCAAATTATGAAACATCTTCACTTAGTCTTCAAAATCCAAACTTGATTTCTTCCTTGACTTAGTATTCTCTTTGTTCCTTTCATTGATACCTTGAAATTCATTCACTTAAACAACTTGTTAGTCCAATACTTAGTTTGCATCTTTGTTCCTTTGTCATCATCAAAACTAGGGTTCAACAATTTCCCCCTTTTTGATAGTATGTACGTAACTTGTGTAGACAAATTGAGAGGCCACTTTCACAGCCTTAAAAGTCGCCTAAAGAGAAATCTTCGCCTAAAACCACCAATATAAATCCAAAATCAATCCGTTATGAATTTACAACAATATTAAACTATTTAAAACCCTTCCTAAAAGTGTTTAAAAACCTTTCCCATCATTAAAACTTGATTATTGAAACCTCCTAGTATAGTACTACTACACTAGTTGTTAAAACTCTCAAAAACCCAAGTTTAAATCATAAAACTCCATCATCTATACACTCTTTAAATTTCCAGCAATATATAACATACTAAAACTCTTTTTAAACTTACTTAAACACATTTAAATCATAGGAATAATCAATTTCATAAACTATAATATACTACTATGATTTTCCAACCTTTAAACCCCAAAAATCCATGCTTTGATAATTAAAAATCCAATTCAAAAATAATAAGTAAATCTGAATTTTTATTTCTATAATACACAAAGTATATAATCTTAGATGCATAATTAAATCATCAAACTATAACTGTTTAACATAATCATATTAAAACAAATCTTAAAAACATTAACTTTGCATTGAAAATAAAAACTTGAGGAGGAAGAAATTAACCAAAGCAAAGGAAGAGGAGGAAGGAAGGCGCCAGACAAGAGGACCGGCGGCGGTGGTCGGCGGCGCTGCTGCCGGCTGGGCGGCGGTGGTCGGCCGACAGGAAGGAATGAGGGAACCGACGAGAGAGAGAAATAAAAAGGAGGGAGAGGGCCGAATTCTTAGGAGAAGGAGGAGAGAGAAAATAATTGTGTGAGAAAAATTGGGGTTTATGGGGGTTTATATAGGTTCCCCTTGTAGGCTTAGGAAAAGGTGATTGGGCTCAAACTAGAGTTTAATGATTGATGAAATTAGTGTTTGGGTTTCTCAAACCCAATTAGGAATCCTTTTCCAAATCCAAAAAGTGTTTTAAACTTTTCAAATATTTTTCAAAGCATGACTTTATAAAATGTTTGACTTCTTTAAATTATTAAAATAATTCCTTTGACTTTCAAATAGTCAACTTTTGAAGAAATTAATCATTTAAATACTAAAATATATTTCAATATAAAAACTATACATAAAAATATATTTGTAAATTTCATAAATTTACGGGGGATTACAGTCTACCCCTCTTAAAAGAAGTTTCATCCCGAAACTTGACATGAAAACTCACACATTTTCAAAAGTTTTTAACTCAACTCCTATTTGAGAAATACTTGTGTCACTCATGTGCACACTTTTATCAACTTTAAAATCACTTGTGTTACTCATGAACACATTTTATATGCGGAGAATCTATTTATTTTGCACCAACATGTGCAAATCTCCAAAATAAGCATAAAAATGCACAAAAATATCATAAAAATAGGTAAAAAGCGCGAAATTCTATCGCATTCTACCCCCCTTAAAGAAAACGAGTTACGCCCTCGTAACTCACCTCAGGGAATAAGTCTGGATACTTCTTCTTCATCTCGTCTTCGGCTTCCCACATTGCCTCTTCAGACTCATGGTTAGACCAAAGAACTTTCACGATATTTACATCCTTATTGCGTCTACTACGCACCTTCTTATCAAGAATTTTCACAGGCCTTTCCTCATATGTGAGGCTACTATCGATTTGGATTCTCTCAGACTCCAAAACATGACGCTAATCAGGGATATAACGCTTGAGTTGGGAAATATGAAATACATCGTGCATTTTCTCGAACTCCATTGGCAAAGCCAACCTATAAGCTACCATCCCAATTCTTTGCAAAATCTCATATGGGCCAACATATTTAGCACTTAATTTGTCCTTTTTACCAAATCTCATAACTCCTTTAGTCGGTGACACTTTCAAAACAACACTTTATCCCCAATACTATATTCTCACTAAAATTATTCCAGCAAATGGGACTTCTACACTTCCTTCCATACAACGCCTCAAAATGAGCCATCTTAATGCTCGCATGGTAACTTTTGTTATATTACGTCTAAGGATTGAACCTTCCCCATTGGTCTCTGGTCGGTCCTAAAAGTACCTTAAAATACCGCAAGTGTACGGGTCAATTAAAGTAAATATAGGGTAAGCAAGATATCGTTTCCCACAAGGAGGTATATAATCAACTACCAAATTAAGAGATACTAATATTATTTAGACGATTCGGGTAATGTGAATAGTGATAATAACTAAAATAAAAAAATATGAACTACTAATTATAACACTAAAAAGTCGGATAATAGGTAAGAATCAAATATGAGAAATAGTTCTAGGACTTAGATTTCGCCAATTAACTTCTATAATGAAATTAAACTAGTTGTCGGATTGAAAACTATTATATTGCAATGATCGAATTTCCTATGATTTATTATCTCCTCTTCCAAGGTACACACGTATTTATAATAATCTTACGCCTACTTCCGTGGTCATAACAATTAATATAAACCCATTACGAACAAGAAATTCATATAAAAGACCACCCCAAGTGTATAACTATTCCTACAATTATACTACTTGACGTTTGATAATCCCACGAACTAATATTGAAATTTCACTTTCGCTAATAATCCAATATCTTAAACATATAATCAACTGGCCAAATCAATTATATGAAAACAAACCAAGATTATCAAATTGCAATAAAAATTAATCAATCCAAACAACTTAGTTCAAATCATTGACAGAAAACAAAAGACTACATAGTCCTAGAACATGGAAATTTAGCAAGACATTGAAACTAAATTAACCCAACTAAGAGAAGAAAGAGATAAACTCCAGATTCATATGAAGAATCAGATGAACGACGCTTGCTCTCGCGTTGGCGTCCCGCGTCCACTGTCCTCTCTGGTCTCTGTCTTATCTCCCTGTGCTCTCATCTTCCTCTTGTGCTGCTGTGAGACCTCCCTTTTTGTATCCAACCTCGCTGCTTTATGAGACCTAGGGTCTAAAACCCAAATTTCCCCTGCTTTGTTGCTTCTTGGCCCAACAAGAGGGTTTCCTCTTTCTTTTCAATTATGAGTTGCTGCACACTTTCTTTTTCTTTTGTTCTTTTGCAACGTAACCTGCAAAACAAATTAATAAAGTGATAAAAATACAAGTGGGCTCTAAAACAAAATAATTGCATAGTAAAAACATACTACTATTGTATTATTATAATATCAAATAAGCCAAATTAGCATGTATAACATTATAAGTATTATAGTAGTAGAATCAAACAAGTAGTTTATTGAGCGCATCTTTTTCATATTTTAACAATTTTATTACTTAAGTAACGTAACTCTTAAAACGTTATAATATCAGAAGAAAACCTATTATAAGTCTCATAACTTATACCAAAAAGTAATATAATGGGCAAAAATCATGTATAAAATATAGTCTTATCAACTCCCCCACACTTAAGGTTTGCTAGTCCTTGAGCAAACTAGAACTATAAAATGCAGACATCTATCTGTCAATCTAAGACACTAGATTGGAGTAACATTTTCTTTAACTTCCAAACTGACTGACTCTTAAGGAAATTCTATTATAAAAGGCCATAACTCAACTGAAAGTTTTCACACATACCACAAATAAGATTTATAGAAACAACTTTAGATTAAAAACAATATTCATGCGTCGCAAGCAAACAGGCAAAAGATTAACCAACTCTTCAAATCGCATAGTACTTCATGTATTAGCGTTTTCAACACCTCTTACCACAACCATATTCAAGATTTGAGTAATGTAAGTAATTAACTTGGTGAACCCTCACTTTAGTTGTGCAAATTAAAATAAATATAAATTCATATTCTCTCATGTGTTTGGGGTCATAATAATTATCACTCAAATTCTATAAAGTCGACTCGAAATGAAATATATCATCTTTAAATTTGCATATCGTTCAATCCTCCACTACTCAGTAAGACATAGAGCAAACAAAAATCAAAAGGACTTAGTAAGGTTGTAATGTAAGGCTAAGGTGAGAGGGTAGGAAGTATTTGGGATTTGGTGCTCAAAAGTTTTAAGAGCTAGTGGAGTAAAAAAAAAAATATTACAACAAGGCCAAAAGTAATGGCCACAATCAAAACTCCAACTACTCAAATATAAGCTAACTTCTTCACCATAATAATATCATTGGATAGCAAACACCAATAAAAATATGCACTTTCTTCTTCTTCTTTTTTTTATACTGCAATAAATTCTTCTGTGTTCTTAATTTTTTTTTTCTCAATAGTCCGCTTTATTGTATTTTTCACAATCTCATAATAATCATTGATATAGAATATAAAACACCACCTCCATAATAATTTTTTTATACCCATAACAAACAATACTCCAAACACCAAATTATATTCCACTAGCTCAAAGCTTTGGTAAAAGTCATGTGTTTAAGAAATAAGCTCGTAATGTGGTTTAAACAAAAGAAATAGGCTTAAGGCTCAGAGGGGCTTTAGATAGAGATATGATAATGTAGGTGGCTAAGGCTAAATGTGGTTCGACAAAAACGAACGCCTTAATTATTTTTATGCATGCTCATGCTTCAATGTAGTCTCGAAGAAACCAATGCAAATTCAAGAGTCTATAGTTCACCAGGAACACACACTCTCATGAAAAAATAGAGAGAGACTAAGATAGATGTTTTAGTCTATAAAAGGATCAAAAGTCTCACAATGGCTATAGATGTTCACCAAGTCAATCACAAATCAAATCATAAATAACCATTCTTACCACTTGCCAAACACTTGCACAATTATGCTATGCTATTCTCCGAATCAGTCAACATAAAAACCCATTGACTTGCAACAAAACTAGAAGAACTTTTTTTTTTAAATTCAATTTCAAAAACTGATTTTTTTTTACTTTTCAATCAAATTAAGCTAACGGAATTTGCCTTCAAATCAATATCAGACATGAAAATTATAAAATTTATGCACGGATTTTGGCAGCACCTCCCCTAAAATATGGCAAATCCAATTAGATTTTCTCCTTTTCTAGACCTGTTCCTTCACATAAATTAATTCCAGCATCACAACAATACACCAAATCCAGCAATCCAAGGCTTAAGCCTCTCCCCCACACTTATTATAAACATTATCCTCAATGTACTACTCAACATCCAGGGGGATAGGGGAGAAGAGTTGAAAAAGAAATGTAGCTAACAAAAGCAGAAAAAATAGAATAAGTAAGAAAAGGAGAGACACAACCTGGGGTGTAAGACGACTTCTCTCGTGCAACGCAGTAACAGAGCGGCATCAAGCTAGCTACTCTATGTCAATTCTTGTGATAATGGCGACAGACACAGTAGCACAACACATAGCAGCAGCAGCACATAGCAGAATAGAACATAGCAGCAGCTCAGTACAGCTTGATCAGCTATAGCTTCTTAGATATGATAAATGCATAATCAACATGCGAGATTACTCTTGACGTCTGATACGTCTTATTAATAAATCTACTGCAAAATAAAATAATAAAAAAAACAGGGAAACAAGCGTAAAATCAAGAGGAAAAAAAAAATAAAGTGCTTGGGTTGCCTCCCAAGTAGCGCGTGTTTAAAGTCACGAGCTTGACTATCTTGAAATTCATGTTGCAATAGGATCTTCTAAGGAGTAAGTCACTCCTTTAGGTAATAATTCACCTGCAATATATGATTTAAGACGGTGACCATTTACCTTAAAAATATCATTTTGACCTTGTAATTCAACCGAACCATAAGGGTAAACTTTAACAATAGTGAAGGGGCCGGACCATCTAGATCGTAACTTTCCAGGGAACAGTTTAAGTCGCGAATTAAAAAGTAAAACTTGCTGACCTACTTCAAATTCTTTAGGTTTGATGTGTTTATCATGCCAAAGTTTTGTTTTTTCTTTATATAATTTAGCATTCTCATAGGCATCTAGTCTGAATTCTTCTAATTCACTTACTTGTAACTGTCTCTTAGCTCCAACAGCTTTAATATCCATATTTAACTCTCGAATAGCCCAATAAGCTTTATGTTCTATTTCGACAGGGAGATGGCAAGATTTTCCATACACTAGCCTATAAGGAGACATGCCTAAAGGTGTCTTAAAGGCTGTCCTATAGGCCCAAAGGGATCATCTATCTTACTAGACCAATCTTTTCTAGAGTTATTAACTGTTTTCTCAAGAATTTGCTTTAACTCCCTATTAGCAAGCTCTACTTGACCATTTGTTTAAGGGTGATAAGCTAAAGCTACTTTATGAGTTACCCCGTATTTTCTTAAAAGACTATCAAGTGGCTTATTACAGAAATGAGCCTCCATCACTTAATATTGCTCTAGGAACACCAAATCTAGAAAATATGTTCTTTTTGATAAAATTCGTAACAACCTTTGAATCATCAGTTTCAGTGGCTATAGCTTCAACCCACTTAGATACATAATCAACTGCCACTAATATGTATCTATTGTTTAGAGAAGGAGGAAAAGGACCCATAAAATCGATTCCCCAAAGATCAAACAGTTCAACTTCAAGAATAATATTCATAGGCATTTCATTTCTCTTAGATATATTACAAACTCGTTGACATCTATCACAATTAGCAACAAAGTTTCTTGCATCTTTATACATAGTAGGCCAATAAAATCCAGATTGCCAAACTTTAGCTACTGTCTTGTTAGTACTAAAATGACCACCACACTCTAAAGAATGACAATGAAGCAATATTCTTTCTATATCTTCTTCAGGAATACAACGTTTAATTATACAATCAGCACAAAACTTGTATAACAAAGGTTCTTCCCAAAAATAATGCTTAACATCCCACATAAATTTCTTCTTCTGTTGATAACTAAAATCAGGGGGAATAATACCACGCACCAAATAGTTCACCAAATCAGCATACCAAGGGGGGTTAGAAACTACCAACAAACGCTCATCAGGGAAGCTATCGTTAATGGGTATTGCATTACCTTTTTATGAATTTGCAGTCTAGATAAGTGGTCTCGCCACTTGGATTCTCAACACCTTTTCTATCTTTAATTTCTAAATCAAATTCTTGTAGTAGAAGTATTCGGCGAATAAGTCTAGGTTTAGCATCCTTTTTATCTAACAAGTATTTTAAGGCGAGTGATTCTGTGTAAACAATTACTTTAGACCCTATATGATATGATCTAAACTTATCCATTGCAAAAACTACAGCAAGTAATTCTTTTACAGTAGTTGCATAATTTAATTGAGCATCATTAAGCATTTTACTAGCATAATAAATCACATGCAACTTTTTATCTTTTCTTTGTCCTAGATACAGCACCAAGAGCATAATCGCTCGCATCTCACATCAATTCAAAAGGTAAATTCCAATCGGGGGCTATTACAATAGGTCTTGAAATTAACTCTTGATTTAACTTGTTAAAAGCATGCAAACAATCAACATTAAAATCGAGGGGGTGTCTTTGTTCAATAAATCACATAGGGGTTAGAAGTTTTAGAAAAATCTTTAATAAAACGCCTATAGAAACCAGCATGTCCTAGAAAACTTCGAATTCCCTTAACATTAAGAGGTGGAGGAAGTTTTTCAATTACTTCTTTTTTTGCACGGTCCACCTCAATACCACTCTTAGATATTTTATGCCCGAGTACAATCCCTTCTTGTACCATTAAATGGCATTTTTCCCAATTTAAAACCAAATTAGTTTCTTCACAACGTTGCAAGACAAGAGACAGATTAGCTAGGCAATTATCAAAAGAAGATCCAAAAACAGAGAAATCATCCATAAAAACTTCCATGATTTTTTCAATATAATCTGAAAATATAGACATCATACAACGTTGGAAGGTAACAGGTGCATTACATCATCCAAAAGGCATTTTACGAAATGCATAGGTACCATAAGGGCAAATAAATGTGGTTTTCTCCGATCTTCGGGAGCCACCGGAATTTGGTTAAACCCCGGAGTAACCATTAAGGAAACAATAGTATTCAAATCCGGCTACTCTTTCTAACATTTGATCTAAGAAGGGTAGTGGAAAATGATCTTTACGAGTGGCACTATTAAGTTTTACGTAGTCAATACATACTCTCCAACCAGTGACTGTCCTAGTGGGAATTAGTTCATTATTATTATTAGGCACCACTGTGATTCCACCCTTTTTAGGTACAACTTGAACAGGACTAATCCATCAACAATTAGATATAGGATAAACAATTCCAGCATCTAACCATTTCAGAATTTCTATCTTAACTACTTCTTGCATATTGGGATTTAGGCGTCTTTGATTTTGGACAGAAGGTTTAAAATCATCTTCCATTAATATTTTATGCATGCAAACAAAAGGGCTAATTCCTTTTAAATCTGAAATACTCCAACCTAATGCTCCTTTTCTTTCTCTTAAAACACGCAGTAGCTTATTCAATTGTTCATCAGTTAATGAAGCATTCACAATAACAGGCAGTGTATTATTATCACCAAAATATACATATTTCAGATGTGCAGGTAAAGGCTTTAGCTCAAGAACAGGAGCTTGCACTAAAGAAGGAGGGGGAAGAAGATTACCTTTACCGAGTTCTTCGAAATAATTACCTTTTTTCTTCCATGGAGGACATGCCTCTAGTGCAAGGGCCATCTCACTTACCTCTACATCATTTCCATAATGTTCACCTACTAAACATGTCTCAAGAGGATCGTTAAAAGTAACCTTGTTAAACTCTTCTGCATCTAACTCATCATGCAAATCAACTCGAAATACATGATCAGTAAAAGAAGGATATTTAGAAGATTGGAATAAATTAAACTGCACCTCTTCTTCACCAATTTTAAAGGTTAACTTACCGTTTTTAACATCAATTATAGCACCAGCCATAGCTAAAAACGGTCTACCCAAAATTATAGGTACATCAACATCCTCATCCATATCAAGAATAATGAAATCAACAAGAATAATAAATTTATCCACCTTCATTAATACATTTTCGACTACTCCTAGAGGATATTTAATTGATCTGTCAGCAAGTTGTAACGAGACAGTAGTGCGTTTTAAATCAGTTAGTCCTAGCTTCTTGCATATTGGCAAAGGCATAAGTGACACACTCGCACCTAAATCACAAAGAGCCTTAGAAAAATTAATATCACCAATAGTACAAGGAATAGAAAAACTCCCTGGATCTTTTAATTTAGGCGAAAGCTTATTCTGAATAACAACACTACATTCCTCACTTAAAGCAATGGTTTCGTAATCTTCAAGTTTTCTTTTCTTAGACATGATTTCTCTAAGGAATTTAGAATAAGAAGGAATTTTCATTAAAGCATCAGCAAAAGGAATATTAATTTGTAATTCTTTAAACATTTTCAGAAATTTCTCAAATTGATTATCCAACTTATTCTTTTTAAGTCTTTGAGGAAAAGGAATAAGAGGTACATAAGGTTTAACAGGAGAAAGGGAGGGTGATTCTAGTTCTATTTCAACTGATTCTTCATTGTTTTGCTCATTTTCTTTTAACTTCATATTCTCCTTAGACTTGTCATTTACTTCGGATAACTTTGTACCACTCCTTAAAGTTATGGCTTTGATTTGCTCCTTAGGATTGACTTCTGTTTTACTAGGTAGGGCTCCCTGGTTTCTAGAGTTAATTGCATTAGCTAATTGTCTAAGTTGCATTTCCACATTTCTATTAGAAATAGCTATCTGATCAACTTTAGTTTCCAATTTTTCAATTCTTTCGAAGTAGCATTAGCCAATTTTTCAATAGCCAACTCCCATGATGATTTACTTTCTTGTTGTGGTTGTTTTGGGTGAAAGCCAGGTGGGTTTGGTGGTCTAAAGTTGGCATTTTGGTGTCCTTGGTCTCTCCAAGAGAAATTAGGGTGATTTCTCCAACCTGGGTTATAAGTATT
The DNA here is from genome assembly GCA_947648045.1 of Beta corolliflora. NCBI lineage: Eukaryota > Viridiplantae > Streptophyta > Magnoliopsida > Caryophyllales > Amaranthaceae > Beta > Beta corolliflora. The sequence continues at coordinate 267,562 of CANSZD010003378.1, read as the reverse complement.
AGATTAAGGATCATTTTGTGGTGGCCTATTAAAATTAGAAACATATTGAGCTTGTTCCATATTAGCACATTCTGTAGGTAAATGGGCACCACCACATATATTATATGTCACATTAGAAGAAGACACATAATTGACATTATTCATTTTAGTAAACATATTTACTAAGTTGTCCACTTTTGCATTTAACATGTTTATTCCTTCTACTTCATACTTACCACCAGTTCTTTTTGGTTTGTTTCGATCATTAGACCAGTGATAATTATTTAAAGCCATTTCTTCTAATAATTTATTGGCTACCTCAGTTGTTTTACCCATTATAGCACCTCCTGCAGCAGCATCTATAGTGATTCTAACAGATTCATTCAGACCATCATAAAAAGTTTGCACAAGCAACCAATCTGGGACACCATGGTGAGGACGTTGACGTTGTAAATGTTTAAACCTTTCCCAAGCCTCATATAAAGACTCCCCATCATTCTGTATGAAACTAGTTATATCATTTCTTAGTTTAGCAGTTTTACCAGGGGTAAAGTACTTTCTAAGAAAAGCTCCAGATAAATCTTCCCAAGTAATAAAAGAATTAGCATGATTAGATTTTAACCATATTTTTGCTTTATCTTTTAGCGAGAAGGGGAAAAGTCCTAATCTAATGGCATCATTGGTTACTCCATTCAGCTTAAGAGTATCACATTTTTCTAGAAAATTACCTATATGGTCATTAGGATCTTCATAATCTAGTCCACTAAATTATTCTTGTTGAATTATACGAATTAAAGCAGGACTAATTTCAAAATTATTTGCAGTAACAGTTGGTCTTACAATACTTGAAGGGGCTCCACTAGCATTCGGCATTGCGTAGTCAAGTAGAGGCTTTTCATTGTTGTCATCCCCCATCGCTACTGGTTTACTGTCAGATTCTTCAGAAAAGATGTACTCCAAATCAAAATCGGGCAGCTGTTGTATTTGCTCCAACCTCTTTTGTTTCCTTAGTGCACGAGTTGTTCTTTCAATCTCTGGATCAAATGAAACCAAAGAACGATTAGTACGTGGCATACAATAATAAATATTAGTAAGTTTGAACTCAAATTAATAATTCAGTGAGCAAAAGGAAAATCACCAAAAGTGCATCAACTTCTACTTTAAATAATAAAGAAACACAACTACTAGTGATTAGGAAAAGAAACTAATTATTAAAAAATTCTAATACTAATAACTCAAGAACACAAATATATCACTAACAAAACGTTTATGAAAGGGGGGAAATTATAAAGAAAAATCAAACAAGTGCTAACAAGAAAATAAAGTCTAAACTAATATTAAAATCCCTCTAGTATGATATTGAACTATTGCCTCCCCGGCAACGGCGCCAAAAACTTGGTCGGTCCTAAAAGTACCTTAAAATACCGCAAGTGTACGGATCAATTAAAGTAAATATAGGGTAAGCAAGATATCGTTTCCCACAAGGAGGTATATAATCAACTACCAAATTAAGAGATACTAATATTATTTAGACGATTCGGGTAATGTGAATAGTGATAATAACTAAAATAAAATAATATGAACTACTAATTATAACACTAAAAAGTCGGATAATAGGTAAGAATCAAATATGAGAAATAGTTCTAGGACTTAGATTTCGCCAATTAACTTCTATAATGAAATTAAACTAGTTGTCGGATTGAAAACTATTATATTGCAATGATCGAATTTCCTAGATATATTATCTCCTCTTCCAAGGTAGAAAACACTTATTTATAATAATCTTACGCTTACTTCCGTGGTCATAACAATTAATATAAACCCATTACGAACAAGAAATTCATATAAAAGACCACCCCAAGTGTATAACTATTTCTAAAATTATACTACTTGACGTTTGATAATTCCACGAACTAATATTGAAATTTCACTTCCGCTAATAATCCAATATCTTAAACATATAATCAACTGGCCAAATCAATTATATGAAAACAAACCAAGATTATCAAATTGCAATAAAAATAAATCAATCCAAACAACTTAGTTCAAATCATTGACAGAAAATAAAAGACTTCATCTAGTCCTAGAACATGGAAATTTAGCAAGACATTGAAACTAAATTAACGCAATTAATTGAAAGTAAAAATCTGAAATTAAACATAGTAATTAACATAAACTATGAGAAGAAAGAGATAAACTCCAGATTCATATGAAGAATCAGATGAACGACGCTTGCTCTCGCGTTGGCGTCCCGCGTCCACTGTCCTCTCTGGTCTCTGTCTTATCTCCCTGTGCTCTCATCTTCCTCTTGTGCTGCCGTGAGACCTCCCTTTTTGTATCCAACCTCGCTGCTTTATGAGACCTAGGGTCTAAAACCCAAATTTCCCGTGTTTTGTTGCTTCTTGGCCCAATAAGAGGGTTTCCTCTTTCTTTTCAATTATGAGTTGCTGCACACTTTCTATTTCTTTTGTTCTTTTGCAACGTAACCTACAAAACAAATTATTAAAGTGATAAAAATACAAGTGGGCTCTAAAACAAAATAATTGCATAGTAAAAACATACTACTATTGTATTATTATAATATCAAATAAGCCAAATTAGCATGTATAACATTATAAGTATTATAGTAGTAGAATCAAACAAGTAGTTTATTGAGCGCATCTTTTTCATATTTTAACAATTTTATTACTTAAGTAACGTAACTCTTAAAACGTTATAATATCAGAAGAAAACCTATTATAAGTGTAACAACCCGCACTTCCGAGCTGCTAGCTAATCACACTTAAGATTCACTAATCACAATCAACACTTAATAAACCTCGAATTATATATTTACTCGCAGCGGAAACATAATTCATAAACGATCCTGGACCTGTGGGTTATGGGCCCACAACAATATCCCAAAATAGAAATACAATTACATGAATTGATCAATCGAATCTCCGATATAATACATTAAAACACCATGACATTCTTTCCTATAACACTATTTAATCTCCCCATAGCTCATCCGAAAAGCATCTCTTTTAATACCATGATCCTTAAACCACACCGGAGCTAGATTCCACATTCCCTGCAAAAATCATTAGCATTGAACGCTGCCCCCACCAGGACAGGTTCCAAGAACAAAATCAGCGAAACTGAGTACACACTGTCCAACCATAAATTCTTTTTTTGGTGGCTTAAAACATATTCAAGTTGTTGAGTGTGATTTTATAGAGAATAAATGCGTAATAAAGAAATTACCTTAACATGTGAACTGTTATATCTCATGGATCAATGTACTTAAAACAAAATCACAAAAAATATATCTTTTCATCAAAGATTCCGCATAACCAATATATTTATACTTCCCAAACATTTTATACTTGCTCAAAATACAAAGATATTCCTCGATAAATACCAAGGATGCAAACGTAACATGTCAAAGAATGTACTGAGTAACTTTCCAAAAGCTTTCCATAAATTATCTTGCTATATCAGCATCATTATCAAACATAACTCAAATTTTTCTCAATACTTTAGCATCAAAATATTTACTCAGGGAAGGAACACGAATGGAGAGGGGTAAACCACGTCTCCAGACTTTTAAGGGACGTCTCCCCACCTTTCTTATATTATGCTTGCAAGACTTTTAGGTCATGACCCTGCATAACGGAGCAATACCCGCTCTAACACATAATGAGCAATACCCGCTCTACGAATGTTGTTCGTCACTGCTTTCGCATCTACTTCCCTTCTAAAACAAAACATAACCGCAATACTCAATTATTAATTTCACAAACTCATATTTTTCGAAACTCATATACATGGTTTTGAAAATTCATATAACATATATTCATATCTTATAATAGGATAACAAATCCATGTTCATATTTTTGGAAACATACTTTGGAAATGATGGAGATTTGACTTAGAAATCATATGCCAAATCCATTACACAATTCTAAATTACTTAGTATTATTCAAAATCTGAAATCTCGAATTATCTTCATCTCCTTAACATCATTTGACAGATTTTGATGGTAAATGTTTTTTCACAATTGGAACCGATAACGTAGTCAAAATGTAACATATGCTTCTCAAAGATTTACAAGGTGGTGAACTATTGCCGAGACCAAACACTAAGCACGTATAACCTATGGTTTCTAACTTTATAGACCATAATATTTCCTTTAACTCCTTTTGGCAATTTCCCCTTCATTGTAACGGTTTTAGTCCCTTATCCTTGGACTTCCATCTTTAACTTCTAGCAACTCACTATAGCCTCCAAGAATTTTCAAGATATGAATGTTCCTTGAAGGATTACTTATCCCCAATACATGAACTCAACATTGCTAGAATGATACTTGTATGTCCAACTTATCACATTAATATCTCAGATTTCCCATGACCAAATTATATCATAATAGATCATCTACGTTTATTATTGTAAGTCAAGATATCTCACTCCATATTTCTATGTCATAAACAAATATTTCATGACTCAACTATTCATCCAAAAATTTACAATTACAAATACTTAAACTCATTATCTTAATCAATCTTAATTATATAACTCATAACCATACAACCCCAAATATCTAAACTTGATGTTCATATTAGTCTTAACACTCTATTATTTCAATATCAATACACATCAATAACTCCTAAACTCTCCATTACACTAGATTTACCTTTCCCCTAACTTCCATTTACATAACCTTACTTATCTTACTAGAAAATTATACCTTTAAACTTCCTTACTTAATCCAATTCCAGATATGACCTTTCATTACTTAAATACTATAAGTTACACTTCTCTATTTCATATTCTTTTGAACCACCACCCATATCTTGATCCTTTATTTCTCTAATATGACCTTCACATTTCAGATCTTACTTCTCAATATTTAATATTTCGTCTCAAATACTTATTTTGGTTATAACATCTCTTGGACTCACAAACCTATTGTAACCACTCTATTAACCCTTAGATTAATGTTGAACTTCCAAAATTCACTTCCAAATAATTGTCCTTAGATATCTAACTTGACTTCTATACATAACATTTTATACTCTTCCCCACCTTCTCATTTCCTATCCTTACTCCTCCAATTAGAAAATAAGACTCCTAAGCTCTTTTGCACTCCTCATTGATACCCATAATGGAAGTTTCCAAACTCAGTCATCACCTTCCCTCGACTTAGACAACATAATTCAAATTTAGTGTCTGATACTTCCCCAAACCATCACTCCAGCCCCTTTATATCGATATCACTATTATAGAACTCATTTATTTAACTCAATGTCCCAATATTGAGTGTTTCTCATTTCCTATATATATAATTTCCAATATATACTTTTATAGTCGTCTGATCTTTAAGAACCATATAATTTTTACGGTTTTTTCACCAAATACCCCTAACAAATAAATTTATTCACCAAATACCCCCACTTTTTTCAAAATTCACCAAATACCCCTGACCTTTAAAAAAATTCACCAGATACCCCTATTATTAACGGACGTTAGTGCGCCGTTATGGTTAATTTACAAGTTTGCCCTTAATTTGTGGCGCCATTATGGTTATGTTGGTGAGATAACCTGACATAAAATTTCTTCCAAAAAAAACCACGGCCTTTGAACTCCCCCTTCTTGCTCTGTTGTTCATGCATCTTGAAGCATCAAAGGATCCCTAAAAATCTACTGCAACCTTGAAGATTTGTTAACAAAAAGCTGCGAAATTTGAAGACAAAGAGGACTGCACAACATACTTGCAGTGGGTGTTCTTGAAAGGACCCAAAAAACGCGATTTTGAAATTTCAAAAAGAGGGTTGCAACGCCAAATCATCTCTACTCCCTTTGAAGGTAAGTAACTTCATTTAGTGTTTCTTTGTCTTAAAACCTTTAACTGAACTGAAATTGTGTTCTATTAGGGTTTATTTTGATTTTGCGATAAACCTAGTTTTGATCATGGGAAAAATTTGATATTTATTGTTTTTATGGAATGTGGTAGCTCAATTACTTAGGTTTTGTTGTGGTTGTTTGTTGTTTGTTTAGGATGGCCTCAATTTGGTTGCTTGTCCATTATAATGGCCATGATTTTGATGTAATGGTGGAGGACACAGACTTGTGCCATTTAATGGGATTATATGAAGATTTTTTTGAAGAATCTGTTAAACAGAATGTATATCTCCCCAAATCCTTTAAGATATTGGTTCATGACCCTAGGAATAATAGGAAGATGGAGATAAGTACTTATGCTGATTTAGGGAAGGTATGGAGTTTTGGGAGGGCAACTGACACCATAGAGATGTGGGTTGAGGAAACAATAACCCAGGGAAAGTGTTTAGGGCATATGTACATCTAAGGGATCAGGCTGAGAGAGAGAAGGCTGAAAACATTAAGAGGGTGCAAGAGATATTGAGGAAAGAGAGGGAAGAGGAAGAAAGGAAACAGAAAGAGGAAGAGGAGAGACTGAGGAAAGAAGAAGAAGAGGAGAGGGAAGCTGAGGAGGCTAGGAGATACCTAGTTTCAGTTGAGGTACCTGTACTCTCAGTGGATGATGTTACCATTTGTGAGTACATGAGGGTGTACGAATCACAAGAAGAGTTCTTCCCTGGAGATTCCCAACCTAATCCCCCTACCCAACAACAAACACCATCTGCCTCACCATTTAGGGAGCCTTCACCACCTCCTACATCCCCTGCCTCACCTGTTAGGGAGCCTTCACCACCTCCTACATCCTCTGCCTCACCTGTTAGGGAGCCTTCACCACCTCCTACATCCCCTGGTACATCCACTGCCTCACCAAGACTACCCACACCACCCCCTGAGCAACCAAGGGAACCCAGACCAACCCCTTTGCAGCCAACACAAACCCCAACACAAACTTCCACTACAACCAAGCCTAAAAGACCCCCAAGAACAAGGCCAGTTGGGTTTAAAGTTCCTAAGAGCACAACAAAAAAACTAGGGACTTATGTGCCTAAAGAGAGGGGCAGTTGTTCTAGGGGTAATAGTAGCAGTAGGTCAAGGGGTAATGGCACTGATTTTTCTAATGCTGATGAGGGAAGAGAGGATGAGGAAGAGAGTGAGGCAGATGAAGATTTTGAGGTTGAGGAAAGTGAGAGTGACTCAGATGAAGATGCTATTTTCAGTTCTGAGTTTGTTGTTGAGGAAGAAATTGATTTCTGTGATGATGAGCTTTATGAGCCTAGGTTTGAGGATTGTTTAGATGGTACTTCAAATAAGGATAAGATCTACAAGAATGGGAAAATATGGACTGAAGTTCCATATGGATCCATAAGATTGGAGCCTTGGTTGATTTTTACAAGCAAAGAGGAGTTTATGGATGTACTTAGGAACTTTTGTATACAAGAGGAGTTTGCCATTACTGTTGAGAAGGCTGACAGAAAGAGGTTTACAGGTTGCTGTGTAATGGAGGGTTGTGATTGGAGGATACATGCTGCTAGGTTGGCAGATAAGGTGAGTTGGGCAATTAAGACTTTGAAGGCGGAACACAAAACATGTGGGAGGTTAGAAGATAATCCCATGGTGTCCTCTAACTGGTTATGCAAGAATCTATCTCAAGAGATTACTGCAAACCAAGAAGTGCCAGTTGAAGCCCTACAGAAGGTGGCCATGGAGAGGTTTTGGATCAAGGTGAAGAAGAGACTGCTTTATAAGGTGAAGAACATGGCTAAAAGGGAGATACATGGAGGGTATGATGAGTCATATGCTCTTCTTCCAAGGTATGCTGAATTGATCAAGGAAACAATCCCAGGATCATATGCCTTGGTTACATGGACAGGGAACACAGGGAATGTGGTTCCCAAATTCAAGGCATGTTTCTTTGCTTTTGCTGCAAATGTTAGGGGGTTTCTAAGTGGGTGCAGACCTCTAATAGGCATTGATGGGGCTCACCTTAGTGGCAACTACAAGGGCATACTTCTGTGAGCCCTAGGCATTGATGGCAACAATGAGATTTTTCTCATTGCATATGCCATTGTTGACACTGAGAGTACAACCAGCTGGACATACTTCTTCAGGAACCTGAGGATCTGCTTTGAGAAACTAGGATGCAACAGAGATGATTGGACATTCATCAGTGATAGAATGAGGGTAAGTTTTGGACATTTCTTACATTGCAATTTCTATTTTTTCTGCTATTATCACAATACTAATTTCAGTTGCTATTCTCTTGTTTAGGGTGTTGACAGTGCTGTGAATGATGTATTCCCAAGAGCAACAAGGAGGGTTTGTTGTCAACACTTGTACATGAACTGCAAAAATGCAGGGTACAGTGGGACAGCCTTCCATAAGCTCTTACGGGCAACTGATGCATACAATGAGTATGTCTTTAAGAAGTCAATGCGGAAGATTCATGCATACAACCCCCGAGGCCGTGACTTATTTAGAGTCATGCACGGAAGCAAAGGGGTCAAGGCATGCCTTTGATCCACTAGTTTGTTGTGATCATAACACAACAAACTTTGTGGAGAGCTTCAATGCCTGCACTAAACCATACAGGGACCTCCCTGTTTTCACTTTGCTTGAGGGTAAGTGCAGTTGAGCTTATTTTTTTTTCTTTGCCTTTGTTAAATTGATTAGATGTTAACATGTTTCCTTGTTTGTGCAGCCATAAGAAACTGGTCCATGAAGAGAATTGGGCCAAGGTTTGATAAGGCAATTGACATGGATGCAAACATGCTCACTGATTATGCAAACAAGGTCCTACAAACAAGGAGTGATGAATCTAGGTTTTGCTTTGCTACATCATGTGGGGGGGTGAATTTGAGGTCAAAGATGGGAATGTAAATTTTCCCATTAGGCTAGCTGATGGGAGGTGTGGATGTGGAAAATGGCAAGGTTGTGGTATACCTTGTAAACATGCCCTGAGAGTAATTTTTGATGAGAGATTGGAGGCTGCTGATTTTGTATCCCCTTACTATAAGGGAGCAGCTTACAAGGCAACCTATGGGGAGCACATTCACCCCATGGCTGATCCATCTCACTGGCCTGAACATGACCTGCCCCTAATTTCTCCCCCTGATGTTAAGAGAGGTGCTGGGAGACCCCAAAAGCAAAGGAAGAGAGGTCCTAATGAAGCCAAGAAGGGCAAAAGGCACAAAGATTAAGTGCAGCAAATGTAAAGAAGTGGGTCACAATGCAAGGACATGTGGAGGTGGACCAACTGCACAAAGTAGGAAGGAGAAAGGGTCTACATCAGCTGCAACAGGGACTGAGAAGAGAGGGAGAAAAAGGAAAGAAACAGATGCTGCAAGTGCCTCAACCAGCCAACCTAAAGCTAAGAAGACAAAGACCAACAAGAAGAAAGCCTTAGCTTTTTTTTTGTTTTTGTGATTATGTAGGGCCTATCATTTTGTTGATGCTACATTAGGAAGTGGTTGAAATGGTGATTTTTTGCTACATTAGGATGCCTGAACAGTGTTAGGATGCCTTAGTTGATGCTACAACAGTTTTTTGCTAAACAACATTACATTGGTCTTTTGCACCAATTACAATACTTCACTTAAATATTACAAATATTACAACTACAAACATCAGCACTCCTACTTTTATTGTTGCATTTACTAGTTTTTGTTGTTGCTTCAGTTTCTTCTTCAAGTGCTTTAGCTCTTCCTTCATCTTGTTCTTCTCTGAACTTTCTCCCTCATCTCTGCATATTGGAGAATCATGTTGGCTGCTCAGATTATGCTCCACACTCCCTTTGCACCATCTGAAATTGTTGCATGTATCACACTTGTAATACAGTCGCTGAGGATTTGTTGTTGTTTCAGAGCTTCGTATTGCAAATTTTCTTCTACAAGTACAATAGGAGTTAGGTACTCTTATGTATGAAGAATGTGTGGATGAACTGTTTGAGTAACTCATGGCAAACCTCCTTAGAATTGCAATAACAAAAGGGTGAGGAAAGGGTATTGGATCCATGTATTTATAAAGGCAGCAGTTAATGTAACATAAAACTTACGGCTAGTTTCTAAAACTGGAAATATAGCCGTTACAAGTAATTCAAAAATAAGGGTATCTGGTGCATTACTATTTTACTTAGGGGTATATGGTGAATATGTATTTTTCACTAACAGATCACTAACGTCCGTTAGCCAAAAATGGTATTTTGGGTATTTCTTGATATGTCAGGGGTATCTGGTGAATTTTTTTAAAGGTCGGGGGTATTTGGTGAATTTTGAAAAAAGTGGGGGTATTTGGTGAATAAATTTATTTGTCAGGGGTATTTGGTGAAATAACCGTAATTTTTATATCGGCTACTAACCCATTAATTGACGTTGGCACTCCAAAACTTACACAATCACCCAACTCACATTTCAAATAATAACTAACATTCTCAAACATAATTCTTCGATCTACTAATTTTTCCCACAACTACTTTGACATAACTTTCCAATATTACAAAACCCAAATTCCTCAAATAGTCCTTGTTGGTATCCTTCTATGACATAATGTAACCTTTTTAATCTGAACTTATTCTCCTTATAATAATAGTTCATACTATACTCGTTCATAGTTTACTACATGTATATTTTCGTACTCAAATAATAGTCCTCCAAAACTCATGTTGTAACGTACTCCGAAATTACAACTACAACTCCGAACCCATATCTTCTAACCTCTAATGCATGTATTTCAAAATGGGTAATCAAACATCATAATTGATTTCTTAAAAATTCATACATGAAACTCGAACAAGAATTAATCTTACCAAGATGTGATACCGAGGTTCTCAATAACTTACATGAATCATGTTCTTATAAAGTTTATACATTTATAACCATATATAAACGAACTCTTTTCTGAAATCATAATTGAGCTTCATAACCTTATCCATCCCCCTAATGTATAACTCACTGAACTCATAGAATCAAACTTATAAATATTGAAAATATAGTGAAACTTTCATTTAGAACCAAATGTCCATGCCTTATTAATATCACAAAACATGGTTCATCAAACAAATTTATACTATTGAGTCTCAAAACAACATAACTTATAGCCAATAGAACTTAACATGCGATTTAGTTCTGCCTTTGTCTTAAAACTCATAAACATGTATTTCACAAACCATATAGTACACAAATCACACTTTTAATACAACCTAAGTTTAACTTATGAAAACATATCAAGATCAACTTATATAGTTTATATGATGAAAACATGTCAAGATCAACTTATATAGTTTATATGATCGATCGAAATATCAATAATATATTTGGAAAGTGGAAGGACATAAGTGTACCTTTACTTAATCTTCAAATATTGCTCAAGCCCCGAAATTGATTCTAATAATCCATTATTTTCGCTCAAAAGAGCTTGAATTCCACAATGATTCACCTCAACAACAATAGCAACAATTAGCAACCTTTCTCACTACATTTCAGATAAGAAAACTAACTTATTATACTTTCTAAATTCTTTCATGAACTGACCATAAACCTTTATATACAAACTATTTCACTAATCAACTCACATTTTCTATCTCACATGATAACTCTAATTCCCCATTCTAATTTATAGAGAATATAATCAAACAACAAAATTTATATAAATCAGATTTTATAATCTTACTTAAGAAGGATCAATTCATACTATAAGCTCTAATCCATTAAATAAAAAGGGAAGATTCAATCTTTAAGTTTAACAACAAACTATACCACAAACTAATTTTTGCATATCAAAAGCAAGATTAAGAACTCAATTTATTTGTGAAATCAGAAATTGAAATAAACCCATTTTCAAGAAGGATTTGAATTCTTGGAATTGAAAAGAGGAAGAGAGCTTATACTTATACCTCCATAAAAGAGATGAAGGAGATGATGGTTGCAAGCACCAACAACAACTATGCATCAATCACATACACACATGCAGCAGCACTGTAGCACGAAAGAACACACAACAGCAACGCATCAAAAAGTTCAGCAGCAACACCAAACTTGTAAATGGCATAACTCATAACTCCGAACTCCGATTGAAGAAATTTTTGAGCCTAAATTTAATAGCTCGAAGAGATCTACAACTTTGATGAAGAAACAAAGAACAAAACTGGATTGCATGCTGTAGATAATTGAGGCAGCAGATTGACGAAAACAGAGGAGAGAGAATAATGAGTATTGGGGTTTCAACTTCACCAAGAAATTTCTTTTGGGTTAGTTCATAAGAAAGATTGAGAAGTTTAGCTAATTATAGTTCATAGAGTTTAGAGGATATTGGTTTGAGAATTTGATAATAAAATGAGAATGTGGCAACTCCCACATAAGCCACGAAAGAGATGAGATAAATATTTGTTTTCTTTTCTCTCTTTTTTTTTTCAAAAACATAAAAATACCTCATTCCATAAAACTCCCAATAATATAAGTACCTTTAAATAATAATTCTCAGGTAATTTCTCATTGATATTAAAGCTCATTTAGACTAATAAACACAATTAATTTTGCCTAAAACATGCTTTAAAAACATGGGCTATTACAATAAGTCTCATAACTTATACCAAAAAGTAATATAATGGGCAAAAATCATGTATAAAATATAGTCTTATCAGCCTCTTATGGTCTATTATCACTTTCTGACAGGTTAGACACTTAGACACTAACTCAGCGACCTCACGCTTCATATTTGGCCACCAATAGATTTCCTTAAGATGCTTCTACAACTTATCACCCCCCAGGGTGCATATAATATGGAGTATTATGCCCCTCATCCATAAGTCGTCTCTTAAGCTCATCACATTTTTGTGGTACACACCACCTTCCCTTGAACCTCAAACTTCCATCATCATCAATCTTAAAGTCGACTTCCTTACCTTGCTTCATTTTCTCCTTAACCTTATCTAGGTGCTCGTCTCCAACTTGACCCTCTTTGATCTCATCGAAAACTGACAATTCCAATGATAAAACACTCAATCTTGCCTAGATCTCCCCAAGAATTAAGATTTCTAGGCTAAGCCTTTGCATATCACGACACAATTCCTCAGGAACTACCAAGGCGTTCACGCTATGGCTCGACTTCCTATTCAATGCATCGGCAACTACATTCGCCTTCCCCTCATGATATTGGATGTCTAGGTCATAGTCCCTGATCAACTCTAACCATCTCCTCTGTCTCATATTGAGGTCTTTCTAGGTGAAAATGTACTTCAAACTCTTATGATCAGTAAAGATCTTACAGGTTGCCCCATAAAGGTAATGTCTCTAAATTTTCAAGGCAAACACGATCGCAGCTAACTCTAGATCATGGGTAGGGTAATTAGCCTCATAAGATTTCAACTGATGCGACGCATACGCGATCGCCTTCCCATTATGCTGCAAAACACATCCCAAACCATTCTTTGAAGCATCACTATACACCTCAAATCCTTCATTTCCATCAGGCAGGGTCAAAACAGGTGCAGAGGTTAAACGCTCCTTTAAAATCTGAAAAACTTCCTCGCACTTCTCACTTGACTCGAATTTCGACTCTTTCTTCATCAAATTGGTCATTGGCCTTGCTATCTTCGAGAAATCTCTCACAAATCTTCTGTAATAGCCAGCTGGACCTAGAAAACTCCTGATATCTGACACATTCTTTGGTGTAGGCCACTCACTAACAGCTTGAATCTTAGCAGGAACTACTAGGACTCCTTCCTTAGACACATAGTGACCCAAAAATGCTACGTTCTCCGAACGAAACTCACACTTAGAGAATTTGGCATACAATTGATTCTTCCTAAGCGTCTCCAATATAATCCTCAAGTGTTCATCATGCTCTTCTTCACTCTTTGAATAAATCAAAATATCATCAATGAATACCATAACGAACTTATCTGAGAACTCATGGAATATCCTATTCATCAAATTCATAAATATGGCAGGTGCATTGGTTAATCCAAACGACATTACAATGAACTCATAATGACCATAACGCGTCCTAAATGCAGTCTTAGGTATATCCTTATCAGCTACCCTCAACTGGTGATACCATGAATGCAAATCAATCTTCGAGAACATGCTCGCTCCATTCAACTGATCAAACATGTCATCTATCCTAGGCAAAGGATACTTGTTTTTAATGGTTACATTGTTCAACTCCCTATAGTCGATACACAATCTCATACTCCCATCTTCCTTCTTAACAAACAACACATATGCCCCCCACGGTGATGCACTAGGCCTAATATAACCCTTATCGAACAGCTCTTGCAACTGCATCTTCAACTCACTCATCTCAGGAGGTGCCATTCTATAAGGTGCCTTAAATATAGGTGTAGTTCCAAGAACTAAGTCTATGGTGAACTCAACAGCTCTAGCAGGCTGCATACCCGAAATCTCACTCGGAAACACATCCATAAACTCATTCACGATTGGAACATCCTTAATCTTCAATTCAATCTCTTTACCTGCATCTTGCACACTACAGAAAAACAACTCACATCCCTTCTTCATCAACTTCTTTACTTGCACACCAGAAATGACCCCAAAGTTCATAGGCTTCCCAAAACGTCGATACGAAGTTAACTTCCTCTAAGGACTTCTCAACACTACTTTATGAGCTTCACAGTCTATCTTGGCCTTATAGAAACTTAACCAATTCATCCCAAGAATAACATATAGGTCTCCTAGATTAAACTCTATCAAATTAGAAGGAAATACACAGTCTCCTATCTTCAGAGGCAAATCTTTAAACAATTTGGTACACATTATGACTTCTCCAATAGGTATATATGGGCAGGTCAATTAGTTCAAAGTCTACTAACCCCAAACTTTTAATAACGGATGACGAAATTAACAAATAGGTCGCTAAATCCCGTTTATAGTCTCTACCATGATGGTTCTTACTACGTACACTTCTTACAGTTGTAACTCCTCTCAGACTGGCCCTTATTATTCAAGTCTTGACCATTCCTTCCTTGGAATTCCCATTCCCATTTATATTCTTCTTAAAGTTTCCCTAATTTCTTCTAGCATTGAAATCCTTTCTTTTCTCATACACTACAACATTCTTCTTGTCATGCCTCGACTGAAGGCCATAAATATGGGCGGCTCTTCCATACACAATGTCTAGAGATGAAAAAGTGTCACCACCTAACCCCAGTTGGATTTCCTCAGTCAAACCTTGTTCAAATCTTTAAGCCTATAGCTCCTCGGTAGCTACTACCTCAGGTGCAAACCTAGACAATGCTATGAACTTACTATAGTACTCAGAAATAGTCGTGCTCCCCACCCTAAGGTTTATGAACTCCTGAGCCTTCTGTTTCCTCATAAAAGCAGTGTAAAATTTTCCTCTTAAAGCAGAAATAAAGGAATCTCAATTAAACCCTTCAACAACACTCAGTCTAGCCCTATTTTCTCTCCACCATAAGTCAGCCTCATCTTTCAGATATAATACATCTTGACCTACTTTCATAGCTTCATGACAGTTTACAGCTCGAAAAATCTTTTCAAACACCCTAATCCAACTTCCTAAGAAGGTAGGGTCAGCTTGTCCCTTAAAGTATGGTGGTTTAACCTTGGCTAGTCTCTCAAACATGTCCCCAGCAGAATCGGGACACTCAGCTCTTTCATGAGTCAGTTTCTCCGCCAAAAGGCGAATAACAGCAGCTAAATCGTTACCGTTGTTAACCATTCTATTTCGCGACCTTAAATTTAACGTAACTCTACTTTAGGTTTCGATTCACAACTTACTTGTCATTCTTTACGAAGGCAACACTTGATTGGACCATAAAGATCGCATCAACATACAATTCTCATGAAGTTATAATAATTCCACAGTATAACTCATCATCAATCACATAATCATTCATGAATAGTATTCACATCAATAATAAACACGTGTGAGGATAAAATTCAATCACAACAATAAAATAAAATATTTCCATTCACGTTAAAAATAAATTCTTGCTCACTTGGGTAACTAAATCTTTACTTTTATTCCTCAAACGATAATAACAATATTTTTCCAATCCAAAATAACCAACTTATTCCTCGACAATATAAAGATGCTAAAGAAGGAAATTTGAACCATTGTAGCTTAACTACTTATTCAACTACTAACCTTAGAACATAAATAAATAATCTATGGAGTTACATTATCATTCATATCCTTATTTTCCTTGTACTTCTCTGGAGTGAAAACCTCATCTTCAAAATCATCAATGTCCTCAGTATTATAGTAAACATATCTTCTAAATCTCGTGGATCTTCGCAACTTCTTAGATTGAGGCTCGTCCTCTTCTGACTCAGAATCACTCTCAGGTCTCAAAACGGCATGGTAGATGTCCAATCTGCTATGTCCCCTAGCATGGTCAAACTCGTAGAGAACCTCATCGTCACTATCAGGCATGCCTGCTCTTAACACATGACGCATAATGATCTCTAGGCTGGTGTAACTATTACTGTCAGACTCATAACTTCCATCACTCTCATCATCACTCAACACAATAGGGTCGTAGTAGCTCCCTACTCTAGTAGCTTCTCTATCAGACATAACTAGAGATCCTATAACAAATAAATATAACATCTATAAACAATTGGTACTCTCACTTAACGTATAATCCCAACATTAAACAATAAGCAAGAATAACAACAACAATATGAGGCATAGGAATAACATAAACAGTTAGCAGGAAAGAAAAAAAATATAATCATGCTGAACTAACTATTTTATGCAGACATATAATATTTCTATCCTATATGCCCTTCCTATACTACCCATCTCTCATAAGATTATAAAATAATTAAAATAAGCTAGAGTATTAAAATAAAATAATAAATAATAAGTAATATATATTTTTCGAAATAATATCAAAAGAAACGAAAAGTTTGAAATTTTCGAAAAAAAAAATCCGGACTTCAAAATAATATTTAAAATCTTGTATTTAAAATTTCGAAAGTAGTTCAAACCAAATGAATAAGTAGGACCTCAATTCTAAGAAATTCATTTTAAGTAACTAGCTAGTTAGGCGCCTAAAAAAATTAAAGGTGGCACGAAAAGGCCAATAAAAACCTAAAGCTCTTAGATACCACTTTGTAACACCCCGACAATTCTCTCTTTTCTAAAATATCTTTTTAATATAAAACTTAGAGAATCATCAAAGTATTATCGCCCGTGTGAAAACGTATCGGCTTATTCATAATTTTGCAGCGGAAAACATAATAAATAACTTTATAAATAAAACTTAGTCAACTCCAAAATTCAAACCAACAAAAGTCAAAGTCAAACTTAAAAGTCAAAGTCAACTACCAAAAGTATAAACTCAAAGTATGATAAATAATCTACACAAGCTCTCCAATCCCGAAGCCATGATGCATCATCTTCAAACCTGTAGATGGACAATGCACTATTGATCCCTAGAGACTGCTCAGCAAAAGGGTCATCACAGGTTCAATAAGGCATAGCCATGATCAACATACACACACGAAGCACGTAATCAGCAAAGCTGAGTACTACATAATAACAAATAAATAATCCTAACATGATACTAATATACGATAAGCAGGAACAAATAATAATTTATTAACCTTGAAGATAACTTTTACTGAACTAAACATCACAACCAATATTTTAATTACTTTAAATGGAATAGTCAATGGAACGAGTTGTCTGACTAAAACCAACCTTCCCTTTGGAAGATGAAATACGGGCGCGACTCCGTATTCCCATGACCTACGATATCGAGGAACCTTTTAAATAAAAATAGGACACGGTGATCAATCCGGACCCAGGAAAAGCCATGGGCTACCACCATGTACCCCAACTCATACTTGTCCAATACTTTAGACGTGCCCAAGTCTAAAGCTATTGCTATCCACGTTTCACTTTACATGATTAACGATTTATTATTTGTTATGACTCACAAGTAGAACGAACATTATAATCATCAAACAATCATATACTTCCATTTTTATCTTAGGATTAGATAAGTGATCAAACAAGTTAACAACCCAAGATTAATTCCAACTTTAATCCAATCTTCCTTTATTTGTTGAACCCAGTCAACAACCAACAACCTTTCAAAGGTATAATAACTTAACTTACCAAATAAGGCCCTCGGTCCTTATAAAGTAATTAAATAATCAAAAGGGAACAACATGATTCAATCATGATCAACATGTGAATTAATAAAATAAATTTCCCAAACCCTCTATGCTTGCATCAATCTTCCATGCAAACATAATATAAACATCATAATCAACATGTTTCACACAACGACATAAAACATGCATATCTAACTTTAATAGAAATCACATATGAACTAACAAGAGTTCCTATACATGATGCTACATAATTCTCATCCTTAAAATCATGATACTAATCCATTCAACACATAGGTATATCCGTACCTTGTGTAGACAAATTGAGAGGCCACTTTCACAACCTTATAAGTCGCCTAAAGAGAAATCTCCGCCTAAAACCACCAATATAAATCCAAAATCAATCCTTTATGAATTCACAGCAATAATAAACTATTTCAAACCCTTCCTAAAAGTGTTAAAAAACCTTTTCCATCATTAAAATTTGATTATTAATACCTCCTAGTATAGTACTACTACACTAGTTGTTAAAACTCTAAAAAACCCATGTTTAAATTATAAAACTCCATCATCAAAACTCTCTTTAAATTTCCAGCAATATATAACATATGAAAACTCTTTTTAAAATTTCTTAAACATATTTAAAATCATAGGAATTATCAATTTCATAAACTATAATATACTACTATGATTTTCCAACCTTTATAACCCTAAAAATCCATGCTTTGATAATTAAAAATCCAATTCAAACATAATAAGTAAATCAGAATTTTTATTTCTTTAATACACAAAGTATATAATCTTAGATTCATAATTAAATCATCAAACTTTAACTTTTAAACATAATCATATTAAAACAAATCTTAAAAACATAAACTTTGCATTGAAAATAAAAAACTTGAGGAGGAAGAAATTAACCAAAGCAAAGGAAGAGGAGGAAGGAAGGTGCCAGACAAGAGGACCGGCGGCGGTGGTCGGCCGACGGGAAGGAAGGAGGGAACCGACGAGAGAGAGAAAGAAAAAGGAGGGAGAGGGCCGAATTCTTGGGAGAAGGAGGAGCGAGAAAATAATTGTGTGGGAAAAATTAGGGTTTATGGGGGTTATATAGGTTTCCCTTGTGGGCTTAAGAAAAGGTGATTGGGCTCAAATTAGAGTTTAATGATTGATGAAATTAGTATTTGGGTTCCTCAAACCCAATTAGGAATCCTTTTCCAAATTTAAAAAGTGTTTTAAGCTTTTCTAATATTTTTCAAAGCATGACTTAATAAAATGTTTGACTTCTTTAAATCATTAAAATAATTCCTTTGACTTTCAAATAGTCAACTTTTGAAGAAATGAATCATTTAAATACTAAAATATATTTAAAAATATATAATTATACATAAAAATATATTTATAAAATTCATAAATTTACGGGGGATTACACAACCCCCATTCTCTGTGAACAACCCCACCACCACCCCCCCCCCCACCCCCCTCTGCGAACAACCCCCATTACCCGTGAATCAACAACCCCTCTATGCGAATTCGGCCATTGGTGATGGTTTAAGATGATGGTGATGAATTGATGATGGTTTAAGATGGTGGTGATGAGCTGTTTCACGGGTGAGGGATGGTCGCAGGGGGAGGCAAGGTGGTTTCTAGAGTGGTGGTGTTCGTGGGGGGTGGAGTCGTGGTCTCGTAGAGGGTGGGGAGGGGTTTTGAGCAGAGGTTTGGTGGTGTAGAGGTTTTGTGTGGCTATATGGTGGTGGTTCGTGGTCGTGTAGGGTGAAATAAGGGTGGTTGGCAGTGTGGTGTTGTTGGCAGTGTTGCTTTGGTGGTGGTGTTGGTGGTTATTTTTTTTAGTTATGTTAATTATAATTGATTAATTAAATTAGAACGAATTAGAACAGGACACGTGTGCAATTAACCCATTTTACTGGTCATCAACCTGTTTCAGCAGGTCACGATTCAAAATGAACGGATCGTGCTATAAGGTTGAATTACTAAAAAATAATCAAAAGATTGGATTATTAAAAAAACTAAAGGTTGGATTATTAGTATTAATTTTTCCTAATTAGTAGAGTACAACTTAGCAGAGTTAATTTTTTTTTAGTCTATTTCTAGTGGGTAGTCTACCCAGTGGGTAGTTGTAGACACATAATCGTTTCTCCCCATTTAAGGGCCCAATGATAAAACATACCGTGGTCTTAATTGGTCCAACCCAAGGGGAGAGCAGTCCGAAGAGTCAGCCCAAAATTTTTATAAAGCGTATTTATTTACTTTAAAGATCCAAAATCCTATTTTGAAGCCCAATTAATTATTCCTGATAATTAATTGTATTTTGAGCCCATAAAAGATATTTTGAACCCAATCCTTTGAAAAGCCCAATTAATTATTCATGATAATTAATTGTTTTTATTTATTATTTTAATAAGTATTTTCAAAAATAAATAAATATTTTTAAAGACATTTTTAAAGTTAAAAATCGGATTTTATCAAGTGAATTCAGGTTTCTGGATTTAAAGGAAAAAAGAAAATAGTTCAAAACGCGTTTAAAAGAAAGGCTGCCAAAACATGTTTACCGCAAGGCGGTGTGCTTGGCGCACCACGTATGCACAACACACTGGTTGAGCTGCATCAGGCGCACCAATCAGCACCTGACACGTGTCTCTGTGCGTCAGATAGAGACGTGCCCCTAGCGCATTCTCTGCGTGATGTGCAGTTTGCTTTTCTATATTTTTCTAATATTTTTCTATAAATATGCCTCGATTTCCCAAATCAAAGGCACGTTTTTAAATACTTTCGAACACTGTTACGAATACACTTTTACGCACCTCACACTCGAATACTTATAAATTCTCTCTAAAACTCTCATATTTTCACATCTACAAACACACAAACATACATTGACAAACCTACAAAAACACATACTTTCAAATACACTTTTCATACATACACATATTTCGATCGATAATTAGGCTTCACGATTGCTCGTCCCGAAGGTTATCATTCTCTCAGACCTAAGCCGCATAGGTATACTCCTTAGGGCTCTTGAATAAATTTCCTATTTTTATATTGAAGTTACTAACTCTTTCTTTCATGATGTAGATCTTTAATACAAAAATCGTTCTTTTGTACATACTAACCTCCTTCTTTTTATTTATTTTTCATACATATGCATATTGTTATGATTGTCCTATTATGCTTTTCATCACCCCACATGTTATTATTGTTAATCAAGACCTAAGGAACTCTTCTAATATTAATCAAATAATTTGGACAACCTGCAAGGAACCCTATAATTTTTATTGCTTAATAACTTGTCACTGAAAATAGTCTTTTTATGTGTTTCATGAAGAACCTAGACTAATTTATTTTTAGGGTGTATGCAATTATTATTTGGTTATTCTTTTGCATAAAACTTGACATGAATCGATATTAAGTAGAGGTCATCAATGGGTAAACGTGGTTCCTGACCGTGTTCGTACCTTCACTCCCGAACTCAATCTATGGTTCATTGACCATTAATGGAGTCATGACAAGGAAATCTACATTGGATAAGTCCCTAAGTTGTCCCTTTGATTTCCCAAAATCTAATTAGGTTTATGAGTATTCCTTTAAAGACTTGTTGGCGACTTCAAAAATGTTTTCAATAAAACCTTAACAATGGGGTAGTCAAATACGCGCTCACACCGCGTAGGCGAAATAAAATCACGCCCACAATTTGGCGACTCCACTGGGGAGGATTTTTAAAATAAAAAAAATTTTAAATGAGTGGGTGAAACTTGAAAAATACGATTCATTCTCTTTTTATGCCTTAGAATAACATACAATTTGCATATGCCACTATAAGGACAATCTTCCTTGTCTCATTAGCGCATGTTCTATGCGTGAGGCCACCCCCAGGGGGTTTGCTCTTTGTCTTTCAGAAAGCTTCCTGAGCGATAGTGTTGGATATTAGTCATATGCAAACCTACTCAACCATGGCATTGTTCTCTTGTTCCTGACTTGAGAACTGGAGTGCGTCTTACACGTGGTCATGTTTTTAAGCAAAGGTATGAAGCGTGGGACCATTCTCTTAGTCATGGACCCTTTTCAGCCTTAACCTAAACCTGACCATAGTTTCAAACGTAGAACTGAACTTTTAGGTTGAAACTTTTGCATCCATGTTATATGACATTTGCTTGTGATTACGATTTTTGCCTGTTATTTACTTGTCAAATATTCATTTTTATGCATTGCATCTCAAAATCGTGTCTAAAAACAAAAAAGGTCGTGAAAATTGACCAAAAGCTCACCTAAAATCTTTGAAAAACATGTCGGGGGTGCAGTGCGTCAAACGCATTAAGTTGCGCCTGGCGCACCGCTCTCGCGCCAGACGCACGTCTGTGTGACACGCGCAGCAGTGCTGCATGGCACGCATCCTGTGCATTGCATATTTTTTTCGATTTAGTCGTTGTGGTGGTCGATCCTATGCTCTTTCCGTCTGCATTCGCGTAGAATCATGGTCATTCTACGAGTCCTTATTGTCTAGAATTGAAGCTCACCTAAATAAAAAAAAATTAGTCTTTTCATGCATATAATCTAAGGTCGAGTCTATTCTAAAAAGTGCATCTAGAAGAGTGATTATGGTAGAGTTAGAGTCGTCATGCATGTTTAACTTCTCCCTGCTATCCAACTAATAATCTTCCCTATCAATCCTACCCTATCATATTCAATCAATTTCAAAAAAAAAAAAAAACTTATATTTTTCGAAACCAATCTTACACCCTCTTCTATTTTACCTTTTTCCAAAACATTTATTAATCATCATCATACACCTATTAAAAAAAATATTTTTCAAAATTAATCCATCATCTTTTCCTATTAAAAGACAAAAACAAGGGGTCCATTTCAAAAAACGAATTTCGAAAATTGTAAGCCTAGTCCAAACACTTTCATTCAATACAATCCAATCAACCCAATCCAATCCATTTGCATTCAGTTTTAGGCCCATGTGCATTAGAGTCCATTTTGCATTCATCCTTCGCTAGCATTAGAGTCGATCTTAGGCCCATATAAGTCTAGTTCATGTCAACATCTAGGCTGCCTTGCATTCATCTTAGGCCCAATCTAAGTCTAATATAAGTCTCATCTCAGTCATTCCAATCTAAGTCTAATTCTAATCGAATCCAAAGCTTAGGTCCATTTAGGCCCAATTCATTCCCTAGGTTTAGTTTGCATCTCCATGTGAATTCTAGTCAAGTCTTCGAACTATAAAAGTTCAACCCTAGGTCTAGTTTGCATCTCTATGTAAACCCTAGTTAAGTCTTTGGACTATAAAAGATCAATTCATTCCCTAGGTCTAGTTTGCATCTCTATGTAAACCCTAGTCAAGTCTTCGGACTATAAAAATTCAACCCTAGGTCTAGTTTACATCTCTATGTAAACCCTAGTCAAGTCTTCGGACTATAAAAGATCAATTCATTCCATAGGCCTAGTTTGCATCTCTATGTAAACCTAAGTCAAGTCTTCAGACTATAAAAGTTCAACCATTGGTCTAGTTTGCATCTCTATGTAAGCCTAGTCAAGTATTCCGACTATAAAAGATTAATTCATTCCCTAGGTACATTTTGCATCTCTTTGTAAACCATAGTCAAGTCTTTGGACTATAAAAGCCCAACGCTAGGTCTAGTTTGCATCTCTATGTATACCCTAGTCAAGTCTTCGGACTATAAAAGCCCAATTCATACCCTTAGGTCTAGCCTACTTATTCCAAATATATGTTCAAAGTCTAGCCTTTTTTTATTGCCTAGCCTGCTTGCTATCCTATAAGTTCAAAGTCTAGTCTAGTCTGCTTGCATAGTCCAGTGCAGTTTAGTCCATGTCTGCATATGCATATAGTTAGGCCCATGTCTCCATCATGGTCAAGCCCATATTAGTCCAAAACCATACCCATTTATAACCATATCCATTTTAATCATTTCCCATTTTCATCTCTCATCTCCATTTCTCATTTCGAAAAATAATTTCTTAATATGTACGAGGTCCATTTCATTTCTGTTCAGGACAGGTCATGACATTATAACTTGGGAACGTCCAACAGAGAGGCAACAAGGTCAACCGACTCCCAAACTCGTCAAACGAATCCTCACTTTTCAGGCGAATCTTCCGAAACTTCAGAATCGTCATCTGAAATGGGAGACACTAATGAAAAACTCAGTGCCATCATGGCTCAGCTCCAACTGATGAACTCTCATCTTAAGGAACAAGACAAAGAGATCAAGGCACTGAGAGAAAAACTGACAACTCAGGAAGGAGAAGAGGAAGACACTCCACCACCACCACCTCCTATCAAGTCCAAGACAGATTTAAGGTTCGAAAAACTCGAGCAATTGATCCAGTTAATTCCTGCACTCGAGGGTCAGGCTCATGGCCATGACATCATTGATCCTGAACTGAGGGAAAAGCTTCCTAAAAAGGTAGCATTGGGTGACCTCCAAAATTCAAGGGGGTCGAAGACCCAGATGATCATTTGAGAGCTTTCTCCATTCCTATGGCTCTCAAAGGCATGAGCAAGGACCTGTTTGCTTATGTCTTTCCCTTCACATTAGATGCACATCTATCCAAGTGGTTCAGATCACTGAACAAAGCGAAGCTGAATGATTGGGACTACATCAAAGAAGAGTTTCGCAAGCAATACATATACAACACTCAGCTTCCTATTAGTCTTCGTGAGTTGGAGTTAACCAAACAAAACTGCAACGAATACTTCGTCACTTTCCTTAACAAATGGAGGGGAAAGGTCGCACAAATGACTAACAGGCCAACTGAAGAGGACCAAGTCCGACTGGTGATTCGTAACTTGCAGCCCAAATATGGAGATCACATCAAATGCCAACCTAGAGAGTCTTTCACGAAACTCTATAAGGTATAACATGGATGCAAAAGTTCCAACCTAAAGTCCAGTTCTATGTTTGAAACTATGGTCAGGTTTAGGTTAAGTCTGAAAAGGGTCCATGACTAAGAGATTGATCCCACGCTTCGTATCTTTGCTTAAAGAGGTGGCCACGTGTAAGACGCACTCCAATTCTCAAGTCAGGAACAAGAGAACAATGCCATGGTTAGGTAGGTTTGCTTATAACTAAGATCCAACACTATCGCACAAGAAGCTTTTTGAAAGGACAAAGCACAAACCCCCGTGGGTGACCTCACACATAGAACATGTGCTAATGAGGCAAGGTAGATTGTCCTTATGGTGGCTGAACAATAGCCATGCATATGCAAAACAATATATTATTCAAAGTCATGAAAGGAGAATGAATCGTATTTTTCAAGTTTCACCCACTCATTTAAACAAATTAATTTTTTAAAATCCTCTCCAGTGAATTCGCCAAATTATAGGCGTGGATTTATTTCGCCTACGCGGTGTGAGCGCGTATTTGATTTGACTACCCCAATTGTAAAGGTTTTTGTATTGAAAATGTTTTGAAGTCGCCAATAAATCTTTAAAGGAAGACTCATAAACCTAATTGGAGATGGAAAACTGTAGGGACAAATTGTGGGACTTATCCAATGTAGATTTCCCCGTCTAGACTCCATAGATGGTCAAAATGAACCAAAGATTGAGTTCGGGGGTGACGGTACAACACAGTCAGGAACCATGTTGCCCATTGCTGGCCTCTACTAAATATCGATTCACAAAAAAAATTATGCCATAATCATATAATATTTTATACACCCTAAAAATATTAAGTCTAGGTTGGTTCAGGAAACACATAAAAGACTATTTTTTTTTGGTGATATGTTGTTATGCAATCAATTTACAGGGAACCTACCAGGTTGTCCAAATTAATCTGATTAATATTAGAACAGTTCTTTAGGTCTTGATTAACAAAAATAACATGTGAGTGATAAAAACAATAAATCATGCATAGAACAATCATATAATATGTATATAATGATCAGGAAAACATATAATATGCATATATATGAATAATAATAATATGAATATAAAATAAAGTATAGAAAAGGGATTAGAATGTACAAAGGCACGATTTTTATATTAAAGATCTACATCATGAAAGAAACAGTTAGTAACTTCAATATAAAAATAGGAATTTGTTCAAGGACGCTCGGGATTATACCGTGGCTTGGGTCTGCGAGATTGACAACCTTCGGGACGAGCAATCGTGAAGCCCGAAAATCTGAATGTCTGAAAGTATGTAGATTTGAATGTGCTTGTGTTTGAAAAGTATGAGTTTTTGTAGGGAGGTTTTGTAGTTCGTAGAGAGATTCGTAAGGTATTCGTAATATAAAAGTCGAGAGTTGTGTGTAAAATCCGTTCTGAAATCTGTACGGAAATCAGGCCTATTTATGGGGAAAACGACACTGCGCCTCACGCGACAGCTGCGCCTGGCGCAGGCTGACGTGTCACGCGCAATTCCAAGTGTCAGGCGCAGATAGGCACGCCTGACGCGACGTGCCCAGTAGAAAGTGTACACGTGGTACGCGCTTTGAAAAAGATAAGAAAGAAAAAGATGCATCTCACACAGAGAAGTGCGCTTGGCGCAGGACTCTATATGACAAAGAAAGTCTACGTGGCAATTTTGTGCGTTTGGCGCAGCCCGTACGCTAGGCACAGGATTACGTGGCAGTCTACGTGGCAATTTTGTGCGTTTGGCACAGCCCGTACGCTAGGCACAGGATTACGTGGCAGTCTACGTGGCAATTTTGTGCGTTTGGCGCAGCCCGTACGCTAGGCACAGGATTACGTGGCAGTCTACGTGTTAGGACATGTGCGCTCGGCGCAGGTCTGTGCGCTCAGAACATGTTGGTGCGCTCAGCGCACTACCTTGTTTTTGACACGTTTTGGCATGATAAAAACGCGTTTTAAAGATTTTCTTTTATCATTTAACTCCGGAAATCTGATTTTACGGGATAAAATCCGATTTTAAATATAAAAATATCTTTGAAAATGTTTATTTATTAAACTAAAATAATTAATTATTATTAAACAATTAATTGGGCTTTTCAAAGGATTGAGTTTTAAAATAGGCATTTAACACTTTTCGAAATAATTTTGGGATGGCTTTTCGGACTGCTCTGCCCTTGGGTCGGACCAATTAAGACTACGATATGTTTCATCATCGGATCCTTAAATGGGGAGACACGATTATGTGTCTACAGTATCCATAAGGTGTATGTGGAATTTTCATCCACCTCTAATTGAAAATTGCCAGCACGTTATTCTCACTTATTCTTTGGGGAGGGGGGGTGATAAGTGGCCTTTCAGGCCGCTTTTATGGCCTCTTTCCACCCTAATTAAGCCCTTGTTTAGTCCATTTTTATGCTTATTTAGTTTAGCTATGTTCAATGTTAGTGATTCTACTAGTTTCATGCATTTCGAGTCTTTTTGGGAGTTATAGGTTGTTTTCTCTTCATGTGAAGAATGAATGTTGTGAACACCCTGTGCTATGACTTGCTCTTAACTTCTTTTAGGTTCCGTAGCGGCCTAATCAAGGTTGTCGAAGCTTGGAATTGGAAAAGGGAACCTTTGGATGAAGAGAGGGAGTTTCAAATTGCAAAGAAGAGTAGAAGCAGAGCCAAAGCTCGCGCTCCAACCTCATGGAGCGGGAGCTCCAAAATCCCTTGCATACGAGAAGATTTGCCGAGAAGCCAAAGCTCGCGCTCCAACCTCATGGAGCGGGAGCTCCAAAATCCCTTGCATACGAGAAGGTTTGCCGAGAAATCAAAGCCGGCGCTCCAACCTCGTGGAGCGGGAGCTTCGATCCGCGGCGGGGCTCACATAGGCTCGGAGCCGGCGCTCCAACTTCGTGGAGCGGGAGCTTCGATCCGCGGCGAAACTCACATTTGGCTCGGGGCGGCGCTCCAACCTCGTGGAGCGGGAGCTTCGACCTGCTTTGAAATCTCTCTCATTAAGTTCGAGCTCGCGCTCCACGTATGGAGCGGGAGCTCGAATGGTCGCCTCCCGATTTTTTTTGCCGTTTGCCCTTACTCTAAGTCGTATTTGTGAGGGGTATAAATACCCTCTCTTAAGACACTTTAGGGCAAGCTTTTAATTCCGAAAAGAGGATTCAAAAAGAGAGCACACTATTCTAGGTTAATTAGAGAGAAAAAAACACATTCTTAGGAGAGAGAAAGTTGTAACTCAACATTTGTTCTTCATTTTATTCAATCAAAGCATCAATCTTTTGGTAATTTCTAGTCCCTAATCCTTATTTCCTAGCTTATTTTTGGTTATTTGTTTAGTTTTATGCTTGTTTAAATTAGTTTATACTTGCCTTGACTAGTCTTAGTAGTTTATTGCTCAAAGGTTCAATCTTTCTCGTTTTCACTAATCATGCTTAGTAGTTTTAGTATGTTTTGCTCCTTTTATTGTTGTTTTTACTAGTCTTACTATGTTCTCCTCCTTCCTAGGCTAGATTTCTAGCTAGGGAAGGGGGATAATGGGACTTTGTGATGATTTTGAATGATATTTGGTTGGCTTTGGTGATTGTTCTTTTGATGCTTGAATCAAGGTATTTTATTGTTAAAGCATGAAACTTGATCACCTTTATGTTAAATCTTGTGCTAATGTTGGGTTATGTGAGAGCAAGCTTGATATTAGTGATGACTTGATGATGGGTAGACCACGACCTCAAAGGCGGGGTTGGGTAGGCGGTGTTGAGGGGTGTGCGAGAGTGACCCCTTGATGTTGGACCAAGACCCTCAATAGATTTGATCCATTGCCCACCGAATATTGTCGAAATCGTTGTTGTGAGTTCCATGATTCCCCCTCTCCCTAGTGTTTGTCTATTTGATTAATCACTCTTATTTTATCTTCCTTAGGTAGTCTAGTTGATAACTCAAACCCCTTTTCTTTTACTCCAGTCAATTGATTGCATCTCGAACTAAGTGTAAAACTCCTTGCTTCTCCGTGGATACGACCCCTTACTACGCTTTACTACCTTATTAGGCTAGTTAGTTAGACTAGGGAGATTTTATTCTTGACCCGGAACCATAGGAAGTAACGACACCTAGGGGACCGATCAAGTTTTGGCGCCGTTGCCGCGGACGCAACGTGTTGTTTGAACTTAGTTTATTGCCCATCAATTGCTTTTTATTTTCATTTTTGTTATTGTGTTGTCAATTTTAACCGTGTGCTTAGCTTTGTTGAATGATAAGGAGATCTCAAGGTATTCCTACCACTCCTCTTGACCCGGAAATCGACCGTACTTTGAGGCAAGTTCGGAGGTTATTTGAACATCAAACCGAGGAGGAGGAAATATTTTTTGACTCTTCAAGTGAGGCAAGTGAAGCCATGGCCGAAGATGACAACCCTCTATTTCAAGACTTTGGTAATCCGGAAGACTATGAGCTCACCGGTGGCATTTTGCTCCCCACCACCACTACGAACTTCACTATTCATCCACAATATACACAAATGGTGCTTAGGGAACAATTTTCCGGAGCCGCTCATGAGAATCCCATTGAGCATCTTGATAGATTCCTTGAGTTGTGCGCCATGGTCCAAACGAATCAAGTCACTCAAGAATACATCCGCATGCATCTCTTCCGGCAATCCTTAGCGGGAAAAGCTTATAGGTGGCTTAAGAATCTCAAACCAAACTCCTTGACTACTTGGAGGGCGGTGGCCAAAGCCTTCCTAAAGAAGTTTATATCGGAGGAGAAGACCGCGGAAATGAGAAGGAAGATATCCAACTTCCAACAAGAAGCGGATGAGTCTCTAGGTGAAGCTTGGGAACAATTCAACGAGTATGTTAGAGCTTGCCCCCATCATGAGTATAGTGAGCCTCTACTTATTAGATTCTTCTATGATGCTCTTGATCCCATTAGTAGAGCCAATCTTGATGCGGGAGCCGGAGGCCAATTAAGGAAAGTTCCCCAAGCTCAACTTAAAGATACAATTGAGGATGTGGTTCGCAACTATTCATGGGGTGGTAAGAGAAGAAGTCAAGGAAAAGCTAGTGGGAAATTCGAGCTTGACCAAGAGTCACTCAAGGCATTCATGGAGCAACTTCTTGACAAGAAGCTAGGGAAAGAACAAGCTTCTTCTTTCTCATCTCGGCAAGTAAACTCATTCTCATGTGAAATTTGTGGGGGTACCAACCACGACACCTCTTATTGTGGTGGTAAGGACCCCGAACATGTAGCGGCTATGGGTTATCTCAATAATCAAAGGGATCAAAGGGATAATTGGAGAGGCCCTAACTCCAATGTTAATCCAAGGTTCAATGACTATGGTGGACCAACCAATTTCCAAAATCAAGCGAACCAAGGAGCTCCCTATTTACATCCAAATTCTAGAAACAACTTCAACAAGCCCCATCCACAACATCAATTCTCAAACCAACCCCCAACCACCTTCCCAAACACTTCAAACCCCCCAAGGTGGCCCATCTCCAGGACACCCTTCTTATCCTAGACAACATCAAGAATATTTCTCAACAATTTGAACAAAAGTTGAGTAACCTTGATCGAAAGGTTGACCAAAAATTCCAAGAAACCACTTCTCACCAAAAGATCCTTGACAATCAAGTTGCCCAACTAGCCGAGAGAGTTTCTCAACTCTCAAATGAGAAGCTTCCCGGTCAACCTACTCCGAACCCCCGCAAATTCCCACCATGTGAAGGCCATCTCCCTAAGATCCGGAAGATCTTACCAAGTACCTAAAGCGGTGCAACAAGAGGATGATAAGGAGAAAGAAGAACAAGTGGGTGAAAAAGGAGAAAATGAAACCAAAGAGGGTGTTGAGAAGGATAAAGAGGTTGAGGTAGAAAAGCAAACATCAACAAATGTCCAACCATCAAGATTCGATCCTCCCCCACCATTTCCGGAAAGGATAGTTGAGAGAAAGTTGAATGACAAGTACAACAAGTTCATGAGTATGTTGAAAGGTCTTGAAATCAACATTCCCTTCCTTGAGGCCATGTCACAAATGCCATCCTATGCAAAGTTCCTCAAAGAACTTCTCTCCAACAAGAAAAAGCTCAATGAACAATGCATCACTCTTCCACATCAAGTGAGTGCGCTTGTGCAACGCCAAATGCCACCCAAGCAACGAGATCCGGTAGTTTCACTCTCCCGGTGAAATCGGGAGATCTTGAGACCAAGGGAGCATTGGCCGACTTGGGTGCAAGTGTGAGCTTGATGCCCTTGTCCATTGCAAAGTTGCTCAAGTTTGAGATGGTGCCTTCAAGGAAAACAATTCAATTGGCCGACCGCTCGATTAAGCTACCTTGTGGAGAACTTGAAGATATACCAATTCGAGTTGGTAATATCTTTGTGCCTTGTGATTTTGTTGTAATGGATATGGAGGAGGACCCTCATACTCCTCTTATCCTTGGTAGAGAGGCTCTTAAAACAATGGGAGCCGTGATTAATTGCAAGAACAACACGATCACTTGTGAGGTGGCCGATGAAAGAGTTGTGGTTTCGAGTTTTCGAAAACCTTGAAGCAACCTATGGTGGAGAAGGTGTGGCGAGTAGACTTGGTGGAGTCGGACATAGCTATTTATGAGAGGGTACAAAGCATGAGACATGATACGCTTTATGAAGCCCTCCAAGATAATGAGGGGATGGAAAAATCTAGAGAAGCCATGGAGATTGAGGCCCAACTTAATGAAGCTCATACGGATGCCCAAGAAAGCAAATATGAGCTCCCATTGATCCAAACCGTGGCCAAGGGGGAGAGTTCTAAGCCTCCTCCCAAGGTAGACTTGAAACCCCTTCCCCCCTCTCTCAAATATGCTTTTCTTGAGAATGATTGCGAATATCCTTTCATTGTCAATGCTAACCTTGATGACATCTCCTTGCAAAAATTGATTGAAGTTGTTGAGAAAATATAAGGGGTGTCATAGGATATAGTATTGATGATATCAAGGGTATTAGCCCTAGCTTGTGTATGCATCGCATCCACCTTGAGGATGATCATGCCACCTCTATTGAGCCTCAAAGGCGGTTGAATCCGACTTTGAAGGAAGTTGTGAAAACAAGAGGTTCTTAAGCTCCGTGAAGCGGGAATCATCTATGCTATCTCCGGATAGCAAAATGGGTGAGTCCGGTTCATGTGGTGCCTAAGAAAGGTGGCATGACTATCGTCAAGGATGACAAGGGAAATGACATCTCCACCCGTACCGTGACGGGGTGGAGGATGTGCATTGACTATAGGCGGCTAAACAAAGCCACTAGGAAGGATCATTTCCCTTTGCCATTCATTGACCAAATGTTGGAGAGGTTGGTAAAGCATTCTCATTATTGTTTTCTTGATGGTTACTCCGATTCTTCCAAATTCCTATTCATCCCGGATGACCAACATAAAACAACCTTTACATGCCCTTATGGAACATTTGCATACCGAAGAATGCCCTTCGGTTTATGCAATGCTCCATCTACCTTCCAAAGGTGCATGACCTCCACCTTTTCCGACATGCTTGAAGATGTCATTGAAGTTTTCATGGATGATTTTAGTGTTTGCGGTTCGTCTTTTGACAAGTGTTTAAAAAATCTCGAGAAAGTCTTAAAAAGATGTCAAGAGACGAACCTTGTATTAAATTGGGAAAAGTGTCATTTTATGGTTGAGGAGGGCATTGTCCTTGGCCATAAGATTTCAAAGAATGGAATTGAAGTTGACCCGGCAAAGGTCGCGGTGATTGAAAAGCTACCTCCACCCACTTCGGTGACCGGGGTGCGTGCCTTCTTGGGCCATGCCGGCTTTTATCGCCGTTTCATCAAAGATTTTTCACAAATTGCAAGACCTTTGACGAGGTTACTTCAAAAAGAAGTGGAGTTCCGATTTGATGAAGCTTGCACAAATGCATTTGAGACCTTGAAAAATGCTTTAGTGAATGCACCCATTGTGCAAGCTCCGGATTGGGAGCTCCCATTTGAACTAATGTGTGATGCGAGTGACTATGCAGTTGGTGTTGTGCTTGGACAAAGGAAGGATAAGAAATTAAATGTGCTCTCATATGCAAGCCGCACTCTCGATGATGCACAAAAGAATTACTCAACCACGGAGAAGGAGATGTTGGCGGTGGTGTTTGCATTTGACAAATTTCGGCCCTATCTCGTTTTCAACAAGGCCATCGTCTACACCGATCATGCTGCAGTCAAGTACTTAATGAGCAAGAAAGTTGCCAAGCCACGATTAATTCGATGGGTTCTCCTCCTTCAAGAATTCGACATGGAGATTCTTGATAAGAAGGGGAGTGAAAATCTAGTGGCGGACCACCTCTCTCGGTTGCCATTAGACCATCCATCCTATGGTGAGGCGGAGAAACCAATCAATGATGAGCTTCGTGACGACACTCTCATGGCAATCATTTCCAACACAATCCCTTGGTACGCCGATATTGCTAATTATTTGGCGAGCAAAGTAGTGCCTCATGACTACAATTCCCATCAAAGAAAAAGGTTTTTCAAGGAGGTCAAGAGGTATTTTTGGGATGATCCGCATTTGTACAAGAGGTGTAGTGATAGTGTATTTCGAAAATGTGTGCCTACTCACGAGATTGAAGGAGTTTTGGAGCATTGTCACTCACTTGCATGTGGAGGCCATGGTGGTGTTGGTAAAACAGTGGCAAAGATCCTAGATTGTCTCCTTTGGTGGCCAACATTGCATAAAGACGCTCACACATTCATCCTTCGTTGTGATCGATGCCAAAGAATGGGAGGAATAACCAAACGAAATGAAATGCCCCAACAATTTATTCTTGAAGTTGAGCCTTTTGACGTATGGGGTGTGGACTTTATGGGTCCTTTCGTTTCTTCTTGTGGAAACCACTATATTTTGGTGGCCGTGGACTATGTGACCGAGTGGATAGAAGCCATCCCTTCACCTACCAATGACCATAAGATAGTGATGAAGTTGCTCAAAAAGATCATCTTTCCTCGATTTGGAGTGCCACGATGTCTCATTAGTGATGGAGGGTCTCATTTCGCTAAGAAGCAATTTGAAGCTCTCTTGAAAAAGTATGATGTGCACCATAAGGTCGGTTTGCCCTACCATACTCAAACTCAAGGGCAAGTGGAAGTTTCAAATCGCGAAATCAAGAATTTGCTCGAAAGGATGGTAAATAAATCAAGGAAAGATTGGTCTCTTCGTTTGGATGACACTCTTTGGGCTCTAAGGACCGCTTACAAGACTCCGATTGGCACTACTCCTTATCGACTTGTGTACGGAAAGGGGTGTAATCTACCGGTTGAGCTTGAATACAAAGCATGGTGGGCGGTGAAAATGCTCAATATGGACCTCGACTTGGCCGGGAAGAAGAGGTTGCTCAAACTTAATGAGTTGGAAGAACTAAGGTTCGATGCATATGAGAGCTCTAGGCTTTACAAAGAGCAAACCAAGAAGTGGCATGACAAAAGAATCAAAGATCGTGATTTCAAGGTCGGTGACAAAGTTCTCCTATTCAACTCACGACTCCGTCTTTCCCCGGAAAGTTGAAGTCTAAGTGGTCCTGGCCCATTCTCTATCACCAAGGTCACTCCCTATGGCTCGTTTGAATTGGAAGGTGAGGATGGAGCTAGGTTCATGGTTAATGGCCAAAGAATCAAGAAGTATTTCGATAAGGAACAAATTGGAAAACTTGGTTGTTTGATGCTCGAGTCGGTCCCAACCGACTCATCTCCCGAAGCCATTTGAGAAGGATGAAGAGGTCTAGCTTAAGACCATAAATCAAGCACCTTTGTATATATTGTTTATATTTTGTTATTGTTGAACTTTGATTTTGATTTTGTTTTGGTGGATTGTAAAATCCGGAGGATTTTTCGCACGGGAGGGGGTGGATATTAGTTTAATTGAGAAATACGAGGCACGGCTTCTCGGCTCATCTAACTAATAGATGAGTTGAGTTTTAAGCTAAGTCTTACATCTCACTTTGGGCTACTTTAAACCCCCATAGGGTGTGGTTTGTTGTGTATGTGTGCAGGAAAAGAGAAAAAAGAAATCAGCTAAGTAGTGGGATCAGAGCTCCCGCTCCAATATTCTGGAGCGCCCGCTCTAAATGATGAAAAATGCCGAAAATTTAGAGCTCCCGCTCCAAGATGTTGGAGCGCCCGCTCTATCGGAAAGAAAAAAAAAATGGTTAAGGGGTGGATTCAGAGCTCCCGCTCCAAATATTTGGAGCGCCCGCTCAGATTTTGCACACAAAATGCCGAGAATTTAGAGCTCCCGCTCCAAACCTTGGAGCGTCCGCTCTATCGGAAAGAAAAAAAAAAGTGTTCAAGTGTGGGATTCAGAGCTCCCGCTCCAAATATTGGAGCGCCCGCTCTGAATAGTGGAGGCAAATGCCGAGGTTTTGAAGCCCCCGCTCCAAGCACTGGAGCGCCCGCTTTGATGCTAAAGGCAATGCAATTGCCGAGATTTTAAAGCGCCCGCTCCACACAATTGGAGCGCCCGCTCTGGTCAAAGCGCCCGCTCTGAATAATGGAGCGGGAGCTTCGAGCGATTTTATGAAAAAAAAATTACTCAGCGCCTGTCAGAGCGCCCGCTCTGAATGGTGGAGCGGGAGCTTCGAGGGCCAGTTCAAAAAAAAAAAAAAATTTGGAAGCACGCACATGCCCTTCCTCTTTCTCCCATTCAAACCCTCAAACCCTCACTCTCCCCTCAAACCACTCTCACTCCTCCCAAACCCTCCACAAATCACCCTCATTCATCTCAAAAACACCCAAAACACTCCCCATTTTCACTTCTATTCCAAATTTCCCACTCCAAACTCAACTCTTAGCATCAATTCGGGGTTTTTGCTCGGGTCACTTTGGATTTCACTCGGGTTTACTCTCCTTTGCACAGCAAGAAGAAGGATTTGGTTCTAACTGTGGTAAAATCTCTCTTAATCAAGTTCATTTTGCTTATCTTCGAGAATTTGTGCTTGATTTTGTTAGGGTTTCCTTTGGAATTCTTGTGTTTAGATGAAATTAGGTGTTTTGGCTTGATTTTGTGCTTGAAGTTGATTAATTGGTGATTGTGGTGGTGTTATTGTTGATTATTTGGGCAAATTTTTGGAGGCATTGTGGAGTTTTTGTGGTTGTTAAGGAAAATCCTTGGATTCTACAGCCCTTGGGTATTGTTGGTCATTTTTGTTGGTTGACTTTGTTGTTGTTGGTGATTCTTGTTGTTGACTATTGTGTTTTATACCGGTGTAATGGGTTCAAAAAGACCTCGCACTAGCTCCTCACCTTCCTACAGTGTGAACCTTACCAAACCCGAACACAAAGCCAAGTTTCGTGAGCTTGAGAAGAGGGAGGTGAAACAAACCCTTTTCTATGATCATATAACTTGTTTCCACCTCGGGATTGATGACAAAGTGTGCGACCTTGCCCGTACACTCGGTTTTGCCCCGTTCCTTAAAAAACCAAATCCCAAATGATTGGATCACCACGAATAAGACCTACGACCACCCCACACAACCTCCCCTCACCTACCGCACTCTAACTCTAGAATTCTTAGCTAGCTTTGAATTCAAGAGAACATCTACGGAGGTCGGGGATGCCTTTGAGATTAAATTCGAGGTTGTTCAACCACCAACACACCATGAGCCTCGCAGAGTTTAATGAGTGTTTTTGTTGGGATCCAAGAGCAGAGGTGTATGATTGTTCTGGGGATGGTATTGAAGGATATGATATGCAAGCCTGGTGGAAGAGGATAACTGATGGGTCTAGAGACTTCCTCTCTAACTCATCAAAAGCCTCAGAAATCCATCATGGTGCATTGAGGTATTTCCATAGGTTGTTGGTGTATTGTTTCTTCTCCCGGCAAGATCTTGGCAAAATGAGCGATCAAGAACTTCATTTGCTATGGAGAGCAAGTGAAGGAAGAAGGTTGCTAGATCAAAATAACCCGGCCGTTAAAGTCAACTTGGGTTTCTTGCTTGCCACGAGGATGCTCACCATCAAGCAAGACACAAGAATGAAAGGGCCCATCCAATTGGGAGGGATGGTGACATGGATTGCTTATAGGCTCGGGTACAAAGAGCAACTTGTCAAGATGGAGCCGGAGTGCTATGGGTCGGCTCTAAACTTTGATCACCTAAAGAACATGAAATTCACAAAAGAAACATCAAAAGCTACCTTTTGGTTGATCAAGGGAGCAATATGGTGCAAGATCCCAAATAGATTCATGACCGAACCCCCAGCAAACACCCCAAATCCATGGAGGGTCCCATTTGAGGAGATTGATGCTTCGGAGCTTGATCCGAATGAGATTGAGAGAAGAAACCGAGCAAGGCAAGCAACATCAACAACAACATCAACAACAACAACAACGCCAACCAAGGCCGCAACGAGTGGAGCACGAACGTCACCCCTCCCATGAGGAGGGAGGTATGAGCCACTCTCACCCTTCTAGTTTTAACATCGAACATGCTTTTCATAACTTAAGTTTGCAATTGGGCCAATTGGAGGCCAACAACCAAGGGATGGCGCTCCAAAATTCTTTGCTTTTTAACCACTTTGTGGAGCAAGGGCAAATCGCCCCGCCAGTTAACCATCCCTATTGGCCTCCACGCCTAGGGCCGGTGCCAAGTTGGGGGGGGGAGCACATTGATGGCACTCCTCGTGAGCCGCCTACCCCTATTGGCGGGGGTCCATCCTCCCAAGTTAGGGAGCGGCGCACCTTTCCCCCATATGACTATACCCGGCCGGGGGTGTGACTATTTCAACTGACCCCGCCTATAGATACATCCCACCGAACATAGCCATGACCCATCCTTTACGGGGGTACTCTGGATTCCCTCCTAACTTTTACGGCGGTTGGGAACCCCATGGTTCCCCCTTGCGTGAGGATGGGACCCCCATCGATCTTGCTTATGATTGGCGCCGCCCCGATGAGGGCGGGCCAAGTGGTTCTTAGATCGCCCCATGAATCGCCCTCACCCCCTCTTTTACTCTATTCCTTGGTCTCACCGAGGTTGGTTTTCCATTCAAGTTGGGGGGGTGTACTTTGCATTGTTTTTGATGTAGGGGGCGCAATTTTAGGGGTCATGGCTCGGGAATTGCAATCTTAAGGAATTGTTGAGCTATGTGTTAAGCTAGATTTGTTTTTCTTTTCCCTTTGTATATACTTTTGTTGGAACTAATCTTTCTTTTGAGTTGATGACCTTTCATAGCAAGCATCCGGGGATGAAGTCAAGGTGAGAAGAGCATTTGCTTCGGATATTGCATTTGGCCTTTATTGCTTCAATGATGGGTGAGATCGTTCCAACTCCCTTTTAGTTACTTGTTTGCTTAGTTTTAGGATAGTATAGGAAAGATGATGATCGTTCGAGTTTGCTTGGCTTTAATTTTACATTGGTGGTTATGAACACCACCTGGGTTTAAGTGCAAAATTTGATTGATAGTGTTGGTTATGTGCCATTGCCTACTTACTTTCATCCCTTGAGAAAAAAAAAAAAAAAAAAAATCAAAAAAATACGTATGAATCAAGGCAAATTTTTCTTCTAATTATTTCTTTTGCTCTTGAGTTGAGAACAATATCATTGAAGCTCCACTCTTTTGAATGCTTTTATTCCTAGACGTTAGAAGCCCGCATGCTTAGAGATGTTTATGGTTGATTTTAGTATACGCTATGTTAAGGTAGCGGTTAGAACTTTTTGAGAGCACAAGACCTTAATTCATGGATTGTGGTACGAAGGTGTTGCTCTCTCTAGTGATTTGAAACCTTAAAGGTAGCATTTGCTTGATAACCCCATGTGAGGACTTTCAAAAAAGCCCCAACATCCATTTTGAGTGCATGGATCCTCGACATCGCATACTTCTATCGAGAACTTGACTCTAATCTATCTTAGATCGCGACCGAGCCACTCTAGGGAAAGATAAAGGCGTTCATTTCGGTGACTATTTTCACTTTTATAGTTTTAGGCCTTTTATTCTTGTTTTTCTCTTTTTTTCTTGATTTTGTTTTTATTTGCATATGCCCTTCCTCTCAACCCTTTGAGCCTTATCCTTTCTTTGATTACCTCAATACAAGCCAATTGCCTCCTTGTTTTATTTTTCACCCTTGTAGTGAATAGTGAAGTTAGAGCGATTGTCTTGAGTGATATTTGAAGCAAATAAGGGGAAAGGAAAATGATGAGATTCTTGTGGTATAGTGGAAATTTTGTGTATATTCTTGAATAAATGCAATTGCAACTTCATAGAAAAAGCCACCCAAAATCAAAGAAGGTGGGAAAAATAAAAAAAAAAAAAAAAAAAAAAAAAAAAAAAAAAAAAAAAAAAGAAAAAGAAAGAAAATCCAAAATAATTCTTTTATTGCTATGTTTTCGAATAAGTTTGGGGGAACCTTATCCCTAAATTGTTGAATATGTTTTGTGATGCATGGTTATTTAGCTCTTTCGCTCCAACTAAAGCTTCACTATATTAGGATTGAGCACCACTATCCAAATTTATTCACACCCTTTACCCCTAGCCTACGTTTCCACCCTTAAAAAGTCCTTTTGACCTTAGAGGGTTGAGTCATTGTCGGTGGTGGAAGATTGGAATCAAGCCTATTGAGCGAGTATGCTATGTCGAGATGTCGAGTAACCTTCTCCTATTCTATTTCTTATTACATTTCATCGGCTCCATTCTTCGGAGTTTAGAGAAGCTACCTTGAATGGCGAATTTGAAACTAGTTGAGAGAACACGGTATGTATGGTTGTAGAATTTGAGGAAATGTGCTCTATCTAGTTCTCTATGCTTAGTGTATGGTATGTTTTAATCAACCTATGGACATCTTTGAGCATGCTTACTTTTAATGTTTAGAAATTCTTGCATTCATTTGCGCTTGCTTCTCGTCAAAATCTCACTTAAGAGCACCATTTTATTTTCTTTGGTTTATTTATTTTTGATTTGCCTTGGATTCTAAGATCTAGAGTTATGGGTCAAACTCTTAGAAAACCCTTACGAGAGCACACTCGTCCTCCTTGGCGACTTTGAGGTTTAAAGGGCTTGTCATTTACGCTAAAATTGACCGTGATTCCTACGAAAGTGAGTTAGTGTACAGACTTTAATGCTTTCTCTTTATTCGAGGACGAACAAAGGACTTAGTCTGGGGGAGTTTGATAAGTGGCCTTTAAGGCCGCTTTTATGGCCTCTTTCCACCCTAATTAAGCCCTTGTTTAGTCTATTTTTATGCTTATTTAGTTTAGCTATGTTCAATGTTAGTGATTCTACTAGTTTCATGCATTTCGAGTCTTTTTGGGAGTTATAGGTTGTTTTCTCTTCATGTGAAGAATGAATGTTGTGAACACCCTGTGCTATGACTTGCTCTTAACTTCTTTTAGGTTCCGTAGCGGCCTAATCAAGGTTGTCGAAGCTTGGAATTGGAAAAGGGAGCCTTTGGATGAAGAGAGGGAGTTTCAAATTGCAAAGAAGAGTAGAAGCAGAGCCAAAGCTCGTGCTCCAACCTCATGGAGCGGGAGCTCCAAAATCCCTTGCATACGAGAAGATTTGCCGAGAAGCCAAAGCTCGCGCTCCAACCTCATGGAGCGGGAGCTCCAAAATCCCTTGCATACGAGAAGGTTTGCCGAGAAATCAAAGCTGGCGCTCCAACCTCGTGGAGCGGGAGCTTCGATCCGCGGCGGAACTCACGGATAGGCTCGAGGCCGGTGCTCCAACTTCGTGGAGCGGGAGCTTCGATCCGCGCGTAACTCACATTTGGCTCGGCCGGCGCTCCAACCTCGTGGAGCGGGAGCTTCGACCCGCCGTTGAAATCTCTCTCATTAAGTTCGAGCTCGCGCTCCACGTATGGAGCGGGAGCTCTGAATGGTCAGCTCCCGATTTTTTTCGCTGTTTGCCCTTACTCTAAGCTGTATTTGTGAGGGGTATAAATACCCTCTCTTAAGACACTTTAGGGCAAGCTTTTAATTCCAGAAAAGAGGATTCAAAAAGAGAGCACACTATTCTAGGTTAATTAGAGAGAGAAAAACACATTCTTAGGAGAGAGAAAGTTGTAACTCAACATTTGTTCTTCATTTTATTCAATCAAAGCATCAATCTTTTGGTAATTTCTAGTCCCTAATCCTTATTTCCTAGCTTATTTTTGGTTATTTGTTTAGTTTTATGCTTGTTTAAATTAGTTTATACTTGCCTTGACTAGTCTTAGTAGTTTATTGCTCAAAGGTTCAATCTTTCTCGTTTTCACTAATCATGCTTAGTAGTTTTAGTATGTTTGCTCCTTTTATTGTTGTTTTTACTAGTCTTACTATGTTCTCCTCCTTCCTAGGCTAGATTTCTAGCTAGGGAAGGGGATAATGGGACTTTGTGATGATTTTGAATGATATTTGGTTGGCTTTGGTGATTGTTCTTTTGATGCTCGAATCAAGGTATTTTATTGTTAAAGCATGAAACTTGATCACCTTTATGTTAAATCTTGTGCTAATGTTGGGTTATGTGAGAGCAAGCTTGATATTAGTGATGACTTGATGATAGGTAGACCACGACCTCAAAGGCGGGGTTGGGTAGGCGGTGTTGAGGGGTGTGCGAGAGTGACCCCTTGATGTTGGACCAAGACCCTCAATAGATTTGATCCATTGCCCACCGAATGTTGTCGAAATCGTTGTTGTGAGTTCCATGATTCCCCCTCTCCCTAGTGTTTGTCTATTTGATTAATCACTCTTATTTTATCTTCCTTAGGTAGTCTAGTTGATAACTCAAACCCCTTTTCTTTTACTCCCGTCAATTGATTGCATCTCGAACTAAGTGTAAAACTCCTTGCTTCTCCGTGGATACGACCCCTTACTACGCTATACTACCTTATTAGGCTAGTTAGTTAGACTAGGGAGATTTTATTCTTGACTCGGAACCATAGGAAGTAACGACACCTAGGGGACCGATCAGGGGGATTGGTGTTTGGGAACTTGGAGGGTAATATTTCACTATGTAAAAGGGAAAACTAATGTTTCGGCCAGGGCCCAGGTCTGAGTTATTTTTTTAAGAGAAATTCTACATGGTGACCCTTAACTATTGAAAATTTTATATGGTGGAAAGAAAAAAAATGGATTCTACAAGGTGACCCTATGGTATTGTTTTACAAAAAATAGTGACATTACTAACTTTTTCATCCAATTTTATGTTCGCTAATTTTTTTTAAAAAGGAAAAATAAAAAAAATTCCTCATTTCCTCCCTCCCTCCTCCTTAACCAGCACCACCACCCTCCCATCCACCCCTTCACCACCACACCACCCCCTTCAAACATCACTCACCAATCTCCACTCACAAACTAACCGAAAATTATCCCTGTTTCCGCCGAAAATTGACAACACAAGAGTTATCCCCAACCCCTCTGTTTCGCTCTCTCTCTCTCTCTCCTCCGCTTTCGATCTGTCACCCCACACCACTGCAGTGCCGTTTTGCTGCTTCCACCCTCCATCCACCAGTGCACCCCTGTAACAGCCCATATTTTCCCAAACAAATTACAGAGAATTAAGCACAGCACAAGATACTCGGGTCGAGCTAAACCAAAGTATTATCATCACACTCACCGAACTACATCAGAGAGTGTGAAACTCAAAATCCCAACTCTATTAAATTCGATTAACTATTACAACAACGCCCTGATTCTGAGACTCTATTTTAATAAATTTCTCTATAAATTCCAGCAAAGTTTCCTATGAAAATAGGACAACCCTAAATCGGGAAATAAATTAAACATGTTTACAATATCAATTAAATCCAACTCCAAGAACACAACAACCTCAACGCTTTCCCGGAGCAACACCAATGGAGAATCATGAGCACTAACGACTCTTAAATACAGAAATAGGTTATAAATAATTAATAGCTAACTATTACAACGTGGAGCGTCCTCACTTCGAAAACAAATACAACGCTGCTCCAGCTCGTATCAGCTTCAACTTGTAAAATATTAACTTACGGCTTCAACCTAAAACATATAGGGAAACTGCCACCCACCAAGTGACAGGCCACAAAAATGACATAACATATACACACATCAGCAAAGCTGAGTAATAAACCCGTAAAGGGATTAACAACTGCTTTGGTTGCTTTTACTTGAAAACACTTAACAATCTACATAATCATAACAATCGCATATGTTATAATATGCTTAGCATCCACTGTTGTTGAATATACGGTGAATATCCCTATTCAATCATTCCTTTTATTGTACACCATCATTCACATCAAGGACATATTTTTACATTACAACAAACACAACAAGGCATCTCTAAGCAGTCACAATATGGACATATTTTAAATATCTTTATTTAGTTAACCTTTCAACATATCACGAGTCCTTATAAGTTTTTCTGAGTTTACCAACTTTGATATAAACAATTAACATAATTCCCTTTAATCGATTTGTTAGCGTAAAATCCAAACTTATGCTTTCATACTCTATCAATTATTTTCTTATACCGTTATAAACAAACCCTTATCATGCAATATATAACATAACAACTTTCACTATAATGATTCCTTATCGGGAATCCAATAACAAGATACGATTCCTTACCAGGAATCAAATAACAATATACGATTTCTTAGAGGGAATCCAACATCAGTATAACTTACCATGATATGCTTCCTTATCCGGAAACCATTTTCGATACATATATATTCAAATACTGAATAAAAATTCATTACATTACCTGATATGAATCCTTATCAGGATTCCA
Source organism: Beta corolliflora (assembly GCA_947648045.1). Taxonomy (NCBI): domain Eukaryota; kingdom Viridiplantae; phylum Streptophyta; class Magnoliopsida; order Caryophyllales; family Amaranthaceae; genus Beta; species Beta corolliflora. The sequence continues at coordinate 223,954 of CANSZD010003378.1, read as the reverse complement.
ATATCGAAACAACTTTCATAATTCGAGATAACTTTCATTTAATCAGGGGGAAAGAGAACGCGACAGAGAAGACAAAGTTTACACTCCGACAGTGGGGGTCGTCACCCAACCTTTAAGCTTTACTTTTGGCGAATAACCGCGACTAATCCGGAGTTCATATTCCTACACTGATCAAATCAGTAATGCATAGGTTTCGCATTAGCTGATATATCTCTCGATTATCGCCCCACAGAGCAATGGGTAGGTTTCGCTGTGGGCCCCCAAAGGTTCACAGTCCATGGGACACTGTTTGTGTCACCTCATCCGTCGACTCAGACGATGTTACATTCCCATATAGATTACATTCGATCATTATTCATAAACCAATCAAATCATTCTTGAAACTCATCCATAGTTATAATTGTTCTTAACAATCTTTGAGCAACAAACTAAACTAGAAAACTTCTCCTTAGAGAACTATAATCGCATGTCATAGTAACTTCATACGTAATTCAGGTTTCAATATATTTATGCATTTAGGTTCAACTCAATTCCAATTATAAAACTTATGAACCACAACAATTAGTAAATAATCATTTTCGATAAAACATCTATAACAATGACAAAAGGTTTCTCAGTTAAAATTAACTAACGAGAGTTACTAGACCACTTAAGCATAACTCATACTCTTGCATATAAATAGCTATATTCTTTTGCACTTGATGATTAACAATCTACATTAATCACAACAATGATAATAACAAGTTATCAAGCACCAAAAATAATTCCAATATGTCTCTCTCTTAGAATTAACTAAGGAGAGTTAACTTAAACACCACACTCTAGGTTTATTAATCAAAGGTTGATTAATGAAAGCAATTGACCATGGTTCATACTATACCATTAGTTGAATTCCAAATAACAGAGTCTATAACAAAACCCAATTACAGATCAGAGTCATAATCATATAGAGCAAGTCTACCTAGTTCCAATCAGAAAATTACGCAACCATACCGAAGCAACTTTAATGTAATTCACGAACTTATACTTACTTAAGTAATCTCAAGTATTAAATTACCTTAGTGAATACCAGTTAAACACTTTGTTATATTACTCCACTTATAGTCTTTGAACTGAAATCCTTTATTGAACACATCCTCAATAATCTAATCCATAGTTAGGTAAACTAACTCCAATAGTCTCCATATTATTGATACTAATTGGTTGAACCTTTCTCCAACTTCATGTGAGGTTATTAATTAGGTTGATCAACTTAAACAGTCTACTCAAATTATTCTTCTTCATAACATTATATGACACCTATAGTCGAATTATATACTCCTTTTCAAAAACTAACTAGTTTTTAGCCACGGGCTGCCCCGGATAATTATAGTTTTCATTTATTAATATTTTATTTTGAAATGATAACATGAAATATAACTTGGTTTATTGGTTATGTTTGAAGTATATAAACTTGAAGTCACAATATCGAATCTTATACACGACATTTTCTTATCTTTTTTTTATTGTTTGTGGATTATATGTTGTAAATCACCTAAGGAAGACTGCCACGTGGCGCCGTTCCTTGTTTAGGAACACCTTTTAATAAATTTGTATAGATTATTAATGTATACACGTTATTATAGATTTTCATCTAGTTAATCATCTTCTAGAGCTATACTTAACCATTTTAGAAACCAATCCAGTTATAATTAGTACACTCTCATAAGAGTACCAAACTAATTCACATATATCAAAGACCTTCACAACTAACAACTCATTGATAGAATTCTTACTATATTTTAGATATTTAGATCACTTTCAAACACAAACACATATTATTTAAACCATAAAGCAATAACATTTTAACTTAGAGGTTCGATTAATGAACAATACACCCAGACCTTCACATAATTAAATCGTTATCACCTCGTCAATTAGTGTTTACTCTTAGAAACAAGGAACATATGATTAATACTAATTGATACACTTATACATCTATCCATTAGAAACTAATTAACTTGAATCTCACAAGCTAAGGGGTCGTTCGTTATCGTTTTCTGTTTCCAGTTTTTAATTTTTTTTAAAATCAAAAACAAAAATATGAAAACCAGAAAAAGTAGTTTCCAGTTTTCTGTTGTCAGCTTTCAAAATTGACATTATTGGTATAAGTATGATTAATTTTAAGTTTATACCTTATATCATATGACTTTTATATTCATAAAACCAAAAACTGGAAACTTACAGTGATGCCGAACATGCCCTAAGTTTAATTAACTCGAGTGATGTCTACATAATACAACTTAATCACTTAAACAAATAAGTGAATTACATCTTTCTTTGGAACCTGTAACCATCAAAAAAAGTAGTTTATTAAAGGGATATTATATCAGATAACCCTGACATATAGGCCTTTTTCCCAAATAACCCCGACATTTTCACCCCTGGGATAACCCTAAACTTGTAGTTTGTCATTAAACTTGACGGATTGGTTGACGGTGTTAACTATTTGGCGTTTATAATTAAAAACCTATTTTTTAAAAGAAAAAAAGGTGTTCTTCATCTCCCTCTCTCCTGTTCTTCACCCCTATCATGTCTTCATCTCCTCCTCGAACCTCCTGTGCACAACCATCTCTCACCGCTGCCAATCTCATTCAATGATTGAAGAAGTAAAATCATCCATTTTCGCCTGATCTCCGGCGATTTTGAGACCAGGTAGAATTTCTTCTACTGACGAATTCCAATCTCCTTCGTCGGGATTTTCGCCTGAAAAATGGCGAAGTATACAGATCTGGCCGTCTTCGAAGCCTTTTTCTATTGATATCAACGAACTTCGATCTCCTATGAGGAAACAGATTATTCATCCTTCATTTTTGTCTCCAATCTCATCATGTTATAATTTCTCATTGCTCCTCTGCCGTTGAAAATTGATTCCGAAATTCATTTCGAAAATTGATTTCGAAAGTAATTTCAGAAATTGATTTCGAAATCGTTTTTGCGAAGCCATTGTTAGAGGTCATGTTGCTCAGGCGTCGTGCGCTGGTGCGTGGTGGCGTGAGCTTTGATGGCGGCGGTCTGGTGCGGTGTGGACTGAGATGAGGTCATGTTCCTCTTCTTTACCAACCCCTATTTTTTCTCTCTCTTCAAATGTAGGTCTACTCGTCGAAGATGTTAGGCCGGAATTTTGTCGTTGTTGTCGTTTGTTATGTTGATGTTGGTGTTCTCCTGTTCTTCTTCTAGTTTGCTTCATGTTTCAAAAGAAACTAATTCTAATATTTGGAGGTACAACTCAAGTCCTCATCTTTCTCTTGTTCGATTCAAAGAAAATCAGGGGGTGGTTGAGGAGGTGGAGGAGAGAGTGGTGAATCAGGTGGATGGAGGAGGAGAGAGAAAATCATGGTGGTGGAGGAGGTGGGAAGGAGAGAAGATGAAGACATGGAGTGAAGAACAGGAGAGAGGGAGATGAAGAACACCATTTTTTTTTCTTTTAAAAAATAGGTTTTTAATTATAAACGCCAAATAGTTAACGCCGTCAACCAATCCGTCAAGTTTAATGACAAAATACAAGTTTAGGGTTATCCGAGACAGGGGTGAAAATGTCGGGGTTATTTGGGAAAAAGGCATATATGTCAGGGTTATCTGATATAATATCCCTTTATTAAATTACTAGTTTCACTTAGTATATACTACTAAAAGAATTTAAACGTATTAGTCAACTTCTCATAAACTCGAATTAACTCAAGTCTATTTCCAAATTAACCTTGTTAATCGACTTTATGAATAAAGCAACTATTTCTAAGGTTCATTATATTATTATCAACACTTACATATAACATTCCCTTGAGTTAAGTAAACTAGCATGATCACTTGAGTCTAGTTAAATAGTATTCGACTAATTAACATAACCATTACAACTTCTTAGTTGCTACCCTCTTAACTCATAACTCAATAGTGAACTTCAATTACTACTATACTTTGACAATATGTATATTACTTAACGACTTTTAACTTTCAATCAATATTAGAACAAAAGAAGTTTACATTACTTCTTGCTAACTTCTTACGTCCTCATTCCACACAAAAGATGAGTTGTCTTAGTCAAACTAATTCACATTACTTATTAAATTCTAACTATGTTGAAATATATAATACTCACTAACTCCATACAAAAAAGTTAACCTAATTTCATTCATTCTAATCGAAATCCTTTCACGAACCAACCAAATTATATAATCAAACTTGTTGAACTAACTTCAATATTAACCTGATTCCTCTACCATCATCATCCTTTACTCAACAATTGACATGCAAAATATCTCAACAACAACAACCAAAATACCAATTAGAATCTAGATCATAAACTGATTCTTTGCAAATAATGTAGAATTAATTCGATCAACAACATAATTTCATAAACAAAACTTTCAATTCAAAACTAATCAACTTGAGTAATAGAGAAAAGAGCAAGGCAAGCTTAGGTTAGTACCAATAACAAAGCCTGAAGGAGATAGAAAGGCATGAGCATCAGCAGCCGGCGCACGACAGAGAGCAAGGCGGCACAAAAACACAGGGAGTTGCGCGCCAGAGGAAAGAGAGAAGAGAAGCAGGACCGACTCCTACAGCAGTACCAACTAAAAGAAGGAGAGAGAACAGCGGCTGCGAGCGACTGCTAGCGGCGGCAACAGTGCAAAGCGCAACGAGCACCACCAACAGCAACAAAACAAGAACAGCAGCGACAACAGGGCAACAGTGGCACCAGTAAAAGGGGAGGAAATTTTCGGCGAGCTGGGGAAACACCGGTGAGATGGCAGGCGAAGCTGCGAGGAGAAAGAGGGATTGGGAGGTTTTGAGAGAGAAAGGGAGTCTCAGGGAGGGAGGAGGAGTAACGGTATAAGGAAAGAAAGCAACCGGGTATTGGATTTCATTTTCTTAAAGGAACTCACAAGGGGGGGTTAGGTTATCCAAATAAGGAAACTTAACTTAAAAGAATTAGTTCCCACTTTAGGTAAATATTGTTCATCTAATCTATACTAATATATTAAAAGGCGTTCCTGTTAAAGTATATATATGTTGCCACGTAGAACCCCCTACTGCAAAACTTTGTATGGTAAGATTCGAACATGCAACCAATAAGTTGTAAAGAAGACATCTTACCATCTCAGCCAACTATTAGATGTGCTCTTTACTCCACATAAATATATATAACTTGGAACATAAATATATATATAATTAACTAATTTGAAATAAATATAAACTCAAAACATAATCGTATTATTCAAAGTAAAAACTCGAGGCATCTCTCGAGCTACACACTAGTTTTAAATAATTAAAACCCAAAATATACTTTAAAATAACTTCATAAAATTACGTTAATATATATATTACAAACATGACAAATAAAAATCATACTCCAACACAGAATTAATTTAATAAATATAATTACCTTTTATTAAATTCTTTTAAAAACAAGCATGTTACATACTACCACCCTTATCAAAAGTTTCGTCTTCGGAACTTGCAAACAGTTATTTAAAGAAACAACAAGTAAAGTCCATTGAACAAAATATAATCAAGAGAGATGTGGCCAAATTCTTATAAAGAAATCAAAAATCTCAAACTGACAAGATATTATGTGTTCAGCCTCCATTCTACCATCATTTTTTGTATTTCTACTTCAACTCGATCATGAAATCGAGGAGCAAAGAAAACAAGAGGGGATAATTTGTTGGCATTGGATTTCGGTAACCTCATTTGCAGAGATCTTGTTTCAAATTCTCTTAAAATATTCCTAATATAAAAGTTCCATAAAATTCACATTTCAATCCAATAAATAAAAGCCATACACGATTAAAACGCATCACATGATAAAACACAATTTGACCTCTACATATCATAAAAGTATGACGATAACACCACCCTTAGGAAAGTTTGTCAACAAACTTTCAAAAGAACTGCTACGAATTGAGGTTTTGTCAAAAGAATAGCAAAGTTTGATATCGAAGGTAAACCACATAACAAGACCAAAATCAAGACAAGCAATTCCCCATGTTCAACGTAAGTCAAGTGATCCAAAGATATAAGGGTTATGGGCCAACTACGCTACTCTGATCAACAAAGTCACTTAAGCACACAAGTTCACATAAATAGAAACATATAATACACATGCAAGCGTAAACACTCTCAACGGCTTGATTTATTTATACATACATTTTATCTGATCCATTAAACATATTTACAACCCGTACGCCACGATATGAAGATCATAGCGCACCCGAGAGCAACCATGCTCTGATACCACTTACAACAGCCCAGATTTTCCCGACCAGCTTGCATAGAGTTAAGCACAGCACAAGAGACTTTGGTCTAGCTAAACCGAACTATTATCATCACACTCACCGAACTACATCGGAGAGTGTGAAACTCAAATCCCAACTCTATTAAATTCGATTAACTATTACAACAACGCCCTGATTCTCAGATTCTATTTTAATAAATTTCTCTAGAAATTCCGGCAGAGTTTCCTTTGAAAATAGGACAACCCTAAATTGGAAAATAAATTAAACCTGTTTACAATATCAATCAAATCCAACTCTAAGAATACAACAGCCTCAACGCTTTCGCGGAGCAACACCAATGGAGAATCAGGAGCACTAACTACTCTTAAATACAAAAATAGGTTATAAATAATTAATAACTAACTATAACAACGTTGAGCGTCCTCACTTCGAAAACAAATACAACACTGCTCCAGCTCGTATCAGCTTCAACTTACAAAATATTAACTTACGGCTTCAACCTGAAACATATATGGAAACTGCCACCCACCAAGTGACAAGCCACAAAAATGACATAACAACATATACACACATCAGCAAAGCTGAGTACTAAACCCGTAAAGAGATTAACACATGCTTTGGTGGCTTTTACTTGAAAACGACTTAACAATCTACATAATCATAACAATCGCATTTGTTATAATATGCTTAGCATCCACTCTTGTTGAATATATGTTGAATATCCTTATTCAATCATTCCTTTTATCGTACACCATCATTCACATCAAGGACATTTTCTTACATTACAACAAACACAACAAGGCATCTCCAAGCAGTCACAACATGGACATATTTTAAATATCTTTATTTAGTTAACCTTTCAACATATCACGATTCCTTATAAGGAATCTGAGTTTACCAACTTCGATATAAACAATATACTTTATTCCCTTTAATCGATTTCTTAGCGTAAATCCAAACTTATGCTTTCATACTTTATCAATAATTTTCTTATACCATTATAAAACAAACCCTTATTAGGCAATAAATAACATAACAACTTTCACTATAATGATTCCTTATCGGGAATCCAATAATAAGATATGATTCCTTACTAGGAATCTAATAACAAGATACAATTTCTTAGAGAGAATCCAACATCACTATAACTTACTATGATATGCTTCCTTATTAGGAAAGCATTTTTGATATTCATATTCAAATACTGAATAAACATTCATTACATTACCTGATATGATTCCTTATCAAGAATTCAATATCGAAACAACTTTTATAATTCGAGATAACTTTCTTTTAATCAGGGAGAAAGAGAACGCGACAGAGGAGACAAAGCTTACACTCCGACAGTGGGGATCGTCACCCAACCATTAAGCTTTACTTTTGGCCAATAACCGCGACTAGTCCGGAGTTCATATTCCGACACTGATCAAATAAGTTGTCTACAGGTTTCGCATTAGCTAACATATCTCCCGATTATCGCCCCACGGAGCAATGGGCATGTTTCCCTGTGGGGCCCCCAAGGTTCACATTCCATGGGGCACTATTCGTGTCACCTCATCCGTCGACTCAGTCGAGGCTACTTTCCCTTTTAGATTACTTTCGATTATTATTCATAAACCAATCAAATCATTCTTGAAACTCATCCATAGTTTTAATTATTCTTAACAAACTATGAGCAATAAACTAAACTAGAAGACTTCTCGTTAAAGAACTATAATCGCATGTCATAGTATCTTCATACGTAATTCGGGTTCAATATATTTATGCATTTAGGTTCAACTCAATTCCAATTATAAAACCTATGAACCACAACAATTAATAAATAATCATGTTATTCATGTTCGATGAAACATCAATAACAATGACAAAAGGTTTTCAGTTAAAATTAACTAATGAGCGTTACTAGACCACTTAAGCATAACTCATACTCTTGCATATAAATAGTTATATTCTTTTGCACTTGATGATTAACAATCTACATTAATCAAAACATTGATAATAACAAGTTATCAAGCACCAACAATAATTCCTAGGTTTCTCTCCTAGAATGAACTAAGGAGAGTTAACTTAAACACCACACTCCAGGTTCATTAATCAAAGGTTGATTAATGAAAGCAATTGACCATGATTCACACTATACCATTAGTTGAATTCCAAATAACATAGTTAATAACAAACTCAATTACAGATCATAGTCATAATCATATAGAGCAAGTCAACCCAGTTCCAATCAGAAAATTACGCAACCATATAACCGAGGCTACTATAATGTAATTCACGAACTTATACTTACATACGTAATCTCAAGTATTAAATTACATTAGTGAATACCAATTTAACACTTTATTATATTACACTAGTGGAAAAACCTTTAGTTGTGCCGGTCATTAAGTGGCCTATTGCTGCGGTTTTGACCGCGCTGCAATCAAGGGCGCAGCAATAGGTGATTACCTATTGCTGCGATTTTTAACCGCAGCAATAGAACAACCTATTGCTGCGGTTCCTACCCAAAACCGCAGCAATAGGTAGCGATACAGGTGAAAAAAAAATTAACTTGGCCATCAAATTTGAAAGAAAAAAGATGTACGCAAAAAAAATACTACGAATTGGAAGTAATGACAAAGAATGCTTATACAAACACATATCAGATACACAAAATCCAACATATACAAAGAGAAAAAGAAATATAAAACAAAAATAAATGAAGAACAAAAATTAAAAACCCTAACATCATATTGATTCTAAAAAAATAAAAATGAAAAAAATAAAAATAAGATATAACCACCCAAACATCAGATCTGGATAAATACAAACAAATCCTAACTACAAAAGGAAGAAAACAAATGAAAATAAGAACAATCACGGCAACGACTTCTTAGTGTTTGTGTTCGCCGACGAAGACTTTTTTTATCTCGAAACTCGTGATTTAATCCGTCAACAGGGCTCTGATATATCCGGCATCTGACGGCCATGAACAACGCTAGAGATTGGAGACGACGACGACAACGGGCTTCGCGCATTCAAGGTTGGAGATTGGCGACAACGACGAGGCCGGTTATAGGCGACGAACTCCGAGCGATTAGCGACTTGCGGTCGAGGCTGGTTATAGGCGACGAAGTACGGGCTTCTTGCAGTCGCTGGTGACTGACGACGAGGAACGAAACAGAGTATGAGAGAGGAGAGAAAGGATTAGAGGCTGAACGGACGAGACATAGTATGAGAGAGAGAGAGAGAGAGAGAGAGAGAGAGCGTATGAGAGAGAGAGGCGTGAGTGAACAAGAGAGGAGTGAGAGAGAATCCGTGAGAGGAGTTAGTTACGAGGGAAAGTGGGAAACGACGCCCAATAATGCTCAATTATAAAAAGCCCTAATGACCCTATTGTTGCGGTTTCTGCTAGAAACCGTAGCAATAGATTAAAATATTATTAAAAAAAAAATTATTTTAATCTATTGTTGCGGTTCTGGGTAGGAACCGCAGTAATAGATCTGTACAAACCAGTCAACAAATTTAAAAAAATTCTCGTTGACATCTATTGATGCGGTTTCCACCCAGAACCACAGCAATAGGTTGATTTTCGATTTTTCCCTTTCTTTTGACGCGGTTTATTGCTGCGTATTGGTAAAATCGCCGCAATTCAACCGCCGTAATTAACATTTATTCTACTAGTGTTACTCCACTTATAGTCACTGAATTGAAATCCTTTATTGAGCACATCCTCAATAATCTAATCCATATTTAGGTAAACTAATTCCAATAGTCTCCATATTCATAATACTAAATAGTTGAACCTTTCTCCAACTTCATGTGGGGTTATTAATTAGGTTGATCATTTTAAACAGTCTACTCAAATTATTCTTCCTCATAACATTATATGACAACTCTAGTCGAATTAATTATATACTCCTTTTTAAAAACAAATTATTAATGCATACACGTTATCAAAGACTTTCATCTAGTTAATCATATTCTTACGTCCTCCTTTAATTTCCTATCGAAAATTGAACGGGCGAGTTACACTTAACCATTTTAGAAACCAATCCAGTTGTAATTAGTACATTCTCATAGGATTACCAAATTAATTCACATATATCAAAGACCTTCACAACTAACAACTCATAGATAGAATTCTTACTATATTCTAGATATTTAGATCACTTTCAAACACCAACATATATTATTTAAACCATAAAGCAATAACATTTTAACTTAGAGTTTCGATTAATGAACAATACACACTGACCTTCACATAATTAAATCGTTATCACCTCGTCAATTAGTGTTTACTCTTAGAAACAAGGATATAACTATGATTAATACTAACTGATGATACATTAATACATCTATCCATTATAAACTAATTAATTTGAATCTCACAAGCTAACTTTAAAAACTCGAGTGATGTCTACATAATACAGCTTAATCACTTAGACAAAGAAGTGAATTACATCTTTCTTTGGAACATGTAACCATCATAAAAGTAGTTTATTAAATTAGTAGTTTCACTTAGTATATACTACTAAAATAATTTTAAAGTATTAGTCAACTTCTCATTAAGTCGAATTAACTCAAATCTACTTCTAGATTAACCTTGTTAATCGACTTTATGAGTAATGCAACTATTTCTAATGTTCATAATATTATTATCAACACTTACATATTCCATTCCCTTGAGTTAAGTAAACTAACATGATCACTTGAGTCTTAAAGTCTAGATAAATAGTACTCGACTAATTAACATAACCATTACAACTTCTTAGTTGCTATCCTCTTAACTCATAGCTCAATAGTGAACTTCAATTACTACTATACTTTTACAATATGTATATTACTTAAAGACTGTTAACTTTCTATTAATATTAGAACAAAAGAAGTTTACATTACTTCTTGCTAACTTCTTACGTCCTCATTCCACAAAGAAGATGAATTATCTTAGTCAAACTAATTCACTTTACTGATTAAATTCTAACTATGTGTAAATATATAGTACTCACTAACTCCATACAAAGAAGCTAACCTATTCATTCATTCTAATCGAAATCCTTTCACAAACCCAACCAAATCATATAATCAAACTTGTTAAACTAACTTCAATTTAACCTGATTCCTCTACCATTATCTTCCTTAACTCAACAATTGACATCCAAAATATCTCAACAATAATTATTCTTCAACCCTGCATTAATTAGCATTAATGGAAATCATGTTTGTTGCCTTAATATAACTGGCATAAAAGAGGCACTTCTCCCCTCACCATGGCCATTTTCCCAACCCTTATCTCCTAAAACACATAACCTCCCATCTTCCTTTAACCTACATCATGGGAAGAACATTTGACATGAACTCAATGTAAAGAGCAGGCAAAAAAAAAAGAGCAACAGCAATTGACCACACTCCAGGTTCATTAATCAAAGGTTGATTAATGAAAGCAATTGACCATGGTTCACACTATACCATTAGTTGAATTCCAAATAACATAGTTAATAACAAACCCAATTACAGGTCATAGTCATAATCATATAGAGCAAGTCAACCTAGTTCCTATTAGAAAATTACGCAAACATATAACCGAGGCTACTATAATGTAATTCACGAAGTTATACTTACATACGTAATCTCAAGTATTAAATTACATTAGTGAATACCAATTAAACACTTTATTATATTACACTAATGGAAAAACCTTTAGTTGTGCCGGTCATTAAGTGGCCTATTGCTGCGGTTTTGGCCGTGCTGCAATCAAGGGCGCAACAATAGGTAATTACCTATTGCTGCGATTTTTAACCGCAGCAATAGAACAATCTATTGCTGCGGTTCCTACCCAAAACCGCAGCAATAGGTAGCGATACAGGTGAAAAAAAATTCACTTGGCCATCAAATTTGAAAGAAAAAAGATGTACGCAAAAAAAATACTACAAATTGGAAGTAATGACAAAGAATGCTTATACAAACACATATCAGATACACAAAATCTAACATATACAAAGAGAAAAAGAAATATAAAACAAAAATAAACGAAGAACAAAAATCAAAAACCCTAACATCATATTGATTCTAAAAAAATAAAAATCAAAAAAATCAAAAAAAGATATAACCATCCAAACATCAGATCTGGATAAATACAAACAAATCCTAACTACAAAAGGAAAAAAACAAATGAAAATAAGAACAATCACGGCAACGGCTTCTTAGTGTTTGTGTTCGCCGACGAAGACCTTTTTTTATATCTCGGAACTCGTGATTAATTCCGTCATCAGGGCTCTGATATATCCGGCATCCGACGACCATGAACAATGCTGGAAATTGGCAACGACAACGACACCGGGCTTCGCGATTCAAGGTTGGAGATTGGCGACAACGACGAGGCCGGTTATAGGCGACGAACTTCGGGCGATTAGCGACTTGCGGTCGAGGCTGGTTATAGGCGACGAACTCCGGGCTTCTTGTAGTTGCTGGTGACAGGCGATGAGGAACGAAATTGAGTATGAGAGAGGAGAGAAAGGAATCGAGGCTGAACGGACGAGACATAGTATGAGAGATGGGAGAGAAGCTCGGGGGGGAGGGGGCAAGAGCGTATGAGAAAGAGAAAGAGAGAGAGAGAGAGAGGCGTGAGTGAACAAGAGAGGAGTGAGAGAAAATCAGTGAGAGGAGTTTCTTATGTGGGAAAGTGGGAAACGGCGCCCAATAATGCTCAATTATAAAAAACCCTAATGACCCTATTATTGCGGTTTCTGCTAGAAACCGCAGCAATAGATTAAAATATTATTAAAAAAATAATATTTTAATCTATTGCTGCGGTTCTGGGTAGGAACAACAGTAATAGATCTGTACAAACCCGTCAACAAATTTTAAAAAAATCCTCATTGACATCTATTGCTGCGGTTTCCACCCAGAACCACAACAATAGGTTGATTTTCGATTTTTCCTTTTCTTTTGACGTGATTTATTGCTGCGTATTGGTAAAATCGCCGCCATTCAACCGTCGCAATTAACATTTATTCTACTAGTGTTACTCCACTTATAGTCACTGAATTGAAATCCTTTATTGAGCACATCCTCAATAATCTAATCCATAGTTAGGTAAACTAACTCCAATAGTCTCCATTTTCTTAATACTAAATAGTTGAACCTTTTTCCAACTTCATGTGAGGTTATTAAATAGGTTGATCAACTTAAACAGTCTACTCAAATTATTCTTCCTCATAACATTATATGACAACTCAGTCGAATTATATACTCCTTTTTAAAAACTTATTATTAATGCATACACGTTATCATAGACTTTCATTAAGTTAATCATATTCTTACGTTCTCATTTAATTTCCTTTCGAAAATTGAACGGGCGAGTTACACTTAACCATTTTAGAAACCAATCTAGTTGTAATTAGTACATTCTCATAGGATAACCAAATTAATTCACATATATCAAAGACCTTCACAATTAACAACTCATAGATAGAATTCTTACTATATTCTAGATATTTAGATCACTTTCAAACACCAACATATATTTTTTAAACCACAAAGCAATAACATTTTAACTTAGAGTTTCGATTAATGAACAATACACACTGGCCTTCACATAATTAAATCGTTATCACCTCGTCAATTAGTGTTTACTCTTAGAAACAAGGAACATAACTATGATTAATACTAACTGATACACTAATACATCTATCCATTATAAACTAATTAATTTGAATCTCACAAGCTAACTTTAAAAACTCGAGTGATGTCTACATAATACAACTTAATCACTTAGATAAAGAAGTGAATTACATCTTTGTTTAGAACATGTAACCATCATAAAAGTAGTTTATTAAATTACTAGTTTCACTTAGTATATACTACTAAAATAATTTAAAAGTATTAGTCAACTTCTCATTAACTCGAATTCACTCAAATCTATTTCCAGATTAACCTTGTTAATCGACTTTATGAGTAATGCAACTATTTCTAATGTTCATAATATTATTATCAACACTTACATATTCCATTCCCTTGAGTTAAGTAAACTATCATGATGACTTGAGTCTTAGAGTCTAGTTAAATAGTACTCGACTAATTAACATAACCATTACAACTTCTTAGTTGCTATCCTCTTAACTCATAACTCAATAGTGAACTTCAATTACTAATATACTTTTACAATATGTATATTACTTAAAGACTGTTAACTTTCTATTAATATTAGAACAAAAGAAGTTTACATTACTTCTTGCTAACTTCTTACGTCCTCATTCCACAAACAAGATGAACTGTCTTAGTCAAACTAATTCACTTTACGGATTAAATTCTAACTATGTGTAAATATATAGTACTCACTAACTCCATACAAAGAAGCTAACCTATTCATTCATTCTAATCGAAATCCTTTCACGAACCCAACCATATCAGATAATCAAACTTGTTAAACTAACTTCAATTTAACCTGATTCCTCTACCATTATCATCCTTTACTCAACAATTGACATCCAAAATATCTCAACAACAATTATTCTTCAACCCTGCATTAATTAGCATCAATGGAAATCATGTTTGTTGCCTTAATATAGCTGGCATAAAAGAGGCACTTCTCTTCTCACCATGGCCATTTTTCCAACCCTCATCTCCTAAAACACATAACCTCCCCTCTTCCTTTAACCTACATCATGGGAACTACATTTGACATGAACTCAATGTAAAGAGCAGGCAAAAAAAAAGAGCAACAACAAAACTCATAGCAAAAAATAAAAAAAGCAAAAAGCAAAAACGAAAAACGAAAAAAAAAAAAATCAAAAGCAAAAAATGATGAAAGAATTAAAAAAAAGGTGCAAAAAAATCGAAAAAAAAAGAAGTGTTGCAAATAAATCCATCAATAGCGTTGTCAACTGTACTTCCTTTCGAAACCTTTAACCCTCAATTTAAAACCTCTACTTTAACCCAAAGACCTTAACAAGCAGCCACAGCCATATCCCAATGTAGGCGTGGTTTTTTTTTGCTTACGCGGGATGAGCGTGTATTTGACTACCTTATTGTAAACGTTTTATTGAAAAAGGTTTTGAAGTTGCCAACAAGTCAAGACTCAACCTAATTGGATATCAGGGAATCGTAGGGATAATTTAGGGACTAATTTAATGTAGATTTCCCCATCATGACTCCATTAATGGTCAATGAACCAAATATTGAGTTTGGAGGTAAGGGTAAGAACATGATCAGGAATCATGTTCGCCCATTGGTGACATCTACTTAACACGATTCATAGCAAGTTTTATGCAAAAGAATAACCAAATAATATGTTCAACACCCTAAAAAATATTAGTCTAGGTTGGTTCATTAAATACATAAAAGACTATTTTTTTATGGTATGTTCATTAGCAATCATATTACTGGTTCCTAGCAGGTTGTCCATATTATCTGATTCAATGTTTGAACATTTATTTAGGTCTTGATTAACAATAATATACAAGGTGAAAAATATTGCAATCAAGTATGAAAAAATAATGTTCATGAAAAACAATTAAATATGAAATGAAAATATTGCAGGGAGTTAGTTGTAATACATAAATATTTACAGTTGCAAGAATAAGTTAACAATCTAAATCATTAATAGAAAGTTAGTAACTTCAAGAATAATACATAGAAATAAAAGAAAGATATTTAATTTAATGACTCTTAGAAATTTATACCTCCGTCTGGGTCGTTGATTTTACGGATCTTGGAAAAGAATTGTTGAAAAAACAGTTGTTATTAGTCTCGTACTTAGGCTGCAGATTTGCCGGCTATATTATATTTTGCAATATGTGTTATGTTGTAGATATAAGGTGATTTAGCTGTTTGTATATAATGATGATTGTGAAAGTATGATCTGGCGTGGGTTTGTAGGTGCTAGATTTGGGAAAACTCCTTAACTGGAGTGATTACCATTGACGAATATTTATAGTGATACATCCTAGGATAGTCCTATTATGATTAGGAAACCTATTCAGAGTATAAATCTAGGAACAAAATATATCCTAACTATATTTATATTCTAGCACACCCCCCCTGTCGGAGTGGGAGGAGGGTGAACGCTGAGACTGGATTAAACTCCAAGAATCACTGCCGCTGAAGACCTTTAGTGAAAATGTATGCAAACTGATATCTAGTAGGAACATGCAACACACGTACCTGACCCAACGCAATCTTTTCCCGAACAAAATGAATAGCCATCTCAACATGTTTGGTGCGTTGATGTTGGACTGAGTTGCGAGATAAATAAATAGCACTGACATTATCAGAATAAACAATAGTAGCCTGTTAGAGAGGACAATGTAACTCCAAAAGAAGATTACGTAACCAACAAGCTTCCGCGACAACATTTGCGACGCCTCGATATTCTGCCTCAGCAATTGATCTAGAAAGAGTAGACTGACACTTAGATTACCAAGAAATCAAATTATCCCCGAGAAAACAACAATAACCAGAAGTAGAACGACGAGTGTCAAGACACCCGCCCCAATTAACATCAGTGTAAGTGATCAAACGCAACTGAATAGTAGTATATAAATGTAATCCATGATCAATGGTTCCCTGAATATAACGCAGGATGCGCTTTAATGCATTATAATGAGTCTCTCGGGGATCATGCATAAAAAGGCATACCTGCTGAACTACATAAGCAATATCATGACGAGTTAAAGTGAGGTACTGCAGAGAACCTGCTAAACTGCGATAATGAGTCGGATCTGCCACAGGAGGACCCGACTCTGCACTAAGCTTAGAGTTAGTGTCAACAGGAGTCGTTGCAGGCTTACTTGTCCCCGTACCTGCGCGCTCCAATATTTCTTGTGCATACTTATTCTGAGAAAGAAGCATGTAGGAAAGGGTACGAGTAAATAAAATACCCAAAAAATAACTGAGGGGTTCCAAATCAGACATAGGAAATTCAGATTTCAAGTGAGCAATGATACGGTCCCACAAAGCATCAGAAGAGGTGCATAAAATAATATCATCAACATAGAGAAAAAGATATGCCATATCGTTACCCTGATGAAAAGTGAATAAAGAGTAGTCACTCTGAGCAACAACAAATCTCATCTGAAGTAGAAAATGCGCAAAACGCTGATACCAAGCCCGGGGAGCTTGTTTGAGGCCATATAGAGCCTTGCGAAGGCGACAAATATAATGAGGAAATCTTTTATCAACAAAACCAGGGGGGTTGATGCATATATACTGTTTCCTGTAAGTCACCATGGAAACAAAACTTTTTTTACATCAAGCTGATGAATAGACCAGTTTCTTGCCATAGCTAACCCCACCATTGTACGAATAGTAGAAGGACGAACAACTAGACTAAAAGTTTCATCACAATCCACACCAACCTCCTGAGACCTGCCATCACAAACAAGACGAGCTTTGTGCCTTTGAAGGTCACCTTTATCATTTTCTTTGTGAGTATAAATCCACATGCAATTTACACCCCCCATAAGCCTAGGTACTAATTCCCATGTCCCTGTATTAATTAAAGCACTATATTCATCATGCATTGCCGCATTCCAATTCGGATCAGTCAAGGCTATTTTGTGAGATTTAGGAATGGGTGAACACTAGAGAGAGAAAGAAAGGAGGCAATTGTGTTTAGGCTAAATTTAGGATTTGGTTTGACAACGCTGGACTGGGATCTGGTCCGCATAGGGTGTGGGGATGGCAAGGCCACGTGGGCCGAATGCTTGGTAAGCCACGCATGGGTCGGGGGTTGTACCGAGGCTGGGAGAGCATTTGGGCTTATGTGCGCAGGGGAGTGGAGTGGGAGAGAGTGATGAGGCCTGAGCTGGGCCTTCCAGTAGCGTGCAGGGGGGTGGCAGCAATAGGAGAGGATGATGTTGGGCCAGGAACAGGCTGGGAGAGGCGCGGGTTATAGGAAGGGGGGTTGTTGGGCCTCGGCTGGGGCGCTGGGGACTGGTCTGACGCGGGGGTTCGGGTGTGGGCATGTTTGTGGCTCTTGGATCTGCCAGAAAGGAAAAACAAGTGGGCTAGGTCCCAAATCATCGAGGAAAGTATAGTCGAAGGGTTGGTAAGAGGACAAATTCCAAAAAGGAAAGGAATGCTCATCAAAGGTGACATCACGGGAGATGATGATTTTATTTGTGGCAAGATCGAGACACTTATACCCCCGATGATGGGATGGATAGCCAAGAAAGACACATGGAGTAGAGCGAGTAATCTGTAAGGAGTGGTAGATGTTAAATTTGGAAAGCAAAGACACCCAAACACCCGAATATGGTCATAAGAGGGGGTGATGTGAAATAATATTTCAGCAGGTTGGATATTATTTAGTGTCTTAGTAGGTAAGAGATTGACAAGATAGGTGGCCATTTCTAGAGATTCTACCCAATATTGAGGAGGAATAGAGGCATGACATAAAAGAGTACGAGACATGTTATTTAGAGTTTTGATCATGCATTCAGCTTTTCCATTTTGTGGTGAAGTGTGAGGGCAAGAAAAGTGAAAAATAATGCCATGTTGGACACAGAATAATTTAAAAGGGATATTATCAAATTCCCTACCATGAACACATTGGAAAGCTTTAGTGGGACGTTCAAATTGTGTTTAGACATATTGGCGAAAATGAAGAAAATTTTGATAGACCTCAGATTTAAATTTGAGAGGGATAGTCCATCCAAAATGAGTAAATTAAAGTCATCCAAGAGGACAAAATAATATATATGACCTTGAGCACTACGAATAGAGAGGTCCATAAATCAGCATGAATAATATCAAAAGCAGAATGAGTAGTACTATTGGACTCATGAAACGGCAAACGAAGATGTTTTCCTACTTGACAAGAATTGCAAAACTCGGAGTGATGCTCCTTATTACAATTCATTAAATCTCTAGACCTAAGAAAGCTTAAAACTTGAGATCCTGAATGTCCAAGACGACTATGCCAGGTGGTTGATGATGTGGCCTTGAGGGGGGTGCCTAGACATGTAGATGGTTGAGTGGTCACTGGATATAGCTCCCCCAAACTATTGCATCTCGCTATTATATTCCCCGTGCGAAGGTCCTTCACTAAAAAACCATAAGGATCAAATTCAATTGAGGCATTATTATCAGTTGTGAATTTACGGACAGAGATTAGATTTTTGATAATTTGTGGGGCAAATAATACATCACAGAGGCTTAAAGGATGGTTAGGAGTCGAGAGGGATGATTGACCATAACCAAGAACAAGAATGCGGTGACCATTACCAACCAAAATATGATTAGGAGTGCTTAAATTAAATAAGGGCATGAGACTACCTAAAGAGTTAGGCATATGAGATGTGGCGCCCAAATCCATGTACCATGAGGAGTCCTTTGGAAGAGTCATGGTAGAAAACGCGTTCCCCAATTCGGTGGGAGTCATAAGTTGCCCGTAGTCAAGATAAGGAGCAGGGGAAGCGTAATGGGCTTGGGGCCCATACAAAGCAAGAGGGGTGTACACGGGCTAGGGGACCCGTTGAGCTGGGCTGGGTCTGTAGGGCGCTGGGGCAGGGTCCCGATAGTGTTGTGGATAAGGCGATGGGCCTGGAGCCCAACCCTAAGTGGACTGGGGAAGAGTCTGCTGGACTGGACCGACCCAAGAAGGGGAGGCGGGTGGTTGGTTCTGCTGTGCATCGCGTGAGTCACCGCGGCCTCGGCCACGGCCTCGGCGTCCTCCCCTGCCGCGGTCGCGACCACCCCCACCACGCGGGTTGGACTGCGGTGGCTAGGGCGGTCGTGACAAAGGAGGAAGACGGGGGGCTAAATCTTGTGCCCTCCTTGATTCTCCAAGTAAAAGGCGCGATCTTGTAGATTTAAAGGAAGGTAATGGCTCCGTTTGTTGGATCATCGTTGCCACAACATCAAAATCAGTACCATTAAGACCAGAAACAAGTCGCAGAACCAATTTTTGCTCCGAAACTGGTTGATCAAGATTGACAAGTTGGTCTTTCAAATTCTGTAATCTTGTGCAATACGATGATACATACTAGGATAGTCCTATTATGATTAGGAAACCTATTCAGAGTATAATTCTAGGAACAAAATATATCCTAACTATATTTATATTCTATCAATAGGCTTAGGAGATTATTAGATGGTGATGATGTGTGTATGATGATGATAATATCTGGTGAATGAATTTGTGTGAGGGATCATGGTATTAAGCGGGAGAATATGAGAGATTAGCCTTGAGAATATTAGGCGAGGGAATAGGATTTTGTGTGATGGTGGGGTTATAAGCGTTTTAGAAGCTAGGAATTGTGATTTGGCGCAGGTATTTGGAAGGATAGTGAGAGCAAGAGTTGTGTTGTGTGATGTTATTGTGAGGGTGAGTGAATTAGTTTAGGTCGTGGTTAGAGAGGTGAGAGATTGGAGTATTTATAGAGTTAGGTGTTTAGGGAGTAATAGGTAACCGAAAACAACTAGGTTTCCTAAAAAGATTATTTATAGAAAATATTTTCGGCAAAGATAGATGTTTGGAAAATACTTTTGATAAAGATGAGTTTTTATAAAAAGATTGTTTTGAAATTATCCTAGATAATTAATAAAACTAATCAATATAATTAATTAACTCTATTAATTAAAATAGGCTAGAAAAAGGATTTTAGAAAATGGGCTTAATAAAATTATTGTTTTAAAAGGTTTTTAAACATGAACTTTTATAAAAATACTTTAAAACATATATTCGAAAGTGCGCTTACTAAAACTATTTATAAAAAAGGTTTTTGAAAATGGGTTCATAAAAAGGGTTAGAAAATGGATTGGGCTTAAAATATTTTATTTTAGGCTCGTTCTTTATTCTTTCTTCGATCCGTACCAATTTGAGCGGAGGTAGTAGTCATCATAGGGTATTAAAAAGGAGACACAATTTTTTTGTCTACACCCAATAAACCTCAAAAGAAAAACCAAAGCCCGCTAGGTCGAAAACCCATGAGGGCGCCTTGGGTAAAAGTCAAGGCATCTTCTCATTCATCAGCCTGAGAATGGTCTGATTCTGCTAAAGATACTTAGGTAGCCTGAGAATGGTCTGATTCTGCTAAAAATGGTTAGAATGGTCTGATTCATCAGTCAAGGCATCTTCTCACCTTGAGGTCCGACCACTTCAAACCAAACCAAACTTACATCAATGTCCACCCCTTTCAAAGAACTCTTCCAAATCACCCCTTTCATAGCCTGGCCACCAATTAAAATGATTAGAGCTACGACTGGCCTGATTCCACCATGGATACTTAGGTAACCTCTTTTGAGGCACGACCATTTTAATCCAAAACATATTTTCAAGGCTCGCCTAGGCCTATGAGAAATAAGCGATCACCAAATCATGAATTTTCAATGATCATCCCTACCTTTAGAACTAGACTAGGATTTGAACCTGCATCATTAGCCTACCTTATTGCTTGAGTTAATTCATTATGGCTCCGTCTTTTCCTTTTTCTTATCCCTAGAAGTTTTCTTAACCACATTATAACCTTCTAAGCCAACTTTAGCATAACCTTCAACGCTCAGCGCTACAACCACGCCTCATACTTTAATTTGAGCGTTCCTTTCTTTGGCCTTAACCTCTTCTTCTCTTTGTCTTAGGAATCCTATATGGAATCTTTGGCCGAAACTCCCACTTAGCGTGACTTGTTGGGGGCTTCATCACAAGTCCGCACAGAAAATCATAGGCTCCAAGCGTACCATGCTAAAGACTTCATTACGAGTCCATATATGAAATCTTGGGCATTAAACCCACACGGATACACGATTACACCTATTTATGGGCTCATGTAGGCCCTTGGCATACAAAACTTGAACCATATACAACTCAAGCATTACTAAGACTCGTTCTGGAACGTATTTCAATCCAACATAATCTATCAACTGAATGGATCATCCGTGGGGAATTCCCATTTCCCTTTCACAAAATTGTTTTCTAGACAAAAGAAACTTGAGCTTCTACAGGAACAAGTAGCATTATTGCATCTAGTTTGCATATCATCTCATTAGTCATAGACTTCTTGCATTAGTCACTGAATCTAGTCTCATATACACATACACACACAAAGATTTTTTTTAAGTCTAGTGTCACACTTCCACACACACTTACATTATATCCTCATAGTTTTAGGTCATCAATATGTCCTATCCCTTCTCGTTTTCGAGTGAATAAACTTTTCGTAAGTTATATTTCTCTCTTATTAGCGAATGAACTTTTTGCAAGTTATTCCTTCTCACTTTCAAGCGAATGAACTTTTCGCAAGTTATTCCTTCTCGCTTTTGAGCGAACGAACTTTTCGCAAGTTATCCCTTCTCGCTTTCGAGTGAACGAACTTTTCTTTCTCGCCTTCGAGCGAATGAACATTTCGTAAGTAATTCCTTTCCCTCTCGCTTTGAGCGAATGAACTTTTCGCAAGTTGTTCCAATTCTAATCACTTTTAACCAAATCAATCTACCTTGAATTATCCCTTTCATGCAAATAAAATTTTCGTAAGTTATTCTTTTCTCTCTCGATTTTAAGTGAATGAGCTTTTAAGAAGTTATTGTTCTCTATCTGCATGTTTGTGTTCGTTGCATTCTACAGGTATGAAGACAACAACAGCGCCCAAAATTAGGGCTAGTCTTAAGCTAAGCATCACTTTCATCCCTGGAGCAGGACGAAGCTCTATACCGTCATGAGCCGGACATAGCTCAGAATATTCTCACATTACTATCAACCTTGTAGCGGGACAAGCTCTATACCTGATAAGTGCATTTCTCACGCACTTTATGGACTCCTTTTAGCTCATTTTGATCCTCTTTCTCCCCTTTCTTCCCTCTTTCTTCTCCCTTTACCCTTCTATTTCATTCACTTGATCATTCTTGATCATAGTGATATTTTGCTAGATTTTCAGTCATTTTTGACCAAATTTCTATTACATTTGCTTTCACCCTATTTTGCCATGTTCTTAATATAGGTGGGACTACCTAAGGCCGCTACGAGTTGAGAAATGGTTCTTAAAGCAATGAAAATATAGCACACGTTGAGAAATGGTGCGCTCACACCATACCCCATGTCCGCTCGCACAAAGGAGCACATTGCACAATAGAGTCTTGTACAGAGAAGTTCAAATGGACATAACTTTTAAACCACAAATTGGATGAAGGTAATTCTAGTTGGAGGTGAAAGCTTGTTTCGATAACTTTCCAACGACTAGTCATAAGCTTGATTTGGATGTAAAATGAAAGAGTTATTCGCGTTTTAAGTTGAACTGTCCGACCAGAGCAGAGAAGTTGGTGCGCCCGCACCAGCTAATGAGGTGCGCCCGCACCACTTACTGAGGTGCGCCCGCACCTTTCGACAAATTGTGGCACTTCAAGATCATGTGTTTGGTGCGCCCGCACTTGTTTGTGCGGTGCGCCCGCACCATTTATGTTCCGTCAAAAATTGTCAGGCCTCGTGCCTAATTATAAACATTAAGGATGTTTTATTTTTGGGGGGATGTTTTATTCTATAGACTAGAGAGAATTATTAGGGTTCATATTAGAGAGAAAAAACACATTAGTTTGTCTTAGATTTTAGATTGATAGATCGAAGTTTGTTGATTTCTACATATTGAAGGTATCTTTTATCAATTAAATTACAAAGTTTCAGTTTTTATTCATCTTTTTCATTGTCATTCTTTGTTTTTCTATATTATTAGATCTCTTTTATTGTAGTTTCATAATTGCTTATTGTTATTAGTTTAATCATCCCTTAATCGTGTCTAGCCCTAGATTATTTATAAATTTCATGGTTTTATGCTTAAAATCCATGATTAGTGAGTAGTCTCTTATCTAGGGTTAGGGTGAAAGTATGGATTAAGGTTTTCATGTATTGTTAATAATGTGATTGTGATGATCTAAAGATGGTTATGCATTGATCTTGGTGTTTTGAGGCCTTATAATAGATATTGATCACATTTATGCTCTGGTATTTTGATTTCAAATGTTCTTGATCGAATTTTGAACTCTTTTATCATCCTCATGAATCAACTTCATTTCTAGGCCGAGATATTGGGTAGAAATTAAGGGGATCCTTTATTAGGGGTTTTCCGAATTCATTGGATCTCTTAACCTATTGATTAAAGACCATTCGAGAGAGGATTTAGTTGATTGATTAAGCGATCATTCTTGAGGACCATTCGAGAGTGGACTCGAGTATTGTAGACGAAAACTAAATCTTGCATAATTGTCGCCTTTGAATCACAATTGCATTAATGATCGTTGTTCCACTTTGATTCAGACTAGTAACCTTAACTCTACTGTCTTACTTATTGATATTTAATCTAATATTATTTGCTAGTTCTTTGATAATAGTTAGTCATTACCAAAAATCATTCAAAACCCCCAAAAATCCGACAATTAGGTAATTTAGACTTGCTAGACTTTGATTAATCCCAATTTCCTTGTGGATCGACCCTTGACTTGCCTTTAATACGTTCTTAGTAATTGCTTGTTAGGTTTTACAAATATTGTTTGAAAAGCGATTTTTGGTACCTTCACGACACACTAAAAACCTCTTATCAAAATGGCGTCGTTGCCGGGGAAATTGTGCTATTGATTGAAGTTTTTTTTTAGTTTGAAATTGCTTAGTTGATTTTTTTTTAGTTTTCTTTATTGGTTTCTTTTTTTTATCTTGTTTTATTTTATGTGTTAAGTGCTGTTTATATGAGTCTAGGAATTTGTATATAATTTTTTTTTCTCTTCTTTTAAGAGAATACCAAAAAAATGGCAAACTTCTTTTTTCCTCAATATGAGGAGGAACCATTTTGGAATTATTATCAGAGATTTGAGAACACTTTTCTAACTAAGTATAGACTTGAGATTTGGAAGATGTGTGAGGTGATGTATGAGGGTTTGAATATGCAGACAAGAGAAATGGTGGAGTCTATATTTAATGGTGAATTTCGATCCCAACACTTTAATGAAGTATGGAGTTTCTTTGGGTGGCTGTCTAGAGACACTTATGAGTGGGACCATGGAAATACTACTATCTCAAATTTAGAAGAAGATGTCTCTAGCTGTGAACTACATGTCTATATGAAATTCTTAATTCACTCAAAGAAAATATGGCATTGTTAAAGAGATGTGATTCTATGATGGACAACATTGTCGAATCTAGCAAAATATCAATCGAAATATTGGGTCGAATTATCAATAATCAAAATCACTCTTGCATGACTATAACCAATGAAGATGATGATTGGAATATGGATGAGAACCCCATAGTAGAGGAATCATTTGTTGAGAAAGCTTACACTATAGATTCTAATGATGTTGAAAAAGTAGTTGATGAGACTTTTGTTTCTACTCGTCCTCTTCATATTCCCTTTTCAAGGAAAATCGACTTAGTTCCTTCCTTCCCCATCTTATTCCCTCTCCTCAAAGTTTCACTATTGGAAGAACCTTTGACCTCTTTAAACCTTCACAAGACTCAAATGGAAGTCATCGAGGACATGATCGAGCTTAATATTTGCAAGGACCATCAAAAGAAGAACTCATTGTTTTCTTCTTTTTATTTGAATTTTGATGTTTATTCTTCATACTTTCCAGGATTCTCTTGGAAATTTCATTATTTTCGGCACTCATTACTTGGTAAGCATATAGACGCATTGAAATTTGTGCATGCTCTTTGTTTATATCATACCTATTTGATCCATTGTTAAATGTGTGCTAATGCTTATGACAAACTATTGAGATCTTTGTCAAATTATTTAGTGGTAAGGTCTAGCTAATGATCCTAAAAGAGCTCTTTTTGGCAGGTATTCTGAGACCCTTTTCCTTATCTTACTTGGTTAGGATTTTTGCTTGATTTTGTGCCCCTACCTCATCCCTTATTTTCTCTTTGCTTGTACACTCCGAGGACGGAGTTTGTATTGAGCTTGGGGGAGTTAGCATGTGTTCTCTCCATCTCAACATTTTCTTCCTCCTCTTTGTATTTAGGTTCTTTTTAGTGCTTTTGCATGTTAGGTTTGCATAAAAAAGAACACAAAAATATTTTCTTTTCTTTCTTTCTTTTCTGCATTTAGGGTAGTTTGGTTGCATGCATGATATGTTGCTATGAGTGTTCATAACTTGATTGGAAGACCTTCCTTGCATTTGACTTGATGGTTTTTGTAACACCCCGGCTTTCGCAGCGGAAGACCTTAGCTTAGCCGGTGCGTTACCGCCGTACTTTCCGCTAAGGGAGAATACAAGGCTACATTATTCACTAACTTACATGGACATTTAGTCCTTTTTTGAAAGAAATACTTTAATAATAAATTAATATTTTCTCAAAATTTCGAGCGAGTCTCCTTTGTAAATTGGACAACCCAAAATGGGAAAAATGTTTGAAAACCTGTTGCAATAAAATATATATACCAAATCCCAAACTCAACGCTTTCGCGGAGTACCAGCTAAAGAAAATCAGGAGCACTATTGCTCAACTAGAACTAGAAATGAAACTAAATCAATTAATTATTAAACTATTACAAAATGGAACGTCCTCGCCTCAAAGGAAAACATAAAACAATCGTAGCTGAGATCGTAGCACGTAACTGCTTCTATCTTGGAACAGATGCTCCAGAACTTCAACCCGAAACTATTGTAACACCGCCACCCACCAAGTGACAAGGCCACAGGTAGTGACAAAACAAAACATTGACATACACATCAGCACAACGCCGAGTACTAACCCATAAAACATTCTTAAAACATGCTTTGGTGTCTACGATTCTCACGTAATCAATACATGTTCACATCATTCATAACCATATCACAACAAAGATAGCAATATTCACATAATCCATACGTTCACATGTAGATATATATACAATGATTAATTACATAATTAATCTTAATTAATCCAGTTATTTAAGGAGAGGAAAGAGAACGCCCAGATGGCCAGGTCAATCCCCCGTAACCACTTACTTCAACATTGTAGGCCGGGGTCAATCCCCTGTAACCACTTACTTCAATATTGTAGGCCGGGGTCAATCCCCTGTAACCACCTACGGATAACATTATGGCCATAATAACAGAGTCCCTAGTGTGCACACCCCTTCTACTTGGATCACAACAAGATAGAAGGAAGACAAGTAACGTAAAAATCAGCATAGTAACCGAGAGAACCCGTAGGGGCCGCTGAACCACTCATACAGGGCAACCTCGTTCATCATTTCCCTCCGATATTTCACTTTACGTGATTAACATCTTTTAATTCACGTCATCACATAAATCACGTATACAATTACGTCATCATTGTTCAATCCAGTGTGAACATATTTCATCCATCATAATCTCAATCCATTCATAGTGGTTTCAATAACTCATTTCATAAATACAACCGTCACTTAAATTCATTTATCACCTGCATTCATAATCATTTCATAGTATCGTATCATCATAACTGTCATAAAACATTTCATTTCCCGCAATCCATATGCGAAACATAACATTAATCATGGAAAGTAATCATAAGCATGTCTCATAACTTAAAGTACTTTTAAGAATAACAACAGAAACATATCAGAAGCATAGCAGAAACATAGCAGTATTTTCGTATCTCTAATCGTTTAAGAGTCATTCATACTTTCAGAGTTAAAAGGTATACTTTAACATATTAAGAATACATGAACATATATCATTTCTTAGTATATAATTCACCTCTCACAATTCAAATACACATAAGTCATTTTTACTTATTTTCAGATCATTTCAATAAATATAAGACATACTAGTTCGTTAATGATAAGCCATTCATCGTGTATATTGTTAAACCACTTTAAACTCAATGAAAGATTAACCACAATAAGCATAGGTCTCCTGTTAGAGGTTATCTAACGTGACTTAACTTTAACTTGGAGATCTAAAGTTCGTTAAATGTACACTAGTTTAAGGTTTATATATGACGTTCGTATCATATCCTTCTTATGTACTTTCGACTAATTAATCATCTTCTTAGGATTAAACTCAACCCATCCAGCTGTAGTTAGAACATCATCATAAGTTTACCCAGTTGTTTAAGTCACAAACCACTTAATACTTTCTACAATAAAATATCCTCACAACCCAACAATTTATAGTTATACATCTTGTTCAATACTAGATATTTATTTGTTAACCTTCAAGTCTAGTGAAGTCGTCTCAAAGCCTTTTATCTCATCCACTTACTTACGTTTTTCATACAAGACTCGATCAACCTTAATCTCTCGCCAACTTTCTTTAATTAACTTAGCGACAACAACAGTTCTCATAAGAGAAAGTACTAATTCATCCCATTTCATAAAATACCAGATTAACTTACAAGCATGAACTATAGTTAGGTTGAAACAATAACAAAATCCATTATAATCTGATTTTATAACAACTTAAAGTATCATATAAGACATCAATACTGTGAACTTCCAAACATCCGTCCATGAAGAAAGTTCAAATCTTTTTAGTAACTATTAACCAAATCAAAAACTCATTTCATTGTTACTAATATATAACTAAAGCAAATTTCACAACATAAATTTCATAAATGAAATATCAGGAACATATTCAACCCAATTTGATTAACAAGGAAACAAGGGAAAACAAGTTGGGTTCAGTACTTAATCCATCTTTAAGTGTCAATCAATTCAAGAGCTCTTATGTTTGAAATATTCAACTAGCCATGCTAACCAGAAGCTTCAATCACCAAGCACATAACCAATTAATACCAACAGCAACATCTTCATATTTCACCCGAACTCATAAATTAACAATGACATACTTTCTACTTTGCAAGTACACAGAGGAGATCAATAAAGTTAAAGGGAGAAAAGGGGGTAGTACCAACAACACATGGGCAGCAGCACCACCGAGAACATGAGCAGGACCGTGAAGTACCACCAACGCACGACCACCACCACGAAGCAGCAGCAGCAGCGCAGCAGCGACACAACGACAACAAAGAACTCGAGCGGGGGGAGGGAGAAAAGCGAGCTACTCCACCACGACCCGGCGACGACAAAGAACGACGACAACCGGAGCAAAGACAAGAAGCAAGAGGAGGGAGGACGAGAGAGAGAAAGGAGGAGGAGGCTGGGTCGGTTTGTCGAACTCCCAGTAGCTCGGGGAGAGCCGGCGAGGAGAGAGGAAGAGGGGTGCGTGAGTAATTGAGAGAGAAGAGTGAGGTGTTGGGGTTTTTTTTCACGGGAGAGAGAGAAAATGGGTTTTGGGGTTTCCTTTTTGGTTGTTGAACTTGTGATTTCAAAGCTCAATTACTGAGCATTTAAAGAAAGAAATTTGGAGGCATTAATGGAGGTGGATAGATGGTGAGTGGTGGCTCAAATAGGGGGGTTGGAGTAGGGAACAAAGAGGGAGTAGAGGGGGGGGGTGGTTGGTCGTTTGGTTTGGAGAAGCCGAACATCGCTTTCTTCATTCCTATTTCTTTCTTATTTTCTTTGAATGTCAGAACTTTGCTATTTTCAAGTGTTTTAGCTTTGATTTTTATCTAACTATTAAAGTCATAAACTATATTGTAAATAAAATCATTTATCATAATAAATATCATTAAAGTAATTATACTTATTTTAGAAAATAACCTTCATCAGAATAATTTCGAAAAATTTTAGGACGTAATTATACTAATAAACATAATTAGTAGCTAATAAAACGAGATTAAAATTTGGGGTATTACAGTTTTGGAAGTCTTGTTGTGACTTTAGATGATCTTTGAGAATGGTAACTTTTGGTAGAGTTTTTTTGAAATTAGGTGAGTTGGTTGATTGGATTCCCTTGTCCCTTGTGCGATGAACTCCAAGGAGGGCCAAGAACCTCGTAAGACTCATATACAACCCTCACCATTGATTACCTAACTTGTGACTTTCATTTTAGCTCCCCAAGATTGCATATGACTGAACTAAATAGAAGAATGATTTAGCGCGTTTCACTTTGCTAGAATTAGGAGCTCAAAAGCCAAAAAACTTTTTATACCGGCATAAGTATCCGCTTCTCAACCCATCTGAGCCTTTCTATCCTATTTTTGCTTAACCCTCATAATAATTCATGGCAAAACTTTCCTCAAAGTGGAATACATATCTAGGTTGTGTTGAGTCGAGTTATTTTGATGTCAAGTCTTTGGGTGAAAGTGAGTTAATGTGTTTGTATAATTGCAAAAGATGAAGAAAATTGCGGGAAAAAAAAAAGAAAAAAAAAAGAAAAGAAAGAAAGCTCTTATTGATTCACTTGGATTCTTGTTGAAAGAAAAGAAAGTGAAAGAGTAAATTGATGAGAAAAATGAAAAAAAAACATGTTCAAAAATTAAAAATCAAAGTGAAAAAGAAAAAAAAAGTGGTTATGTTTGAGATTTCAAATTGAATCGGTGTTAGGACTAGCTTGGGGGAGTCTTTTCCCCCTAGTTTGTACCCCGCTTTACCCTTTTTGCACCACATCCCCAAATTGATATCCTCACCCCTAACCTAGCCTCATTACAACCTTGATAAAGTCCCTTTTGACTTCTAGATTAGTCTTGGTCAATTCAGTAGTTGCGGGTGAGATTTTGTGCAAGTCATGATGAGGGTCATCTAAATATGGTTGATGCGAGCTATTATGGTTGAGCATCCCTAGGGGGGATTCAAACTCGGGACTTGGAAGTGGAGAGGGGTGAGAAATCACTCCTAGAAAGCCTAGTTTTTAAGAAGACTCGATTGATTGGTGGATTGGATCTCTTAAGTCACTCTTGTGCTTCCTGATGATCATCTTTCCTCTTGTGTTTGATTGGTATACTAAATCTTGGTATGAACTCATTTAGCTTGCATGTCATGTTTGTAGCTTTGCATATAGAGCATTTAGGCTAGTGTGTTGCATGGTTTTTCTTTTTCATCTTTTTCTCCTCTTTTCTTTCGTCTTTCTCATTCTTGGTTTACTTGAGGATAAGTAAAATGCTAAGCTTGGGGGAGTTTGATAAGTGCGTTTCTCACGCACTTTATGGACTCCTTTTAGCTCATTTTGATCCTCTTTCTCCCCTTTCTTCCCTCTTTCTTCTCCCTTTACCCTTCTATTTCATTCACTTGATCATTCTTGATCATAGTGATATTTTGCTAGATTTTCAGTCATTTTTGACTAAATTTCTAGTACATTTGCTTTCACCCTGTTTTGCCATGTTCTTAGTATAGGTGGGACTACCTAAGGCGGCTACGAGTTGTAGAGTCGGCAAAGAAAGCAATGAAAATATAGCACACTTTGAGAAATGGTGCGCTCACACCATACCCCATGTCCGCTCGCACAAAGTAGCACATTGCACAATAGAATCTTGTACAGAGAAGCTCAAATGGACATAACTTTCAAACTACTAATCGGATGAAGGTAATTCTAGTTGGACGTGAAAACTTATTTCGATAGCTTTCCAACGACTGGTTTTAAGCTTGATTTAGATGTAAAACGAAAGAGTTATGCGCGTTTTAATTTAAACTGTCCGACCAGAGCAGAAAAGTTGATGCGCCCGCACCAGCTAATGAGGTGCACCCGCACCACTTACTGAGGTGCGCCCGCACCACTTACTGAGGTGCGCCCGCACCACTTACTGAGGTGCGCCCGCACCACTTACTGAGGTGCGCCCGCACCTTTCGACAAATTGTGGCACTTCGAGATCAGTGTGTTTGGTGCTCCCGCACCTGTTTGTGCAGTGCGCTCGCACCATTTATGTTCCGTCAAAAATTGCCAGGCCTCGTGCCTAATTATAAACATTAAGGATGTTTTATTTTTGGGAGGATGTTTTATTCTATAGACTAGAGAGTATTATTAGGGTTCATATTAGAGAGAAAAAACACATTAGTTTGTCTTAGATTTTGGATTGATAGATCGAAGTTTGTTGATTTCTACAGATTGAAGGTATCTTTTATCAATTAAATTGCAAAGTTTCATTTTTTATTCATCTTTTTCATTGTCATTCTTTGTTCTTCTATATTATTAGATCTCTTATATTGTAGTTTCATAATTGCTTATTGTTATTAGTTTAATCATCCCTTAATCATGTCTAGCCCTAGATTATTTATAAATTTCATATTGTTATGCTTAGAATCCATGATTAGTGAATAGTCTCTAATCTAGGGTTAGTGTGAAAGTATAGATTAAGGTTTTCATGTATTGTTAATGTGATTGTGATGATCTAAAGATGGTTATGCATTGATCTTGGTGTTTTGAGGCCTTAGGATAGATATTGATCGCATTTATGCTCTGGTATGTTGATTTCAAATGTTCTTGATCGGATTTTGAACTCTTTTAGCATCCCCATGAATCAACTTAAATTCTAGACTGAGATATTGGGTAGAAATTAAAGGGATCCTTTATTAGGGGTTTTCCGAATTCATTGGATCTCTTAATCAATTGACTAAAGACAATTCGAGAGAAGATTTAGTTGATTGATTAAGCGATCATTCTTGAGGACCATTCGAGAGAGGACTCGAGTATTTTAGAGGAAAACTAAACCTTGCATAATTGTCGCCTTTGAATCACAATTGCATTAATGATCATTGTTCCACTTTGATTCAGACTAGTAACCTTAACTCTAGTGTCTTACTTATTGATATTTAATCTCATATTATTTGCTAGTTCTTTGATAATAGTTAGTCATTACCAAAAATCATTCAAAACCCCCAAAAATCCGTCAATTAGGTAATTTAGAGTTGCTAGACTTTGATTAATCCCAATTTCCTTGTGGATCGACCCTTGACTTGCCTTTACTACGTTCTTAGTAATTGCTTGTTAGGTTTTACAAATATTATTTGAAAAGCAATTTTTGGTGCCTTAACGACACACTAAAAACCTCTTATCAATACCGTCATGAGTCGGACATAGCTCTTAATATCCTTTTCACATAACTTTCATTTTACATATGTTTGTTTCTGCAAACTTATGCTTGTTTTGTAGGTATCATCGTCAAAAGAGCGGTTTTAGATTGGAGAGCATCTAAGAATGTTCCCCGTCCCGACATGAATACTTTGACTTTCGGTTTTACAAACCTCGGTCAAAGTGAGGGCTTCTCTAGACACATAATCGTGTCGCCTTATTTGAGTGCCCGATGATGATACATACAACGGTCATAATTGCTCCAATCGAAGGGAGAGCAATCCAAAGAGTTAGGCCCAAAACCGTTTGTAATCCCCCATAATTTTAAAGGATTTTATAAATATATTTTATCATTTATATATTTATATTTTAGTTGGAATGATTTTATTATTTAAAGAAGGTTGACTATTTTAATAGTCAAATGAAATTATTTTAAGAATTTAAGAAAGTTGGAAATATTTTAATTAGGCATGCTTTGAAAAGGTTTGAAATACGAATTTGATTTGGAAAAGAAGTCTAAGTGGACTCGAGGAGCCCAAATTCTAAGTAGATTAGGAAAGAGGAGTTATATTGATGCTAGGAGTTCTAATTTATCAATCCTAGTCGTCATCAAATTCTATTCAAACTCAATCTCCTTTTCCTAAGCCCAAAAGAAAACCCTACTTATAAATACCTTAAGCCCAATTATTTTTACCACACAAAGATTATTTTCTCTCTCCTCTCTCAAAACTCACGGCACACTACTCTATTTCCCTCCCTTCACTCGTTTTTTTCTCTCACCCGAATCTGATTGTCCAGATTTCTCATAGTTCCGTTTATTTTTAGCCAAAAATTCCTTCTGAGAAATTGTAGATCTCGAAAAGTTATTGAACTTAGGCTCAAGAATCACTAGATTCCGATTATTATTCTATCAGTTATGGCCTCTGCAAGTTTCGCAATTTTGCTGCCATATTTCACTCGCGATTTTGGTATTTCACTCTTTTTCTCCCTTTTTCTTTTGATTCTTTTCCTCGTTTTCTTATATATTGATTTCATATATATTGATCTAATATTTCAAAGTATTATTTTGTTAAATTATTGTTTAAAGATTGTATCTTTAATTATGTCAGATTATATGTTTCATATTATTAAGCAAAAAAAAAAAAATTCAGATTTAATATTTTATGTTCAAGGAGAGATTTAAATATTAAAGTCTTGATTTTTGAGGTTTTAAAAGCCTATTTTAGTAGTACCATATTTTAGGGTTTGAAATATTTAATCTTTGGTGTCAAAAGAATTTTAGAAAAGGTTTTGACACGTTTTTAAGTGAAGTTTTATTGCTGTAAATTTATTGGTATATTGATATACCAATGTTTTGTATTTTGTTAGGCAGAAATTATTCCCTAGGCAACTTTTAGAGTAGAAAAGTGGCCTCTCAATTTGTCTACACAAGGTACGTACATACCTATGTGTTGATTGAGATAGTATCATGATTTAAGGAAGGAAAATTATGTAGTATCATGTATAGGAACTATGTTGAGTTCATATATGATATTGTTTATGTTGGATTTTGTATGTTTTATCTTTGTGGTGTAAACATGTTGATTATGAGATTATATTATGAGATTTATATCATGTTTGTATGGAAAATTGATACAAGCATGTTGGTTGGGAACTTTAATTTATTAATTCACATGGGAGAATTAATATATTTATTAGTGTTGGATCATGATTGATCATTGTTCCCTTTGAATATTTCACTGCTTTATAAGGACCGAGGGCCTTATCTGGTAAGTTGATATTTTCTACCTATGAAAGGTAATTTGGTTGTTGGCTAGGTTCAACAAATAAGAAGGAATTAATCTTGGATTGTAAGTTGTATGATCACTTATTTAATCCTAAGATAAAAAGGAGTTAAGTTGTGAATGTTTGATTATATGTTATTTGTATTGCTTGTGTGTCATAATAAGTAATAAATTGTAAATCACATAAAGTGTAACTTGGATAGTAATAAACTTTGGACTGGTGCACGTCTGAAGTTGGACAATCAGGAGTTGGGGTACATGGTGAGCGTGCCATGGCTTTTTCTGGGAATTGGATTGATCACCGTTCCTCTTTTTATTCAAAGGTTCCTCGATATCGCAGGTCATTATGGAATACGGAGTCGCGCCCGTATTTCGTCTTCCTAGGTGAAGGCTGGTTTTTAGTTAGACAACTCGGTCCAATAACTATTCCATTAAAGTAATAAAAAGATGTTTAGAGTTTAGTTCACTAAAAGTTGTCTGCAGAATGTTATATGATTATATTATTATTTATCCCTGCATGTTATTTATTTAGTATCATGTTAGGAAAGTTTATGTATTATTATGTAGTACTCAGCTTTGCTGATTACGTGCTTTGTTTGTATGTGTTGATCATGGCTTTGCCTTATTGATCCTGTGATGACCCAATTTTGGTGAGCAGATTCTCTAGAGCATTGACATTTACAGGTTCGCAGATGTAGCATCATTGGGAATCTGGGAATAGAGAGCTTGTGTAATTTAGTTTATCATGTTTCCGCATTAGTAGGAACATATTTCAATAAGTTTGTTTGAGTAGACATTTATAGAGTAATTGTTTTTGAAGTACTTAGTTATTCATTTATTTATGTTAATAAAGTATAAAGTTTGGTTAGATGTTTTCCGCTGCAAAATTCTGAATAAGCCGATACGTTATCACACGGGCGATAATACTTGGGTAATTCTCTAAGTTTTATATTATAAAGGTATTTCTGTAAAGAGAGAATTATCGGGGTGTTACACCGTTTTTCAATATTATAAAGCCTACTTATTTGATTTAAAGATTCAAAATCCAATTTTAAAGCCCAATTAATTATTCCCAATAATTAATTATATTTTTGAACCCACAAATTGATTATTTTGAGCCCATTTCTCTGAAAAGTCCAATTAATTATTAATGATAATTAATTGTATTTATTTATTTTTAATGAATTTTTCATAAATAAATAAATAAATATTTTCAAGGATATTATAAAAATAAAGGATTTTATTTAAATCAGATTCTATCTATTTAAGATTGCTGAGTTTTGGATTTAAAACTATATTATTTGATAAAGATAAAAAGAATCTTTCAAAAACCGAAATAAAAAATCTGTTAGATTAGAGTTGCGTCTAACGCAACACATTGCGAGTGCATAATGACAATGTCGTGCACAAAATTGAAAAACGCACAGCCATGTGCGGGACGCATAGCCTGTGCGCTCCGCCAAAGCTTGTGCGTGCCGGTCACAACCCTTGCGCGCCGTGCAATTTTCTTATCTTTTTCTTTAATTTTTCCAATAAATAGGCTACGGTTTTCTGGATTTTCTACGCTTTCTCACATTTTCAAACACATACTTACGATCTTTCATGGCATTTAGCACTCACATATACTCTCATACTCTCATATAACAAATACACAAACACATAAACACATCAAATCATTCATATTTGACCAATCTTCCATAAGTTTTCGTTGAAGGCTCCACGATTGCTCCTTCAGAAGGTCGTTATTCTATCAAACCCCAGCCACACCGGTATATTTCTGATGATCCTTAATCTTTCCTTTTCTCATTTATTTGTTTGAAGTTACTAACCATCTTTTCATGATGTAGGTCTTTAAGTAAAAATTCATTCTTTGTACATTCTTAATCTCTACTCTTTTTTATTTTGTACATATTTTTCACGATTGACATGCTTATGCTTTCATCACCTTCACGTTTTTATTGCTAATCAAGACTTAAAGAACAGTTTTAACGTCTAATATGATAATTGGACAATTGATTTAGGTACCTAGTAATTTTGATTACTTAATAACTTGTCATTAGTAAAGTAGTCTTTGTGTGTTTAATGAACCAACCTAGACTAATCTTTTTTAGGGTGTTGAAATATACTACTTGGTTGTTCTTTTGCATAAAAATTGCTATGAATCGTGTTAAGTAGAGACCAATAATGGGCGAATGTGATTCATGATCAAGTTCGTACCCTCACCCCTGAACTCGATTTTTCGTTCATGACCATTAATAAAGTTATGACGGGGAATCCACATTAGATAAGTCCCAAATCGAATTAGGTTTATGCGTCTTCCTCTGAAGACTTGTTAGCAACTTCGAAACGTTTTCAATAAAACCCTTCAAATGAGGTAGTTATCACACAATTATCAGTTTGTAAGATGAAGGGAACACATCATAACATATTAATTCCAACACACATGCACCCACGAGTAGCTGGGGGTGTAAGTGGATTGGACTGGATTGGACTTTGCCAAATCCAAATCCAGTCCAAAGTTTTTTGGACTCGAGAAATTGAGTCCAAGTCCGATCCAAATTTTTTTTGAGTCCAGTCCAGTCTAGTCCAATAATTTTTTCTTGAGTCCGAATCCAATCCAGTCCAGTCCGATTATTATATTATTTTTTTCCACCGATTTAGATTCAATGATTCACAACGTTTTCTCATAATTGAATTTGAAAAATTAAGCTCATTGCATTCATTCCATAAAATAATTCACATACATCTTTTATATTATATATATAAATATTAAATATATATACACATTATATATATAAATATTAAATATATATACATTATATATATAAATATTAAATATATATTATATATAAAAATATTTTTGGACTGGACTGGACTTGACTTATTGTACTCCAAAGGGGTGAGTCCAAATCCAGTCCGAAAATATTTGGACTCGAAAGTTTGAGTCCGAGTCCAGTCCAAAAATTTTCAGTCCGACCCAGGTCCCGACAAGTTTGGGTGGACTGGACGACTCCTGGACTTTTTCAGAGTCGCTTACACCCCTACAAGTAGCCATAAGTGAAAGTGCGAATTACGAATCATGAATGCACCTAAAGAGTCAAAAGAAGAAATGGACATCATTAAATATCTAAGATAAATGTTATTTTCTCCTTGTGTTTAATAAGCTTGACTGGACCAATAATTTTTCCTTCCACGTTGTTATATATTCAATGAGCTAATTCAATATGGTTGTTAATTTAGGAGTTTAATTAAGAGTCTAATAAGTTAGTATTGTTGTTTTTAGTTAATTTAATTATGGTCTGCAATTTATTTACTATGTATTCTTTATATAAGACTCATGTAATGTAATTATTTTGGATCATATTAATTAGCCTAAGTTGTAATAATATTAGAATAGTATGTGTGTGTGCTGTTCAAAGGAAAGCTGTTGTTCAAAGGAAAGCTGCTGTTCAAAGTGAAAAGAAATCAGCAAGTAATGGCGTGACGAAAGATGCAAGAGGAGTGGCTTGAAGTTAGCTTGATTTTAGGAGGTTGTTACAAACAAACTCCCTCATTCCATCACTCCTACTTGTATGTACGTGTGCTGATTATTTGGGAGGAAACCATATAGCTGCAGCAAGTGAAGAAGTGGTGCCTAAATTCTAGGAAGATAAATTTAGTTACAGCAACATGGAGAGCAAGGCAGAAGGGTGTGCTGAATTAGTGGCCACACAACTACATTCTAGGACTTAGTTTTTTTTTAGGCGTGTATTAGCTTAGTAATCGTGTGTTAGTGTGTCTTAGTTAGTTTACTTATTTCATTTCTTTTATTAGTTATTTTAATTAGTTAGTTTATTTTAATTAATTAGAAAATCAGAAATTAGGTTGTAATTGTCCTATAAATATCAGAACCAATGAAAGAGAAAGGATGGACTTTTATGATTGAAACAATGTGTTTGTTTGTTTTGTTTTCAGTTTTCTTTCTTGGATTGGAAAGTTAAGTGAATTCGTTCCTATGCTAGATTAGCTTTGGCAAGCTAGTTGGTGATCTTAGGATCTTTAGAGTTTTCAAGGTGGTGTATCTGTATCCTTGTTAAATTTAAGGCTGCCATAACCGTGAGTTTTTGTAGATTCAATCTCTCTTGGTTATTTTCTATCCTTCTACACTTGCTTGTATGATTCGAGTGTTCTCCAATTATACAACACACGTGTATTTCAAGTTACGATATGTCAATATTCATACAAGCATAGAGGTAATTTACATGTACACTATTTCCTCCTATTCTAGCACATTGATGTCTTTACCCAGAAGCAGTAGAAGGTGCAATATGAGTGCCCTGGAGCACGTAGCCTGTGCTCCAGTCAAGCCACAACGCCGTGCTTCATGTCGAACCTATTGGCAACTTCATTTGTGGAGAATAATGCCAGCAGCACAGATACTCATAGCATGACTTTAGGCACAGTGTTACCTTGCTTCTGCTGTAACCTGAGTGGTTATCTCATTCTTCAGTTATCATGCTCCAACAGGAGATAGATCTACCAGAGCGATCACACGCTCTGCTATCTCTGCACCAGCATTTGGCTTTGCGGCCTGTAGAGCCCTTTCTGACATTGTTTTCATTAGGAGTTCATTATCTGCAAGATATTAAAATTAAAATTGTCATTACAAACAATAACCTACAATTAAGGAAAACAATGCAAAGACTGGGATTTGTACTCGTATTTCCTGGTATCTCCTATTTCTTAATCTTGGTAATAGGTCGACTTGAGACTGATATTTCTCAACCATCAAGAACAAATGAAAAAACTCTAAGACACTAACAAAGAACCAAAAGAATGCCAGAGGAAATTCATAAATGAGAGGATGATAAATGATGACAAAATTTTCAGGTAATTGATCAAAGATTCTCTCTCTTAAAACCTTGAAAACCATAAGATGCTCGTATCAAACAGTTTTCATATTTTAAAAGCAAGGTCCCAATGGGCCTTATTTTAAAAGATAGCTATTTTTCAAAGATTACTGACACATGATACTGGAAAATCGAATGAACAGCGGCTTCACCATCATAGTTACATAATCCCCATAATAAATCTCATTGCCGGTAGAACTTAAGATGATTTTCGACATCATATCAAGTAATATAAACTTTTCCATCAATCATTTCCTTGTTGCGCTATTAAGCTTGCTTGGAAATAACCTAGCATCCTAAATTCCTAATTTGTGCATTATGCTCTTTATTTCCAATCAAAGTTTGTGAATGGATAATCCTACAAGAAGCATCACATTAACAAATACAGTGATCATATTCCTGTTAGTCTGTTACGCATGTGGTTTGCTAATATTCTACAAAAACCTTTTTCCTTGTTGCTTTTCCTTAATTGTAGATACTTGAAGCTTTCCGTTCATAACAAAATATTACGATTAGGGTTGATCCATGTTATACACGGCCAATAAAGTGGGAATATTTTTCAATGTTCCTAACTATATCTGAGAGAGAGCTTCTTCTCGGAAGCACTCTGTCAGACACATTAACTATCCAGAATGAAATCATCTGTTTCTAAATTGCATCCTCGTTGTGTATGGGTCTGGCCACCTAAGAGAGTGTGTAAAGTGACTTGTATAGTCCATGGCCCTTCCTCTTGGGGGGGCGAAAAGTTTGAAATCCACTAATTTCTTAGTCACATTGTCCTAACCCTAACCCTTTAGGTAGATAAATAAATTAGTTTGTTAAAAAAGCTATCTTAACAAGATAGGTTTCTAACAAGATAGGTTTCTAAATATATTTATATATTATAAAATTGTGCCTGATCTTTCACTTTAAAGATTAATTCTCTTCTTTTCTTCTTTTTTATAGCACATCCTGCTCCAAGCACATTAGGGCCTGTTTTCTTCGGCATAAAACAACTGAACTGAACTGAATTAAATTATAACTAATAGTAATGAATAAATTTAGGAACTGAACTGAACTGAATTGAACTGAACTGAAAATAAGCTGGG
Source organism: Beta corolliflora (assembly GCA_947648045.1). Classification (NCBI taxonomy): domain Eukaryota; kingdom Viridiplantae; phylum Streptophyta; class Magnoliopsida; order Caryophyllales; family Amaranthaceae; genus Beta; species Beta corolliflora. Next base: position 183,137 of record CANSZD010003378.1, on the reverse strand, counting down.
GAGAACAGGCCCTAAGATCTCTAAAGAATATTTCATAGCCGTGCTACTCATATCTAAAGTTTCCTTTTCTCCTAAAACCTTTGTGCTGCAAGGAAGGCATGGCAACAACTTTTTTATCTAATCCAGCCACTAATTGTCGTAGTGTGTAAAGGTCTCACTATCTGGTGTTAATTTCACAATTCTTATAATGACAAAGCCTTCTCTCTACACTTCATTACTTTACTCATACATATATGCTGCACACTCTGATTACAAACCAACCTGCTGTTTTAGAGTCATTTCATATCCATCAAGATCAACATTAACCTAAAGCCACATACGTTGGCCCCTAACTTGGGTGTGGTGGGGTTACTTAACCCGGCAATAAAGCGGTTCTTCCTAGTTAACCTATGAATGAATATACAGCAAGCTCTACAACTTTCACAATGAATACAAAGAATAGACAGTTTAATGGGCCAATTTCATTTGATCTATTAGATTCCAGAAAAGCAAAAACGAAAGAAAAAGTGAATAGTTAGCTCAAGTATATAAATGAGCAAATATTTTCATATTTTTCATATACCACACTCCACATGTTTGACTTTGACCAGATGCCGGAAAAAAATCTGATTGTACAATTCTAGTCATTACATGTAACAGTAGCTGATTTGAGTCACTGTATTGACAGATATGGAAGAAAGTGACAGAATAAGAGGAGAGAAAGAGAAAGAGATTATAAAAGAAAACACATAGGGAGATATATGTATATATATATATATATATATATATATATATATATATATATATATATAAGTAGGATCATACCAAAGTTAAAAGCTAAAACCGGTCTTTTTGATCATTTTGCGATTTTTGCTCATTTTACAAACTTTTGTTCATTTTATATTTTTTTGCTCGTTTTATGTGTTCGCTCATTTTAAGAAATTTTTTGCTCATTTTACAATTTTTTCTATTTTTTTGCTCATTTTATGTTTTTTGCTCATTTTATATTTTTGCTCATTTTAAGACCTTTTTGCTCATTTTATCTTTTTGCTCATTTTCGTAAACTTTTTGCTCATTTTATGTTGCGCTTTTCGAAGATAAAGGAGGGGTTTTCACGTGATCCTATTCCTATATATATATATATATATAGAGAGAGAGAGAGAGATTGAGAGGTTAGAGATCATTATTATTATTTTCATGATGACTCTCACAGAAGCCTTAGGTATTTATACAAAATCAGCTCAGCTCAGCTAAACTTAACTTTTTTTCCAGCCAAAACCTTTTAAGCACTTTCTAACAACCCGTGTAACACAATCTTAATTCTGTTACATTCCTCCCGTCTTAAAAGAAGAAACTCATCTACAAACACACAAACAATTACAATATGCAGGATAAACAAACACTGACAAACAACTAGTCAATAACAAACGAAGGAAATTCTTCTCAAACTCCAAAGCTGGTTCCCATGTTGCATCAGCTGCAGTGAAACCTTCCAATAAACAAAGATACTTGAGCTGCATATTTAAGCTTCACCACTCTTCTGTCCAGTATAGCAATAAATTGTACCATTTGATCCTCTGATCTTCCATGTAACCAGGTTCGGATGTGAGCTACAGCTAGTAATTGTCCCTTGAATTGTATCAATTGAGAAACATGAAACGCAGGATGAAATTGTGCTGATTCAGGTAGATTCAACTTGTATGCTACCTTGCCTATCACTCCCATAACTTGAAAGGGCCCAAAGAACTTAGGTGACAGCTTTGCATGACTGCTACTCTTCACTGATTTCTGGTTATAAGGTTGCAGTTTCAACCATACCCAATTACCCATCTCAAATGTTCTTTCACTCCTCTTGCATCAACTTGAAGCTTCGTTCTCTAGTGAGCTCTTCTTGAGTAAATAACTTAACAGTTTTAATCGTTGCTTGCCTTTTCTGCATAGACCTATCCACCCCTTCTACTTTGGTTTTTCCAGGTAAATATGGAAAGTGTAGAGGAGGTTGGTTGTAAACCACTTCATAAGAAGTGATTTGAGCTGAAGTGCGAAAGTTGGTGTTATAACACCACTCAGCTAAAGGCAAACATAAGCTCCATTTTTTGGGACATTCACTACACATACACCTCAAAAAAGTCCATAGATATTTGTTAACATTCGCTGTTTGACCAGTTTAGGATGGTAAGCAGAGGACATTAACAATTCAGTGATTGAATAGAAAAAGAGCTTATTACTAAAGAATATTGAATCCCTGTCACTAAGTATTGACCTGAGCCAACCATGTAACCTGAACACATGATCCAAGTAGGATTGAGCTACATCAACAGCTGAAAAGGATGTGAAGGTTTAGCTACATATTTCTGTCTACTACTACAAAGATTACCTCTTTACCCTGTGCATTTGGAAGACCAGCTATGAAATCCATTGACACATTAATCCATACTTCTTCGTGAACTGGTAACGCTGTAGAAGACCATGAAAGGTTACCAGCTCATGTTTGTTTGCCTGACATATCACACACTGTTTGACAAAATATCTCAGAAAACTCGGGAAATTCCTTTCCAAATGAACAAGGCCTTCACTTTTTTCATTGTTGCATCTCTTCCAAAGTAAGCATTGAAGTATCTTGCTTTTCACTTCATCATCAGCTCCCATAAAGATGATACCCTTCCTCTGACTAAGTTAAGACTACTTACACGCCGTAAAGAAGAAAAGAAAGCACTCACACTCAGCAATGACTTGTCTCACTACTAGCTGAGAATCACCCTAACAAGAAAAGCCTTTTCAATGGGTTGTAAGCCTATTCTTATTAATAAAAAAATGGGACACCGACTGTGAAGGAAGCTGGGGCATTAGTTAGATCTTGCACACTCTTAGCTGATGATACCCAGCTCTCAAATCCAATTTGCTGAAAACAAAAGCCAGACAAATCATCAATTAACTCATCCACCACAGGACTAGGAGATTTATCCTTCAGAGTATTTTTATTCAAACCCCTATAATCCAGACATAGCCTCCGAGATCCATCCTTATTTCTACTAACACCACAGAAGAAGCATAAGGGCTACAACTATCTTGAATTATCCCTTGATCCATCATTTCTTGAACCAAATTTTCAATGATACCCCTTTGCTTAAGTCGATATGTATAAGGTCTTGTGTTTACAGGATTAGCTCCAAACTCCAGAGGAATCCTATGATCAAATACACCTCTAGAAGGTGGTAATTCAGTTGGGGCTTCAAATATCTCGTTATACAGGTCAGTGATGGCTTTCACCTCAGTGGGAATACATTTGACTTCAGCTGAATAGGCGAAATTCCCAATCCACCGATATACGCTCTAGGACTAAGGACTAACCGACTGTAACATACACAATTGAATTGCATTTGCCATCTCTTTTATGAGATGCTGTCCCAAACGAAGTTGTCAATCCTTTTGGTGGGGTAGTCTCCAAGGACATGATGTTTTACATCCAAATGAAACTCCATTATCAACATCTTAAAGTTCCAATACACAGTACCCAACTCATTGAGCCATTGAACCCCTAACACCATATCACAATTGCCCAAGGGAATGAATAAAATATCTGATTTAAAGCTTCTATTCTGCATTTTCCAACCAAAATCTTTGCACAAGAATTGGCAAGCAAGATGATTCCCATCAGCATCAGTGATTGCCTGGTTTGCTATAGGTGCTAGCCGTAACCCTAATTTATTAGCTAAGTGTAAATCTAAGAAATTATGGGTACTTCCAGAGTCAATAAAGATATAGAGAATCTTATTGTCATATGAACCATTCACTCTCATACTTTGACGGTCCGTTTGGTTAATGGTCATAAATGGTGGTAAGGGTAATGTAATTTAGTCTAAATTTATAAAGAAGGTATCATGTCAATGACCATGGTAATAAAACTTGATCACAAAATATGGGTTTTCCTATATAAATTTCCATTACCACCCAATAGGAGTGTAAGCGGACGGCGAAAAGTCCAGAGTCCAATCCAGTCCAGTCCAAACTTGTCGGACTGGACTGGACTGGACTGGACTAAAATTTATTTGGACTGGACTCGGACTCAAATTTTCGAGTCCAAATATTTTCGGACTGGATTTGGACTCACCCCTTTGGAGTCCAATAAGTCCTGTCCAAAAATATTTTTATATATAATATATATTTAATATTTATATATATATATAATGTATATATAAAAAAAATTGATGCTATTTTTAAAATTTTGGAGTTTTCAACTTCCCCTCTCTAAATATTTCAACTGGCGCTAGACAATTTCACTTAGCGCCAGACAATTTCACTTGGCTCCATTTGTTAAATAAGTAAATGATAAATCATAAATTTCTAACCCAGTAAAGTAGTAACCCTAGTCCTAGCAAGAGTGCAAGATCGCGAGCTTGTAGCCGACTAATTCTATGATTCTATCTCACTTCACTCCTTACTGGTCATTAGTCACTTCCTCTCACTCTTTCATTTTCTTTCTACCTCGCTGTCTCGACTCTTGCATTCTCTATTTCTCTCGCAGATGTATCCCTGCTTCCTCTCAACTTAGATCAATGTATGCATCTAATTCAAATTTCTATTCATAGTATTTTACTTTAATTTAAGCTTTCAATCTAATTTGTGGACATTGATAATTGAATCAGATGTCATATGCTCAAGCATCTCAATCTGTTCACATTCATAGTATTTTTTGGAATAGATGTAATGAGCTTAATTTTTCAAATTCAATTATGAGAAAACGTTGTGAATCATTGAATATAAATCGGGAAAAAAAATATCATAATCGGACTGGACTGGATTCGGACTCAAGAAAAAATTATCGGACTGGACTGGACTCAAAAAATATCTGGATCGGACTTGGGCTCAATTTCTCGAGTCCAAAAAACTTTCGACTGGAGTTGGATTTGGCAAAGTCCAATCCACTTACACCCCTACCACCCAATACCACCTTCCCAAGTAGTAATGGATAGTAATGAGATTTTAGGAAGAAAATGGATGTTTTGGGATCAAGTAGCATTACCACGGGTAATGATGTGGGATTTCCTTTACAAATTTACACTATAATGCATTACTATTACCACCATTTATGACAGCTAACCAAACGGGCCGTTAAAGTTATGATTTCCACTTAAAGCATTCGTGGAAATACATGGTTCAATATCAGCAAGTTCAAAACATTGCTCCTGTAATTCATCCCCTACCAGCATATCATCATGTCCTAAAGTCATATCTTCATCACCTACATCAGGAATATCCACAGTCTAGAGTTGAGTTTGTTTCAACTGAGATCTGAGACCTCTTTCATATGGTCGATCACAGATATAACACAATCCTGTCAACTGTTTTTCCTTTCTATCTGTCCCACTTAATGTGGTTTTCCAAAAATGTTTGGTTGGTTGAATTGTGTTTAGTTTAAATTAGGTGGGGGAGTAGGATGAAGGACAGGTAAAGGTTTGTTTACAGGTTTTGAAGTAGAAAAAGAAGGTTTGAAAGAACAGTAGAATTTAGTGGCTTCTATACTCTCCTCCTGCAAGCTAGCATATTCCAGAGCTTCAGCCAAAGAAACAGGTTTAGAGGCTCTTACAACAGGTTTAGAGATCACTATTATTATTTTCATGATGAATCTCACATCAACCTTGGCATTTATACAAAATCAGCTCAGCTAAACTTCTTTTCCCGCTAAACCTTCTAACCACTTTCTAACAACCCATATAACAGAATCTTGATTACCTTACATTACACTCTCAAATGTCTTTATGGTGATTGCAATGAACACCTGCCTATATCCTCAAAATAGGCTGTGCAAAAGCTCGAATATCTACATTGTAATAACGAGTAGCCATGGTTCGAAAATACGATTTTGGTCACGGTCGCGGAAACGGTTATGGGTTTGTGGGAACGGAACAGATACGTTCAACATGGACCGCATCATGGGTTTTCATACTGTTATTTGCACTATATATTATAAACTTAACTTATATAGCATCTGTTTTTCCCCTTAAAACCACCATAGATCTCGTGACTGTTGTTTGCTTGCCTCTTTTTCTCTCTATCTATATCTTTTTATGTTGATTTATTTCATTGTTGCAGGGAGGTGTAGGGAGCAGAAGGAATCTCTGGAAAAATAAAAAACTGAAAAGTAGCATCTTAATACGGGAAATACGGGTGTAATTGCCATGTCACGGTTAGTTTGGTCGAAAATCCACCAGTTTGAAACAGTCAAATTCGGTTCGCCAAAGTTGCAAACCGTTCCGGTTTCTCTGATATGTCGCCATGTCGGTCATCATAAGGAGCTTCTTTAGTTTAGGAATGTATTTATCAACGATCACTGAACCTTGTTGGAAAGAATTGAAACAAAGACTTGTAAACAGGCTCTGGACACAAATCTCATACTCATGTACTGAATCTTTTAGGCAAGAATTTCAAGCAGATAACTTGAATCACCATTTCAGATCAATTACAAACGCTACTTAAGACCGGAAAAAAAATGAAATCCTAGCTCTAGTATCACTGACCGGAGTAACTCCGAAAATAAAATTTTAAGCAGATTGAGCCCAAACTACAAGAAAGAAAAGCTCTCTGTTCTCTCATACAAATCAAATCCCAATACAACATAAAACTAATCTTTACTGAGCTAGCTAAGAACAAGAAAATAACTTAACTACAAATAAAATTCAAAAGAGTAAAACTAAAACCTGATAATAACACTAATTTATTACACTGAATTCCCAACAGTGAACACATTACTCCACCGCAAGAAAGAAGAAACCATCGAAAGACAACCATAAGGAAGATACCAACAAAAACAAACAAGAAAAACCCGAAACCAACAAAACCTGAGGGGAAGATAAGATGAAAACAGCAAAGAAAACCAAGCTTACGGACCCTATATATCGTCAAAAGAGATGATGACTGCAGAGGAAGCAACGAAATTCTGGGAGCAAGAAGATTGACAAAAAATGGCAACAACTCTTACTAGTTACTCACGTGTGACTGAGAAAATATAGATTAAAAACAATTGAGAATGTGGATAACCTCTCTTTCCTTTCACTATGTGGATAAAGGTTTTACAGAGTTTTCTTTGGGGCCTTAGGTTTCTAGAAAAGAAAGCATAACCTCTCTTGAAACCGCCTCCCCCCCCCCAAAAAAAACTAATTTGGGTGAATATTTGAATTTCCTCACGTACTCTTAACTTCTCCAAGAAGTAATTTTAAGTTTCTCCTCGATTCTCCTTTAAATACTAAACCACATGGAAGCATGAATTTTTGTTTTTTAATATGACAATGTCAAACTTGTGTCACTTAGCATCATGACAATGTCTATTTACTTATAACCAAATCAAAATACTCAAGAGCGCCAAGCTTACCTCCAAAATCTAGGAGGTAAGCTGGTAGTCACAATCATTATCAATATATTACCTCCTTGGAGTTCTCCCAGGTGGAGTCTCATCAGCAACGCAATCATCTTCCACAAAAAAATCACCACCGTATCTCTTTCTTAGGCTATCACCTAAATCTTCTAATGCAAAGACAACCTTTTTCAATTGCTGAGCAAGCCCTTTGACTCTCCACATTAGCCTAGCTTAGTTCCCAAAAGAAAAACTTCTACCAAAGGGGTTATCATCTTCCATGTTGATCCAGGTAGTTTAGAGTTTTATGCTTGGAAGGGAAAACGAGGCGTGTGTTTCAATATTTATGGCGGGTAAACAGATTTTAGGTGTTTTTGTTCATGGAGCTGCATCGAAACCTGAGGGAAGGGGGGAGGAAATAGTCCTTTGCTATAGCAAGGAAAACTGAGACAGGGTGGGAGGGTTGGGCTTCATACAGAACAAGAAAGAAAAAAGGAGAAAGTTAGAGAAGGAAAGATCTTACAGTACAGGACATTGAGAAAAGTTTCAGCTTGACTATTACCAAAATACAGAAAGTTGAAAATACATTGGCTCATCGCGACCTTGGGGGTTGACAAGGCAGCAGTCCTAAGGATCTTGCTTGTACCTTCCATGTTCCAAGAACCTGACGCCACGACTGTGGGGGTTACCAACACCAGGCTCGTGGAGTTTCATGTGACGCATAACTTATTTAAAGGACCACAATCACGAGGAACTTGGACGCAGTTGTGGATGTGTAAAAACTTGAAGTGGTAAGGAAAGCCAAAGCTGTAGGTACATTTAACACCAAGGGCTTGAGTGGTGCTACATGCAACATGCCCACTTTCTTGCATTTTTCCTTTTTAAGCCTCCAATCACTTATAATTTGTTGGATAGGGGGATTTGGAAGGAACGGGAGATAAGAAAAAGAGAGGGATTCATTGTCCCTTGTTTGAATACAACATTGGGAGAGGAAGAGAAAGGTTTAGGAAGGATTAATTTTCCTCCACCTCTTTCATAAACCATATTCTTCCACTGTTGGAAAGATTTAGATAGAAGATGCAAGTTAACTCTTCCCTCCCCTACTTTTTCCTGCATCATTGCTATGCAGATAGGGTAATAAATACTATAAATCCAATATCAAATTCCATAGTGCGTCATGGCTCATCCAAAGCATTAGATGAATCTATAAGCGAAAGATTTTTCTCTTCCCCCCCTCCAAACCCAATTACCCCCAAAAGAAGAAGGATACATCTAAAGTAATATACTTGAGTTGATTGCTTTGTGTCACAAGTCACAACCTCTGTTATGTATCAGAAGTTCAGAACCTTCAACATAATTCTTCAAAGAAATGTCACTATTCGATATGGATGATTATTTATCAGATTGTTATACAAAGGAAAAAAGAAAATTCTCTAAAGGAAAATCTCATGGAGATGGAGAAATGAAAAAACAAAATCGGACTTTTGACAAAGTGGCATTCTGTCTAGTTTGACATGGAATAAAAATTATAGCAGTCTTTTTAGAATGGTGGGGACGATGATATTTCTTATTGTTGCTTCTTAAGCAGCAAAGACACTATGAAATTAACATTACTTGTGGCTTACCCAAAATGCCGGTGATCGCATTTCTTAACGTCGTTGAGTCAAGTTCATCTTCAGTTATAATTCTTGAACCTGCTAAATCTGCCATTAAAGATGCATTTTGAAATTGATGTCCTTCTGCATCAATTGGAGATGGAATCTGCAATATTTTAAATTAAAGTCACTTCCAAATACATATTTTCTGAAACTAATGATATCTGTGTTAGAGAACAGCCAAAGCACTCATAGTCTCATATGAAGCCAAAGTTCTTCAGCAACAATAACATTCACTTACAAGTAAGAACACACTAAGAACTAATCATAATTTCACGACAAATTTAAATTGGAATAAGACAACAGATGCCAACTTCTTAAAGGTCAACAAGATTTAAAAAAAAAACAGACACTACAGAACCCATCTATTGATTCTGCAGGAAAATAGAAACATCAATTTTGTATTATGAGAGAAACTACAGTGATCATGGGACTGAACCGACTACTGGCTATAACTGAGGTTTGTACATCACAAAAATCCACTAAAAAATAAAATATACTTCCTTTGTTTCTAAACAAGTACAAAAGTTTGACTTTCACACTTGCCAACGCACAACTTTGACCATTAATATCTCTAATTATGTATTTGTAAAAACTATATAAAGTCGATATTGTGAAAATATTCATTGGAACAAATCCAACAACATTTTATATGATCATTTTTGTTTATATATATTAGTACAAAAAGACGGTTGTGTGTGCATAGTGCAAAAGCCAAAGTGTTGCACTTAAGAAGAAACCAAAGAAGTACATCAATAAAAAGAGGAATGATATTTTTATGTATGTCTACATGCCCTTCCAGACCTCACAACTTGGTAAACTGCTTGACTGAGACCTAGCTGCTCTCTCCTTGTGTCAAACAAATGTCTCCAACAAGATAGCCAGCTTGCCACTAGAGAAAATGCTCTAACATGAGAGAATTTCACTTTCATGTTCTCTTTTCATTTTCAAAATTCCAGATGATTAATGTCTACCATTCTAAGTCATCTCAATTGTACTCTATAGATTTCAGAAACATTAAAAAATTTATCACTATGACATGGCCTTAGTATGTTCATCTAAGGAAAGAGAAAAAGGTGAAGTTCTTGCAAGCCTGTGGAGCTAATGTAAAGACAACAAATAACTGCAAAGCTGCTCAAGGTACAGAGCGAGGGTATGGACTAAATTAACCTAGAAAAAACACATCCAGAACCATTAAGAACTTACCCAGCAACTTTCGCTTGCTAAAAAACAAGTCTTCACATTAAAGCAATATGCACCAACCTAGGGATACTAGCTCACTGATAAACAAACTCAGTATAAAAAAGCTTAATCATAAGTTGATGAGACAAGCACATATTCATCAAATGCCACCTTTTGTGAAGATACAAGATAGGCCATATTTGGCAGTTTAAATTCTCGTAGTTGCTTCTACGAAAGAAAGTTGCACATAAAAGATAAAGCAGGGTATTAAATCCTAGCCATTACACCACATTGCAACCACATTGTAAAGCTACAAACCATTTGCATTGACGTTCTGCAACTGTTATTGTCATGGCAACTGGAACAGAGACTTGATTCCTTGAAACAAACTCACTACCTTCATCCCGGAGTCCCATTTGTTACGATAAGAAACATTCTTATTTTTGATCCCATTAGTTTTTTCAATTTTGTTCCCAAAGATGATTCAAGTCTTACTCAGCAATGAGATAATAGGGGCCAACAAAAGCAGGGCAATTAAAGAAACAGAGGGGAGAAAAGTCACACCACAGAGATGAGGGGGAACTTTGCGGAAGAAAGTATTTAGCAACTAATTGAGGTGACTCTACTTGCATGAAATTTCGACTTGGGAGTTCCTAGATTTTCTCTTGTTTCGGTGAAAGGCAGCAGCCAACAGGCAATACCAGTGTTCTCATTATGCTTTGTAACATGGCTGTCATTTATGGCGTGTTCTTATGACCTGAAATTCATTTAGCTGGAGTTGTTAGAACTCATCTAAGCTTATTTGAACTTATATAAACAGTTAAGTTAATGGCTATGTTATTTTCTATTTCTAAAGGCAGCATATCAATGTAGAGCCGTTGTTTTTATTGTTTTTCCTATTCTCAAGGTTTTTTATTATTTAATCCTTTGCCTTACTAAGGTGGCTGTAGCTAGTATATGTTTGTATTGCATTTGAGATTAAAATGTAGTGCAACTTTTTTGATAAGAGTTACTACTGTACTGTTAAAGGCGTGGATAATTTATTAATATGCACATTCTTATTTTCATGATAGTTGTTAGATTATTGATAAAGCATCAAGGCTTTGTCTAAATGACAGTATGCAGTATTACACTGGTTAGTTTTGTGCTGTCATAAAGAATATTGTTATTCAGGTCTGCTTTATCACTTCTATGATTATTTCAACTTTTTTTCTAAATATTTCCCATATGTCATTTAAAATCGATTTTATTATTATTACTACAAATAATTGATATTTAGAGCACTTATCCAAATAGATTATATCAAAGCTTTTGGATTATCTTGTAGACTTTTTGTTAATACAAATGGCATCAATGAATTTCAACATTTAGAAACTCAATAGATTGTTGAATTTGGTTTACAGCAGCTCAAGATAAGATCCCTCAAAGAAAATAAAAAAAGATCAAGATAAGAGCGATGGTAGAAGGCCAAATCAAGGTGCAGTCTCAAGCACCAAGGCCCACTCTAAACAGCAATTTTCAGGAGAATCCAACCCATTATAGTAAATAGCTCAATTTAAACTATCAGGTTCCGTTAGTCTATTTTCTTTGAGTAAAACTGAGTCTTGGTGGTTTACTTTAACCTTAAATGTGCCAAATGCTAGTCCACCGTCCGTAGCATCAAATGCTTATTCAGATATAATTATCCCTCCAAGAGTGAGCTTTTGAAGGCACACACTAGCACACCGTCGTAATGGAGCTAACATGCTTCTTCCACCAAATACCACAAATGCAACATGGTTCGCTTGGAAGTTTTGGAACATCTTTGAATTTTGATATACGCACATATAATTGTGATAAAATGATAGCACAAGCAAGCTTTGTTAAGGAACCTAAGCATACTAACACGATGAAAATTGGGCTGATTTGAGCGTCACAGTAAAAACAAAGCCACCCCATAACTTCCATTTCTTCTCATAGGTTGATCATCTTTGAAGGCAACCCTAGTAGCGTAATCTTATACATATTTCATGCTTCCCTTCTATTCTCCCAACTAAAATATCCAAAAAGTAGGTTGTCAACTATCTTCCACCCTCCACTCACATCCGTCCTTGTCATGTGCCCCCACCACCCCCTCCCACCTTCCCCCCAAAACAAAAATATATCCACAAACATGTTGCTAATATGAAATTTGGCGTTCTTCCTATCGTTTCTTTTCTTGAACCATGTAGAACTGTTCTCCTATATTTGTTCTACCATAGGTCAGTAGGTTATGACTACAAAATTAGACCTTATAGCAGAGTCAAAACCAAACAAGCTAGCATAAAGGAAAGACAGATTCTTACCAGGATGGCAGGTTTCCCTGTAACTAGTAGCTCAGAACAAGTCATTGCTCCTGCTCTAGAAACAACAAGATCCGCAGCAGCATATGCCATATCCATAGAGCGCAAAAACCTTTTCATAATGCAAATCTATGTTCATAGCATGCACAAAACAAATTAATAAAAGAAAGGGTGCAATCAGATGGACCTCATTAACACAAACGCAAGTAAAAGTTGACACACACACCCACACCCACACCCACACCCACACCCACACCCACACACCAATACATGCAAGCACCCACATACACATACTCACACACCTAGACGCCCACCCACCAGCACACACAGACATAAACGCACTTATGCACACAAATGAACAAATAAAATGGACCAACAATGTCAACTTCTAGTACACATATTGTACACACAGAGACCACAAAAAAATTAAAACAATATGTTTATCAGCAAAGTTGACTTCCAGTACATGGTTGAAATATGCTTCAAAATTCACTTATATTAGTAAGACATTAGTTTTATCAGTCATGTGTATTAATTGGCATTATTGTTTTTTGAAAACTTAGAAGTAATGGTTTGTGTTTTAACAAAGTTAATAACACTTGAAAGTTGAAATTAGCTAGAGCTGTGGTGTGAGTGAGTGGTCCATGTTCGCCACTTTCTTTAGTTAGTTACTTATCTTAAGCTAATGTTAGTAACTTTAAGCATATTTAAAGGGCACTAGTCATGTAATTTCCAAGTGAGAATTGGAGTGAAATATATTCTGCAAAGAAAACTCTGATTTTTAATGGCCTATTTCGCCAATAAGAACTGAATAATGAAGAGAAACAATATAATAATATAATTTTGAGAAGGTTAATCTTTGGCTCTCAATATACGAGTATATTGACCGGATTAGCAATGAATGAATGGACATGGAGACGCTCTAACCAAACTTAACTGGAAATACCATTGACAATGAAGACAGACTTTTAGTAAAGGGAGGTTAAGGTATGGTTTTAATGGATTCAAAATATGATGCAATTAGTATAAAAGCTTGGCATGCAGCTAGGTCAAGGAAGTTCTCAAAATTAAAAAGAGATGCAGAAGAGGCCCAACAGTAACAAGAATGTTTTGTATGGATATATTATTTGACACAGAAGAAGTCTGGCATGGTTAGCATTCACTTTTATTAAAGATCTAATCATATTCTAATCTTGAAAATAAATAGCCTACTGCTCAACATGCAATTCTTTAAGCTTCCAACAATATAAACATTTACATTGCAAAAGTAAACCATTTGAAAAACGGAACTCTTCTTGTAATTAGAGATCAAAATTGAGGAAAAGCTAAAGGATAAGGGATCAAATTGTTGCCTGCAAATTAATCTTGACAACATATAGGCTAGATTATCAACAGTTAAAAGGAAGCAAAACAACTTTCAAAAAAAAGAAGGAAGCAAAAGAAGATGCCAAGTATTCTAGCTGGAGCAAAAAATTGACCACAAAGTTACGATCTGCTACTGAAAATTCAGAACCTAATTTAGATTAAGAAGTAAGCAGATACAATCACCAAGAGGAACAGACTGAATTTCCACCTTGTCGAAAACATCAAATATTTTTTAGACTTCGACTTGCATTCAAGGCAAAACTAGTAAATTAGCAAAAGTAATTTCGATGAATCAACCATAACTGATGGGCCTGTTATCATTTTCTAGTCTAAATTAAAAGCAGCACATTATAATAGCTTCATCAACATAAATAGAACGACAAAGACAACTTAAAATTGAATCAAAAACGCATTGCAAACGAAAACTCACGGTGCCAAAACTAATCGAGGATGGTTTCGAACAAGGCTTTCCATCTCATCGAATGACTCCACACCAGTCTCCCAAACAATATGCAAATTCTGGCGGTCCACCAACATTTGATTATAAATATTAAAGAGAGCTATATTCATGGAATTAGCCCCAAAAGAACCCCCAAGCACCAGCAGCACGACGACTTCAGATTCCGAAACCTTAGCCAACCTAGGGAAAAAGTATGCCCTAGCCACGGCTTCTGATACAAACTTCCTAAGTGACAACCTCACTGGATTCCCACTCACAACAATCTTTTTCTTATCAGTAGGAAAAGAATCAACAGAAGAATTATAAGCAACAAAAACTAAGTCAGCAAATAAAGAAAGAAACCAATTAGCTAACCCAGGAATTGAGCTTTGTTCTTGAATAACCATCTTAAACCCTTTAAGAGAAGCAATAAGGCAAATTGGGAAACAGACATAACCCCCAGTTCCAACCACAACTTGAGGTTTAAATTCCTTGATTATATTCCAACTTGCACCCATGGATTTTAACCATTTAAAAGGGATGCTCAGATTTTGAAGAGACAAAATGGGACGCATTAATGGGGTAGCAGGAATGGGGGTAAAATCGTACCCGGAAGACGGCACAACAGAGGTTTCCATCCCAGAATCAGTGCCAATAAACAAGATTTGGGCATCTGGGTTTGTGATTTTGATCTCATCTGCAATGGCTACTGCAGGGAAAATCTGGCCCCCTGCTCCGCCAGCAGCGAAAACTACTCTTAATTGCTTGTCTTCTTTCTGATTTAACTTTAACTGGGAAGAATCAATTGTTGGGGGGGGTCAATTGATAAGCAGCAGAGAAATTGGGACCTGGGTTTTGGTGGGCAAAGGCGGGAAAAGTGGGTATGTGATTGTGGTGGGAATTTGCAGGAAAGTTGAAAAACTGTTAAAGCCACCATTGTTGTTAGTATTGGAAGGTGGAAGTTGCAGAAGAATTCTTATTATGAGATCATTTGTTTAAGGAGTCTTACATGTAATAGTGATTGTTAAATCTAAAAAGTGGAGTGACAGTGATAGTAACAGGGAAAGCAAAGGAGCCGATGTTTTGGGTTTGTGGTAGGAAAGTGATGTTCTTGGTTTTTTACTTCATCAATGCAGTGGACATATGGACATTATTTACTTACTGGTCATAATACTTCAGAATTCTGAAATGGGAGCGCTTTTCTTTGGCTGGGATCCTTCTCCATTATTCTCGCGCCAAATACGGAGGAATGAAACATGACAAATTATGAGATTGTCGCAATCACTTGCGCTTTTTTAATAGAAAGATTACCATTTATGCACGCGATGGTTGCGTGAATTTTTTTTGTTTTGACGGAAACAAAGAAACTACTTAACCATTCATAGAAATCATGTCATCACTTACAAAAGATAATGCCTCATTGGGCACTTCCTCAATCCAGACCCTCATCTCACTAAACTCCTTGCTCAAATGAGCAATTTTGTGAGCAACTCTATTACCATCCCTACGAACATGATTAAAAGATAAAGAGATACAAGAGCTCCCTAGATGTAAAATGTCCGACACAATAAAACCAAAACAATTATTCTCCTCTAAACCTTTGTTGAGATGCGAGATCAGCTTTAGGCAATCACTTTCCAACACTAGATTTCGAAGGCCAGCTTCAGCCGCAATCTTCACCGAATGTCGGGCCGCAAGAGCTTCAGCAATATCAACCTCCCCTCCTCCATCCACCATGTCGCAGGTAGCTAGCATCACTTCCCCAAATCATCTCGCACCACCCCACCCAAGCCCAACTTACCATCACCAAAAAGTGCCGCATCGGTATTGACTTTAAACACACCCGCTGCTGGAGCTTTCCACACTCTCGAGCCTCCATTTGCTGCATTTGACACAAGACTTGGCTCCTCCATGACCGCATCGTACTCATGCACGAGCCTCACCGCTCGCTCGACGACATCCCTGCTCTCCATTCTTCGATTCTCAAATAGCCAAGCGTTCCGCCTTAACCAAACACCCCACAACAAGCTCCATAGTAAGTCCCACCAGGTGTCGTCACTTACATGCTTCAAGTGGTGGGTAATCCACTCCATCAACGTGCCTTTATAGTCCTCGGTAGGCCTCGGGCGTAAGGGAGAAATTTGCCACACACATTGCACTTCGGGGGCGAACAAGGCGTGAAAAACCGTTTCATTACCTTCACCACACATAGGACATCTGGTATCAATATCACACCCTCTTTGTCGAAGTACATCACGCATTGGTAGACCTTTGTGTAAGGCCTTCCAACCAAAATGGCGTATCTTGGTAGGAACATTAGCTTGCCACAATTTGTACCATACTCCACTAGTGTTCTGGTTTGAAGAAGTTGCTTGCTCTCTTTTCATTCCTTCCATCGCCAGAAAATATGCGCTTTTGACAGAAAAATCCCCATTTTTCGAATAGTGCCAAGTCCACTTGTCTTCGAAGGGGTGCAGCGGAATCGGTATCTTCACAATCTCTTCTATTTCCCATGGATTCAGCCACTTCTTCAATTCCTCTATATCCCAACTACCTTCAAGCATCACCTCTCTCACCAAGCTTGGGGCTTCATCAGGTCTCACGCTATGAAGAACACGGAAATTGGGAAGAGAAGGGATCCAAGGTCCACCCATAATTCGATGCCTTCGCCATTTCCTTGCACTTTCCGCACGCCTTTCTCTAGCAATTTCCGGGCAGACAAGATTGATTTCCATGTGTAGCTCGCCATTGGACTCACTTTCACTTCCAAAAAAGAAGAATTTGGAAAATATTTATTTTTTAATACTTTCGCCATCAAGGAGTTGGGATATTTTAACACCCGCCATGCTTGTGTTTGCTAGCATGGCTTTGTTAAAAGCTCCCAAATTCCTCATTCCCAAACCTCCCTCCTTTTTAGAAGCACAAGCTTTCTCCCACGACACCCATGGTATCTTCCTCTCATCATTTTTTTGCCCCCAGAAAAAACTTCGGCACACTTTTTCCATCTCCTTCAAAAGACTAACAGGGATATTAAAGCATTGCATAGCATATGTTGGGATAGCTTGAGCAATAGCCTTAATAAGCACTTCCCTACCTGCTTGGGATAAAAAGCCTTCCTTCCAACCTTTCAACTTTTTCAGGATCCTCTCCTGAATACTCTGAAAAACCCGTTTCTTTGACCCCCCAACAAAAGTTGGTAGGCCAAGATATTTGTCATGATCTTCAACAGCCTTAAAAGTTAACTTCATCTGAAGAATTCCCTGCCTTTCTGGATCAATGTTTCGGCTAAAAGACACTTCGGATTTTTCCATGTTCAGTTTTTGACCTGAAGCAGTTTCATAAATTGAAAGGATATCTAAGACTTTATCCACCTCTTCCTCATTTGCCCTTGTGAACAGTAAACTATCATCAGCAAAAAATAATGGGAAATGGCATCCACTTTCTTCCCAATTTTTAACCCATGTATTTTTTTTTTTGCTTCAGCATCTCGCAGGAGAGT
This sequence comes from Beta corolliflora, assembly GCA_947648045.1. Lineage (NCBI taxonomy): Eukaryota > Viridiplantae > Streptophyta > Magnoliopsida > Caryophyllales > Amaranthaceae > Beta > Beta corolliflora. The sequence goes on along the minus strand of CANSZD010003378.1, from coordinate 165,346 downwards.
AGATAAGCCTTCAGCACATATAATGAAAAGAAACGAAGATAACGGGTCACCCTGTCTCAGCCCCCTTGAGGGCATAAATCTCCTAGAAGGCTGACCATTCACCAGAATAGAGAAAGAGGTTGACTTAACACAAGCAAATATTAAATTCACAAAGCATTCAGGAAAACCCAGTTTCATCATCATTTGCTCTAGGAAATGCCACTCAACTCTATCATAGGCTTTGCTCATATCCAGCTTAAGACCCAAAAACCCTTCTTTCCCTTTTTTCTTTTTTCTCAAATAGTGGAAGCACTCATATGCCACTAAAATATTATCTGTTATTAATCTCCCCGGCACAAAACCACTCTGAGACTCATGAATAATCAGAGGGAGCACTTTTTTAAGTCTATTAGCAAGTACTTTAGAAACAAGCTTATAAAGTACATTACATAGACTAATAGGTCTAAAATCAACAGGAGACTCACAAATTTTCTTTTTAGGAATTAAAGCAATATGAGTCTGATTTAGAGACCTAACATCCCCACCATTATTTAAAATATCAAGGATTTTATTCTCAACATCCACCCCAACAATGCTCTAAAATTTTTGGTAAAAGAGAGCACACATACCATCAGGTCCGGGGGCTTTTGTGGGATGCATTTGCTTCAAAGCCTCATGAACTTCCGCCTTGACATACGGTTCCTCGAGCATGGCTTTCAGATTTGGTGGCACTTTTTCGCAGACTTTCTCCAGTATAGGCGCCGCATCTATTTCATCATTTGCACGAAAAAGTTCATCAAAGTGTTGGACGAAAATTTCAGCAATTTCATCCTCATCATCGAATTCATTTCCCGTGGCATCTGTGATGCTATCAATAGAATTTCGGACAAGTCGTTGCTTAGCCTTTGCATGGAAGAACTTTGTGTTTTTGTCTCCATTCTTCTACCATTCTTGCCTGCTTCGCTGCTTCCAAAACTCTTCTCTACTCTCTAACTCATCCATCCTTCTATCAATCGCCTTCATTTGATCTATTACGCTGTGGGTCTGTTCCTCCGCCACGAGCTTGCTCATTTGGGCTTGACAAGCCCGCATTTCCTTCGCGAAGTCCCCGAAGTTCTCTTGACTCCAAGCACGCAACTTTGCTGTTGTTCGAGATAGGCAACTAGCAATGTCATGGCCCCCTCCCCACGCTTCCTTAATCACATCTTCACACATCACCTCTCTAGTCCACATTTCCTCAAATCGAAACATCTTTTTTTTCCTCCTTTCACCTTGGTTTCCCACTCTAGTGCGCATGGTAAGTAAATTTGGGAGATGGTCAGATCGCCGTTTCTCAAGATGTGTGACAAATGAGCCTCGAAAGTGTTCTCTCCAACCAGCGTTAGCAAAGCATCTATCAAGTCGTTCTTGAATGTTCTTTTCGCCGTTGAATGGTTGCGTGAATTTGAAGTTTTGTGCTTTAGTTTTTAAATCTAAAGGTTATTTAATAATTTTTCATAGGGTTACACTATACATATCATTCCTTTCCTTTATATGAAAGTGTTATGCACGTGATACATATGTCAACTTGTTCATGATCAACACATACTTTTTCATGATCTTTAGGCTGTAATTAAAAAAAACAACGATTTCGTACATGACAATGTTAAGAGGGATTAAACTCAATATGTACGGATCGGAGAAATAAATTGCCAATTTTTCGACTGTATGTCGACTTTAAATTGTTTGATAGTTGTTAGATACATCATTTGCACAAAGTTGAATGAACTTGTTATAGAGATGACGAATTTCGAATGTATTTTATGTAAGAATTTAATTTAATTGTAATTCAGATTTTAAGTAAAATAATGGTGTTTGTATTATATGGAGTAAAAGTTTTGAATTGTAGTTTGAAGTTTTTTTTTTCCTTCATATAACAACTTTCCTCATTATTCAATGATTTAGAATCAATGTTAAATGGAATATTTTTTGAAACTTGTATTGATTGACAATTATGTCCAACAGATAATACTTCACTTATTGAATATGGTTGATTTTTTTTCTTTTAAATTTATTCTTTATTATTAATTACATGATTTATTGTGTGAGTAAGGGTAGGGGTCATTTCATGTGTACACCATTTGCTCCCCCCTTCCCTTATATAAAAAATGGTTGAATGGATTTAGAAATTTGGTTTAAAATGATTACAATATTTTATTATTCACTCTTGGAAGTGAAAAGAAGGAATGATTTTATCAAACAATTTTTATGAAAGTTTTGTTATCCTTTTTGAATAATTTAATTTATTTTTACAAGGAAAGGTTTGATTGGTTTTTATGAACTTTGAATGTTCAAAAGTTGTTTATGAGAAAAGGAGATTTATTCATGACTTATAAAGTCATATTATTATTATTTACCACTTGATTAATTTCAAGAAGGGTTCATTCTTCAAAGTCCACTTGTTGGCAATAGGAAAATAGATTGTGAATAACTCACCTTTAGAATTAGAAAAATCCATTAGAAATGAGATAATTATCACTCCAGTCAGTGATTGAAATGAGGTCAAAATAATCACCCTAATTAGTGAATAAATAGGAAGGTTAAGGTAAATCACCCTAATCAGTGATTAACCAAGGGTTAAGAAAATCACCTCAATTAGTGATTAAACATGAAGGTTAAAATAATCACCTTAATTAGTGATTAAACTTGAAAGTTAAGATAATCACCTTAATTAGTGATTAAACTTAGGATTATGGTAATCACCTTAATTAGTAATACCAAATTAGGATTAAAGATAATCACTCAAATTAGTGATTAAATAAAAAGAGTTAAATTAATCACCTTAATTAGTGATTAACCAAGGTTTAAGATGATCACATTAATTAGTGATTAAATAGGATGAAAGTAATCACCCTAATTAGTGATTAAATGAAAAGGTTAAGGTAATCACCATAATTAGTGATTAAATAGGATGAAAGTAATCATCTCAAATAGTGATTAAATAAAAAGGTTTAGATAATCACCATAATTAGTGATTAAATAGGATAAAGTAATCACCTCAATTAGTGATTAAATGAAAAGGTTAAGGTAATCACCTCAATTAGTAATTAACCAAGGTTTAAGATAATCACCTTAATTAGTGATTAAATAAAAAGGTTACGGTAATCACCCTAATTAGTGATTAACCAAGGATAAGATAACCACCTTAATTAGTGATTAAAATGAAATGTTGAAATAATCATCATGATTAGTGATTAAACTTAGGATTTTTCAAGAGGTCTTAGAAAGAGAGGTTTGCTTCCTAATTGAAGGCTTTTGGATGGAAGAGAAATAATCTTGATTGAAGATTATTAAGACATTTTTTTAGCAAATTAAAGTGATCAATTTGAGATGGAATTTGGAAATTGTGTTTGGCTTAACATAATTTGGCCATTTAAAGTGAGACACGTGAAACGGCCTAAAATCAATTAAGAGATCATACTACCTTTCTAATTAAGTCAAATTATATAATTGATCCATTTGATCAAGATTATGGAGACCAATTTTAAAAATGTAAGATGGATCATCATACAATTTAACTTAGTCAGATTTGCACTTTTTCCTCTTAATTGAAATTGGGTCATTTAATTTATATACTATGAGATATTGGGCCTAACATGCAATATTTACAACATTGGTTGCACATTTTATTCAAAAAGAATTGTGAAATTATTTATGAAAATTATGCATAAACATCTCGATATTTTTCATTAACCGAGTGATATACTAACTATTTACAAAGAAACTATTATTACAACAAAAATGTACAAATTCTATGATCTATACAAGTCTTCAATCTTGATCTTCACCATGATGCTCCTTGATCTCCATCTTCTTGAATGGGTTTTGGAATTTGAAAACTTATGAAAATTAGAGATTAATTAACCTTTTTCATTTGATTTTTTATGATGATTTTATTGATTTTTATTTACATAATAAATATGAGTCATTTAGAGAGGAACTTAAAATTTAATGACTTTTAATTATCATATTCCTATGAAAAAGAAAATACTTTTTTCATGAAAATTGAGTTAATCACTTTATTTCAACTTTTCAGATTACACTTTTGTTCTTTTACTGACTTCCAAAATTCATAACTTTCTGTACAAACCGTGAAATTATACATGTGATAGGTATATGGATAATTCAATGAGTTCTTTATATTGTGTCAAAATTTTACGTGCTTTTAGTGATAACTCGAATTATGGTGAATTTTATACTAAAATCGGTCAAAAAGGACCTTTATCCAATTTGTTCTTTAAAGCTCAACTTAAATTATTGAGTTTGATATGAATTTTGGTATGGGAATTCTAGACACTTTGAACGACTAGACTGGAAATTTTCACGTGAATTGGACATATTTAAGACCATTTTTTTGTTATTTCTTTTACAGAAGAAAAAATCAATGTTTGGGAATTTGGTGATTTTCATGAATGTTTTTGTAAAAATTCCATAAAACTGTACAAAATTCATATAAACACCATTTTTATGTTGTCGGAAAGCTACTGGTGTCTACTACAATAAATCTTTTTTTAGTTTTGCCTAAATAGGTTTAGTTTGAACTTTATTGAAGACCAAGCTCATATATATGGTACTGGATACAATCAGTTTTTTACAATAATTTTATATGAATTTTAATAAACTTTACAAAATTGTATTTTTAGAAAATTAAAAGCCCAGTTGCTACAAACATCTTGAATTCATAGAAAAAATATTACATCCTATAAAATATTTACATAATACGAATGAAAAATGAGATCAAGTACGAAATTGAAATAGACTATAATTACAGCATCACATTTTCTTTTTTATGGAGATGTTTAAGCATAATTCTACTTAAAATTTTTATGAAAAAATGTTTTTTTGGTGATTAACAACAAATTGGTTATGAAAAAGGAAAAATTAATAAGAATAGTCGTAACTATGGACGATCCGTTATTTTCAGTCCTAACTTTTGAATAATCTCCAACGGTCCCAACTATTGCCTAACGTTTACAAAAATGATCCCAACAGGTTCATAACTTGCTACAACAAGTAAAACCACCCAAGTCTGCTAACTACCAAAAACCACCCAGACGCTCCAAAAACACCACCATCCTATCACCCCTCCTCTTCCTCCTCCCTGCCACCCATCCTCTTCTCCCAACCCTGCCACCCCCTCTTTCCCCACCGGTATCCACCACCAATAATTTGTCCAGATACAGATTTATCACTGCAATCCAAAGCAAATCAGTGTGCCATGCGGGCAGACGGCAACGACACCAACAAAAACAACATACATGAGAACAGGAGATGACAACAACTTAGCTCTAATAAAGTAGGAATATTTTGCTCTCAAACTGATTCATCAAAACTTAATTACTACAAATAAAGTAATCTTAGTCCATGTTTTGAAATTGTAAGGTGAGATTGATTTTGACATGAGATTTCACATCTCACATTTGACAATTTGTTCACCCATCACCGACCACATAAAAGAGCTTGAAACATACAAGTGGGATCCTCTAAGTAGTTGACAAAGTATTCCCTTCCAGTAATTAGCGATTATTCTTGTTTCTGGGCTCCACTAAATAACAAAGATGATGATATGCTATTACTAAACTGAAGAGGATGAAGTATTAAGGTTGAATTAGAGGCAATCGGCATCTTTGAAGATGAAGAGGATGAAGTAAAGGGTTGTTTGCTAAGATTAAACAACAAAGAAGATGATGAAATAAAGGATTTGGTGTAGGAACATATAGATGCATATAGCGGAATTTCAGGAAACAAATTTCCTAACATCTATCACAAGATCGCATGCATAACATAAATATGAATCATATTATAAGGAAAAGAATGTACAACCTTTGTAGCGTGTTTTCCACCGGATTGCAAGTGCTTGAGATCAAAGAACAGCAATTGATGTCCCTCTACTTAGTCCACGAGCACCAATTGAATTCCCACGTTTGCTAGAACGGAAGAGGATGAACAGATTTCACTCTCTTGCTTTTTAGGGAGGGTGGCCGGATTTTCCAAAGGGAAATGATAGGGTTTTTCTCTCTCTTCAGTTTGAAAAGTTATTGTCAAATTGAACGTTATATTCCTCTCTCCTATTATAACCTTTTATAATAGTGATAGAATAAAATAAGAGAGAGACCTAACCTAACCTTAATTTCTCCTATTGACCAGTTTCCTTACTTTAATTAGTTACTACAATGTGTGACCTCATAGAATTAGGTTAACTTAGTTGTAGGTACAATCAATATTGTTCTACTAACCAACATTCATTCTCTAGCAAGTAAATGTGATTACTAAACTAAAGTAATTAATTATCTCTATAATAATTCCTTTATATTTAGTAATTGCCGGGATGTCTAAGGACATATTCCTTCAATCTCCCACTTGTCCGAAGACAAGAGCGCAATGCTAAATTCCTTAATTCACTTAATGCCAAATTTGATAACACCATGTTATTCTCAAATTTATGTTCCTTGATCTTTGAGTTCGAACTGCTCAAATAAGGATTAACTCTTTAATCCTATTTCGCATGGCCATGTAATTTTCCAGTTCTCGCTCATCAAGAGGCCCAGACACCATTCCTATTTAATAGGAGGACTTATCCACTCTTGTATGACCATAACTCCCACTCAATTCTTAGCCCACCTGATCACTGCCTTTATAACCTCATTTTACGGCGCGGCGTTTAACAGTGTCAAAGTTAAACTAATTATGTTGTGGTTATTAAGACATACTCATGTCTAAGGAATCCACTAAATATAGTAGTTCGCTTCTACTTTTAGAATCTAATTAGGTCAAGTCTCAATGTATCAACTATACATCCATATAATCAATTAGACATCTCTATGTCTCCATAGCCCATGGAACTGCGCTATCAATTAATTATATACTAGTCTTTTAAATAAATCACTTATGTCCAATTTAGTGATTTAGACTAGGGACTTTAAATAAATTGTGATTTTCAGTTCACTTTACAGGGTTCCAATATCAAAACGTTTTCGATAATCCTATTTGAAAACACAAATTATTTGGACATTTTATTTAATACTAAACCAAACAATTAAATAAGAACGGAATTTTATTGATAAACATTTCAAAGCATAATAAATGTCTTTACAATTGTAAACATGAAGTAAACAACCTAAAGCCATTCTCCCATATGCTTAAGCCCCATAGACCTAGTATGACACTCATGCTTAGGTTGAGCAAGCGGTTTAGTCAGAGGATCTGCTACCTTATCCTCAGTATGAACCTTGCTTACTTTCACATCCTCTCTACCAACGATTTCTCGAATGGGGTGGAATTTCCCGAGCACATGTTTAGACCTTTGATGCGATCCGGGTTCCTTAGGACCGAGCAATGGCACCATTGTTGTCACAATACAACTCAATGCCATTCTCAATGCTAGGAACTACACCAAGCTCACCAATGAACTTTTGATCCAAACAGACTTCCTTTCTTTGCATCGCCGCCGCAATATACTCGGCCTCCGTTGTAGAATCCGCGATGGTACTCTGCTTAGAGCTCTTTCAGCTCACAGCTCCTCCATTGAGACAAAATATGAAACCACACTGAGATCGGAAATCATCTTTGTCACTCTGGAAGCTTGCATCGGTGTCTCCAGTAACAACCAACTCACTATCTCCACCATAAACCATAAAATTATCCTTAGTCCTTCGCAAGTACTTAAGGATGTTTTTTCGCCGCAATCCAAAGGCGCATCTCCCCGGATTTGACCGGGTATCTCCCGCATATACTCAAAGCATACGCAACATTCGGTCGAGTGCATATCATGGCATACATAATGGATCCTGCAGCAGAAGCATAAGGAACATTACTCATACGCTTGACCTCATCAGGACTCGAAGGACACTGAGTCTTGCCAAGTGCAATGCCATGTTGCATGGGAATGAAACCTCTTTTGGAGTTTTCCAGCTTGAACCTTGCAAGAACCTTATCAATATTAGTTTCTTGGAGCCCAATTAGCCTTTTCGATCTATCTCTATAGATCTTTATTCCCAATATGTACTTTCGCCTCTCCTAGGTCTTTCATAGAGAAACAATTTTTAAGCCATTCCTTGACTAACTCAAGCATGGTCTTATCATTTCCTATGAGAAGTATGTCATCCACATACAAGACCAGAAAAGTAATACTACTCCCACTTAACTTCTTGTATACACAAGATTCCTCTTCATTTCTGAGAAAGTTAAATTTCTTGACTGCCTCATCAAATCTGAGGTTCCAACTCCTTGATACTTGCTTTAGTCCATAAATGGACTTCTTAAGCTTGCATACCCTCCCTGGATTTTCTAGATCTTCAAAACCTTGAGGTTGTGTCATGTACATATCCTCTTTCAAGAACCCATTCAAGAAAGCGGTTTTGACATCCATCCGCCATATTTCATAGTCATGAAAGGCAAAGAATCGCAAGGATTATCCTAATGGACTTCAAGATGGCTCTTGGTGAGAAGGTTTCATCATAGTCAATACCATGAATTTGTTTGAAACCTTTCGCCACCAACCTTGCTTTGAAAACACTAATGTTTCCATCCTTGTCTGTTTTCAACTTGAAAATTCATTTGCATCCCATGGGTTTTACCCCATCGGGCAAATCAACCAAGTCCCATACTTGATTTTCAGACATAGAATCCATTTCAGATTTCATGGCCTCAAGCCATCTTTCGAAGTCTTGGCTCTCCAAAGCATCTTTGTAGCTAGTAGGTTCTTCTGATTCTAAAATCATCATTTCAGAACTTTCAGTCAAAAGGAAATCAATATATCTCTTTGACGGAATGATGGTCCTACTAGACCTACGTTGGGGAACAACAGAAGAAGTTTCTACCTCATTAGGTTGAGTGACTTCGCACGGAGTATCTCCAAGTGGGACGGTAGGAGGTACGTGAATTGAATGCACCGCCTCCTGAGCATTTTCATGCCGGGCCGCCTCTGATGAGGTGTTAACCTCATTCATTTGTTGCTCATCTCGAATTTCTTCGAGATATACTTTTCTCCCACTTGTTTTTCTGGAAATAAACTCCTTTTCCAGAAAGACACCATTACGAGCAACAAACACTTTGTTTTCACTTTGGTTGTAGAAATAGTATCCCTTAGTCTCTTTTGGGTAACCCACAAAGATACATTTAACGGATTTGGGTGAAAGTTTATCAGAAAGTAAACGTTTTACATAGGCTTCACAACCCCATATCCTTAGAAAAAACAATTTTGGAACGTTTCCAGTCCACATTTCAAATGATGTCTTTTCCACTGCTTTGGATGGTGCTCTGTTAAGTGTGAATGCCGCTGTTTCGAGCGCAAATCCCCAGAATGAAATAGGAAGATCAGCAAGACTCATCATGGATCAAACCATATCAAGTAGAGTTCGATTCCTTCTTTCAGAAACGCCATTTAATTGTGGTGTTCCTGGTGGATTCCATTGTGAAAGTATTCCACAATCCTTCAAATGATCACCAAATTCTTGAGATAAATATTCACCACCACGATCGGATCGTAATGTCTTAATTTTCTTCCCAAGTTGGTTTTGTACTTCATTCTGGAATTCCTTAAATTTTTCAAAGGATTCCGACTTATGCCGCATGAGGTAAACATATCCAAATCTGCTCACATCATCGGTAAAAGTAATGAAGTAACTGTACCCTCCCCTAGCCAACGTACTCATAGGTCCACACACATCCGTATGTATGAGGGCTAAAAGGTCATTGACCCTTTCACTTGAACATGTGAAAGGAGACTTTGTCATTTTCCCCATCAAGCAAAACTCACAAGTGTCAAATGATTCGAAATCAAATGATTTGAGAATTCCATCTTTATGAAGTTTCTCAATGCGCTTTGAGCTTATGTGGCCTAATCGACAATGCCATAGGTATGTAGGGTTTGAATCATTTGCTTTATGTTTCTTGCTGTCTATGTTATTGATGTGGGTTTCTAAGTCTAGCACATATAAACCATTTGATAACTTAGCAGAGACATAGAGCATATCATTCAAATACGCAGAACAACAATTGTTCTTTATTGTAAATGAATAACCTTTGGAATCCAAAACAGGGATCGAAATAATATTCTTTGTGATAGCAGGAACATAATAACAATTATTAAGTTCTAAAACTAATCCTAAAGGTAAAATCAGACTATATATTCCCACTGCCAATGTAGCAACTCGTGCTCCATTGCCAACGCGAAGATCTACTTCTCCCTTTCCCAATGTTCTACTTCTTTTGAGGCCTTGCATATTACATATAATGTGCGAGCCACAAGCGGTATCAAATACCCAAGAAGCAGAAGTTGCTAAGTTAACTTCTATAACATACATATCTGAACTAGAAACTCCTTTCTTTTGATCCTTCAGATACTTAGGGCAACTACTTTTCCAATGACCAACCTTGTTACAGGTGTAACAATAGTGCTCATCAGCAACTTTTGGTTTTGGTGTAGTCTTTTGCTTTTCAGAAGTTTCAGACTTAGCAACTTGTTTGCTTTCGTCCTTCTTAATAGCAATCCCAATCTTATTGAGCGAATGCCCTTTACTAACCATAAGAACATCCTCATATTCTTTTCTAGGCTGGTTAGGGATGTTTCGCTCATTTTGAGTTAGCCTTTCATGCATCTCTTGCATCGTTGCTTCCTCCCCTTGCATGTGAAAGTCGTTGAACTTATCAGTTCTGAGAACGATTCTCATTTCCCTTTCACTTGCAATGAAACGTTCAGCATCTATTTTGGAGCGCAAATTACAAGTAGAATTGTTGGTGTTGATATTGTTGTTACTAGACATAATTACTACAACAAAAGAATAATAAAGCAAGATTCAATCAATGTTTATCAATAAAGCAGCAATTAAATAATTTTTAATTAACTACTACCCTTTATTCAAAATAAGAGTCCCCTATTGAATAAAGAAACACCAAGATCCCCTCCCACTACAATCAAACGGACTTTGGCCCTGCCTTCAATTTATAGTAGTTGAGGTAAGTAAACACTTTACTAATTATAATTAATTATAATTCTTGATAGACAGGTTAACAACTCCTTGTTTACTCCTATCTCTTAGCTTCAAAACCCAAAACTTTGTCTTTTGATGATTTTGTTAAGTTAAACCAAACATTAACATGTAAGTTTCAAAAACCTACTCTACTATCCCCGGATAAAATGAGCAACACCCTGCTTTGGCAGAACCTATTACTCACTATCTAAGGCGTTATAGGTGTTGTTTGGAAAAGCAATTAAACTCAATATTACATGTTGGGGATCTAAGTGTACTATGTTGGTTAATTAAAAGTGAACACATAACATAAATAACCACACATATAAACTTAAACAAGCATTTAAACATGTTAAACGCATAAATAAATATAAGCATAACTAAAAGTGATCCTAGTATGACCCCTAGACCTAGGAAAACTAATCTTCATGAATTCCTCCTTGAATCTTTATGGATCTCCATCCTTGATTCTCCATGGAACTTCATTCTTGATTACATATCATTTATAATTTAAATAACGAAAATTTAAATTACAAAAATACAAACGATACGCAGATCGTATTTGATTTACATAAAATTTAACGATGCGCAGATCGTATTTTCTATCCTAGTTTTGGGCCATACTAGTCACAACATGCAAAATATAATATCATACATATTACATTAAACATCCACGCATTTATAATATCAAATAAAATAAACACAATCTATTTACTTATTAACAATTAATAAGCAAATACAACTTTCCATAATAATTATAAAACTTAACAAATTTAAGCTATAAATTATTTAGGAAACTTTATTATTTTAATTCAATTACTCATTTAAACATGGCAATAATCATTATTATTCACAAATTTGCAAAATAGGAAACTTTTGGATTTATGCTCAAAATTGGAAAATCAGATTTTCCTAAAAATTTTTTTTTTTTGACTTCTTGACCGTTGACCAGCAGCACAAGGCTGCCAGTCAACATCCAAGACATGGCTACCCACGAAACTCACGTAAGTCTCACGACTAAACGGCAATTGTTCACCACGCTGGAAACACCAGCCAATTCACCACCGCACAACAGGTCAGCCAAGAACGGCCGCCTGTCGGAGATCGACACCACGACACCACCCGCCGGCCTCGACGACCAGCCCTCTGGCAGAACAGCCGGCAGCAACGCTGCCACGTCCACCAGCGCCAGCAGCTACGTACGTCGAACGTACGCTGCTGGTTGCGTTCTCCACCTCCGGCACCGCCCGTGATGCCCGTTGCCGCCGACCTAATAACGCCGTCCACCGTGGCTCCACCATCGCAGGTGGGGCCACCCAGCCATGGTGGGAAAATCTTTGAATTTTGTAACAATTTACAAAATTTCCATTAAATCTTAACAAACAATTTATTTAAAGATTTAGGATTTTAATTAGGTCTTATTAATCCGAAATTAGGGCAGAAAATTTAGAATCACTTAACAAACTCAAACAATTTTTTTTTGATTTGTTAAAATTAGATTTTCAATGCTTAATCTATATTAAACATTAAATCTAACAAAAATTCAAAATTTGGGCAAAAATCAAATTATCTCCAAAAATTCAGAAAATTAACAATTAAATTCCGAAAATTTCGAATTTTTTTTTTAGGGTGATCTACTGAATTATCGTAACAAATAAAATCAAATATTTTAATTGTTATCCTTAAATTCTATGAATAATCAAATTAAACATAAAATTTAACCAAAATTCATAAATAATATGATAAAATTCGAAAATTAGTGGGAAAAATAATCAAATTATTTTCAGCCATCATATTATTCTAGATCTATGTGGGTGATGAACATTAGATTTATTTAACAAATTAAAAATCAAATCTTTAATTGTTAACAAATTATTTCAATGATTAATCGAATTAAACATAAATAATTTTAAATCTAACAAAAATATTTATAAAAATCCGAAAATTTTAGAGTGAATTAAACAATTTATTTCGTCCCTCTTATAAAAAATTCGGACCTTAATAAAAATATTTGAGCATAAATCACAATTAAATCAATTATTTACAATTTCCAATCAATTAATATCAAATATCAATTATGCAAATTCAAGCCATAAATAAATCCTCCCTTAATTGAATAAAAATAATAACTTTGCATACAATTATATGATCATATGAATATTATGAATTAGGCAAAATTGATACCACTGTAGGAACATATAGATGCATATAGCGGAATTTCAGGAAACAAATTTCCTAACATCTATCACAAGATCGCATGCATAACATAAATATGAATCATATTATAAGGAAAAGAATGTACAACCTTTGTAGCGTATTTTCCACCGGATTGCAAGTGCTAGAGATCAATGAACAACAATTGATGTCCCTCTACTTAGTCCACGAGCACCAATTGAATTCCCACGTTTGCTAGAACGGAAGAGGATGAACAAATTTCACTCTCTTGCTTTTTAGGGAGGGTGGTCGGATTTTCCAAAGGGAAATAATAGGGTTTTTCTCTCTCTTTTCAGTTTGAAAAGTTACTGTCAAATTGAACGTTATATTCCTCTCTCCTATTATAACCTTTTATAATAGAGAGAGAATAAAATAAGAGAGAGACCTAACCTAACCCTAACCCTAATTTCTCCTATTGACCGATTTCCTTACTTCAATTAGTTACTACATTGTGTGACCTCATAGGATTAGGTTAACTTAGTTGTAGGTACAATCAATATTGTTGCTACAGGTGGGTCGGAGGTGGTGGTGGATGCTGGCGGGGGAAGAAAGGTGGCAGGGGAGGTGTATTACCCCATATTTTTTAGTATTTATTTGAATAATGAAATATTTATTTTTATGTCACCAAATTTGAATTTGTTAAACTTTTTGATTTAAATCCTAGTCAAATTTTTTATGATTTTCTTATTGATGGAGTTTTTTTAAAAAATAAAAAATTTCTTCCTAGGTGGCCGACCACCATATTTAAAATGGAGGGGTGGTTTTGATTTTCTAAAACTCCCAATTTATTAATGGAGGTTACAAATCTTGGTTTAATCTCCTAATTTATGGTTACAAACTATTTAGGGTTTTTCTATGATATACCCCTGTGTTTTTTAAAATTCTATAATATACCCCTAATGTTTTTTTATTCTACATTGTACCCCTATATTTTTTAAGTTTTCTACAAAATACCCCTAGTGTGTATTAATGAATACGGACATTAAGTCTTCTTCATCTTTTTCAGTTTCTTCTTAATTTCCACCTTCACTTCATCAATGGCAGAACATTACCAGAATAAAAAGCTTTACTTGGTATTAAATTCGCCATTACAGACGACCCACAATCTTCTCATTCTTCTTGGAACACTTCCACTCATCACTACACTTGGGATTTCATCAAATGTTCTTCAAATCATCACCCAACTGTAATTTCACTCAAAATTTCCGGCTTAAATCTCTCCGGAATTCTCTCTCCTGACATAGGTTTTGTCACCAACCTCCAAAACCTTAGTGTTGCAGGAAACTCATTCTCTGGCCCAATCCCATATTCTCTCTCTCCTCTTAAATCTTTACCACCTTAATCTCTCCAACAACATCTTCAACTCCACTTTTCCTTCCTCTCTCACTCCTCTAAACAACATCAAAATCCTTGACGTTTACAACAACAATCTCACCGGCCCACTCCCTCTTTCCCTCGTCAACATGTCGGAGCTCCGGCATCTTCATTTGGGTGGTAACTACTTTTCCGGCGAGATTCCGCCGGAGTACAGACAATGGAGGAAACTTGAGTTTCTTGTTGTTTCTGGTAATGAACTGGGCTGACGGCGGTCATGGTGGGCGCTGGGCTGACGGCGGTCAGGGTGGTCGCGGGGGTGGAGGGGAGGGGGAAGGGGTGGGGCAAGGCTGGGGGCCGGCCGGGGGAGGGTTGAGAGAGAAACCCAGAAATTTATCGGAATTTAACGGTAAACGTTACGTACACTTAACGTAGGGGTACTATGTAGAAAACTTTATAAACTTAAGGGTACAATGTAGAAGAAAAAAACATTAGGGGTATAACGTAGAATTTTAGAAATTAAGTACTACATATTCTACTCCTATAAATACTCCATACCTTAAGCCATCTTTTCCACACAAGAACTTTGAAGAATCCATACTCTCTTACTTCAAGGTTATTCCTTCTCTTCTTAATCTATTCTAGTTTCATATTTCTTATTCAAGCTCCAATTTTCTTTGGTTTAAGAAAAAGATTTTCATATTTCTTACTCAAAAATATTCTGCTCATGATAGGTCATTCATGTTTAAATTCATGATTAAGTTCATGTGATAAGTTGCTTATTAGATTTTATATTATTGGTTGGTTAGGAGATCGCTCAAGCATAAGACTAAGTGAAGATACTAGTATTCTCTTTGTGCAAGATCAAGGTACGTTATGTAGCTAGATTTTTTGAAATGTGGTTTTATATGTTAAATTTGTTTATTGATTTAATGGTTGAATGGATTTAGAAATTTGGTTTAAAATGATTACAATATTTTATTATTCACTCTTGGAAGTGAAAAGAAGGAATGATTTTATCAAACATTTTTTATGAAAGTTTTGTTATCCTTTTTGAAAAATTTAATTTATTTTTACAAGGAAAGGTTTGATTGGTTTTTATGAACTTTGAATGTTCAAAAGTTGTTTATGAGAAAAGGAGATTTATTCATGACTTATAAGTCATATTATTATTATTTACCACTTGATTAATTTCAAGAAGGGTTCATTCTTCAAAGTCCACTTGCTGGCAATTATTGTTACCCTTTGATATAGATCCGTGATGGGATGACTAGCTTGGGGGTGTGCACACTTAGGAAAAGGAAGGATAGATAAGAAGAGGAATTGTTATCAATGTTATTATTAATCCAAGTTATTTGGAAAAAGTTTGTTCTTAAAGGTTATTTTGAATTATCATTAAAGTGTTGGAAAATGTTTATTCTTAAAAAGTTATTCTTGAATTATTAGTGATGGAGTTTTCAAAATATAAATTGTTAAGAACCAGCAAATGTGTTACTTATTTAGTACATTTCGTACTTAGTTTTATACTGACGCGTATTTTCTTTTTTCTACTTGGCTTTGCCCTGTTTACCTTTTGGTAAGCAGTTTTACAGGTGAATTTTGGATGTGTATGGGAGCATACTAGGAAGGGGATTTTCACCTAGATTAGGGTGCTTCATTTATTTTGAGTATTGAGACAATATTTACTTTTAATAATAAAGAGTTGTTATTACTCTGGTTAAAGTCTTCCGCTGCAAGTTATTTGGTTAATTAGTAGTTGGTTGCCGAAAACGTGTTAGTCACATGGCAGTAATAGTCCTAAATTACTCAAATATTATTTATTAGATTATTTATTTTAAGGTGAGTAATTTGGGGTTGTAACAGGAGGGGAGTAAGGAGGGGTGGCAGGGGAGGATGAAGGGAGGAGAGAGAAAGAGGAGGAAAGAAACCCTAGAACCAGTAAAAGAAATTAGCAATTGTTTAGTATGCTTGTCGAGCAAGTAAACTAGTTCCCCTTTGATGTTCTTCACTTGGAGACTTGTGCAAAGATGTATGAATCTAGCCAATCCGAACCTGACCTTCGTTCCCGAACCTGCAAAAAAGGGACCCACCCTGGAGGTTTGGGTGGTGGTTCCTCCTCCGAAGCTTAAGTCAGGAATCAGGAGTTTGAAGGAAAAAGTAGAGATAGAGAGGGAAAGTGAGAGAATATTTCCACAGAGTAAGTTTACACTGTTTGCATTGAATGATCTTTCTCTTGATTTCAGGGGTATTTATAGTGATTGTAAGATGACAACTAACCTTAAAAACTGCCCTAGAATAGTGGCATCTGATTGGCTAAGAAATCATATCATGACACGTGGCAGACCATGATTTGTGAGAATTTACTAACCAATCACTTGCAGCCACCTTCAAGGGGCTGGGCTCTGACTAGCTTTTGGGCCAGAAAAGTAAGCCTTTTCCCCCAACTGAATACAACCCAAGGGATAAATCTTTTTCCTTGATTTA
This sequence comes from Beta corolliflora, assembly GCA_947648045.1. Lineage (NCBI taxonomy): Eukaryota > Viridiplantae > Streptophyta > Magnoliopsida > Caryophyllales > Amaranthaceae > Beta > Beta corolliflora. The sequence continues at coordinate 148,346 of CANSZD010003378.1, read as the reverse complement.
TTGGGGGAGGACACATGTACGGCTCTGATGAGCCCAAGTGTCTATGAAGGAACTGTAGATTTTTAGGCTACAACATTTGCCCCTAAAAGGGTTTTCACTGTTGGCCTATCTGACGGTTAATACCCTTTTACCAAGGTAGTTTATTCAAATTCAAAATAGAGGTAATGACGCGCCCTTTTCTGGGTTTTACCGGTCATAATCGACCGTTTTAAACTTCTTTCGGTCATCCTTAACCGGCTCAACGGGTTTCTTACCCCCCTATATATATCCCTGGTGTGACCACATTAAATCATTTCACACCTTGAGAGAATTTTTCTAGAGAGAGAAGCTCTGCAAACTTTTCTAGAGAGAGAGAGATCGTCCAGTCTCAGCCTTCTTCACCGAATCGTCCAGACGTTTCATCAGGTATCTTTTCTTTGTTCTTTTTACTTCTCTTTATTCTTTATTTTTTCTTAGAAAATCAATAAAATGGAATCTTCTTCGTCTAATAATCCTAGCTGACCAAGAGCTTATCATGACCCTAGAACCGATACTTCTTCTTCGGCACATTCTAGAGTTGGGCCTCTTCTGGCCGAGTATATTTTTTTTTGTGGTTTTGTCCGAGAAAGTCAGACGACCCAGTCTTTACCTGTGCAGGGTAATCTGGCGCGCGTCAAGCAAACGGCCCGTCTAAGATGAAAGGTAATAATCCCATCACATAGTTCAGACATGGAGGAATCTACTGGACGAGTTCAAGATGAGGCGAGGGAGGTCCAAAGTGCTGGGCCTTTGGGCGGCCCCCTTTCCCCTAACCGCAGTTTTGAGGATTCCCAAATAAATCCTGAAGCCAGTCCTTCTGGCCGGGACATCGATATGGAGGAAACTGGCGAGGATAATAACGACAGTGACTCTGGCGCTGTCGATGAGTCGGACGAAGCCTCCACTACTTCGTCCGAGATTAGAAGACGCATAGGTCCCCTTTCTGACCCCGCATTCATTTTGGCCAATTGTAAATGGTTAGAAAAAATAGGACCGGACCCTAGTTATTTGTCCAATTTCATGCCCATGCCGGGCTTCTCTTTCATCATCCCAAATAAGGAGGCCACCATTTTGAGCGCTCCTACAAATAACTTCGCCGTCTACAAGCTGGCCTTGGACGCGGGATTAAGGTTCCCCCTCCATGATTTTATAGAACAAGTGCTTCGCTATTACCACATCGGCCACAACCAACTGGCTCCTAATGCCTGGCACAACGTCCTGGCGTTCATAGCCGTCTGCGAGTTGCGCGGCCTGGCCCTCTCTCTCCAAGCCTTCACCCATATCCATTATGCGGCTAAGGTTCCCGATGCCGTGGACGGAACGTGGCTCAGCATCTGCAACCGCCCTGGCTTTCTAACTGCTTGGGGCAAGCCGTCAAAGATGCATGAATGGAAGGTCGACTTCATCTTCCTAAGAGCGGCCAACGACTCCGCCACAGAGGGCTACCGCTTCCATAATCGAGGAGGACCATTATGACGAGGAGGTAGTGGAGTACTTTAGAATTAAGAAGTACTCCAGGCCCGGCCAGAAATCCTTTAAAGGGCCAGCTAACTGGATACCCTTTAAGGAAATGTTTTACAGTGATGACTTCTTGGTCGCCGCAGGCTTGCGGTTGGCCGAAGATATAGGTATACATTCAAATTCCCCAAGTAAAACGCTTCGTCCATAGCCCATATCGGACTAACCCTCTTTCATTTCTTTTTTGCAGACTCGGCCAGAACACGTCTCAAGCATTCTTGGACGGGGGATATAAGCATGTCTAAGTTTACAGACAACTTATGGAAGGAGTACGCCAAGAGCAGAGCTGAGAAGAGGGCGGAAACATTGGTAAATTAAAATAGTTTTTTTTTTTTTTTGACGAGGATTATTCTGACTCGTCAAGGATTGACTTCCAGTCCTTAGACGAGAATCACCCAAAGAAGGAAGGCGTCCATGCTTGGACGGTCACCTTCTTCGGGCCATTTTCGTCTGAGATCTTGAACAGCCTTGGACGAGGACCGTTTGGGTTCGTCCAAGTTTGTTTCCATCCTTTGGACGAGAATCACCCGAAGAAGGAAGACGTCCATACTCAGACGGCCAGCTTCTTTGGGTCCTTCTCGTCTGAGATGCTGGTCGGCCTTGGACGAGGGTCACTCGAGGCTCGTCCCAGTTGATTCCTAATCCTTGGACGAGTATTACCCGAAGAAGGAGCGCGTCCATGATTGGACGACCACCTTCTTTGGGCCCTTCTCGTCTGAGGATCTGAGTTCCAATACCGGACGAGGATGTGATTTCCTGTCTTTAGACGAATAGCCTTCTAGTCCGTCCAATTTTGGACGGCTTCCTTCTTCGCATTACTTTCGTCTTCGTGTGGGAACCACTTTGGACGAGATTCCCTTAGAAAAAGGGGGTGTCCATTCTAGGACGCCTTCCTTCTTTGGGTGATTCTCGTCTGAAGCCTTATAAATATTTTATAGCTTTTGCTCTTTGGACGGCCAGCATAATGACTTGTTCATTTATGCAGAAAAATGCCCCTACAAACAAACTTCCGCCTGGGAAGTCATCCTCGTCCAAGAAGAGGCCTACAACGGCTGCAGACCAGCCTCCAGCAAAAAAGCCTAAGGGCTTTACCAGGAAGAAGACGGAGAAGGCTACTCCTGCTGGTGGAGGAGTTGGGGAGAAAGCCATGCCTCCCCCGAAAGACAAGGTCCTTAAAGAGGAGCCTTCCGCTGCTGTCCCTGCCGAGGGGGAGAAGAGTTCTGACCTTGGTGGTCAGTTGGACGCTTTTCCTGCGCATTCTGCTGAAATCAGACCAGAGTCGGCCTTGGTTTTCGTTATTCCGGAGCCGGAGATGGCTACTGAGAACTACCCGGGCTTCAGCGGCTCGGTAGCGAAGCTGGTTTCGCAGATGCCACTAGCTGTTAGGACGACCTCTATCTCGTCTGGTGAGTCGTATTATCCAAATGTAGTTAGGACGGTGAGGGTCGGCGGACGGTCCATGAGTCCGTCCAATAGACAAGCCATTGTCTTACCCATCAAGATAACTGACTCCCCCCTCTTTCAGATAAGGGCAAAAGGCCCCGCTTTACCACAACTACTCCCTCCCTAGACTCGGACGAAGAGTCTTCTGCTGCTTTTGCCAAGATGTCAAAAGTAGAACGAGATCGACTCAAGCAGGAACTCTTCAATTGTTACCCTGAATCCTATATTAAGGGGTTGATGGGAGCATCAGCCGGGCCTGTGGGCTACATGTCACAACTTGCCGCTGAGGTATAACTTACTGCCGTTTTTGTTTAATACTTGCACAAAACTGCTTTGTTTAATAACTCGTCTAATGACTAGCTTTATTTTCATTGTTCTAGCTATTTGCTCGCAGCATGCTGACTGAGGAGTGGGCGACAGAGCTTAGAAAGGAGAACAAGAACCTCGTCCATCTTGCTACGACGACAGTCGACAAGGCCATCCATGACATTGAGATGGTTAATACCCTCCATCGTCAATCCCTGGAGGCCTTAGAGAAGAGATCAACCCTCCTGGAATCCGAAAACAAGACTTATCTTGTTACTATCAACCAGCTGTACACGGAACAAGACCAACTGAAAATGGCCTTAGACGCTGTCGCAGCTGAGTTGAAGGGCGAAAGGGATACTGTTCTTCTGGCCGCCGCCCAACTGAGGAGGGAGAATATCATCCTAAGGGCGAAGAATGCCCGTATGCAAAAGGAAGCGGCCCAGGCCTTTAACGACGCCAAAGAAGGCTTGGCTCAAGTCGTCGAGACGTCTAAAGACTAGGCCGTCAAGGCTTTTGAGATGCTGACCGAGCCTAGTGAGGTTCCTAGCTTCGTTCGCCGTTTGGAATTTCAACAGAGCGTTCATCGTGCCATGATACGTGCCGAGGAGCCTCCGGAATTCTTAGACTCGGACGACGAGGCTGTGGTTGAGGAAGAAACTCCTGAAGACGACCAAGAAACTCGCACTAAAGATGATGCCAAGTTTTAGGTTGATTTTCCTAAGTTTCTTGGCTTGTTTGCCGTCGTGACTTTGTCTCTTCTAGTCTTAAGCTGTAACTTTTTGCCAGATATATATGAAGAGACTTTTTGCCAATTGCTTGTCCTTTCTTTTCTTGTACTTCAATTTTTATCAAGTATAAAATGAGCCTCGTCCTGAATATTGGACAATCTACACACATGTTTAAGGAAAGAGCATCGTCCTTGTCTTTAGACGATCGTGAATCTTTCCAAAATGTAGCCAAGTACAAGGCTAGACTCGTCCTGGAACTTTGGATGGTTTGAAAAATAAGGATAGGGAAAGATTGTCATCCTTGCCCTTGGACGATCGTTAATCTCTAAAATGTAGCCAAGTACATAGTGAGATTCGTCCTGGAACATTCAGACGAGTCTTGCCCCAAGAGGGAAAGCGGCCAATACATATCGGTTTTATGGACAAGCCACGCTTTAGCCGTTTTTCTCGAGTTGGTAATACTCGTCCTGAAGTAGCGAACCATTACAAGGGCATCTATTGCCTAGTTCGTCCTAGTCTTTGGACGACCTTTCTCTTTAGCTCATCCTATAGGCTTGTCTTATCCCCCCCTTCTTGAGCTTAGCTCAACCGTATATTATGGACGGGCCATGGTCCAAGAAGGAGAGCGACCAACACTGGCCAAGCCTGCTGAAATTGCTAAGGACGAGCTTTTGATACATGTTCAAACCATGTCTTAGCCGGCTTCCTTAAGGGAGCAACACTCGTCAGGTTGTAGTGATCCCTCACTAGGGTCTTTACTACTTAGCTGACCGTGTATTTGAAAGTAAGTATCCTTTACTAAGGGCTTATTTCAGGTCAGCTTTCTCTTAGAGACCTTGACGTTTCTCTTACTAGTGATTCTTGTCAATTTTTAGCCATTTATGTGTTTTTAACTTTTAGGTTATTGCACTTTGGCCGGTCTCTTCGAGGGAGCGATGTTCAGCAGAGAAGTGAGCATTTTTGACGCTATATTATTCTTTGTAATTTTGTCCAAGTTATTGTCACTTTTAGATTAATAACTGATTTAATGCCCCAAAGTGAACCAACTTGGTAAAAAATAAACAAAGTTGATAAGTAGGAATTGTATTATATGAATTTTGCTTGACTAAATGCCAAGATACATGTACACAATTCTTTTTTCTCTTGCATTTGCCGTGGCACTTTGGAGTGATTACAAACTACTGGCCGGTTTCCTGGCGATTCACTGAGTTAGACGTGGTACTTCTTCAGAGTGTCTGAGTTCCAAGTGCGCTGTATTGGTCGTCCATCTAGATCTTGGAGACGAAAGGTTCCGCTTCGCACTTCTTGGACAATCAGATATGGTCCTTCCCAATTTGGTGTTAGTTTCCCCAACTCTTTAGCTCGTCCAACCGCCTCCATCTTCCTTAGAACCAGATCCCCCACCTTGAGTGGTCGTCTAGCGACTCTCTTGTTAAAATCCCGAGCCATTCGCAGCTTGTACAATTGCATTCTTAGCAAGGCATTGGCCCTGACTTCTGGTACTTGATCCAAAGCCGTGCGCAATGCAGCCCAGTTGGCATCTTCCGTGTACATCATGACTCTCAGGGTGGGTTCTTCAATTTCAATGGGCAAGACGGCTTCAGTGCCATAAACTTACATCAAGGTTGTCTCCCCTGTAGAATTTTTGGCGGTTGTTTTGATGTACCATAAGACTAGCTGTAGTTCTTCAACCCATTGTCCCTTGGCATTATCCAACTTCCTTTTTATTCCATTGGATAAAATCTTGTTGAAGGACTCTACTTGCCCATTGGCTTGCGGGTGGGCGACTGCAGCGAAGTGAGCTTTGATTTCTCTTTCTGCCAATCAATCTTTCAGCTTAGGCGTTTCGAATTGTGGACCATTGTCAAAGACGATGGACTGTTGATAAGTGGCTTTTAAGGCCGCTTTTATGGCCTCTCTCCACCCTAATTAAGCCCTTGTTTAGTCCATTTTTATGCTTATTTAGCTTAGCTTTGTTCAATGTTAGTGATTCTATTAGCTCTATGCACTTTGAGTCTTTTTTGGGAGTTGTAGGTTGTTTTCTCTTCATGCGAAGATTGAATGTTGTGAACACCCTATGCTATGACTTGTTCTTGTCTTCTTTTAGGTTCCGTAGCGGCCTAATCGAGATTGTCGAAGCTTGGAATGGCAAAAGGGAACCTTTGGATGGAGAAATAGAGCTTCAAATAGCAAAGGAGGGTAGAAGCAGAGCCAGAGCTGGCGCTCCACCATTCAGAGCGGGAGCTCCGAGTTCCCCTGTATACAAGCAATTTTGCCGAGAATTTGAAGCTGGCGCTCCAACCTCGTGAAGCGGGAGCTTCAACATGCTGCTAAACTATCTCCCATTATGCTCAGAGCTGGCGCTCCAAACATGGAGCAGGAGCTTCAACTGCTCAGAGCTCGCGCTCCACGCATGGAGCGGGAGCTTCGACCTGCTGCTGAAATTTCTCTCATTACGATTCAAAGCTCGCGCTCCACACATGGAGCGGGAGCTCTGAATGGTTCGGCTCCCAATTTATTTCTCTGTTTGCCCTTACTCTAAGCTGTATTTGTGAGGGGTATAAATACCCTCTCTTAAGACACTTTAAGGTAAGCTTTTAATTTCAGAAAGGAGGATTCAAAAAAAAGAACACACTATTCTAGGTTAATTAGAGAGAGAAAAACACATTTTTAGGAGAGAGAAAGTTGTAACTCAACATTTGTTCTTCATTTTATTCAATCAAAGCATCAATCTTTTGGTAATTTCTAGTCCCTAATCCTTATTTCTTAGTTTATTTTTGGTTATTTGTTTAGTTTTATGCTTGTTTAAATTAGTTTATGCTTGCCTTGACTAGTCTTAGTAGTCTATTGCTCAAAGGTTCAATCTTTCTCGTTTTCACTAATCATGCTTAGTAGTTTTAGTATGTTTGCTCCTTTTATTGTTGCTTTTATTAGTCTTACTATGTTCTCCTCCTTCCTAGGCTAGATTTCTAGCTAGGGAAGGGGGATAATGGGACTTTGTGATGGTTTTGAATGATGTTTGGTTGGCTTTGGTGATCGTTCTTTTGATGCTCGAATCAAGGTATTTTATTGTTAAAGCATGAAACTTGATCACCTTTATGTTTAAATCTTGTGCTAATGTTGGTGATGACTTGATGATGGGTAGACCACGACCTTAAAGGCGGGGTTGGGTAGGCGGTGTTAAGGGGTGTGCGAGAGTGACCTCTTGATGTTGGACCAAGACCCTCAATAGATTTGATCCATTGCCCACCAAATGTTGTCGAAATCGTTGTTGTGAGTTCCATAATTCCCCCTCTCCCTAGTGTTTGTCTTATTGATTAATCACTCTTATTTTATTTTCCTTAGGTAGTCTAGTTGATAACTCAAACCCCTTTTCTTTTACTCCCGTCAATTGATTGCATCTCGAACTAAGTGTAAAACTCCTTGCTTCTCCGTGGATACGACCCCTTACTACGCTATACTACCTTATTAGGCTAGTTAGTTAGACTAGGGAGATTTTATTCTTGATCCGGAACCATAGGAAGTAACGACACCTAGGGGACCGATCAAGTTTTGGCGCCGTTGCCGGGGAAGCAACGTGTTGTTTGAACTTAGTTTATTGCCCATCAATTGCTTTTTATTTTCATTTTTGTTATTGTGTTGTCAATTTTAACCGTGTGCTTAGCTTTGTTGAATGATAAGGAGATCTCAAGGTATTCCTACCACTCCTCTTGACCCGGAAATCGACCGTACTTTGAGGCAAGTTCGGAGGTTATTTGAACATCAAATCGAGGAGGAGGAAATATTTTTTGACTCTTCAAGTGAGGCAAGTGAAGCCATGGCCGAAGATGACAACCCTCTATTTCAAGACTTTGGTAATCCGGAAGACTATGAGCTCACCGGTGGCATTTTGCTCCCCACCACCACTACGAACTTCACTATTCATCCACAATATACACAAATGGTGCTTAGGGAGCAATTTTCCGGAGCCGCGCATGAGAATCCCATTGAGCATCTTGATAGATTCCTTGAGTTGTGCGCCATGGTCCAAACGAATCAAGTCACTCAAGAATACATCCGCATGCATCTCTTCCGGCAATCCTTAGCGGGAAAAGCTTATAGGTGGCTTAAGAATCTCAAACCAAACTCCTTGACTACTTGGAGGGCGGTGGCCAAAGCCTTCCTAAAGAAGTTTATATCGGAGGAGAAGACCGCGAAAATGAGAAGGAAGATATCCAACTTCCAACAAGAAGCGGATGAGTCTCTAGGTGAAGCTTGGGAACGATTCAACGAGTATGTTAGAGCTTGCCCCCATCATGAGTATAGTGAGCCTCTACTTATTAGATTCTTCTATGATGCTCTTGATCCCATTAGTAGAGCCAATCTTGATGCGGGAGCCGGAGGCCAATTAAGGAAAGTTCCCCAATCTCAACTTAAAGATACAATTGAGGATGTGGTTCGCAACTATTCATGGGGTGGTAAGAGAAGAAGTCAAGGAAAAGCTAATGGGAAATTCGAGCTTGACCAAGAGTCTCTCAAGGCCTTCATGGAGCAACTTCTTGACAAGAAGCTAGGGAAAGAACAAGCTTCTTCTTCCTCATCTCGGCAAGTAAACTCATTCTCATGTGAAATTTATGGGGGTACCAACCACGACACCTCTTATTGTGGTGGTAAGGACCCCGAGCATGTAGCGGCTATGGGTTCTCTCAATTATCAAAGAGATCAAAGGGATAATTGGAGAGGCCCTAACTCCAATGTTAATCCGAGGTTCAATGACTATGGTGGACCAACCAATTTCCAAAATCAAGCGAACCAAGGAACTCCCTATCTACATCCAAATGCTAGAAACAACTTCAACAAGCCCCTTCCACAAAATCAATTCTCAAACCAACCCCCAACCACCTTCCCAAACACTTCAAACCCCCAAGGTGGCCCATCTCCGGACACCCTTCTTATCCTAGACAACATCAAGAATATTTCTCAACAATTTGAACAAAAGTTGAGTAACCTTGATCGAAAGGTTGACCAAAAATTCCAAGAAACCACTTCTCACCAAAAGATCCTTGACAATCAAGTTGCCCAACTAGCCGAGAGAGTTTCTCAACTCTCAAATGAGAAGCTTCCCGGTCAACCTACTCCGAACCCCGCAAATTCCCACCATGTGAAGGCCATCTCCCTAAGATCCGGAAGATCTTACCAAGTACCTAAAGTGGTGCAACAAGAGGATGATAAGGAGAAAGAAGAACAAGTGGGTGAAAAAGGAGAAAATGAAACCGAAGAGGGTGTTGAGAAAGATAAAGAGGTTGAGGTAGAAAAGCAAACATCAACAAATGTCCAACCATCAAGATTCGATCCTCCCCCACCATTTCCGGAAAGGATAGTTGAGAGAAAGTTGAATGACAAGTACAACAAGTTCATGAGTATGTTGAAAGGTCTTGAAATCAACATTCCCTTCCTTGAGGCCATGTCACAAATGCCATCCTATGCAAAGTTCCTCAAAGAACTTCTCTCCAACAAGAAAAAGCTCAATGAACAATGCATCACTCTTCCACATCAAGTGAGTGCGCTTGTGCAACGCCAAATGCCACCCAAGCAACGAGATCCGGGTAGTTTCACTCTCCCGGTGAAATTGGGAGATCTTGAGACCAAGGGAGCATTGGCCGACTTGGGTGCAAGTGTGAGCTTGATGCCCTTGTCCATTGCAAACTTGCTCAAGTTTGAGATGGTGCCTTCAAGGAAAGCAATTCAATTGGCCGACCGCTCGATTAAGCTACCTTGTGGAGAACTTGAAGATATACCAATTCGAGTTGGTAATATCTTTGTGCCTTGTGATTTTGTTGTAATGGATATGGAGGAGGACCCTCATACTCCTCTTATCCTTGGTAGAGAGGCTCTTAAAACAATGGGAGCCGTGATTAATTGCAAGAACAACACGATCACTTGTGAGGTGGCCGATGAAAGAGTTGTGTTTGAGTTTTCGAAAACCTTGAAGCAACCTATGGTGGAGAAGGTGTAGTGAGTAGACTTGGTGGAGTCGGAGATAGCTATTTATGAGAGGGTACAAAGCATGAGACATGATACGCTTTATGAAGCCCTCCAAGATAATGAGGGGATGGAAAAATCTAGATAAGCCATGGAGATTGAGGCCCAACTTAATGAAGCTCATACGGATGCCCAAGAAAGCAAAGATGAGCTCCCATTGATCCAAACCGTGGCCAAGGGGGAGAGTTCTAAGCCCCCTCCCAAGGTAGACTTGAAACCCCTTCCCCCCTCTCTCAAATATGCTTTTCTTGAGAATGATAGCGAATATCCTTTTATTGTCAATGCTAACCTTGATGACATCTCCTTGCAAAAATTGATTGAGTTGTTGAGAAAATATAAGGGTGTCATAGGATATAGTATTGATGATATCAAGGGTATTAGCCCTAGCTTGTGTATGCATCGCATCCACCTTGAGGATGATCATGCCACCTCTATTGAGCCTCAAAGGCGGTTGAATCCGACTTTGAAGGAAGTTGTGAAATAAGAGGTTCTTAAGCTCCGTGAAGCGGGAATCAACTATGCTATCTCGGATAGCAAATGGGTGAGTCCGGTTCATGTGGTGCCTAAGAAAGGTGGCATGACTATTGTCAAGGATGACAAGGGAAATGACATCTCCACCCGTACCGTGACGGGGTGGAGGATGTGCATTGACTATAGGCGGCTAAACAAAGCCACTAGGAAGGATCATTTCCCTTTGCCATTCATTGACCAAATGTTGGAGAGGTTGGTAAAGCATTCTCATTATTGTTTTCTTGATGGTTACTCCGGATTCTTCCAAATTCCTATTCATCCGGATGACCAACATAAAACAACCTTTACATGCCCTTATGGAACATTTGCATACCGAAGAATGCCCTTCGGTTTATGCAATGCTCCATCTACCTTCCAAAGGTGCATGACCTCCACCTTTTCCGACATGCTTGAAGATGTCATTGAAGTTTTCATGGATGATTTTAGTGTTTGCGGTTCGTCTTTTGACAAGTGTTTAAAAAATCTCGAGAAAGTCTTAAAAAGATGTCAAGAGACGAACCTTGTATTAAATTGGGAAAAGTGTCATTTTATGGTTGAGGAGGGCATTGTCCTTGGCCATAAGATTTCAAAGAATGGAATTGAAGTTGACCCGGCAAACGTCGCGGTGATTGAAAAGCTACCTCCACCCACTTCGGTGACCGGGGTGCGTGCCTTCTTGGGCCATGCCGGCTTTTATCGCCGTTTCATCAAAGATTTTTCACAAATTGCAAGACCTTTGACGAGGCTACTTCAAAAAGAAGTGGAGTTCCGATTTGATGAAGCTTGCACAAATGCATTTGAGACCTTGAAAAATGCTTTAGTGAATGCACCCATTGTGCAAGCTCCGGATTGGGAGCTCCCATTTGAACTAATGTGTGATGCGAGTGACTATGCAGTTGGTGTTGTGCTTGGACAAAGGAAGGATAAGAAATTAAATGTGCTCTCATATGCAAGCCGCACTCTCGATGATGCACAAAAGAATTACTCGACCACGGAGAAGGAGATGTTGGCGGTGGTGTTTGCATTTGACAAATTTCGGCCCTATCTCGTTTGCAACAAGGCCATCGTCTACACCGATCATGCCGCGGTCAAGTACTTAATGAGCAAGAAAGATGCCAAGCCACAATTAATTCGATGGGTTCTCCTCCTTCAAGAATTCGACATGGAGATTCTTGATAAGAAGGGGAGTGAAAATCTAGTGGCGGACCACCTCTCTCGGTTGCCATTAGACCATCCTTCCTATGGTGAGGCGGAGAAACCAATCAATGATGAGCTTCGTGATGACACTCTCATGGCAATCATTTCCAACACAATCCCTTGGTACGCCGATATTGCTAATTATTTGGCGAGCAAAGTAGTGCCTCATGACTACAATTCTCATCAAAGAAAAAGGTTTTTCAAGGAGGTCAAGAGGTATTTTTGGGATGATCCGCATTTGTACAAGAGGTGTAGTGATAGTGTATTTCGAAAATGTGTGCCTACTCACGAGATTGAAGGAGTTTTGGAGCATTGTCACTCACTTGCATGTGGAGGCCATGGTGGTGTTGGTAAAACAAGTGGCAAAGATCCTAGATTGTCTCCTTTGGTGGCCAACATTGCATAAAGACGCTCACACATTCATCCTTCGTTGTGATCGATGCCAAAGAATGGGAGGAATAACCAAACGGAATGAAATGCCCCAACAATTTATTCTTGACGTTGAGCCTTTTGACGTATGGGGTGTGGACTTTATGGGTCCTTTCGTTTCTTCTTGTGGAAACCAATATATTTTGGTGGCCGTGGACTATGTGACCAAGTGGATAGAAGCCATCCCTTCACCTACCAATGACCATAAGATAGTGATGAAGTTGCTCAAAAAGATCATCTTTCCTCGATTTGGAGTGCCACGATGTCTCATTAGTGATGGAGGGTCTCATTTCGCTAAGAAGCAATTTGAAGCCCTCTTGAAAAAGTATGATGTGCACCATAAGGTCGGTTTGCCCTACCATACTCAAACTCAAGGGCAAGTGGAAGTTTCAAATCGCGAAATCAAGAATTTGCTCGAAAGGATGGTAAATAAATCAAGGAAAGATTGGTCTCTTCGTTTGGATGACACTCTTTGGGCTCTAAGGACCGCTTACAAGACTCCGATTGGCACTACTCCTTATCGACTTGTGTACGGAAAGGGGTGTCATCTACCGGTTGAGCTTGAGTACAAAGCATGGTGGGCGGTGAAAATGCTCAATATGGACCTCGACTTGGCCGGGAAGAAGAGGTTGCTCAAACTTAATGAGTTGGAAGAACTAAGGTTCGATGCATATGAGAGCTCTAGGCTTTACAAAGAGCAAACCAAGAAGTGGCATGACAAAAGAATCAAAGATCGTGATTTCAAGGTCGGTGACAAAGTTCTCCTATTCAACTCACGGCTTTGTCTTTTCCCCGGAAAGTTGAAGTCTAAGTGGTCCGGTCCATTCTCTATCACAAAGGTCACTCCCTATGGCTCGTTTGAATTGGAAGGTGAGGATGGAGCTAGGTTCATGGTAAATGGCCAAAGAATCAAGAAGTATTTCGATAAGGAACAAATTGGAAAACTTGGTTGTTTGATGCTCGAGTCGGTCCCAACCGACTCATCTCCCGAAGCCATTTGAGAAGGATGAAGAGGTCTAGCTTAAGACCATAAATCAAGCACCTTTGTATATATTGTTTATATTTTGTTATTGTTGAACTTTGATTTTGATTTTGTTTTGGTGGATTGCAAAATCCGGAGGATTTTTCCCACGGGAGGGGGTGGATATTAGTTTGATTGAGAAATACGAGGCACGGCTTCTCGGCTCATCTAACTAATAGTTGAGTTGAGTTTTAAGCTAAGTCTTACATCTCACTTTGGGCTACTTTAAACCCCCATTGGGTGTGGTTTGTTGTGTATGTGTGCAGGAAAAGAGAAAAAGAAATCGGCTAAGTAGTGGGATCAGAGCTCCCGCTCCAATATTTTGGAGCGCCCGCTCTAAATGATGAAGAATGCCGAAAATTTGGAGCCCCCGCTCCAACATCATGGAGCGCCCACTCTATTGGAAAAGGAAAAAAATTGGTTAAGGGGTGGATTCAGAGCTCCCACTCCAAACATTTGGAGCGCCCGCTCAGATGCTGCAAACAAAATGCCGAAAATTTAGAGCTCCCGCTCCAAGAGGTTGGAGCCCGCTCCATCGGAAAGGCAAAAAAAATGGTTAAGGGGTGGACTCAGAGCTCCCGCTCCAAACATTTGGAGCGCCCGCTCAGATTCTGCACACAAAATGCCGAGAATTTAGAGCTCCCGCTCCAAACCTTGGAGCGCCCGCTCTATAGGAAAGAAAAAAAAAGTGCTCAAGTGTGGGATTCAGAGCTCCCGCTCCACACAATTGGAGCGCCCGCTCTGGTCAAAGCGCCCGCTCTGAATGGTGGAGCGGGAGCTTCGAGCAATTTTTTTTGAAAAAAAAAAAATTCTCAGCGCCTGTCAGAGCGCCCGCTTTGGGGTTGGAGCGGGAGCTTCGAGCGTTTGTTCTGAAATCAATAAGCACGCCCAAACCTCCTTTTTCTCTCATTCTCTCACTCAAACCCTCAAACCCCCTCTCTCTCTCTTCAAACCACCCACATTCCACACAAAGCCTCCAAAAATTACCACTTTTACTCATCAATACTACTCAAATCCCTCTCAAAAACACCCAACAACTCAACATTCTCACTTCTATTCCAAATTTCCCACTCCAAGTTCAACTCTTAGCATTAATTCGGGTTTTTGCTTGGGCCACTTCGGATTTCACTCGAGTTTACTCTACTTTGCACAACAAGAAGAAGGATTTGGTTCTAATTGTGGTAAAATCTCTCCTAATTAAGTTCATATTGCTTATTTTCGAGTATTTGTGCTTAATTTTGTTAGGGTTTCCATTGGAATTTTTGTGTTTAGATGAAATTAGGTGTTTTGGTTTGAGTTTGTGCTTGAAATTGATTAATTGGTGATTGTGGTGGTGTTATTGTTGATTATTTGTGCAAATTTTTGGAGACACGGTGGAGTTTTTGTGGTTGTAGGAAAATCCTTGGATTCTACAACCCATGGGTATTGTTGGTCATTTTTGTTGGTCGATATTGTTGTTGTTGGTGATTATTGATACTGTTGTAATGGGTTCAAAGAGACCTCGCACTAGCACCTCACCTTCCTACAGTGTCAACCTTACCAAACCCGAACACAAAGCCAAGTTTCGTGAGCTTGAGAAGAGGGAGGTGAAACAAACCCTTTTCTATGTTCATATAACTTGTTTCCACCTCGGGATTAATGATAAAGTGTGCGACCTTGCCCGTACACTCGGTTTTGCCCCGTTCCTTAAAAACCAAATCCCAAATGATTGGATTACCACAGATAAGACCTACAACCACCCCGCACAACCTCCCCTCACCTACCGCACTCTAACTCTAGAATTCTTAGCTAGCTTTGAATTCAAGAGAACATCTACGGAGGCAGGGGATGCCTTTGAGATTAAATTCAGGTTGTTCAACCACCAACACACCATGAGCCTCGCAGAGTTTAATGAGTGTTTTTGTTGGGATCCAAGAGCAGAGGTGTATGATTGTTCTGGGGATGGTATTGAAGGCTATGATATGCAAGCCTGGTGGAAGAGGATAACCGATGGGTCTAGGGACTTCCTCTCTAACTCATCCAAAGCCTCAGAAATCCATCATGGCGCATTGAGGTATTTCCATAGGATGTTGGTGTATTGTTTCTTCTCCCGGCAAGATCTTGGAAAAATGAGCGACCAAGAACTTCATTTGCTATGGAGAGCAAGTGAAGGAAGAAGGTTGCTAGATCAAAATAACCCGGCCGACAAAGTTAACTTGGGTTTCTTGCTTGCCACAAGGATGCTCACCATCAAGCAAGATACAAGAATGAAAGGGCCCATCCAATTGGGAGGGATGGTGACATGGATTGCTTATAGGCTCGGGTACAAAGAGCAACTTGTCAAGATGGAGCCGGAGAGCTATGGGTCGGTTCTAAACCTTGATCACCTCAAGAACATGAAATTCACCAAAGAGACATCTAGAGCCACCTTTTGGTTGATCAAGGGTGCAATATGGTGCAAGATCCCAAATAGATTCATGACCGAACCCCCAGCAAACACCCCAAATCCATGGAGAGTTCCATTTGAGGAGATTGATGCTTCGGAGCTTGATCCGAATGAGATTGAAAGAAGAAACCGAGCAAGGCAACAACATCGGCAAAGAACATCAACAACAACAACAACACCAACCAAGGCCGCAACGAGTGGAGCACGAACGTCACCCCTCCCTTGAGGAGGGAGGTATGAGCCACTCTCACCCTTCTAGTTTTAACATCGAACATGCTTTTCATAACTTAAGTTTGCAAGTGGGCCAATTGGAGGCCAACAACCAGGGGATGGCGCTCCAAAATTCTTTTGCTTTTCAACCATTTTGTGGAGCAAGGGCAAATCGCCCGCCGCTTAACCATCCCTATTGGCCTCCACAGCTAGGGCCAGTGCCAAGTTGGGGAGAGGAGCACATTGATGGCACTCCTCGTGAGCCAGTCTACCCCTATTGGCAGGGTCCATCCTCCCAAATTAGGGAGCGGCGCACTTTTCCCCCATATGATTATACCCAGCCCGGGGGGTGTGACTATTTCGGCGACCCCGCCTATAGATACATCCCACCGGAACATAGCCATGACCCATCCTTTACGGGGTACTCGGGTTTCCCTCCTAACTTTAACGGCGGTTGGGAACCCCATGGTCCCCCCTTGCGTGAGGATGGGACCCCGATCGATCTTGCTTATGATTGGCGCCGCCCCGATGAGGGCGGGCCAAGTGGATCTTAGATCGCTCCATGAATCGCCCCTCATCCCCTCTTTTGCTCTATTCCTTGGTCTCACCGAGGTCGGTTTTCCATTCAAGTTGGGGGGGTGTACTTTGCATTGTTTTTGATGTAGGGGCGCAATTTTAGGGGTCATGGCTCGGGGAATTGCAATCTTAAGGAATTGTTGAGCTATGTGTTAAGCTAGATTTGTTTTTCTTTGCCCTTTGTATATACTTTTGTTGGAACTAATCTTTCTTTTGAGTTGATGACCTTTCATAGCAAGCATCCGGGGATCAAGTCAAGGTGAGAAGAGCATTTGCTTCGGATATTGCATTTGGCCTTTATTGCTTCAATGATGGGTGAGATCGTTCCAACTCCCTTTTAGTTACTTGTTTGCTTAGTTTTAGGATAGTATAGGAAAGATGATGATCGTTCGAGTTTGCTTGGCTTTAATTTTACATTGGTGGTTATGAACACCACCTGGGTTTAAGTGCAAAATTTGATTGATAGTGTTGGTTATGTGCCATTGCCTACTTACTTTCATCCCTTGAGAAAAAAACAAAAATCAAAAAAATACGTATGAATCAAGGCAAATTTTTCTTTTAATTATTTCTTTTGCTCTTGAGTTGAGAACAATATCATTGAAGCTCCACTCTTTTGAATGCTTTTATTCCTAGACGTTAGAAGCCCGCATGCTTAGAGATGTTTATGGTTGATTTTAGTATACGCTATGTTAAGGTAGCGGTTAGAACTTTTTGAGAGCACAAGACCTTAATTCATGGATTGTGGTACGAAGGTGTTGCTCTCTCTAGTGATTTGAAACCTTAAAGGTAGCATTTGCTTGATAACCCCATGTGAGGACTTTCAAAAAAATCCCCAACATCCATTTTGAGTGCATGGATCCTCAACATCGCATACTTCTATCGAGAACTTGACTCTAATCTATCTTAGATCGCGACCGAGCCACTCTAGGGAAAGATAAAGGCGTTCATTTTGGTGACTATTTTTACTTTTATAGTTTTAGGCTTTTTATTCTTGTTTTTCTTTTCTCTTTTTCTTGGTTTTGTTTTTATTTGCATATGCCCTTCCTCTCAACCCTTTGAGCCTTATCATTTCTTTGATTACCTCAATACAAGCCAATTGCCTCCTTGTTTTATTTTTCACCCTTGTAGTGAATAGTGAAGTTAGAGCGATTGTATTGAGTGATATTTGAAACAAATAAGGGGAAAGGAAAATGATGAAATTCTTGTGGTATAGTGGAAATTTTGTGTATATTCTTGAATGAATGCAATTGCAACTTCATAGAAAAAGCCACCCAAAGTCAAAGAAGGTGGGAAGAAAAAAATAAAAAAAAATCAAAAAAAAAACAAAAGAAACAAAAGAAAAAAAGGGGAGAAAAAGAAAGAAAATCCAAAATAGTTCTTTTATTGTTATGTTTTCAAATAAGTTTGGGGGAAACTTATCCCTAAATGGTTGAATATGATTTGTGATTCATGGTTATTTAGCTCTTTCGCTCCTACTAAGGCTTCACTATATTAGAATTGAGCACCACTATCCAAATTTATTCACACCCTTTACCCCTAGCCTACGTTTCCACCCTAAAAGTCCTTTTGACCTTAGAGGGTTGAGTCATTGTCGGTGTTGGAAGATTGGAATCAAGCCTATTGAGCGAGTGTGCTATGTCGAGATGTCGAGTAACCTTCTCCTATTCTATTTCTTATTACATTTATCGGCTCCATTCTCCGGAGTTTAGAGAAGCTACCTTGAATGGCGAATTTGAAACTAGTTGAGAGAACGCGGTATGTATGGTTGTAGAATTTGAGGAAATGTGCTCTGTTTAGTTCTCTATGCTTAGTGTATGGTATGTTTTAATCAACCTATGGACATCTTTGAGCATGCTTACTTTTAATGTCTAGAAATTCTTGCATCCATTTGCGCTTGCTTCTCGTCAAAATCTCACTTAAGAGCACCATTTTATTTTCTTTGGTTTATTTATTTTTGCTTTGCCTTGGATTCTAAGATCTAGAGTTATGGGTCAAACTCTTAGAAAACCCTTACGAGAGCACACTCGTCCTCCTTGGCGACTGTGAGGTTTAAAGGGCTTGTCATTTATGCTAAAATTGACCGTGATTCCTACGAAAGTGAGTTAGTGTACAGACTTTACTGCTTTCTCTTTATTCAAGGACGAACAAAGGACTTAGTCTAGGGGAGTTTGATAAGTGGCTTTTAAGGCCGCTTTTATGGCCTCTCTCCACCCTAATTAAGCCCTTGTTTAGTCCATTTTTATGCTTATTTAGCTTAGCTTTGTTCAATGTTAGTGATTCTATTAGCTCTATGCACTTTGAGTCTTTTTTGGGAGTTGTAGGTTGTTTTCTCTTCATGCGAAGATTGAATGTTGTGAACACCCTATGCTATGACTTGTTCTTGTCTTCTTTTAGGTTCCGTAGCGGCCTAATCGAGATTGTCGAAGCTTGGAATGGCAAAAGGGAACCTTTGGATGGAGAAATAGAGCTTCAAATAGCAAAGGAGAGTAGAAGCAGAGCCAGAGCTGGCGCTCCACCATTCAGAGCGGGAGCTCCGAGTTCCCCTGTATACAAGCAATTTTGCCGAGAATTTGAAGCTGGCGCTCCAACCTCGTGGAGCGGGAGCTTCAACATGCTGCTAAACTATCTCCCATTATGCTCAGAGCTGGCGCTCCAAACATGGAGCGGGAGCTTCAACTGCTCAGAGCTCGCGCTCCACGCATGGAGCGGGAGCTTCGACCTGCTGCTGAAATTTCTCTCATTACGATTCAAAGCTCGCGCTCCACACATGGAGCGGGAGCTCTGAATGGTTCGGCTCCCAATTTATTTCGCTGTTTGCCCTTACTCTAAGCTGTATTTGTGAGGGGTATAAATACCCTCTCTTAAGACACTTTAGGGTAAGCTTTTAATTTCAGAAAGGAGGATTCAAAAAAAAGAACACACTATTCTAGGTTAATTAGAGAGAGAAAAACACATTTTTAGGAGAGAGAAAGTTGTAACTCAACATTTGTTCTTCATTTTATTCAATCAAAGCATCAATCTTTTGGTAATTTCTAGTCCCTAATCCTTATTTCTTAGTTTATTTTTGGTTATTTGTTTAGTTTTATGCTTGTTTAAATTAGTTTATGCTTGCCTTGACTAGTCTTAGTAGTCTATTGCTCAAAGGTTCAATCTTTCTCGTTTTCACTAATCATGCTTAGTAGTTTTAGTATGTTTGCTCCTTTTATTGTTGCTTTTATTAGTCTTACTATGTTCTCCTCCTTCCTAGGCTAGATTTCTAGCTAGGGAAGGGGGATAATGGGACTTTGTGATGGTTTTGAATGATATTTGGTTGGCTTTGGTGATCGTTCTTTTGATGCTCGAATCAAGGTATTTTATTGTTAAAGCATGAAACTTGATCACCTTTATGTTTAAATCTTGTGCTAATGTTGGGTTATGTGAGAGCAAGCTTGATATTGGTGATGACTTGAAGATGGGTAGACCACGACCTCAAAGGCGGGGTTGGGTAGGCGGTGTTAAGGGGTGTGCGAGAGTGACCTCTTGATGTTGGACCAAGACCCTCAATAGATTTGATCCATTGCCCACCAAATGTTGTCGAAATCGTTGTTGTGAGTTCCATAATTCCCCCTCTCCCTAGTGTTTGTCTTATTGATTAATCACTCTTATTTTATCTTCCTTAGGTAGTCTAGTTGATAACTCAAACCCCTTTTCTTTTACTCCCGTCAATTGATTGCATCTCGAACTAAGTGTAAAACTCCTTGCTTCTCCGTGGATACGACCCCTTACTATGCTATACTACCTTATTAGGCTAGTTAGTTAGACTAGGGAGATTTTATTCTTGATCCGGAACCATAGGAAGTAACGACACCTAGGGGACCGATCAACTGTGGCATGCCAAAACGAGTTATAATGTTTTTCCAAATAAAGCCCTTGACGTCGCTCGTTGTTATACCCCGCATGGCTTCAACCTCTATCCATTTAGTGAAGTAGTCCACAGCTACTATCACAAACTTCTTTTGCCCAGCGGCCACCGGGAAAGGTTCTAAGATATCCATGCTCCATTTGGCAAATGGCAGAGGGAACAAGATGGGACTTAAGTAGTTGGACGGCTTCTGATGCAGATTTTCATGCTTCTGACAACTGTCGCACTTCTTTGCATAGACGAGGGCGTCCTCCTTTAAGGTAGGCCAGTAATACCCCGTCCTTAAAGCCTTTTCTCCCAATGCTCTTCCCCCAATGTGAGATGCACAAGCTCCTTCATGGAGTTCCTTCAGAACCTCTAGGCCATCTTCTCTGGTGATGCACTTGAGGAGAGGACGATTGAATGACTTCTTGTAAAGGGTCTCATCCCACAGCTCAAACCATTTGTCTCGAGCCTTCACATACTTGGCTTCTATAGGGTCTGAAGGCAGCCGTCCTGTCTTCTTGTATTCTATTATAGGCTCCATCCAAACTGCCCCTCGGCTAAGAAACATTATTTGCTCTTGGTCAATACTCTTTTTGGGTTTAACTTCCCAAAACACTGTTCTTGGCACATCACCTTCAGCCGAGCTGGCCAATTTTGAGAGAGCGTCAGCTTGATGATTTTCTGACCATGGCATTTAGTCGAGAACAAATCGTTTCAAAGGCTCAATCTCATCTTTGATCAGACGCATGTATTTTCCCATCGCTGCTTCTTTACATTCAAAGTCTCCATTGACTTGACTAACGACCAAGAGAGAGTCCGATTTGGCCTCAATTTCAAGAGCTCCTGCCGCTTTACACATTTTGATTCCAGCTAGAAGTGCTTCGTATTCAGCTTCGTTATTGGACGCTTGGAATTGGAATCTTAGCGCATATTCAAACTTGTCTCCTTCTGGAGATTGAAAAATGATTCCTGCCCCACATCCATTGACAGTGGAGGATCCATCAACCATGAGCGTCCAATGCTTCCTCCCATCAGCCGGATCAAATATTGGTTCTATAGTTGGCCGAGTAAGCTCAACTATAAAATCTGCTAAGGCCTGCCCCTTAATGGCTTTCCTTGGTTCAAATGATATATCAAACATGTTAAGCTCAACAACCCATTTCAACATCCGTCCAGCGGCTTCCATCTTTTGCAAAACTTGCTTCAAGGGTTGGTCAGTATATAGACGAGTATACTGTGAGCTAAGAAATAGGGCCTTAACTTTCTGCTGGCCATGATGAGGGCCAATCCAAACTTCTCGACCGGAGTGTACCTTTTTTCCGCATCCTTGAGCACATGGCTCACAAAGTATATTGGCACTTACACGGATTCTCTTTCAGCTAGCAGGACAGCACTCACAGCCTGAGTGGACACAGCCAAGTATACAAATAGTTTCTCCGCCTCGGCTGGACTGAATAACCTAGGCAGCTGTCGAAGGTGATCCTTGACTTGCTGAAGCGCCTGCTCAGCTTCCGCTGTCCACTCAAACTTGGCCTTCTTCTTGATAGTAGCGAAAAAGTGATGACACTTGTCGCCCGACTTAGACAAGAATCGTCCAAGAGCAGTTAAGCAACCCGTCAATCGTTGAACTTCCATTATCTTTGACGGGGATTTCATGTCTAGAATAGCTTGGATCTTTTCAGGGTTAGCTTCTATTCCCCTTTGATCTACTAAGAAGCCTAGGAACTTCTTCGACAAGACTCCAAAGACACATTTGCTGGGGTTCAATCTTAGCTTGTATTTTCTGAGAGTTTCGAAAGTTTCTCTCAAATCACCAACATGATCTTCCTCTTGCCGACTCTTGACTATCATATCATCAATGTATGCTTCCATGTTTCTTCCCAACTGTGGCTGAAAGACAGTGTTAATCAATCTTTGAAAGGTGGTCGGCGCATTACGGAGGCCAAAAGGCATCCTCAGCCAGCCATACAACCCTTCCTCAGTAATGAAGGACGTTTTGTCCTAATCCTCTGTCCACATGGGAATCTGGTGAAAGCCTGAATATGCATCCATAAAGCTTAACAAAGCATGGCCGGCTGTGGAGTCCACCAGTCGATCCAACTTAGGCAAGGGGAAACTATCCTTGGGACAAGCCTTGTTGAGATCGGTGTAGTCCACACACATTCTCCAAGTGCCATTAGGCTTTGGCACCATGACTACATTCGCTATCCATTCGGGATAATAAGTCTCTTTGATGAATTTTAATTCCAACAACTTCTGAACTTCCTGGTCGACTGCCTGGTTCCTGGCCGTTCCTAAGTGCCTTTTCTTTTGACGAACATGTTTTAAACTTGGATCGACATTCAGCGGGTGGACGGCTATCTCTGGATTGATTCCAGGCATTTCTTCAACACAATAAGCAAAAACGTCTTGAAATTCTTTCAACAAACTGATTAAAAGGCCTCTCAAATCTGGAGAGAGTGAAGACCCAATCTTGAGGGTTCTTTCTGGACGAGCTTCATCCAAACAGACATCTTCTGGAGCTTCCACCGGCTCTGTTCGTTCTTGTGCCAGCCCCATAATAGCCATCACCTCCTCAGACGAGGATGACTCCTCCTTGACGAGCTCATACTTCCTTTTTTTGCTGGGGAGAAGTTCAGACGTTTTCCTGGAGGGAGCGGCAGGCGTCTGAGGAATCTCAATTGCCATCTTCAACGAGGCCACTTAGTCCCTTACAATTTCAGACGTTTTCCTTTTGCCAGCAACTCTCGTCTTAACTTTCCCAATTTTAGACGTTTTCCTTTCGTCACCGATCTTCGTCTGGTCTTCATGGTCTGCTGTCCATGATGACGTCTTGAGGGTAGTGAGGTAACATTCCCTAGCTGCCTGCTGATTTCCATACAAGCAGCCAATTTTGCCATCATCACACTCAAACTTCATAAGCATTAAGTGAGTGACTATTACAAATTTAACATGATTCGAGTTGGCCGTCCAAGTATGACATTGTAGGTCACAAATCTCGACTACCAAGAACTTGATAAACGAGTCCTTGAGGTCTCCCTTCTCTCCCACTCGGACGGGCAAAGTAACAGCTCCCATAGGATGAATGATTCCTCCCCCAAACCCAATGATGGGATGGTGAATGGGAACCAAGTTCTTTTCATCAAACTTCAATTTGGACAAGCAATCAGCGCTAATGATGTCTGTTGAGCTTCCGGTGTCAATCAGAATTCTTCTTACTCTCAAGTTTGCTATCTTCATTTCTACAACCAAATGGTCATCATGGGGAGTTCTCAGCTTCCCCTGATCTTGTTCACTAACTACCACTTTTGGGAAGGGCTCGACCTTTGTCTGATCGGCTAGTAAGACTTGGTGAGCTCCCCGAGGTAGTTTTTGTACCCTCTATTGGTTGGTCCTCCAAAGCAAAGAAACCCTCCCCGAAATTAAAAGGACAACATCCTCGTCCGTGCTTTCACTCTCTTTCTTCTTAGTCCTGCCGATCATCCTTCCTCCGAAACTTCCTTCCCCGCTGAGGCAAATAGGAGTTCGTCTTTCCTTTTTGAGCTAGATCCTCCAAAGCCCTCTTAAGGTGCTTGCATTCATTGGTCTCATGACCGCAGCCCTTGTAAAAGTGACGATTTTTGCTCTTGTCCCTATTTCGTAAGGAGTCTTCATTCGAGCCGAGCCTTCACCATATTGGTCCTTTATCTCCATGAGAATGGAGTATTGGTCCGTGCTGAATTCGATGGGGTTGGATGAAGAAGGCTCAGATTCCTTTCTCTTGCTTCTTCTGGACGAAGTAGTGGTTGAGGTAAT
This sequence comes from Beta corolliflora, assembly GCA_947648045.1. NCBI lineage: Eukaryota > Viridiplantae > Streptophyta > Magnoliopsida > Caryophyllales > Amaranthaceae > Beta > Beta corolliflora. The sequence continues at coordinate 124,260 of CANSZD010003378.1, read as the reverse complement.
TGCCCAAGTCTCGGCCTTTTTGGGGTTGCTCTTTTTGGCCGAGCAACCTCTTCGGGCTTCTTGGACTCGGGGTGCTTTGCCTCGAAGACATACTTCGATGGCGTGTATAAATGCTTCGGCTTCCCTTAATGCCTCGGCAAGAGTGGTGATTTTCTTCTTAACAAGATCGAACTTAAAACTTCCTAGCCTTAGTACCCTGATAAAGGCGTCAAAGGTCACCCCTGCATTAAGATCTTGAATCTGAAGGGCTTCTAGATTGAATCTCTTAACAAAACTCCTAAGAGCTTCTTTAGGTCCTTGGACGACCTTACCCAAGTGCATGCTTGTTTTTTGCTCTTGCTTATTGGCAACAAAGTGACTAGTAAATAAGAAACTGAGTTCAGTAAAATTGTTGACTCGAATTGGGTGGAAGATTGTTGAACCACTTCTGTGCTACTCCCTTCAGAGTTGCGGGAAGTTCTTACACCACGTAGCATCATCCACTCCTTGGACGTACATCTGATGCTTGTAAGCGGATAGGTGATCGTCTGGATTTGTTGTTCCATCAAAAGGTTCTACAGTAGGGAGTTTAACCTTTGGGAATTGGGGCGCCTCCATGATCCTGGCTTAGAATGGAGTGGGCCAGTTAATCCGGAGGGCTCCCAACTGTCCCTCGATGGGTACGAACTCCTAACGATATTCCTTTATCACGGGATCAGATGAAGTGTTTGCGAGGGGGCCGGACGTCTATAAACTATGGGTGAACCACCGTCCTCTCTTTGTCTTGGATGAGCAAGAGAGAGGCTTAAACTTCGTCCTTTCGTTACGGGCGGCAACCTCAAAGGAGGGTCCTTCAAGTATGGTGTAGAACCTGTCGCCGACCGTTGTAATGCAGCCGCTTTCTTCGCCTCTAGATACTCCCTGGCATCTGTTTCCATTCGGCGCCCGCTTGGACGAACCTGATCCTAGGTCCTGACCACCAGGTTCAGTCCATCTTCCTTCGCTGTTCATTGCCTTCTGGCTGCTTTCCTCTGGCCGTCCTCCTAGAGGGTTCCTGACGAACAGGTCGACTAGGAACTGGACGATTTTCTTGGGAACGTCCCCTAAGAGGAGCTAGATTGTTAGCGGCTGGCTCAGGGTTAAGATGGAAAAACAACATGTTGCTCTTGATCTGTTCCTGGACGACGGCTGCCATCTTAGTCTGAAAATCATTCAAGACGTTCTATAGATGGGCAGCAGTCACTGGACGTTCAAGATTCTCCTGTATAACATGCACTTGGTTTTGTCTAGGGACATTGATGATGGACGGGGGTCTATCCCTTCCTCGAGGCGGTCTCTCATGATCTATTGTGTCTTCGACATTGACCTGAAAACTTTGATTTCTAGCCACATTGGACGACTGACAGTCAGTCATCGTTGCGTCTCTCCACAGACGGTGCCAAATGTTTAGTATGCTTGTCGAGCAAGTAAACTAGTTTCCCTTTGATGTTCTTCACTTGGAGACTTGTGCAACAATGTATGAATCTAGCCAATCCGAACCTGAGCTTCGTTCCTGAACCTGCAAAAAAGGGACCCACCCTGGAGGTTTGGGTGGTGGTTCCCCCTCCGAAGCTTAAGTCAGGAATCAGGAGTTTGAAGGAAAAAGTAGAGATAGAGAGAGAAAGAGAATATTTCCACAGAGTAAGTTTACACTGTTTGCATTGAATGATCTTTCTCCTGATTTCAGGGGTATTTATAGTGATTGCACGATGACAGTTAACCTTAAAAACTGCCCTAGAATAGTGGCATCTGATTGGCTAAGAAATCAGATCATGACACGTGGCAGACCATGATTTGTGAGAATTTACCAACCAATCACTTGCAGCCACCTTCAAGGGGCTGGGCTTTGACTAGCTTGTGGGCCAGAAAAGTAAGCCTTTTCCCCCAACTGAATACAACCCAAGGGATAAATCTTTTTCCTTGATTTATTAGGGGAGGACACATGTACGGCTCTGATGAGCCCAAGTGTCTATGAAGGAACCGTAGATTTTTAGGCTACAACAGCAATAATAAAAATTAACTTGGAAAATCGGTCACCAGTCTTCAACCTCAAAGGAGGGTTCTATCCCTTCCTCGAGGCGGTCTCTCATGATCTACTATGTCTTCGACATTGACTTGAAAACTTTGATTTCTAGCCACATTGGACGACTGACAGTCAGTCATCGTTGCGTCTCCCCACAGACGGCGCCAAATGTTTAGTATGCTTGTCGAGCAAGTAAACTAGTTTCCCTTTGATGTTCATCACTTGGAGACTTGTGCAACAATGTATGAATCTAGCCAATCCGAACCTGTGCTTCGTTCCCGAACATGCAAAAAAGGGACCCACCCTGGAGGTTTGGGTGGTGGTTTCCCCTCCGAAGCTTAAGTCAGGAATAAGGAGTTTGATGGAAAAAGTAGAGATAGAGAGAGAAAGAGAATATTTCCACAGAGTAAGTTTACACTGTTTGCATTGAATGATCTCTCTCCTGATTTAAGGGGTATTTATAGTGATTACAAGATGACAGTTAACCTTAAAAACTGCCCTAGAATAGTTGCATCTGATTGGCTAAGAAATCAGATCATGACACGTGGCAGACCATGATTTGTGAGAATTTACCAACCAATCACTTGCAGCCACCTTCAAGGGGCTGGGCTTTGACTAGCTTGTGGGCCTGAAAAGTAAGCCTTTTCCCCCAACTGAATACAACCCAAGGGATAAATATTTTTCCTTGATTTATTAGCGGAGGACACATGTACGGCTCTGATGAGCCCAAGTGTCTATGAAGGAACCGTAGATTTTTAGGCTACAACAGCAATAATAAAAATTAACTTGGAAAATCGGTCACCAGTCTTCAACCTCAAAGGAGGGTTCTATCCCTTCGTCGAGGCGGTCTCTCATGATCAACTGTGTCTTCGACATTGACTTGAAAACTTTGATTTCTAGCCACATTGGACGACTGACAGTCAGTCATCGTTGCGTCTCCCCACAGACGGCGCCAAATGTTTAGTATGCTTGTCGAGCAAGTAAACTAGTTTCCCTTTGATGTTCTTCACTTGGAGACTTGTGCAACAATGTATGAATCTTGCCAATCCGAACCTGAGCTTCGTTCCCGAACCTGCAAAAATGGGACCCACCCTGGAGGTTTGGGTGGTGGTTCCCCCTCCGAAGCTTAAGTCAGGAATCAGGAGTTTGAAGGAAAAAGTAGAGATAGAGAGAGAAAGAGAATATTTCCACAGAGTAAGTTTACACTGTTTGCATTGAATGATCTTTCTCCTGATTTCAGGGGTATCTATAGTGATTGCAAGATGACAGTTAACCTTAAAAACTGCCCTAGAATAGTTGCATCTGATTGGCTAAGAAATCAGATCATGACACGTGGCAGACCATGATTTGTGAGAATTTACCAACCAATCACTTGTTGCCACCTTCAAGGGGCTGGGCTTTGACTAGCTTGTGGGCCAGAAAAGTAAGCCTTTTCCCCCAATTGAATACAACCCAAGGGATAAATCTTTTTCCTTGATTTATTAGGGGAGGACACATGTACGGCTCTGATGAGCCCAAGTGTCTATGAAGGAACCGTTGATTTTTAGGCTACAACAGCAATAATAAAAATTAACTTGGAAAATCGGTCACCAGTCTATCGGGACCATTTTTGTAAGGAGTCTTCATCTCAGCTGTAGCCTTCAGCTCATATTGGTCCTTTATCTCCATGAGAATGGAGTATTGGTCCGTGCTGAATTCGATGGGGTTGGATGAAGAAGGCTCAGATTCCTTTCTCTTGCTTCTTCTAGACGAAGTAGTGGTTGAGGTAATTGCCCAAGTCTCGGCCTTTTTGGGGTTGCTCTTTTTTGGCTGAGCAACTTCTTCGGGCTTCTTGGACTCGGGGTGCTTTGCCTCAGCACATACTTCAGTGGCGTGTATAAATGCTTCGGCTTCCCTTAATGCCTCGGCAAGAGTGGTGATTTTCTTCTTAACAAGATCGAACTTAAAACTTCCTAGCCTTAGTCCCCTGATAAAGGCGTCAAAGGTCACCCCTGCATTAAGATCTTGAATCTGAAGGGCTTCAAGATTGAATCTCTTAACAAAACTCCTAAGAGCTTCTTTAGGTCCTTGGACGACCTTACCCAAGTGCATGCTTGTTTTTTGCTCTTGCTTATTAGCAACAAAGTGACTAGTAAATAAGAAACTGAGTTCAGTAAAATTTTTGACTGAATTGGGTGGAAGATTGTTGAACCACTTCTGTGCTACTCCCTTCAGAGTTGTTGGGAAGTTCTTACACCACGTAGCATCATCCACTCCTTGGACGTACATCTGATACTTGTAAGCGGATAGTTGATCGTCTGGATTTGTTGTTCCATCAAAAGGTTCTACAGTAGGGAGTTTAACCTTTAGGAATTGGGGTGCCTCCATGATCCTGGCTTAGAATGGAGTGGGCCAGTTAATCCGGAGGGCTCCCAACTGTCCCTCGATGGGTACGAACTCCTTACGATATTCCTTTATCACAGGATCAGATGAAGTGTTTGCAGGGGCTGGACGTCTATAAACTATGGGTGAACCACCGTCCTCTCTTGTCTTGGATGAGCAAGAGAGAGGCTTAAACTTCGTCCTTCCGTTCTGGACGGCAACCTCAAAGGAGGGTCCTTCAAGTATGGTGTAGAACCTGTCGCCAACCGTTGTAATGCAGCCGCTTTCTTCGCCTCTAGATACTCCCTGGCATCTGTTTCCATTCGGCGCCCGCTTGGACGAACCTGATCCTGGGTCCTGACCATTAGGTTTAGTCCATCTTCCTTCGCTGTTCATTGCCTTCTGGCTGTTTTCCTCAGGCCGTCCTCCTAGAGGGTTCCTGACGAACAGGTCGACTAGGAACTGGGCGATTTTCTTGGGAACGTCCCCTTAGAGGAGCTAGATTGTTAGCGGCTGGCTCAGGGTTAAGATGGAAAAACAACATGTTGCTCTTGATCTATTCCTGGACGACGGCTGCCATCATAGTCCGAAAATCATTCAAGACGTTCCAATGATGGGCAGCAGTCACTGGACGTTCAAGATTCTCCTGTATAACAGGCACTAGGTTTTGTCTAGGGACATTGATGATGGACGGGGGTCTGTCCCTTCCTCGAGGCGGTCTCTCATGATCTTCTGTGTCTTCGACATTGACCTGAAAACATTGATTTTTCTAGCCACATTGGACGACAGACAGTCAGTCATCGTTGCGTCTCCCCACAGACGGCGCCAAATGTTTAGTATGCTTGTCGAGCAAGTAAACTAGTTTCCCTTTGATGTTCTTCACTTGGAGACTTGTGCAACAATGTATGAATATAGCCAATCCAAACCTGAGCTTCGTTCCCGAACCTGCAAAAAAGGGACCCACCCTGGAGGTTTGGGTGGTGGTTCCCCCACCTAAGCCTAAGTCAGGAATCAGGAGTTTGAAGGAAAAAGTAGAGATAGAGAGAGAAAGAGAATATTTCCACAGAGTAAGTTTACACTGTTTGCATTGAATGATCTTTCTCCTGATTTCAGGGGTATTTATAGTGATTGCAAGATGACAGTTAACCTTAAAAACTGCCCTAGAATAGTGGCATCTGATTGGCTAAGAAATCAGATCATGACACGTGGCAGACCATGATTTGTGAGAATTTAACAACCAATCACTTGCAGCCACCTTCAAGAGGCTGGGCTTTGACTAACTTATGGGCCAGAAAAGTAAGCCTTTTCCCCCAACTGAATGCAACCCAAGGGATAAATCTTTTTCCTTGATTTATTAGGGGAGGACACATGTACGGCTCTGATGAGCCCAAGTGTCTATGAAGGAACCGTAGATTTTTAGGCTACAACAGCAATAATAAAAATTAACTTGGAAAATCGGTCACCAGTCTATCGGGACCATTTTTGTAAGGAGTCTTCATCTCAGCTGTAGCCTTCAGCTCATATTGGTCCTTTATCTCCATGAGAATGGAGTATTGGTCCCTGCTGAATTCGATGGGGTTGGATGAAGAAGGCTCAGATTCCTTTCTCTTGCTTCTTCTGGACGAAGTAGTGGTTGAGGTAATTGCCCAAGTCTCGGCCTTTTTGGGGTTGCTCTTTTTTGGCTGAGCAACCTCTTCAGGCTTCTTGGACTCGGGGTGCTTTGCCTCAGCACATACTTCAGTGGCGTGTATAAATGCTTCGGCTTCCCTTAATGCCTCGGCAAGAGTGGTGATTTTCTTCTTAACAAGATCGAACTTAAAACTTCCTGGCCTTAGTCCCCTGATAAAGGCGTCAAAGGTCACCCCTGCATTAAGATCTTGAATCTGAAGGGCTTCTAGATTGAATCTCTTAACAAAACTCCTAAGAGCTTCGTTAGGTCCTTGGACGACCTTACCCAAGTGCATGCTTGTTTTTTGCTCTTGCTTATTGGCAACAAAGTGACTAGTAAATAAGAAACTGAGTTCATTAAAATTGTTGACTGAATTGGGTGGAAGATTGTTGAACCACTTCTGTGCTACTCCCTTCAGAGTTGCTGGGAAGTTCTTACACCACGTAGCATCATCCACTCCTTGGACGTACATCTGATGCTTGTAAGCGGATAGGTGATCGTCTCGATTTGTTGTTCCATCAAAAGGTTCTACAGTAGGGAGTTCAACCTTTGGGAATTGGGGCGCCTCCATGATCCTGGCTTAGAATGGAGTGGGCCAGTTAATCCGGAGGGCTCCCAACTGTCCCTCGATGGGTACGAACTCCTTACGATATTCCTTTATCACAGGATCAGATGAAGTGTTTATAGGGGCTGGACGTCTATAAACTATGGGTGAACCACCGTCCTCTCTTGTCTTGGATGAGCAAGAGAGAGGCTTAAACTTCGTCCTTTCGTTCTGGACGGCAACCTCAAAGGAGGGTCCTTCAAGTATGGTGTAGAACCTGTCGCCGACCGTTGTAATGCAGCCGCTTTCTTTGCCTCTAGATACTCCCTGGCATCTGTTTCTATTCGGCGCCCGCTTGGCCGAACCTGATCCTGGGTCCTGACCACCAGGTTCAGTCCATCTTCCTTCGCTGTTCATTGCCTTCTGGCTGCTTTCCTCTGGCCGTCCTGCTAGAGGGTTCCTGACGAACAGGTCGACTAGGAACTGGACGATTTTCTTGGGAACGTCCCCTAAGAGAAGCTAGATTGTTAGCGGCTGACTCAGGGTTAAGATGGAAAAACAACATGTTGCTCTTGATCTGTTCCTGGACGACGGCTGCCATCTTAGTCTGAAAATCATTCAAGACGTTCTAAAGATGGGCAGCAGTCATTGGACTTTCAAGATTCTCCTGTAAAACAGGCACTTGGTTTTGTCTAGGGACATTAATGATGGACGGGGGTCTATCCCTTCCTCGAGGCGGTCTCTCATGATCTACTGTGTCTTCGACATTGACCTGAAAACTTTGATTTCTAGCCCCATTGGACGACTGACAGTCAGTCATCGTTGCGTCTCCCCACAGACGGCGCCAAATGTTTAGTATGCTTGTCGAGCAAGTAAACTAGTTTCCCTTTGATGTTCTTCACTTGGAGACTTGTGCAACAATGTATGAATCTAGCCAAACCGAACCTGAGCTTCGTTCCCGAACCTGCAAAAAAGGGACCCACCCTAGAGGTTTGGGTGGTGGTTCCCCCTCCGAAGCTTAAGTCAGGAATCAGGAGTTTGAAGGAAAAAGTAGAGATAGAGAGAGAAAGAGAATATTTCCACAGAGTAAGTTTACACTGTTTGCATTGAATGATCTTTCTCCTGATTTCAGGGGTATTTATAGTGATTGTAAGATGACAGTTAACCTTAAAAACTGCCCTAGAATAGTGGCATCTGATTGGCTAAGAAATCAGATCATGACACGTGGCAGACCATAATTTGTGAGAATTTACCAACCAATCACTTGCAGCCACCTTCAAGGGGGCTGGGCTTTGACTAGCTTGTGGGCCAGAAAAGTAAGCCTTTTCCCCCAACTGAATACAACCCAAGGGATAAATCTTTTTCCTTGATTTATTAGGGGAGGACACATGTACGGCTCTGATCAGCCCAAGTGTCTATGAAGGAACCGTAGATTTTTAGGCTGCAACAGCAATAATAAAAATTAACTTGGAAAATCGGTCACCATTCTATCGGGACCATTTTTGTAAGGAGTCTTCATCTCAGCTGGAGCCTACAGCTCATATTGGTCCTTTATCTCCATGAGAATGGAGTATTGGTCCTTGCTGAATTCGATGGGGTTGGATGAAGAAGGCTCAGATTCCATTCTCTTGCTTCTTCTGGATGAAGTAGTGGTTGAGGTAATTGCCCAAGTCTCGGCCTTTTTGGGATTGCTCTTTTTTGGCTGAGCAACCTCTTCAGGCTTCTTGGACTCGGGGTGCTTTGCCTCAGCACATACTTCGGTGGCGTGTATAAATGTTTCGGCTTCCCTTAATGCCTCGGCAAGAGTGGTGATTTTCTTCTTAACAAGATCGAACTTAAAATTTCCTGGCCTTAGTCCCCTGATAAAGGCGTCAAAGGCCACCCCTACATTAAGATCTTGAATCTGAAGGGCTTCTAGATTGAATCTCTTAACAAAACTCCTAAGAGCTTCTTTAGGTCCTTAGACGACCTTACCCAAGTGCATGCTTGTTTTTTGCTCTTGCTTATTGGCAACAAAGTGACTAGTAAATAAGAAACTGAGTTCAGTAAAATTGTTGACTGAATTGGGTGGAAGATTGTTGAACTACTTCTGTGCTACTCCCTTCAGAGTTGCTGGGAAGTTCTTACACCACGTAGCATCATCCACTCCTTGGACGTACATCTGATGCTTGTAAGCGGATAGGTGATCGTCTGGATTTGTTGTTCCATCAAAAGTTCTACAGTAGGGAGTTTAACCTTTGGGAATTGGGGCGCCTCCATGATCCTGGCTTAGAATGGAGTGGGCCAGTTAATCCGGAGGGCTCCCAACTGTCCCTCGATGGGTACGAACTCCTTACGATATTCCTTTATCACAGGATCAGATGAAGTGTTTGCAGGGGCTGGACGTCTATAAACTATGGGTGAACCACCGTCCTCTCTTGTCTTGGATGAGCAAGAGAGAGGCTTAAACGTCGTCCTTCCGTTCTGGACGGCAACCTCAAAGGAGGGTCCTTCAAGTATGGTGTAGAACCTGTCGCCGACCGTTGTAATGCAGCCGCATTCTTCGCCTCTAGATACTCGCTGGCATCTGTTTCCATTCGGCGCCCGCTTGGACGAACCTGATCATTGCCTTCTGGCTGCTTTCCTCTGGCCGTCCTCCGAGAGGGTTCCTGACGAACAGTTCGACTAGGAACTGGACGATTTTCTTGGGAACGTCCCCTAAGAGTAGCTAGATTGTTAGCGGCTGGCTCAGGGTTAAGATGGAAAAACAACATGTTGCTCTTGATCTGTTCCTGGACGACGGCTGCCATCTTAGTCTGAAAATCATTCAAGACGTTCTAAAGATGGGCAGCAGTCACTGGACGTTCAAGATTCTCCTGTATAACAGGCACTTGGTTTTGTCTAGGGACATTGATGATGGACGGGGGTCTATCCCTTCCGCGAGGCGGTCTCTCATGATCTTCTGTGTCTTCGACATTGACCTGAAAACTTTGATTTCTAGCCACATTGCACGACTGACAGTCAGTCATCGTTGCGTCTCCCCACAGACGGCGCCAAATGTTTAGTATGCTTGTCGAGCAAGTAAACTAGTTTCCCTTTGATGTTCTTCACTTGGAGACTTGTGCAACAATGTATGAATCTAGCCAATTCGAACCTGAGCTTTGTTCCCGAACCTGCAAAAAAGGGACCCACCCTGGAGGTTTGGGTGGTGGTTCCCCCCTCCGAAGCTTAAGTCAGGAATCAGGGGTTTGAAGGAAAAAGTAGAGATAGAGAGAGAAAGAGAATATTTCCACAGAGTAAGTTTACATTGTTTGCATTGAATGATCTTTCTCCTGATTTCAGGGGTATTTATAGTGATTGCAAGATGACAGTTAACCTTAAAAACTGCCCTAGAATAGTGGCATCTGATTGGCTAAGAAATCAGATCATGACACGTGGCAGACCATGATTTGTGAGAATTTACCAACCAAGCACTTGCAGCCACCTTCAAGGGGCTGGGCTTTGACTAGCTTGTGGGACAGAAAAGTAAGCCTTTTCCCCCAACTGAATACAACCCAAGGGATAAATCTTTTTCCTTGATTTATTAGGGAAGGACACATGTACGGCTCTGATGAGCCCAAGTGTCTATGAAGGAACCGTAGATTTTTAGGCTACAACAGCAATAATAAAAATTAACTTGGAAAATCGGTCACCAATCTATCGGGACCATTTTTGTAAACACTAGGTAATAGTTGGGACTGCTGAGTATTAATCAAAAGTTGGGACTGAAAATGGCGGAACGTCCATAGTTGGGACCAAAGTTATTAAAATCGCGATTCAAATCTTAAAATCTTACGATTTTACGATTCAAAATATGGTAGACGATTCAATTCACGATTCTAGACGATTCTATACATTTCTGTTGACTAGCAAAAACCTCGCAAATATAAATCATGCTAACAAAGCAAATAATGGATATATATTGTTAGTTATTGCCAATATAGTGGGTAAACAACTATTTTTTCCAATTTTTAGGTCTTTTAACTTATAATTTTAGCATATTCAGTGAAGATTGAGTGCGATATCTTGATATACGTGTTTGTAGAATCTTACGATTCTACGATTCGATTTTACGATTCGATTCTAAAGGTCGTTTCCGATTCAAACTAGTTACTCGATTTTAACAACTTTGGTTGGGACTGTTCCTATGTAATTTTTCCTAAGAAAAATCACATAAACACATATTTTCTTAGAGTCTCCCCATTAGAGTTCACTATTCTAGGTGGGGTGATTTAAGGTTGGGAACCTATTAGGACTTCCACATACTTAAATCACTCCATAAATTAAAAAATTGATACGAGAAAAACTAAGAGAAAGTTAGTATGTGATTAAGAAGATAATTAAGAAAATAACAAGAATTTAATTTTACCTTACCTTGCTAACTCAATGATGCACTTCCTTTGCCAAGGCTTCTACTTTTTTTTATTTTTCTTAATTTCTAAGTGAGTTTCTAAATTAACTTAATTACTAACTAAAACCCTTTTTTGTGTTTTTCTTTGATGAACTTCTTACTTACTAATTAATTTTCTAATTTTACTTTTACTTTCTTTTTTTTCTCTCTTAAATGAGGTTTTTAGTGGGAGGGAGTATGGAGAATGAAGTGGAATTCAAGTTGTTTGGGTGGAATTGAAGTTGTTATTTGAAGTTGTTCTTTCAAATGAAAATAAAGAGGGGTATTTATAGGAAAATGAAGTGTAAAATAAGAGTTTGAAGGAGGTAGAATGTTCATGATGATTAATTGTATTTTAAGCCCATAAAATGTTTTAAGAGCCCAATTAAGTATTTAATATTTTAATAAATTTTTTTCATAATTTTATTATTATTATCTTTAATAAATATAAATCAGATTTACATCCGTAAAATTTAATCTCCGGAATTTTAGGGATAAAAAAGTATCTTTAAAGCATGCGTAGAATAAAAAACCGAATATACTAGAATATTTGTTGGACGCGGGGGCTGCGCTCAGCGCGCCACGTGCGTCCAACACATAGGCCAGAACGCGTCAGGCGATCCAATGAGCGCCTGACACGTGGATTTGTGACTCACACAGAGTCCTGCGTCTGACCCAAGTCCTGTGTGAGACGCAAAGTACTTTTCTATCTATTTTGAAAACGCGTTTACACGTGTGCAAATTTGATTAGGCTGGCTGCGTCAGGCACACCAATGTGCGCCTGACGCGTGGCGTTGCGCCTGTCACGTAGGCCTGCGCTTGGCGCAGGGCTTGCGTGAGGCGCACGCTTCCTTTTGCCTATAAATACTCGTGTTTTATATGAATTACGAGCGGCTTTTCATTATTATTTTACGCACACACAAGCTTTCGAATATTTCCGAAATCCATCGAATCTCCAAATACTCAAACACTCAAACACTTCAATCCTTTCAAGTCAATTTCAATTCCTCATCATACTACGTTCTTGGTTCCACGATTGCTCTGTTTAAAGATCGTTGCGCTCTTCAATCTAAGCCGCATAGGTATAATTCCTGAGGATCCTTGAATAAATTAACTATTTTTATATTGAAGTTACTAACTGTGTCTTTCCTGATGTAGATCTTTAATATAAAATCGTTCTATTGTATATTGTAAACCTTTTTCCTTCTTTTTATTTATTTTTTATATATTATTATATGCTTGCCAGATTATTCTATGCATATTATATGATTGTCCTACATGCTTTTTATCACCCACATGTTATTTTTGCTAATCAAAGACCTAAATAAATGTTCTAACATTAATCAGATTAATTTGGACAACTTGTTAGGTTCCCTTTAATATTGATTGCCTAATAACATGTCACTAAAAATAGTCTTTTTATGTGTTTCCTGAACCAATTTAGACAAAATATTTTTAGGGTGTTTAAAACGTCATACGATTATTCTTTGGCATAAAATCTGTAATGAATTGATATTTAGTAGAGGCCAACAATGGGCAATATGGTTCATGACAGTATTGTACCCTCACCCCCAAACTCAATCTTTGGTTCATTTTGACCATCTATGGAGTCAGGACGGGGAAATCTACATTGGATAATTTGTCCCTACGGTTTTCGCATATCCAATTAGGTTTATGATTCTTCCTAAAAAGAATTATTGGCGACTTCAAAATAATTTTCAATAAAACCTTAACAGTGGGGTAGTCAAATCAAATACGCGCTCATCCCGCATAGGCGAAATAAAAACACGTCTACAATTTGGCGACTTCACTGGGGAGGATTTTATAAAATTTTTTTTTTTTTTAAATGAGTGGGTGAAACTTGAAAAATACGATTCATTCTCTTTTTATGCCTTTGAATAATATACTGTTTTGCGTATGCATGGCTATTGTTCATCCACCATAAGGACAATCTACCTTGCCTCATTAGCACATGTTCTATGTGTGAGGCCACCCCCGGGGGGTTTGCGCTTTGTCCTCCCAAAAAGCTTCCTGAGCGATAGTTTTGGACCTTAGTCATAAGCAAACCTACCCAACCATGGCATTGTTCTCTTGTTCCTGACTTGAGAACTAGAGTGCGTCTTACACGTGGCCACCTCTTTAAGCAGGGGTACGAAGCATGGGATCAATCTCTTAGTCATGGACCCTTTTATACTGAACCTAAACCTGACCATAGTTTTAAACATAGAACTGAAGTTTAGGTTGGAACTTCTGCATCCATGTTATATGACATTTGCCTGTGATTGCAATTTTTGCTTGTTATTATCCTGTCAATTTGTCATTATCATGCGTCGTTCCAAAAAATCGCGTCTAAACACAATCATCAATCGACCAAAACTTCGCCTAAATCCCCGAAAAACGTGTCGGGGAGTAGTGCGTCAAGCGCATTAAGTTGCGCCTGGCGTACCACTCCCGCACCAGACGCATGGCTGTGCGCCGCGCGCAGCAATGTTGCGCGGCACGCAGTCTATGCATCGCGTGCTTTTCGTCGATTTAGTCGCCGTAATGATCGATCCTATGTTTGTCTGTCTGCATTCGCGTAGTACATGGTCTAATCAAAAGTATCACCTAATTCAAAACATAAAAATTAGTCTTTTCATGCAAGGTCGAGTCTGTCCTAAAAAGAACATCTAAGGAAAAATGGTCATTGTAGAGTTAGAGTTGTCATGCATGTCTACCTCTTCCCATTTCATCCCTGCTGTTCAACAAATCTTCCCTGTCAATCTTATCTTACCATATTCACCGATTTCCAAAACTTACATTCTTCAAAATCAATCATACACAGTCTTGTATTCTACTCTTTTTCAAAAGCATTTACTAAACTGCATCATACCACCTATTAAAAAAAACATTTTCAAAATTTATCCATCATCTTTTCCTAACAAAAGATAAAACAAGGGGTTCCTTTCAAAAACGAATTTCGAAAATTCTAAGCCCAGTCCAAACACCTTCATATAATCCAATCAACTCCATTCAATCCATTTGCATTCATTCTAGGCCCATATGCATTAGAGTCTATTTGCATTCATTCTAGGCCCATGTGCATTTCAGTCCATTCCTTCGCTAGCATTAGAGTCGATCTTAGGCCCATATAAGTCTAGTTCATATCAAAATTTAGGCCCATTTGCATCTTTATGTGAAGTCTGGTCCAAGTCTATTCCTAATCCATTCCAATCTAAGTCTAAGTCTAGTCCGATCCAAATCTTAGGTCCATTTAGGCCCAGTTCATTTCCCTAGGTCTAGTTTGCATCATATGTAAACCCTAGTCAGTCTACGGACTATAAAAGCTCAGTCTTAGAACTATAAAATTTCCCTAGGTCTAGTTTGCATTATATGTAAAACCTAGTCAGTCTACGGACTATAAAAGCTCAGTCTTAGGACTATAAAATTTCCCTAGGTCTAGTTTGCGTTATATGTAAACCCTAGTCAGTCTATGGACTATAAAAGCTCAGTCTTAGAACTATAAATTTTCCATAGGTCTAGTTTGCATTATATGTAAACCATAGTCAGTCTATGGACTATAAAAGCTCGACTATAAATTTTCCCCAGGTCTTGTTTGCGTTAAATGTAAACCCTAGTCAGTCTTCGGACTATAAAAGTCAGTCTTAGGACTATAAAATTTTCCTACGTCTAGTTTGCATTATATAAGTTCAGTCTTAAGACTATCAAATTTCCCTAGGTCTAGTTTGCATTATATGCAAACCCTAGTCAGTCTACGGACTATAAAAGTCAAGTCTGCGGACTATAAAAGTCATCCCCTAAGTCTAACCACCTTTATTTGTCTACCCTGCTTTGAGTCAAGTCTACTTATTGTAAGTGCAAAGTCTAGTGCTCAGCAAAATCCAATCATTCAGTCTACTTGCATAGTCCATTCCAGTCCATGTTTGCATTTGCATCTAGTTAGGCCCATATACTAGTCCAAAATAATACCCATTTCTAATCATGTCCTATTCACATTCTCACTTTCACCTTCATCTCTCATCTCCCATTTCTCATCTGCATTTCTCATTTCGAAAACATTATTTCTTAAAATTTACGAGGTCCATCCGATTTCTGTTCAGGACAGGTCGTGAGATTATAACTTGGGAACGTCCAACAGAGAGGCAACAAGGTCGACCTACTCCCAGACTTGTCAAGCGCATTCTAACCTTTTCAGACGAAATCTCCGACTCTTCTGAATCATCATCTAAAATGGGGGACACTAATGAACAGCTAAGTGCCATTATGGCTCAACTTACACTGATGAACTCTCGTCTTGAGGAACAAGACAAAGAGATTAAGGCACTGAGGGAGAAACTAACTGAAGAAGACGAACAAGGCGACACTCCACGACCAATCAAGACCAACACAGATTTGAGGTTTGATAAACTCGAGCAATTGATCCAGTCAATTCCTGCACTCGAGAGTCAGGCTCATGGCCATGACATCATTGACCCTGAATTGAGGGACGAGCTCCCTAAAAAGGTAACATTGGGTGACCTCCCAAATTCAAGGGGTCGAAGACCCAAATGATCTTTTGAGAGCTTTTTCCATCTCTATGGCTCTCAAGGGCATGAGCAAGGACATGTTTGCTTATGTTTTTCCCTTTACCTTGGATGCACATCCATTTAAGTGGTTCAGATCGCCGAACAAAACCAAGCTGAATGACTAGGACTACATCAGAGAGGAGTTCCACAAGCAGTACATATATAATACTCAACTTCCTATTGGCCTACGTGAGTTGGAGTTAACTAAATAGAACTCCAACGAAGATTTTGTCACCTTCCTTAACAGATGGAGGGAAAAGGCTGCACAAATGACTAACAGGACATCCCAAGAGGATCTAGTCCGATTAGTTATCCGTAACTTGCAGCCCAAGTATGGGGATCATATCAAATCCCAACCCATAGAGTCTTTCACGAAACTCTATAAGGTAGGCTTGTTGATTGAGGAAGAGGTACAAGCCAACAAGACCAAGGGTTCCAACAACAACAACTCTTTTAAGAAGAATAATAATAACCCTTCCAGCTCCAAAGGAAATGATGTCAATGCCCTAACTACTGAAAAGGGAGGTTATCAAAAGCCTCAAAGAACATTCACTCCATTGGGCATGACTCTAGAAGAAGCCATCACTAGGCTTCACGCAAAAGGAGCAATACAACCTATCGGTCCCACTCCATACCCTGCACCTGAAGATATATCCAGTAAATGGAACCTTAATGCCTATTGTAAGTACCACCAAGGGAATGGACACCCAACATCTGCGTGTTGGGCCTTAAGGAATACTCTGCAAGACATGGTTGATAGTGGCAGACTTCCGATCCCACCGGCAGCAAAAGTAAGCAACAACAATAACCCCTTGGGCATCGTGTCAACAGTGCAGGGGGCTTAGTCATTTAGCGTTGGTTTTCTAGGTTGAGTCGGAGAGTCCCTCCCCTAGCTCCTTCATTTCCCTTCCTGTCGAGTCTATGTCATTTAGGTTTTTTATTTCTAAATAGTTGTTGACCCGGGCGATGCCCCAGATCATTTACCAATGTGAATTTGAAGTGTTAAATCAAAAAACTTGAAAGAAGTGAAAAAAAAAGTTATAGGCATTGGATTGTGTCGTGAAATGATCTTACAGTTCCTTTTAAGTTTTCTACATAGTAAATTATAATATGAATTATTGATCAACATAACCCTCAACTTCAAGAGAGTACATATATATAAATATATAATTAATTACAAAGACTATAATACAATCTTATTTTTAAAATTTAGGTTAATATGTAAGAATATAACCAGATGCAATAAAATAGTGTAGTGGTGTTAGTCAGGGAGGTTATAAAAATTTTAAAAGTTTTGTTTTTATTATATAAGAGTACTGAAAAGTAAAACATACTATTATTAGCATTAGATTAATGAGTATTAATATATAGATTTGTACTTAATTGGTTTAAAAAGAGAAATATTATCTTGTCTTTAAATAATTTTGTTTCCTACAAAGTCCATGTGGGCGACAAGTTCAAAAAAAATTTAAGCTGTCCATATAGGCGATTTTAAGAAAGAAAAAAAAACGTAAAATAATATTTTCTTGCCCTCTATGAAGGGAAGAGTAGCAGTTGTACTTCTTACTTCTATGAGAATGTTGGGTTTAATGAGTCACCCGAGTGTGTATTAGATGGTTGGTGTGGATATTTGATGAGTATGGATCAAGCAAATAAAGGAGGGACTAATACTCTATTAGCAGTAGCAGTATTGCACTTTTGCTTGAACAATATTGGCGGGCCACATGAGCTACCAAGTATGTGGGCCATAACTTTTGAGATAATTGGATGTAAATGATGAGTCTCCTCAATAATTATAGGGATATTGTGGAATGTAAGTTATTATATTTATAATTGCTTTTCTTAGATGTATGTTATATATATATATTTTCCCCCCATAAAAACCAAAGAGAGATGGTAGAATAGTTGGTTATTATGTTCGTATTTCAAATGGGAGGTTGCGTGTTCGAGACTTCACACATACTTTTTTGTTGATTACTTTGTATCACTTGTTTGGGAGGGGGAGGGGTACATGTGGCAGCATGGCATTTGTTTGCCTTGGGTTTTAGATATATATATATATATATATATATATATATATATATATATATATATATATATATATATATATATATATATATATAATAAGCCTTGTTTCATTCATTTTCAATTAATAAAATAATTGCATTTTTATTTTCATTTTCATTGGCCTTCCATCATTTTATTTATGCTTCTAATTCAATGATGAAACCTAAATCACCTAACGAACTTGACTAATAATAATAAAAAGCGATCTGAAATAAAAAATAATAATGAAGAAAAATAAATGAAAAAAAGAGGACATGCTTTGGATCAGGAGTTATTCCCCTCTCCCTTCCATAAAACCATCATCCATAAGCCATCCATGCAATCTAAAATAATAAAAAAATCCCTTAAGCCATCATCTCCATTAGCCAAATAACCTTTCAAAATCAAATATCCTTCAAGCCTTCCAATACCCAAAACCAAACTTGTGTGCAAGCCTTACTACATAAAAAATATCAATGCCAGGCAAAACAAAAAAAAAGTGAAAAAAATCAAAGTGCGAAAAAAAAGCAAAAGCAAAAGAAAACGCACAAGACAAAAAAAAAGAAAGAGCAAAAGCCAAAGAAAATAAAAAGTCAAGCTAAGGGGCTTGCATACAAGTTCTACCCCTCATTCAAATCCTTCAATCCATCAAAACCTTAATCCCTATAATTCAAATCCACAATCCTTACCTTATCCTAACCAATTCAACCTTCATCTAAACCTCAAGCCTTCAACCTTTCATCAACCCTAACTCTTTTTTCAAGGTATGTCCAAGCCCGCTAGGTTGAAAACCCGAAAGGGCGGCCTAGGCAAAAGTTAGGGCACAAAAAAAAAAAAAAAAAAAAAATATGTATATATATATATATATATATATATATAAAGAAATCAGATTAGGAACTACGAATGGTCTTATTCTGCAAGGATACGTAGGAATCCTCATCTCGAGGTCCGACCGCTTCAATAAAATAAATTAGTCATGGTCTAATGATTTAATTTTCTAGAGTTCAGGAGCATAATCTCTTTCTAGATCCCGACATAGACTCGAGTCTGAACCTAGCCTCATTAAAACCTTTTCCCACCTACATTCATTTGACTCACAAAATTTAAACTTTTAATTTCTTTTCAATCCAAGCTCTCCTCTTCCCTGAAGGACTCTCCAACAATTCCATGGTCTCTGGCGATATTTGACTTTGCCTATATCAACTTCCCAAAGAAGAATCCCCAGTGACAACTTTCAACGTTCAAGACAGATCAACTACATTTCAATATCAGATCAAGTACATGACAAATTCACGGCATGCTCACCCAAAGTGGGGGCTTCCTATGTATGGTGGTTCCTCCAATTCGAATCAAACTCCCAAAAAGTTGTAATCCGCGGCCCTCGTTTACGGACCCAGATCATTTACTAAAAACGATTTTCGAAAATCATTCTGTGCATTTCTTATCATTCTATCATTCTACATATCCACATCTTCTAGCCTTCTAAAATCCTGACCTTGCATTGCAGCTTTGCAAAACCCTGACCTTGCATTGCATTTTATACATTCTAATCTTGCATAACCCTGACCTTGCATGACGTGTCATCCTTTAGCTTTGCATAACCTTAATCCTTGCATAGCGTCTCATGCATCCTTAGAGAGTCTAAGTTTGCATTTTTGCATCATTATGTGCTTTATGTGAGTTGTTTGCACCTATCTGCTAACATCTTCTTCTGCAGGTAATCAGATTGCTTATAGTTATTGTCCTGCATACTAACTTTATTTCGCTGAGACCGACGTATATAGAACAGTTCTAAACTGCAGAGCGTTTAGAATCGTCCTCCGTCCCAACACCGTATACTTTGACTATCGGTTTCCTGAACCTCAGTCAAAGTGGGGGTTTCTGTAGACACATAATCGTGTCTCCCCATTTAAGGATCCAATGATGAAGCATACCGCGATATTAGTTGGCGCGCCCCAACGGAAGAGCAATATAAAGAACCAATCCAAAATTATTGTGTTTTGAAATGATATTCTAAAGCCCAATTAATTGTTCATGATGATTAATTGTATTTTAAGCCCATAAAATGTTTTAAGAGCCCAATTAAGTATTTATTATTTTAATATATATTTTTCATAAATATTTTTATTATCTTTGATAAATATAAATCAGATTTACACCCGTAAAATTCAATCTCCGGAATTTTAGGGATAAAAAAGTATCTTTAAAGCACGCGTAGAATCAAAAACCGAATATGCTAGAATATGCGCTAGACGCGGGGGCTGCGCTCAGCACGCCACGTGCGTTCAACACATAGGCTAGAACGCATCAGGCGATCCAATGAGCGCCTGGCACGTGGATTTGTGACTCACACAGAGTCCTGCGTCTGACGCAAGTCTTGTCTGAGACGCAAAGTACTTTTCTATCTTTTTCGAAAATGCGTTTACACGTGTGCAAATTTGATTAGGCTGGCTGCGTAAGGCACACCAATGTGCGCCTGACGCGTGGCGTTGTGCTTGCCACGTAGGCCTGCGCCTGGCCCAGGGCTTGCGTGAGGCGCACGCTTCCTATTGCCTATAAATACTCGTGATTTCATGAATTACGGGCGGCATTTCATTATTATTTTACGCACACACAAGCTTATGAATATTTCCGAAATACACTTCGAATCTCCAAATACTCAAACACTTCAATCCTTTCAAGTCAATTTCAATTCCTAATCATACTACGTTCTTGGTTCCACAATTGCTCCGTTTAAAGATCGTTGCGCTCTTCAATCTAAGCAGCATAGGTATAATTCCTGAGGATCCTTGAATAAATTAACTATTTTTATATTGAAGTTACTAACTGTTTCATTCCAGATGTAGATCTTTGATATAAAATCATTCTACTGTATATTCTAAATATTTTTCCTTCTTTTTATTTATTTTTTTATATATTATTATATGCTTGTCTGATTATTCTATGCATATTATATGATTGTCCTGCATGCTTTTTATCACCCACATATTATTTTTGCTAATCAAAGACCTAAATAAATGTTCTAACATTAATCAGATTAATTTGGACAACTTGTTAGGTTCCCTGTAATATTGATAGCCTAATAACATGTCACTAAAAATAGTCTTTTTATGTGTTTCCTGAACCAATTTAGACTAAATATTTTTAGGGTGTTTAAAACGTTATATGACTATTCTCTGGCATAAAATCTGTAATGAATCGATATTTAGTACAGGCCAGCAATGGGCAATATGGTTCCTGACTGTATTGTACCCTCACCCCCGAACTCAATCTTTGGTTCATTTGACCATCTATGGAGTCAGGACGGGAAAATCTACATTGGATAATTTGTCCCTACGGTTTTCCCATATCCAATTAGGTTTATGATTCTTTCTAAAAATAATTGTTGGCGACTTCAAAATAATTTTCAATAAAACCTTTACAGTGGGGTAGTCAAATCAAATACACGCTCATCCCGCGTAGGCGAAATAAAAACACGCCTATAGTTAGTCTCTCTCTCTTTCTCAACTACACGACTTTTCTCAATGTCTCACAAGAGTTCCCAATACTATTTCCCAATTTCGACTCTAAAGAAAGAAAAACTCTAGCGTTTAGAATATTAAGTAAAATACTAGAAACTCGAAACTGACAAAGGAACTTATGATTTTCTTAAAAAAATTTAGCTCAAGAATGATTTTGGAAGATGTCAGTTGTGTATCTCAAAGCAAATCATCCATCTTTATTTATAGAGAAGGTGCAAGGACTATAAATAAGCGTAGTTCCAAGTATCTCTCCACTAACTAACTTCATGCCTTATCAGGGCCGTTCCTGACATTTTATAGGCCCGGGGCGAAACTAAATCTCAAGGCCTCTTATATATGGTGGCAGACAAAATTTTCGCGACTAATTAGTACTTCCTCTGACAATTACACGACAAAATAAGTACACTATGTTTTTTCTTAAGCACACATCAAAATAAATAGTGAAAGTCATATCTAAATAGTATTAAAGTCAAAATGGGAAAGATGTTATATGAATAATGGAAACTTGTAAAATGAATTACTTCCTTCGTCTAAAATCACTTCTTACACCTATTAAGATACATAACTTCAAAGGATTAGTATCAATTGTTATTTTATGAAAGTAAAGGTAGTTAGGTAGATAGGAGAGATAGCAAAGTGGTTATTTTACTTGGAGAAGAGAGAATGGTTGTTCATGTTTGTTGAGGAAAAAAAAGATTAAAATAACAATGGGTTGTATCCAAAAATAAAATTGCAAAGGGTAAGTACGACTAATAAAAATAAAAAGTGTAAAAAAAATATTGTGGGATTGAGGGTATAAAAAGAAAAAATGTAGATAAAAAATGTAAAAAGAAGTTTAATATAGAAAAGCAAACCATTGCACAAAAAAATAGAAAAGCAAACTTTTTATCCTTATGGGATTTGAACCCTTGTCTTCTAGACTAACAAGTGTAAAGCAAACCACCAAGCCAAACTTCATTTTGTTTACTATGGTTGTTGTTTCTTACCTTTATTACAAGTTTTAAGGCAGCCTTATTCTTAGGCAGTCAGTTAGTTAACTGAGATTGCTTGGGGAACACTTACCCATAATCCTCACTAACGTCTTTGAAGAATCTGTTAGAGATTGTTAAGGAAACGTGTGTGATTTTTGCTTGGCACATAAGTAAAAAAAATTCCAATTTATTTTCTCCAAAAAATACGTAACAACTACCATAAGCCTCTAGGAGTTCCCTTGTTCCTTAGTTTCTTAACTAGTACATTTCAACACTTACATAAATTCTAAAAATTAAATTCTTAACATAAATCTTCATGCCTTCACCTTTTGAAGCTTCAACTTTTATGCTTCTAGCCAAGTTCCTACTCAAGAACTCCAACTATTCTTGAAGGAACCTTGACATAATAAATAAACCATCTAATACTTGAAAAGCTCATTGACTTCCTCTTGATTTCATTTCATGTATTAGGCTATTACTCAAGGTCTTTTTGCTGCGTACTCCTACTCAGGAACTCAGTTTCCCTTGACCTTTTTCAACTCAGAAACTTCATAGCTAAAAACACACTTAATGAAATCTTTATATTATTTGTTATGTTGTCATCCATCAAAACATCAAGGGCAACAAGTTGTTTGCACTGTGGAGTTTCAAAAACTTGGATTTACACATGTAGTGGCGGATCCAACGTGGGTTCAACTAAACCCACACAGATCCGGCAAAAATCGAAAAAATAGGAGAAAATGTAAAACACCTTATATATGAAAGCAGCGCATGGGTTAATGAAAATGTAGTATGGCTCAGTGGTAACTCCACGTGAGATAAACTCATCTGTCCTAAGGTCGCGTGCTCGAAACCTCGAACCTGCATCAGATTATTTATTTTCATAGTTTTTCTTATTTTTTGGGTCGCTTCTTTTAGTGTAAGTCATTTTTTTGCAATTGATCTACTTTTCTCCCTTCTTTAAGCTTTCCTTTTGATTTTAAGCTTGTAATTTACAAATCTCTCCCTTTTTCTATTATGTATTGATACACTATTATGTAATAAATATGGTTTATTCGTTTTCTTCTGATTTTGCTTGCTTAAGCAATTAACCAAGGGTAATGATATATGTAGACTGTAGTCATTGTCAAAAGGTTGCATATAAGAAGTTAATACATTATTTAGCATGGGAATAATTTTAAAATGCAGGATCGACAAAATCGTGCGTTGATTAGAGTAATGGAAGTTAATGTTTGATTAAACTTAATATTTTCATTTTTAGCTTTTTATAGGTAACCCTAAGTCCCTAACCCCTAAGTTTAATGTACTTATGTATATAACTTTCCGTTAATTATTTATACATTTAGTAAACACAAGTCACTAAAAAATTCATAACACTAATAGGTCAATTCAATGAAAATTTGTAGATGCTCCTTAATTTTCTTATAAAAATGTTATTAAGATGTAACATGAATGAAAACTCTGTTAAATACAATTGTTAAACTTTTTATTTTTCATAAAAAAAATAACAATATAGTAAAATGTAATTTAGAGTAAGAGTTAATTTTAGATTTATGTTCAAACAAAACCGAACCCACGTGACTCAATTCCTGGATCCGCCACTGGCCACATGCACATATACTTTTGTTTTTACACCGTGACGATAAATTTCCTGATGCCAAAGTAATAAACAAATTTATTTGTGCTGAGCTTCTAAATAAAGATGAGAATCCAGAATTGTACGATGTTGTTTTAGGGTTTATGATACATGGTCCATGTGGTGTTTTGAACCATGACACCCCATGTACGACGGATACAAAATGCACCAAATATATTTTCCAATAAAATTCAACAAGAGAACAACAGTTGATGAAGATGGCTATCCTATTTACAGGAGAAGAGATGCTCGTGCAACTGTCATAAAAAATGGCATCACACTTGATAATAGATTTGTGGTTCCGCATAATCCAGAGTTGTTGTGTAAGTACCGTGCAAATATAAACGTAGAATGGTGCAACCAATCGAGATCGATCAGACATCTGTTCAAGTATATCAATAATGGGTATGATAGAGTCAAAGCAGCAGCATATCAGAATCGTCAAAACTCTGATGATCCTAAGAAAATTGATGAAATCCAAATGTATTATGATTGTCGGTACATATCCCCATGTGAAACATGTGGATCATATTTAGGTTCACTATCCACTATAGAATCCCAGTTGTGGAAATGCTAAGTTTTCATTTACACTGAGGAGCAGACCGTCCTATACACTGATGATGATGACTTAGAATCGGTGTTTGAAAGACCTAACATTGAGAGAACAAAATTTTTGTCATGGATGGAGTGCAAGTGTGAAGGGTGGAGTATCGACCACACTTTTGGGCTATACAGTTTTAGGTTAATCATTAAGCACCTTAGCAATCACATTATTGAAGCTGTTGTTGTATTCGACACTAATGTGGGGGACAAAATTTTTATTCCAAGAATGACACTTACCCCATTTACGCAACAAAGTTCCCAATCAAATTCCAGAGAAGACAATTCCCATTGGTTGTCTATTTTGCAATGACGATATATAAAAGCTAAGGATAGTCTCTAGCGCACGTAGGCTTATATCTCCCTCTGTCAGTATTCAGCCACGGACAATTCAATGTGGTTGTATAAAGAGTTACAAGCAAGAAAGGTTTGAAAATTTTAATATGTGATAAAGATTGTGGCAACTCCAATATTACCACTAATATAGTCTACAAGAAAGTATTTAAGAATGTGTAGTAATTATTGAGAATAGTATTGGAACCTACTTTTTTTTCAATTTTCTTACATTGTCATTCATAATTTTTTTTCGTCTAATGTGTTGTCTATTGAATGTGAATTGAGTCGTTCTGATTATATGTGAATTGTTCTTTCATTTATATGAATTTCATCAATTCAATTTTTTTCATAATATCTCTTATTTCATGACAAAGAATTAATCAAATCATATCCATATATGACCTCCCGTGCATTCTTGCACGGGTTTAAAAGCTAGTCTAGTAATACTTGTTTTCACTCTTAGATGGATGGAGGTCCTTCCTTAAAGTCTATCTTCCTTCGAAGATTTATAGGTTGGATATTGTTTTTTGATGTGAATAGAATATAAACATACTTACCAAAAAAATAAACATCTTCTAAGATTATTTAGGAAATTAGTATTTTTAACAAGATTACGGGTAGAGATAAACAGATAACACAACTTCTTTATTCTAGTCATGATTCATGAGGTACACATCACAAAAAAAAAAAAAAAACACATAAAAAGTACTATAATGCATTTAATGCTATAAATAATAGAATTTCAGGAGTAAGGCTATATATATATTATGATGTTGGCATCTGCTTAGTGGACTCCGTAGTAGGCAACTGCTTAGAAGCCTCAACAATCATAGCTGCTTGAGCGGGTGTTATGCTTTGATATTGAGATGCCCCTACTGGTGCAGGTGCTGCTGCAAGCTGTCCTGTATAATACACCTGATTATGATTATAATCAAAATGACCATAATTAGCAGGATTTCCTGCTATTTGCTGCATAGGTGCATTATACCCAAGATAATGTTGATATTGGTTATTTGCTTGTGCAGCAGCCGCTCTAGTAGGGTAGACCGGGGGTTGAGCTTGAGCAACATTATAAGGTTGTGTTTGGGCAACAGGCATCAGATACATCGGATACTGCTGATGATCAAGGCGAGGGTGGATTTGTTGCGGTGTTGCATAGACTGGGCGATATTGTTGTGGTATTTGTGGATGAGTTGGGATGTAATGCATGTTTTCTTGCATAAATTGATGCTGTTGCTGATGTTGATGTTGCTCGTGCTGTTGTGGAGCATAAATGTAATTGGTAGGGTCTTGAGTTGGTTGTAACTGAAGGTGTTGATTTTGCGGTGGTGGCGTATAGTTGTCTGATTTCTGTTCAATGGTGACCTGCGTACTTGGTGGTTTGTTCTCGTGTGAGGTGGTTACTTGACCTTGGTCTTGACGGTTTCCTGTGTTTGTGAGAGAAATTCCTGAAGCTATGCTGCTGTCACTGCAACAAATGATGTAATGGTCAAGTTTAGTTCCTGTGTATTGTAATTTAATTAAAAGCGATGATTGTACTCAAGTAAAATTGATTATATGGTGTTACTCCTTGAAAGTAGAGTTGATTCTTCTTTTTTCTTATTATAGTTATTGTGCAACAATGCAGTTTATATTCATAATACTTGATCAGTTCATGAACTGCGGAAAAGCATTAAAATTTTGTTTGCCTCGTGAACCAAATCGAATACTTTAAAATAAAAAAGTGTACATAGCAGAGGGGGACAGAGAAAAAGGAAGGGAAAATAAACAGCGTAGAAGAGGTACCTTTTAACAGAATCAGGCGATGGCAAGTTAAATCCAGCAGCATGCTTTGACTCATTAGGCGATGGCAAACTGATACCTCCGCTAATTCTCTGCTGCAGAAACAGAGGCAGAGGTGGCTTCCTCGATGCCCCGAGCAACCCATGCTCGGAGCACGCTTCATCAGGCATAACACAATTGTTGTTACTGTCGTTACCATTTATTGTAGTATTAGCAACTGCAGCATAACTTTGCACGAAATTAGCTGATAGAGGTGGAATAAGTCTCAGTTGACCCGAGAACTGTTCTTCTAATGCTCTTCCACCCTTCATTTCTTCCTGCAATCTAGTATTCCCGTCATTGATGTCGTCTACTCGGACGCGGATTGGAGGCAGATGAACCATGGAAGGGGATGAGGTAGATGAGTCAAAGGAGGATGTGTTCTCAACCACTGGTGAGTCTGATGTTACAGATTGAATGGAATATGCATCCTTCATCAATAGAAAAAGCAATAATTTTTTAATTGAAAATATAACATATATACAAATGAGCAGAAATATGAATACAGAGATTGCTATGATAGAATGCACAAGACCTTCACGTTCTTTTGTGTAGCTGCAATATTGTCTTAGGAGGGGTTTTAAACTAGTTGTCTTAGCACAAATATGATTACAGAGATTATATTGCTATGATAGAACTGCTCTTCTAACATTGTCTTAGTGCTCTGAGTGATATTGAAGTTGCTAAATGTCTAAAACTTGGCGGGTTATGAACCAATTAATTGTGATTTCTCATCAATTCATATACAAAGTAAATTTAGTGTGGAAAATCTGTTCATAATAAGCATCTTAATCTTTGTTGTACTTGTAACCTAATCACTTTGTTTACGTTGAAAATCAATGTCTTATGTATATTTTATTGATATCATATATAGATAATGCTTTATAATAATAATACATTAGTTTTTGATGCTACATCTTATAGTGGGAGTCATTGAGTCAAAAATAATTATTAAAGCTTGATTTAAGAGTATTTATTATATAATTGATCTAAATAGATTGTAACTCTTCACTATTTAAATTAGTATTTGAAATAAGGGAGTACGGTTCAAGTATTAAATATTTTTAATTTTATTCATTTTGGCATGCTAGTATTAAAAACAATTGTCATAATCTTCCCCCGAACTGCGATCCAAAGAAAGTGAATTATGGTCGGTTTTTGCCTATTTTTTGTCCATTTTAGACGAACCGTAAACTGAAAAAGCGAATTATATATCGATTTATGTTGCATTGTTCTTTGTCAACATAAAAAGGTATGCGTGGTGTTATGGCCCGGATATAGGTGGATCTTCACACAATACCTTTAGAATATTTGAATATAAATATAAGTAGGTTTTACAAACTTCCATTATATATTTCCATTACTATACATATACAAAAAGTGTTATCCTTTATGAGAATTCTATTATTCTATGTCTCAATGTGCATTTTAAAAAGCTTAAGTTCTTATAAATTATCTCCTTTGTAATTAATTACTCTCTCACCCCTCAAAAAAAAAAAAATTTACTCTCTCATTTCCATACTAATTCAGACACTTACCATGATATAGTTTTAGATGATAAGTTATTGTTTGTTTATCATAGTTCCTTTCTTTAATTTTAGTTTGGGTTCAACTTTCGAGTCATTTAAGGCTACCAATCTCTCTACTTCTTCGTTCGGTACGTGCCGCACCATTTTCAAGTCAATTTTTCAGGTTGTGTTACTTTTGACCGCTTGAAATAAGAACCGGCCTGGAAGAGAGTGAACAATAAAAAAAGAAAACAAATCTTGCAGCTAAAACATAATGGAGGTATTGTTGTGTACCAATTTCAGATCCAGACCTAGTTGGCTACATACCGCCAAAAACAAATTTTGATGCTTGAGAATAAAATGATGTAGCATTGTGTTGTGTGTACCAATTAAAGTTGTGTGTTTTCAAGCTTCACATAATTCTCTTCATGAAATCTGAAATTATAATACTGGATTTCATATGTTTATGTTAAATGCCAAAATAATGTATCCTCTTCTTTATCTAATCAAATTAGATTATGCAGCAATAATAGATAACAGCGCATGTAAAGGATCTAACCTGGGGAACAACTTTCGGTTGCACAGCATTATGAGCGCCATCAGGCAGTACTTGCATCCCAAGATCGCTTGTGCCACCACTATCAAGTCTAAGCAGATCACCGACGCCGGCTGATTCGGATAACCCTCTAGACAATAAATCAGCGCCATTAAGAGCATCCACAAACCAAGTTTCAGACTGTGCATCATCAAACAAAGCTCCCATAGTCTGTGCTGTCTCAGGCTTTGCTAAAAACAGGAATAGACGGAGCCTACTTGATGCCGTCTTTGCACACGAATTGGCAGCCGTGATTCGCTCGTACTCCTCGATCATGTTCTCTAGATCATCGTCCGTGCTCACTGAGATCAACGAGTCTAAGTCCTCGTTCGGGAGCTGATACTTGAGGGTGAATCTTCTGCCGTCTAGTAAAGAGTGGGAGAGGCGAGTTATAAGGTCGGATAGAGAGGAGTTTCTTTCAGCTACTACGATACGAGTCTCTCCACCTATGTAGCATAGATTTTTGTCGTTCGGGCGGGGGATAATGTGGCCGCCGTAGCTGCACATTAGTCGAAGTTTTGCACCGGGGACGGGTGGGAGTGGCTCATTATCCCAGTCTTGGTGATGCATCGATGACTTAGGGGATGACTCCACTGATTCCGTAGCACAATGAGGCACCGTCGTTGATAGTGATGCTTCCATTTTGCCAAAGAAATTAGTTTCCCAAGTATTCTTGAGAAAAGACTTTAGATTTCTTGGGCTTGTTATAGCTTTAGAAGAAGTGGCCGGCCTTAGTGAGTGGAAAAGAGTATTTATGAGTTTGAATTAAGTAGCTGTTTTTGCACTGGACAATAGTTGTTCAAATTAAAAAGTACGTATGATAAATGGGAGAATACCAATAACACCAAGTATTCGTTCAAGACTATAGTATTTGTTTTGAAGAATATAGTACTAGTTATCCTCAGTTGCCGAGGCTTTTTTTTTTTTTTTTTTTGGGTCTAAAGTGTTGTGTTGCTTGAGAAGTAAAATATTTAGTTGCCTTAGTGGAGTAAATTTTCTTTTATCGTGTTTGGTTATATAGCTGGTACAGTGGTATAGATAAGTAATGGTCAACTAGGTGTCTAGGTGGTGTGATTGGAGTAATAGTGAAGCAAAGTTTGATGGACCTCCAAGGTAGATTCATAAATTCCCACAAAAAAGATTCATACTTTCCCCGTGCCAGCTAAATGGTTACGGTCGATTCCGGAAAATTCTAAGGTGATCATATTGAAAATATGATCACTGAAAATGTGGGGTCAGAATGAATATGAGCCACACATTCAACATGGCCCACTTGTATTTTCTTTTCCTCAACAACATTTCTAATATTTATGAAAATACCTTAAATTAATTTCTGAAAATACCAAAAAATACAAAAAATAATAATAAAAAATACCAAAAAAAATTCTGAAATAAAAAATAATTCCGAAAAATTATTTTTCTGGAATTTTTTTTTTAACTTTTAGGGATATTTCCTCTCTCTTCTTCCTTCGACTTCATGCGGTTCCTCTTTCACAATTGTGAATTCTCCTATCCCCCATGGAAATAATCTCTTAGCTTTGTGCCGGCGTCGATGAATGATGCTAGGCCGGCAACGATGACTGATGCTCGGCCGGCGACGATGACTGATGCTCGGCCGGCGACGATGATTGATATTCGTGGAAGTAGATTTCTCTGCGTCGTTTTGTAGTCTGTCATTCCCTTCCCGTATCCCTATATGCCCGGAATCAAACCCTTGCACCGGCAACGCTGACCTCCACCTCGATTAGGATTTTTGCACCAGAAATTTTAGATTGTAGCTCGAGATATGTTATCGGCGACAAACTGATATCAGATTTTTCCGACAGAATAAGAAAGAAAAAATCAGGACATGACCCCAAACTTTATGTCCTGCCATATATTTTAGGTGAAGACCCAACCTTTAGCACTTGGTCGATTTGTAGGACATACCCAAAATTTTAGTAATTAGGGCATGCCCCAGCCTTCATGTCATGCCAATATTTTAGGTCACGACCCAAATATTTTGCGTTGGTCGATTTACTCGATTTTCTAGGATAGCCATTTAGGAAACGACCCAGCTTTAGCCATTCAGGTCACGACCCAACTTTAGCCATTTAGGACCCGACCCTGCTTTAGCAGCCATTTAGGACACGACCCAGCTTTAGCCATTTAAGACAAGCATCGGTGATTCCAGAACACAACCAATCTCTGACACCAAATGGTCCCGCAGAGACGCATGTCATATACTCCAATACAATATTGTTGTACTACATCAAGAACTGGTTACTCTTGTTTGTAACCATTGAATAATCATCCTAACGCTTCTTAGTAATGTGGAAATCAAATAATAGGTAGATTTCCTTAGGGTCATGTCCTTAAATAATAGCGACCAACACAATGACTATTGATTTATATATAGGAGACAAGACATTCTACACAACACAATGGCTCTTGCGTCTCGGTATGGATGAAACCCCCGGACCATAGTGGCTCACCATGGGATAATAAGCCGATACGGTACGAGGGATGATGTTATTGTATTTCTTGGAATGATTTATTCGGAGAGAACAATTGAGACAAACGATCGATCAATAAACCCTCCGACGCTCTGTATCTTGGGCATATTTGGTTGGATGAAACCCTCTAACCACTACTTTGAATGAGATAACGTCCAATCATCACCATTGGTGTCTCTTAATTAGGAATGAATACACGACATTATTGCATTAGTCGATTTAAGCACATGATCCAACACTTTAGGCTTAGAATACCCTACGACTTAATGTGGAAATCAAATAATAGGTAGATTTCCTTAGGGTTATGTCTTTAAATAATAGCGACCAACACAATGACTATTAATTCATATATAAGAGACAAGACATTCTACACAA
Organism: Beta corolliflora; assembly: GCA_947648045.1. NCBI lineage: Eukaryota > Viridiplantae > Streptophyta > Magnoliopsida > Caryophyllales > Amaranthaceae > Beta > Beta corolliflora. The sequence goes on along the minus strand of CANSZD010003378.1, from coordinate 92,768 downwards.
CACAATGGCTTTTGCATCTCGGTACGGATGAAACCCCGGACCACAGTGGCTCACCATGGGATAATAAGCCGATACGGTACGAGAGATGATGTTATTGTATTTCTTGGAATGATTTATTCGGAGAGAACAAGTGAGACAAACGATCGATCAATAAACCCTCCGACGCTCTGTATCTTGGGCATATTTGGTTGGATGAAACCCTCTAACCACTTCTTTGAATGAGATAACGTCCAATCATCACCATTGGTGTCTCTTAATTAGGAATGAATACACGGCATTATTGCATTGGTCGATTTAAGTACATGACCCAACACTTTAGGCTTTGAATACCCTACGACTTAATGTGGAAATCAAATAATAGGTAGATTTCCTTAGGGTCATGTCTTTAAATAATAGCGACCAACACAATGACTATTGATTCATATATAGGAGACAAGACATTCTACACAACACAATGGCTCTTGCGTCTCGGTATGGATGAAACCCCCGGACCATAGTGGCTCACCATGGGATAATAAGCCGATAAGGTACGAGGGATGATGTTATTGTATTACTTGGAATGATTTATTCGGAGAGAACAATTGAGACAAATGATCGATCAATAAACCCTCCGACGCTCTGTATCTTGGGCGTATTTGGTTGGATGAAACCCTCTAACCACTACTTTGAATGAGATGACGTCTAATCATCACCATTGGTGTCTCTTAATTAGGAATGACACTAGAGGAAAAAAAGCCCAAGGGCTGCGGTCAAAAGGGGCCCAAGGGCTGCGTTTTTTGACCGCAGCCATTGGACTAGCGACCCTTGGCATTTAGGAAGGGTCTGCGGTTTTTAACCGACCCTTAACCGTTTAAGGGCTGCGGTCGAAAAAACCGCGACCCTTCTTGGGTTAAGGGTCGCGGCTAATGGCCAAAACCACGGCCCTTGGTGAGTTAAGGGCTGCGGTTTTGTCCCTTAACCGCAGCCCTTAACCCACCAAGGGCTGCGGTTTTTGCTAGAACCGTAGCCCTTGTGACCCAAAAAAAATAATTTTTTTATTTTTTGCATTTTATATATATATATATATATATTAGTATCATAAATTATGTTTTTTTACACAAATATAGAGAAAATAATAACTGAATTACATTAGTTTGAGGCTGCCCTCAAGTGTTCGAATTGCAATATATGAGCAGGATCAGAAACACAAACTAGCATTACAACAACTCCACCAAGACTAGCATTTGGATCCCTCGAAAGCAACTTCTCTGGAGATGATAGAACCCGGGCAAATAAAACCAAAATCGCTATAATTTGGAGGTGAACCCGGGGGTGTAGCGGGGGCGACGGGAGGTGCCTGGGGGTCTTCTTGCGGCGGTGGGGCTGGGGCTGGTAGCAGGGGGCGAAGCAAGGGGGTGCTTGGGTCAGGGGTGGGGTGTAGCAAGGGGGCGAGGGGAGCAGGGGGAGTCTTGGGGTGGGGTGTCTTCTTTGGCGGCGGTGGGGGTCAGTGTGTAGCGGGGGGGCGGGGGCAGGCGGGGGTCTTTGGGGTGAGGGTGGGGTGTAACAAGGGGGAGGGGGAGCGGGGGTGCTGCTTGGGCGGTGGGGCGGGGGTGTAGCAGGGGGCAGGGTGCGGGGCGGCAGGGGTGCTTAGGGTGGGGGCGTAGCAAGGGGGGCGAGGGGGCGGGGGCTTAAAACGATGACTAAATGCTAGAACTTTGGCTTAAAACGAATAGCGTGAATGTTGTAGCATGAAACTTTTGATACACAAAAAGTAAACAGAGAAAAAGAAAAGAAGAAAAAGAATAGACTAAAGGTCATGCTGTCAATTTGACAATATCAGATAATAATTGTAATACTTTGGTATTAAACAAGTGTAGCTAAAACAACAAATTCATTTCAATGTTCTATCTAATAGAACTTATAAACATTCAACCTATAAAGTAATAGGCAAAAGAAGAAAAAAAATCATGACGATTACTGAAGAATGATGGAGAAATGTAATGTGTAAAAAAATATATCAATATACAACTAATCTTTTTTTTCTTGCAAGCTAATTATTTATAGTATATTTCAAACATACCCAACTTTTTTTGCATTTTTAGTCCTAAATGATCCCCAAACAGTTATATATATATATATATATATATATATAAATATCATTTTCCATTACAAATTATGTTTTTTATACAAATATAAGAAAGTTACAAAAATATAGATGCTAAAATATTGGGGTAGGGGGCCGGGGCAGGGAAGGGGGGTGTGCGGGGCCGGGGGCCTGTGCGGGGAGGGGGAGCGAGCAGGGGGGGAGGGTGGCGGGGGGGAGTGCAACGGGGGGCAGCATATAGCAATGGGGGGAGGGTGGGGGAGTGCGAGAGGGTGTGCAGGGGGGAAGTGCAGCGGGGGAGTGCAGGCGGGGGGAGGCCGGGCGGGCGGGGAAGGGCGGGCAGGGGGTTACTATATGCGTAAGAATCTAATATATCATGGTCATCGATCATTCTAGTGGCCCATTTGTTAGTTGTGAATTCGAACATGATACTAGCTAGAATCGATTGGTTCGGACAGATTACGACTAAGCATCATATAGAAGAGGATTCCATCAGCTACATACATGAGGGATGCATCTTCAAGTATGAAAATGATCTGATAATTTAAGTCTAACGTTCAGATTTCTAATGAAAATAATAGCACGCATGCATGCTTATTATCATAAATTTACAACTATTTTATGCACTAAGCTACTATATACCTTTACTCTTTTTGTCCATAATTAATTGTTATGCTGTTCTAATCTCCCATAACTGAGTTTTTTTACATGATTAAACAAAAAAAAAATGTTCTCTACTTACCCCAAATGTAGTTGAAAATGAATCAACAAACTTAGATGATTATAATAGTTTGTCAAATTACATTTGATGACACTAAATGCATAAGATTACATTATACCATCATGTTTTTGCTTGAATCAAGAGACAAAAAACCAGGAAAACATCCACTTAATTGCTTATTAGGCCAACAAATCACACAAATATCAAGCCGTAACCACTTCATTATCCATGGATCAAGCAATTGAAGTCCTAAAATAACCGCTTAGATGCATAGTAGGCCAAGAAATCCCACAAAAATCATTAACTAACTAATATTCACCAACTTTATGCATGAAACAATCAATCAATGCCAAAAAGATTCAATAAAACCAACACTATGATCCCAAAGGGGCTACAATGCCCATACTAATTCCTCGAACAATCATCTTCAACTAAGGGGAAAAGGGGGATAAATAAGGTTCATCCTCGAACAATCAACTTCGGATAGGATGGTTCTAATTTCTAAAACATAATCGGAAAAAGAATTCTAAGATAAGTTAATAGAAGGGGGATAAATAGAAGGATGAGATGGTCTGAGATTGAGTACCTAATCAGTCTTATCCTTGGCAATAACGTCAACAAATGCAGCATCTTTAAGCATCTGATGAAAAAATTCATAAAAGGGAAGAGAAAAATGAGAGGAACAATTAGGTATTTCATGGAACTAAAAAAAGGAAGAATTAATTAACAAATTGACGAACACCTTTAACAAAACAGATAAAATCAAGGTAGGGAACTAACCAGAGGACCCAAAAAGGCCTGCTGGGCAGGATAAGCTTGAGCTTCTGCACCATAGTGATAAGTCATATTGCTCAATATGCTCCAGTGGATGGTGTGCAAAAGTGGTGCTAAGTGTTGAAGCAATCTCCAAAAATGAGTGCAGGATATAGAAACCCACATGTTTGCTTGACTATGTGCCACTTACAAATCAATTCCCTGATAAGCAGGCCATCTAGTTGTAGTTAAATATGAAAAGGAATGTAGAATTTATAGATATTTCTAGACATTGGTATTTAGTTTAAGAAACTCATATGAAATATAGGTAAAAATCATCTAAATAGAAGATCATTTAATAAGCAAAAAAAGAGTCAAATAATAACCAATGCATGAAGAAACAAAGGCCTAAGCTAAAGAGTGAGTCTAGAAATAGATAAATTTGCATATTCAAGGCAGTTGAAGAGTTTATCGCCTTTCCTTGAAAATTTAAGAGATAATCATCTGAACTACATACCTCAAAAACTGTAGTCACTCAAATTTTATCCATATATATTGTACTCAAACTTAGAAGAGATGATAAAATCACATGGATTCTTAATTTTACAGCATTTCTGACTGCATATGTGCAAGGAAAGCTCTATAATTTCATAAACATGTACCACTTGAAATTACAATCAAACCATGATAGACATTTGTGCAGATATGACATATCAATTTAGCTTAAGCAAGCGGTCAATGAATCCTAATTATAGTAAACTCAGTAAGTATTAAGACGCTTAGGACCCTGATGGTGCATTTTATAGCATGATATGAGATTCGAGCTTGGGATTTCTATTACATCATCTCTGGTATATAAATGGGGCCAAAGGGAACACAAAAAATGTTAGGCTGTTCTATCCTGTTCTCTCACTGAATATTTGAATGCTTATTGAAGACAATTTCCATGAACAATCAAAGAAAAGACATATATAGTATCAGAGCCAAAATCGAGTCTTCCAATATTAATTAGTTTGCTTAATTTCAAAACACACTTACAAAATGAGGAGTGATCTAAACTCTCCTCATTTTATTATTTAGCCTTCTGTGCATAGAACAGCAGCAAATCCTCCACTATAAGCACCGGTAGTTGTTCGATGATAGGGGCCACAAACAGCTATGATCTTTGCCAGAGTCTTCACATTTAGTATACACAAATGAATTTCAGGATATAATTTCAACTGGGGACAACTTAAATATTGAGCTTTAAACACAGTATAACTTTAAGCATCTCATTTTAATTATAAAAAAAAGGTGTGCAAATGAAAAGAACAGAGCTCACGATGCTAGAATAAATCCTCAAGCGTGAAGAATCCTCAAGCCACTAATAATGCAACATTCATGAAAAATGCTAAACATCATTGCAATCAAATTAAAACTGAGATTCAAATTTCAGCTAAATAACTAAACAAACAACAACCAACAACCAAGAACCAACAACCAAGAACCAACAACAACAAACAACAACAACAACCAACAACAACAACAACCAACAACAACCACCAACAAATAACAAAAAACATCTCACAGAACAGGACAAAAAGTACCTATGGTGCTTCAGGAACACCGGCGTACGACGGTACACGAGCAGGGACGGAAACGCCGGCAGAACACGGTAGCCTTCCCGAACACCAAATCTAGGCTTGTCTCCTTCAAATCGTGATCCACCACTTGTGATTTACAGACAAAATAACCAAGTCAGAAATATAAACAAAGAAACTTAAACATCAGATATGTAAAGCAAACTCCCTCTGTTAGAAACTCAATTGATGTCCGAATCAGTACTATAAATTTGGGCCACTAAACCATTTTAACAAAAGAATATCTACTAACCAAGATTCTAAGCCTCATTGAAACCCTTCAAAAAATGAAATAAAAACTGACAAAAGCTAAAACATTTCAAAATGGAATTTACAAACATGTATTACAAGAGGAAACTTAAGAGAAACACAAAGTTTCCAACTGTTATAACTTATCACACCAAAACAACCACTTTTTATACTCCTTCTAAACCTCCTCCTATTTTCCCCCAAGTTCTTCCCAATTTCCCATATTATAAGCTATAACAATTAGGAATTGGAAGAGCTCGAAACTCAGCGACATTATGACGACAATTCGTTCATTCGTCTCAAAATCATATTCCTGCATTCAAGTATTGTGATTCAAAAGTTATCAGCTTTAAACACTATTGTAATATCACAACATAGTCATATACTGATCATCTAGCAAAAATAATTCTAAGACAATTTTGAAAATGCTGTTCTCACATCATAACACAACGCAATACTTGAAAAATTAAAAATCAAAGCTTTGTCCACCAAAATCAAGCAAGGGCTCAAGACCATGTACAATTGTACATAAACTATAACCACCAATTTACAAAACCTTTTAAAAGCAATTTCATGGAAGATTTTACAAAGCAAGTAAACAACCAATTAAGAAAATTGCAACTTTCGACTTAAAAAATGAGATAGCACAAAGAACCCTCATTAGCCACAAACCACATTGGCAAAACCCAATTCATCTTGTCATATTCCCATGAAAAAGATTCAATTTTTCTCTCATTTGAGTAAGAAAAATCAGTCTTATTTCATATAAAATTGCACAAAAACAGGGGAAATTTCATATGAATAGAATAATAACCTGTAAACAATTAAAATTTTAAAACTTCAATTGAGTATCGAAAGAGATTATATTAAAGAGTAAGAAATAGAAAGAGATTATACCATGATTAAAGGAAGAAGGGTGCTCTGAGTATCGATGAGATGGTAAAATCGCAAGAGATTATCAAGGGCGCTGGAAAATGACGTCATGGAGGAGAGCGAAAGTGACAGATTTGAAGGAGATCTACGCGGTGTGAAAGATGATTTGGGCGAATTTAAAGAAACCCTAACTCGTCAATTTATAGGGCGTCGTGAATTTAAAGAAACCCTACAACTACGACCTATCCTTCGATTTCTAGGGACGAAGATGGTGATTCATCGGTTAATTCTCCTGTGAGCGAACGACAGAGGTGCCGGTGAGTAGAGCTACGAAGAGTGAGGGAAAAATAGGGGACTGGACAGAGAGGGGGGGAAGTTAGGGTTATGGTGTGTAAGTGAAACTTTATTTGGCGTCAAGCGGGAAACTTCATTTGGCGTGTAAGTGATACTAAGGCCTGCGGTTTTAATATGGACCGCAACCCTTCACTAAAGGGCTGCGGTTAGCCCAAAAACCGCAGCCCTTTATTAATAAAGGGATGCGGTTTTGGGGTAACCGCAACCCTTCACTATTAAGGGCTGCGTTTTGTAATAAACCGCAGCCCTTGCGTTTTTTTCCACTAGTGTGAATACACAGCATTATTGCATTGGTCGATTTAAGCACATGACCCAACACTTTAGGCTTAGAATACCGTACTACTTAATGTGGAAATCAAATAATAGGTAGATTTCATTAGGGTCATGTCATTAAATACTAGCGACCAACACAATGACTATTGATTCATATATAGGAGACAAGACATTCTACACAACACAATGGCACTTGCGTCTCGGTATGGATGAAACCCCCGGACCATAGTGGCTCACCATGGGATAATAAGCCGATAAGGTACGAGGGATGACGTTATTGTATTTCTTGGAAAGATTTATTCGGAGAGAACAATTGAGACAAACGATCGATCAAAAAAACCTCTGACGCTCTGTATCTTGGGCATATTGTGTTGGATGAAACCCTCTAACCACTACATTGAATGAGATAACGTCCAATCATCACCATTGGTGTCTCTTAATTAGGAATGAATACACGGCATTATTGTATTGGTCGATTTAATCACATGACCCAACACTTTAGGCTTAGAATACCCTACGACTTAATGTGGAAATCAAATAATTGGTAGATTTCCTTAGGGTCATGTCTTTAAATACTAGCGACCAACACAATGACTATTGATTCATATATAGGAGACAAGACATTCTACACAACACAATGGCTCTTGCGTCTCGGTATAGATAAAACCCCCGGACCATAGTGGCTCACCATGGGATAATAAGCCGATAAGGTACGGGGGATGACGTTATTGTATTTCTTGGAATGATTTATTCGGAGAGAACAATTGAGACAAACGATCGATCAAAAATCCCTCCGACGCTTTGTATCTTGGGCATATTTGGTTGGATGAAACCCTCTAACCACTACTTTGAATGAGATAACGTCCAATCATCACCATTGGCGTCTCTTAATTAGGAATGAATACACAGCATTATTGCATTGGTCGATTTAAGCACATGACCCAACACTTTAGGCTTAGAATACCGTACGACTTAATGTGGAAATCAAATAATAGGTTTACTGGAGATAATAACAAATATAATAAGGTTATCATGTGTAAAATGGGGTCATTTACTAGCGTTTTATATTTAATAAACACTAATCTTTATTTCATTGTAGAAATTAGAAAGCGTATTTTAGCTACCCTACATTCTAAGTTAAACATTTATTCTGTGTCAAAATGGTTTTCCTATCAGCAAATATAAACACACGCGTATCTAATTTTTGTCTTTCTTTTGCGAACCATAATACATAAAAAGTTGGGGACAAAAAATCGACGTGCTGATACCCCCGTCTCCGAGGTCACCACCGTCTCCGAGGTCACTAGTCCTGATATGAAACCCACCTGAATATATGCGGCGCGGGATCGAATCCTTTGAAGGCCAGCAGAGTATGTCCCTTTTTGTAATTTTGTTCTGGGCAGACACTTTAAGGGCACGTTTGGGCCAAGGCTCATATGCTTTCTTTAAACGTTTCTGCCACGGCTTTTGGACGATGGCCCAAATGTCCTTAGGCCCAAACGACTTCTCTAGATGTTTGGTTTTTTTAATTAAGTTGCCTCTGATTGTATTTCTTGATCTTTTGAATGACGTGATTTTGAATAATTCTTAATCACAAATTGTTAGAAATAAATATACTAGTACGCCCATTGCTTAGGACACATATCTAGGCCACGTCCTAAGCATGTCAGGCTTAGGACATGACCAAACACAAGATTGCTCGAAACACCCAACCAATGTGTTAGACCCACCTCCCCTCCCCTACCTCTCCCGTGTACCTATGATCACCTCTTTTACTCTTGTCGTAGCCTTTCATTAGACATCCTAAGCAGTGAATAAACCAATTACCCCCTCGCACCAATACCGAGGATGCAGATACACTTGCATCAGAACATAGCAGTCTCTCGAACCAATATCGTACAAGTATATATATATATATATATATATATATTGAAAGCGGCGTAAATAGTTGATAAGATGGAAAAGTTTTATGTATATATATAGTAGCATTGATAATATATATAGTGGGTCTACCGTTCTAGCTTCTATGTGTACATGAACCTCGATGGCTTGCTCAGGATGGGTATATACATATATATATATATATATACATATATACACATATATATATATATATATATATATATACACATATATATATACATATGTATATATATATACATATATACATATATATATATATATATATATATATATATATATATATATATATATATATATATATATATATATATATATATATATATATATATATATATATATATATGTGTATATATATATATATATATATATATATATATATTCTTAAAGCTGCGTCAGTGGTTGATAACATGGTAAAGTTGTATGTATATATATAATAGCATTGATAATATATATAGTGGCGCTACCATTCTAGCTTCTATGTGTACATGAACCTCGGTGGCTTGCTCGGGATGGGACAACTTGGGGTGAGGCAGCCACAACAATTAACCACTACTACTGAGTGAAATAATGTCATAGAGTCGCCATCGGTGTTCCCTCCCATGAACGAACGCCCATTGTTTAGGACACTTATCTAGGCGACGTCCTAAGCATGTCAGGCTTAGGACATGATCAAACACAAGATTGCTCGAAACTGCCAACAAATGTGTTAGACCCCCCTCCTCTCCCCTACCTCGCCCGTGTACCTATGATCACCTCTCTTACTCTTGTCGTAGCCTTTCATTAGACATCCTAAGCCGTGAAGAAACCAATTACCCCCTCGCACCAATACCGAAGATCCACATACACTTGCATCAGAACATAACAGTCTCTCGAACCAATATCGTACTAGTATATTTATATATATATATATTCTTAAAGCGGCGTCAGTAGTTGATAACATGGAAAAGTTTTATGTATATATATAGTAGCATTGATAATATATATAGTGGCGCTACCGTTCTAGCTTCTATGTGTACATGAACCTCGGTGGCTTGCTCGGGATGGGACAACTTGGGGTGAGGTAGCCACAACAATTAACCACTACTACTGAGTGAAATAATGTCATAGGGTCGCCATCGGTGTTCCCTCCCATGAACGAACGCCTATTGCTTAGGACACTTATCTAGGCCACGTCCTAAGCATGTCAGGCTTAGGACATGACCAAACACAAGATTACTCGAAACAGCCAACCAATGTGTTAGACCCCCCTCCCCTCCCCTACCTCGCCCGTGTACCTATGATCACCTTTCTTACTCTTGTTGTAGCCTTTCATTAGACATCCTAAGCCGTGAAGAAACCAATTACCTTCTCGTAAAAAATTCCGAGGATGCAGATACACTTGCATCAGAACATAGCAGTCTCTCGAACCAATATCATACTA